>OX463769.1:7988715-8608415 GCA_949825005.1 Gasteruption jaculator | reverse complement strand
AAAAGAACGATAAAAATAAAGATACCATGAAAAACGATGCAATTTTTTTCGAAATCAGTCACAAAGTTTTTGGTTACCTGTTGAATTTATTACAATCCCTTTCCGATTCCTTCTTACAAAAAAATCAATTGTTGAAGCTTGTTTTTGAAAAATCTTGGAAGTATGTAATTCTATTTTTCTAATAATTTTTTTATAATTTTTATTTTTCCAATTTTTTTGCAGCTTTTAAATTTTTTAAAAAATACAAAAATATTCATAAAACTTTTTAAACACGTTTAGGATATATGAAGAAATTCCAAAAGTTCCCTATTTTTGTAATTTACTAATCGGATTTCGAACCCGTAATGAGATTTCGAAATCCGGATTTCCGAAATCCATATATCACCCCTCTCTTTATAATGTACGAAAAAATTGAATGAAACTTAAACATATTATAAGTTCGTCAAAATATTAAAAAATGTATAACCAATAAATTTATTTGAAAAAAGAAGATAATTGAAATTAACGTATTCTTTTTTATAACAAATTGTGTTGCACACACAGTTCTTTATTATTATTATAACCTTCGTCCAGCTTTAACAACATACAATATAATATAATGTTATAATTAATTATTTTATTAATTCATTAATAATAATGATAATAGTAATAATAATTATAATAATAATAATTTTTTATTTAAAACATCAGGATCGCGTGTAAAAAAAATAAATTCCACATATATTTACACTAATTGGAAGAATTACATAATTTTTGAAAATATTTTTCGCTGAAATTCAATAGTTTTCGGAAGTTCTAAAAATACTTTTATTTTCCTTAATGATGATGGAATTGATGTCGACTTATTTTTAAATTTTCTGAACATGAAAAAAAGCGAAGGGTTTGTGGAATTTATTTTATTTTCTTCCAAGTACACAAATCATTAATTTTTCAGAATTTAAACAATTTTCTCATATTTCTAATTTCTTCTTTCACTTTAAGGATAAAAATTCCAGAAAAAAGGGACAAAGATCTGAATCATTAAAACTTTTCAATGTATTATTTTTTTTTGTTCGTTCATACTTTTGTTTTTTTCCTCAAATGACGAATTTATGATTTTGAAAAAAAAAACCAAAAAACTTTCGAAATTTTTTTATTCCTTCGCTTTATTCGATCGTAATGAAAATAGTTTTGAAATGATCGTAATGTCATATTGTTGTTTGCTATTTTATAAAATAAGAATTTGAAAAGAAGAGCTTTCGTGTCCTCGTAAAATGCCATTAGATCTAATTAGATCTCACGAGAGTTTGGAAAGGCATTTCGAGCTTCCATTGCGAAAGTTAATAACTTTGAAGAGTCTTAATCATTGAGACAATTGCCTTGGGGAGTATCGAGAAAGCTTGGAAATGGGGGATGATATTGTACAGAATCTACTATTAAAAAAGGTTTCTTTCTACAACAGAGAAGAACCTATGGGTAGAGCTTTCTTTGTTTTCTCACTGCATCGAGGATAGTCATTTTTTCTATGGTCTTCACAAAAGTTACAAAACCCTCGAGTGTAATTGCAAAATATTTCACACAGCAATCCAAAGTTTCTTGGTTTTTCAAGAAACCGAAAATAAAATTTATTGAGAATTAATTTTTTTTTAAATAATAGAAATAAAGGTAATATTTGTAATAAAAAGAATCCCAAACAATCCAAACGCTTTTGAATAGAACTTAATTTGAAAAAACTTTAGGAACTTTGTTTCCGAAATTTTTTTGAATTTTCCGAAGAGCTAAGCATGAAATCCGCGTAAACTCCATTTTTCCTAAAAGGAATTTTATTTTATTTTTGGAACATCCGAAAGCTTTTAAAAACCATATTGGAAGAGATAAGCTCCTTCGTCCCTCGAAAAAATAAGACGTACCATTTTTTCCCGGTATTTCAAGAAAAATCGAAACGGTAAAACTTTCAAAATTCAAAAGAAAAATGTGCAAAATCAAAAATACAAAATTTAAGGCTCCCGAAGGATTCTTATGACAACCATAGTAAAAATCACCATGCCTCGACTTAAAAGCTATAATATCAAGCAAGAAAATCACTCCTGCTTTTCTCAATCCTCGAATTGATTGATTTTCTTCCCGATCTCGATTCTAAACTTACTTTTATTAATTTGATACTTCTAAAAAGTGAAATTGGCTTAACATTTTGTCCATCTATTATATTACTTAATTGCATCGTATAAAAAAATCACTCTTTCCTTCATAAGTACTATTCACGGCGAGAAATGTCCGGCGATTTTCAATGGTAGCATTTACGGAACGGTTCTTCAAAATTTCCATGGTATTTTTTTTTTTTACGAAATCCCCTTTTCAAAAACTGAACATTTCCCTCCGCGTAGATTTGCTCAAGTATACCGTCACTTTCTCTTGAATTGAACTCGTTGATCGCCGAGCAAAATAAGACCCCTAATTTGCATAAGATTCTATATATTTCGGGGGTCTTTTATCCGATTTTCCTCGCGATCAACGCATTAATTACGCCTTTTCTCTCTATCTATTTTTCTTTTGACACCCATGTCACACACAACCGTGAAGACAATTAATGACACGCATTCAATCACCAAACCTCATTCTTCCTCTTCTATTAAATTTAATATATTTTACTTTATTTATTTATTTATTTACTTTTGTAGTATTTAAAAATGTACAGAGGGAATGTCGTTGATTGATTTGTGTTTGTTTTTATTTATGTTGCTTTTTTTTTATGCAATTAAGATTTTCCGTAATCTCAATTTTTATTCCATTTATTTATTTAAATTCAAAATATGCGGCAAAAACTCGATTCGCTGCATTCAAATTGTTCATAATCGGTTGCACGATAATTAAATAAGAAGTACCTCTATAAGTAATTATCGAATTCGAATGAAAAATCGAAGACAGACGTCACAGAAATGTTGATATTGGGTCAGATTTCCACCAGAATTCAGGGCTCTGCCTCAAAATCGATCTTTAAGGCGATGCGAAAAAAAAATAATTTGAAATTTGTTTTCTAGCCTTCGAACTGCTCGAAAATAAGAGCCTCAATTTCGAATTTGGGATTTTGAGAGATTTATGGTGATTCCTATAGGCTCTAAATTCCAGTTTCCTTAAATAGACGGTCCAGAATTGAAATTTGGGACTGAAAAAGGCCTTTCAATAGGAATTTTGAAGTGTCGAATTTGCAACCGTGGAAATTTGAGGGGTTAGCATCACATTTTGCGACTGATAAAATATGTTCTTATTCAATCGCTCAAAAATAAATTGTTGAAATTGACAGTTCGGACCCAAAAGACGCTCCAGTTTTATCGAAGGTCTCAAATTTCGATGGATGTAAAATAAGGGCTCGAATTGGAATTTTTGGGAGTCAAAGGCCTTTTCCTGTAATTTTTAAGGCCCATAATGACGATTTGATATTTACCAAAGAGATTTTCCCAAAAAGCAAGTCCCATTTGTCTGAAATCGGTCAAAAAATGAGGTTCGCATTGCCTTCGTTATCGTCCGATACCCCAAAACCTCGGTGGTTTTCATCAAAATATCAGAGTTTCCGAGAATCTCGAAAACTCCATATATTTTTTTTTGGAAAGACACGCTTCCGGTAATGGAAATAAAAATAAAGTAGCCGAATAATGTAGTAATAGAAAAATAAATAATTTAATTAAAAATCCAAAAATGTTATAAACAGAGGAACACAATGGTGCGTAAATTTCGTAACCAGTTTCGACGAAAACAAAAAAAAAAGGAAAAATAGCTGAGTCTGAAATTTTGGCGTCACCATTTTTAACACGCTCGAAAAGAAAGTCTTTCGTGAAAATTGACACAAAGTGTTTTCCGTTATTATTATTATTATTATTATATATGATTTCTCTGGTTTGTTTGTTTAAAAGTAGCGTTTTTTTTTACATTGTCCCCATGATTCGTTAAGATTTGATCTTTTGATATTTAAAAAATTGTACAAACAGATCCTCCTTCTCGGACACTTCGAGGGATGACCTCGTCGAAGTGGAACTCTTAATAGAAATGGAAAAACAAGGAAATATGTATAAAAAATGGAATTTACGTAAAAACTTTTCAAAGTTCGTCGTGTTTCGGACCACTAAATTCCTCGTGGGATATGAAACCATTTTTGTCTTTGTCTTCGTGCTGGAAGATCTCCTCGACGAGTTTGTCATGATCCGCAAGCATCTTCTTCACCTCCTCGTTGTCGCCGGCACCCGCTTGCTCCGCTTCCAACATTTGTTTCCTCAGGTAATCGCTCACCTGAGAAGCAGAAAGTTCGAAATTGAAGGCGAATTTCAAATTGTCAAATTTCAATCCGAAACCCGTCAGATTCCATCTCCGTGGAAGCTCATAGGCGCCGGATACTGGTGCGGGACCGGTTTTGGCTCAGGGCAATACTGCTAGATTAGTAATTGGTGATTTGATACCGTAATAACAGGATTGTAATCGTAGATTAATACCTGGACTATCAGGTAATATAGTAATTTTATTACTTGGTTAATAACACTTAGGTGTTATTCCGGTACAGAAATCAAATATTATTGTAACATTATTACTCTGATACCTGATTTGGTTACCACGGTAACAGTAGAAAGGAAGTTTACAAATATTTTATTTTAATTACTAGTAATATATACAGTGACTCACGAAAGTATTTGAACACTTGTATAACATACTTATTATAATTAATAAAGATTTTCATGATAAGTGTTCAAATACTTTCGTGAGTCACTGTATAATATAAGTGCATTCTTTCTTTTTCAACCTATAATTTAGTATATTTATTTTTAATATTTCCACAAAGGCGATTAAAAATGTTATATTATTTTACAATATGTATTTAAAACAATTGCATTGTTTAATTTTTATATTGTAATTTAATGTCTCTTTAACATTTTATCGTTATAAATTTACCCTATAATTCAGGATAATTGTTGTTAATATTTTCACAAAAAATGATAAACAATTGAACTTTCTAATCATGTGTGGTGACATCTAAAATTATTTTTTATTATTTTTTTTTATATTGGGATTTAGTGTTTTTGGTAATAAAATATTATCCTAGTACCTAATTCAGGTACCAAAATAATAGTTAACCAAGATTTTACTACCGAAGTTGTAAAATCAAGGTGTTAACAGGTAGCAGATCATTAACTGGTGTTTTAGGTACCAAAGCCACAAACTGGTACATTTTATTGTTCGGAGATTTGGGCTAATAATTTGTGGTTCAGGTAAGGTAATAATCCAATGGCTTAGGCACCAAGATAATTATCGAGGGTCTAGGTACCAGTCCGACTAAGAACGCCGGTTTTATTAGTTGGAACAATAAAACTAGTGGTTCAGATATCAGGCTACCTGTTATTTAGTTTAGTACTTAAACCAGGTAACAAAATTTCCTATTGCTCCAGGATAATGACTGATGGTTCAGGTATCAGCATAATAATTAAATGTATGAAGTACGAAAATTTATGTTGATCCATGTAATATTCAGTAGAATGATGTTTAATAATGTTATTAGCCAGACTAATAAGATTAACCGGTGGAAGGGGTTAGAAATTAGGGTAGGTGTTTGGATGTTTAGGTATTAGGTTTTAGGTATTATACTAACTGATAATTTATTCTTCAAGGGGCGTAATAACTGGTGACGTTAGGTACCAAAATAAGGATAATTAAATTCTCAAGATAACAAGTAATGGTTCAGTTAGCATATTTGTAATTAGGTTCCAAGGTGATATTGAATTTTACTGGTGTTATTAGTAAAAATTAATAAGACCAGAATAATAATTTATAATAATGACAACAATTAGTATTTCGGTCATTTCCGGATCTGCCAAGTATTTATTATTACAAATAATAGTAATTATTATTTTATAAAATATAATAATTTTAAAATATATAATAGATAAAAACTAATAATTATAATATAAAATATACAGGGTGGGTCACCACATTTTGCCATCATTTTGCCATGCGTAATGGCAAAATGGCAAAATGTGGTGACCCACCCTGTAGAGATTATAAATTGAAATAGTAATTTAAATATAATATAAAAAAATAGTTATTATACTGATTTCCTTAATGAACGAAATTATTGGGTTGGCAACTAAGTAATTGCCGATTTTTCAAAGCAAATAAATGACAAAATCCGCAATTACTTAGTTGCCAACCCAATGTAATGAATATTATCAGATTATAGGTCTATTCTGGTCTGGAAAATCTGGAACTGATCGAAATACCGGTAAAAACCGTAACCCAACCAAAAAAGAAAACGGAAAACGATCTTGCCATTGCTCTCACCTCCTCGCGGGACAGTTGATTGTCCTTGTCAAAGTCGATTTCCTTGAAGACGTTGGCAGTTGGTGGAGAATCGCTGATATTTATGAGCTCCACGTCAAATGTCAGTGTCGCTCCTGTAATCAGAAGAACGAAAACGGCAAGTGTTAAGAAGATTAATAGTTTCCAATTATCAGACTGCAGGCAAAAAAAAGTCAAAATTTGCCACCTTATTAATAATTTCCATTACGTATTAATTCAATTTCTGAATGTAGAAATTCACTGTTCGATCGTTTTACTCCACAAATCTACCACCTTCCGATTTTTTTTATCAAATAACTTCTGTTTTCGAGTCCAGGGTGAAGTATAAACGAAAATAGTAGAAAGAACTCTTGTTTTATTTTTTTGCAATAAAATCCGATTTGACGAAAGACCCGAATCGGCTGCAGTGAAATTTTTTCTCTGATCTTCCTGTTCCGCGACCCCAAACAGAGATAAACAGAAAAGACCCGGTATGGACACATCATAAAACAGCGAATTCAAACATCAATTCTTGAAAGCAAGACTTTGACGTCCGTCGATCGTGTTGATTGGTCGAAACCCGATAGAAATCTAATACATCGCTGTCAGCAAGAGACGCGAGCCGGCTATCATTGACTTTTCCATTATTTTCCCAAGCAGAAAAGTAGAAAAAAAGTGTACATATATCATATTATGAGACACCTCCCTCCCGGTTCTTTCGCTATGGACTCTCTCTTCTGTTCTTTGTCGATGAACTGTTCATCAAAATGACTACGAACAAAAAACTGAAAATAAACAAACGGGACAAAAGTCCAAGCCGGAAAAAAATTGACAACTATTCTGTTCTGTCTGGGAAAGTAATTGGGTTTCCAGTGTCAAGAAATTACTAGAATAATTCTTAAGATACCAAAAATGTAAGATTCTGACGCGGAACTTAAATTCATTTATAAGGAATTGCGCGATTTTTGTGAGACATCGAATAATAAAGTGCGAATTTCGTCGCAAACTTACACAAATTTGCAGGAAATCGCAGAAATTTCGTACACTGAGAAAAAAGTAATGGTCGAAAAAATGAAAATTGTTATAAAATTATAATAGAATGAAAAAATAATAATAATTTTTTGTAGCGAGCGCACCATTATTATTTTCTTACCGAATTTCATAAACTACTTTTCTTCGTGTTCAAAATTTTCGTGAGACAGCAAAAACGAGAGTCCCGCATAAAACTTGCACAAGATTGCAGAAAATGGTGAACTTTCTAGAGAATTCCTCGAAAATCAGCTTTCCTTTTACAAGAAATTTCCAATATTACGCAAAAATCCTAGAATTTTTACTCAAATTTTTCCCAAACATGCAGAAATTCACATTAAAAACTCAGGATCCGTAGAATTTCCCTTGCTTTCCCGCTATTCCAACCACTTTGTTGCAACACTGCAACACTGACCATCCACTGCATCCACCATTCGGCAGCCCTCGACCTCGGGGAGAAAATGTCAAAGTGTCCCTTTTTGAGCCTTCTCGCAGTTGCTATCTATCGCGACACATGCACGTGTATTATTGTTACACCTATCGTTCAATTCTGATCCTAGTACCATGGCAGCGACGAAGTGGTGCAGCAGCAACGGTAGCGGTGGTAGTAGTTAGTAATGGAAGGTTGAAAAGGGAGTTGCCATTAATTATGGATGGTCCCAACCCGATTAAACGTTACCCTAATGAAATATGGCGTTTAATTATGCACTATTTAAACGACTGATATTAATACGAAAGAGAGAGACAGAGAGAGAGAGGGAGAGAGAGGCAACGATGCGCGAAAAAAGACATAATAATGGCAGCCGAGTGTGAAAACATGTTAGTTGGTGCATTTCGTTTATGGTGGGTTCATTCATTTTTTGTTATTCGCGCTATAAAGCCCCAAATAAACTCATAGAACAATAGCTGTAAATTTCCTTCCTGACGCTATTCGGCTTTAATCCATTGGTCGGTTGCTCTTTTTTTTTTTTTTTTCCCGGCCAACTGAAATGGACTCTGCTGTTCATTCGCTGCTCGCAAAACTAACGACCCGTCCTGCTGCACTATGTTGCTATCAACAACAATGAGCGTGAAAGGAAATATTTGTTTTACACGGGTACTTATTCTTGCAGGACATTACTGCAGCGACAATTTTTCAAAAAGCCTGGCCTCCGCGTGAGCTCGCCGATCCCGGCAGGGGATCGCTAATATAGGTACGGCTCGCAACGGGAAACACAATAGCTTTGAGTTTCCATCGAATCGAGGAAATCGGCTTCCTCGATGCCGAGGGACGGAGAAAATAAGAAGAGAAATTGCAAACCTCCAGGAATAACGTTCCCCGCTCCTTTATCGCCGTAGCCGAGCTCCGGAGGAATGACTAATTTACGTTTCTCCCCGACGCACATGTCTAATAAACCTTGATCCCATCCTTTTATGACCTGGCCAACCCCCAGTTGGAACGTGAATGGTTGATCTCTGTCGAAACTGTAACAAAAAGCGGATTTTGTGGATTTAGAAAACTTCAGGTTCAAGTTCTTTTTCCCTTTTTTTTATTATTTTATCGATCATAGCATCGATCTTTTCGCGTCGGTTTTGCAAGTTTTGTGGAAGTCTACCACAAGGTTTTCAATTTTGGGAAGTTTTGCGCGGAAATGGGAGCGAACTTTATTGAATTTTGCAATTTTTTGAAGTTTCGTACTAGCAAAATATGCAATTTTTTGCGACATTGCGTAGAAAAAGTTTGAGTCTTTGGAAGAATCTGGCACAAGATTTGAATTTTCTTCGCAAATTTAGCATGAGTCTCCCATAGGAGACGCAGTTTTGTGCAAGAAAGGGAGCAAACTTCGTGGAATCTTGCAATTTCTTGAAGTTTCGTACAAGGTTTGCGCAAAATATGCAATTTTTTGCGACATTGCGAAGAAAAAGTTTGAGTCTTTGGAAGAATCTGGCACAAGATTTGAATTTTCTTCGCAAATTTAGCATGAGTCTCCTACAGGAGACGCAATTTTGTGCAAGAAAGGGAGCAAATTTCGTGGAATCTTGCAATTTTTTGAAGTTTTGTACAAGGTTCGTGCAAGATATGCATTTTTCTGTAACATTGCATAGGAACAATTCGAGCCTTGGGAAAAAGCTTGCACTAGATTCGAATTTTTTTTTAGGCAAATTTGGTACAAGTGTCCCATAGGACACGCAATTTTGCACAGTTCCACGCATACGTCCTTCACGAAAAAGAACGTGGAAGTGCAGTTTCGTGCCAGAATCGCATAAAGCTGTGCCCTGTTCTGAAATTTGGTCTAAATTTTGGGTAAATTTTGCATTTTTCTGCGTCTTTACGCTGCGATGAACCGAGCAAGACACTCTTCCGGGAAAACACGCAGCTTTCCGTGGATCGCCGCGGCATCCACCAGCCTTTCTAGGAGATGAAACAGGAGTCATCGCTACGCAACAGGGCAATTGACAGTAACATTGAGTTACTCTATTATCGGTGGGCGACTTTTATGATCAATGGAATAAACCCGTATGTCTCATGTCAGGCATTTACCGCCCTAAGGGTTCGTAACGGGAAGTTTACTATCGGCAGCAAACGTATTTCAGCTTTCGCCGGTGCAATGGCATGGATACGTTACCAATTGCACACTCCCATAACAGCTGACACGATCCTCAACCGTTTTATACATCAAATATCTCTTTCCCTCCGACATCTGTACCTACCTTTAACCCCCCTAAACGCTATGAACTCATATACGCGTTCTAAAAAATCGCCCAGAATGGCCCATGAACCCATTTATGCATTCTCGTACGACCATTCGCAGCGTTCTGTGAATGTACGTGTGCACTTTGCACTGGAAATTCCAAATTTTGCAAATTTAGTTTTTCGTAAAATTGTTTCCAATTAAAGGAAACGTCCCATCGCTGAAATTAGGGACCTATGTGACATTCCGGATTTTGTTTCATAAAAACTTTGTGGTCTTTATAATTATCTATATGAAAAAGAAATTGTTCTTTAATTTTTTTTGAGTTACGTAATTTATTGACGGCGCCTAACGCATCGCTAGAAAAAAATGTCGGGTCCATTGCATTCGGGATGAGAAACAAAAAGGAAGAAAAGTTGCAACATTTAAGAATAATATTGCAAAATATAAAATATGTTATTGTTTCAATATATTTTTTTAATGTATTAAAAAATATTAGTATTAAAAAAAAAGGAAGTAAAGTCGTCAGTAATTATCGTAACAGCGTTTGAAAGCGCAATAAAGAACAAAATGGCAATTTTTGGAACACGTGTGAACGAAACAGTGCCGAAAGGGACGTAAATTGTACCTATAAAAATATTAATAACGAAGAAATGTGTGTCCCAAAATTTATTGTCGCCGACTGGTTATTATACCATAGCTTTTATACTTTCAAACAAAAATTCCTTACGACCACCTACATTTTCAGCTGTTTGATTGGATTTTTGTTTAAATGCCTTGAAATCCCGTGGATGAAAAATTTTTTTTCATTAGAATGCAGTGTTTTTTTCTTCAAAAAAAAAAATTATTTTTTGAAGAAAATTCGTGGAAATAGAAAAATAACGTTTGATGAGGTTTCGCAATAACATTTCGAAAATTTCCTTGCATATGATATAAAAACGTCGCTTAAAATACTTAATTAAGTGGTAATTATCAATTTATTGCACATCGAATTCGTGATTACGTAATAATATACTATAAAGGCCACGCGATACAAAATAATATCATACGTGACTTAATCGAATAAAAATAAACCATCTATTCATATTATCCCAAAGTCAAACCGATAATGGCACTTTATTTAGACTTCGGTAATGTGTTGCAATACTAATTATTATCAATTCAACATTAAAGTAGGAGCAATCGAGTAAAATCGGAACAATTCTATTTTTTTTTTTTACTAAATGGGTAATTCCTAGACTGACCTCAATTATGTCGACGTTTAATTGGTCCGAAATTCATGCAATTCGCGAGAGGGAATAACTCCCTTTTAAGTATGTCTCGAGCGTGCAACAAAATACAAACAAAAGGGTGAATTTGATTTGCAAGCAATTGAATTTCGAGTGCGAATCCCGTATTTGTTCGAGACTCAGGAAACTGCAACTTATTCAGTCCAGCGTGCACCCCGGTGCAATAGGAGAGCGCCCACGATGCGCGCCTAATGTTGCACGACTCAGCACTAAAAGGGTTAAAACATGCATTTATACTAATGCATTTAGCTATATGAATATATAAATTGCGAGCGTGTGCGTATGTGTGTCATTCGCTGCGATACGTAGTGACATGCACACATATTTTAATACATACGGCTGTATTTAATTCCCATAAAGTTAATAGATAGGAACGTTGTTGGCTACAAAATGTACTATTTTAACTCACTGCTATCCCGACTTACGCCGGTATTATGCATCTGCATATTCATATTTTGTTTACGAGACTCTTAAAACCTCTATTTCAGGTCTGCATTGAAATAAACGACGGTAGAATTTTCAAGATAGCAATATAAAGAGTAAAAGGGGTTGTGAAGTCCCGTGACTTTTGCAATAACGATTTCGCATCCTCACCCTCCTCCCAAGCTCTTGAAAATGAGAGCCCTACTTTCGATTATTGGATCCAAGTTACCTTTGAGGATGTTCAACGCCCCAAATCGGAGACCTCGTTTTTGGGCAGCTCGGCGTCAAAGCCGAAATCGAAAGCTCGTGTTGGAATTGTCGGATCGAAAAAAAAAAAATCCTTTTTCGACAGTTCCGAGTTTTTTTCAATTCGAGCCATTTAGGGGCAAAGTTAAAATAAAAAATTGAAGTTTTACCTTTGAAATCGAGAGCTCAAGTTTTATCCTATTTTGGTTTAAAATATTTCGAGTTTCTAAATTTTATAGGTTCCAAATGAAAACCCCAAGAATTCCAGTTTTCAATTTCAAATACAAATTCTCATTCAAGAAATTCAAGATTACAATTATGAACTCCCATTTCTGAGCAATTTAGTGACAAAATCGAATACAGGTACTCAAGATTCAATTTTTAGACCCTGAAAACTAATTTTCAAAGATCTCGAAATTTCAAATTTGGCTTCAAGTTCGAATTCTCAGATTCTTATAATTTTTGCAAAAACCCAAAATTTGCAAATTTGCGCTTCGGGTTTTTAGTTGCTTCAGAATTCAACTACTTTTTTGAAGAGCCCAAATTTGTAAATTTAGTCTCACTCGCTTTTTAATTACTCGAGGCCGGAAACAAAAATTGGTATCCAATTAAAAATTTTCAAACCCGAATGAATTTCTTTTCGATCCCAAATCTCGAAATTTGAACGAATAATTTCCAGCCGTTAAATAATTGAAAACCGGAAATTCAAGTTGAATTCTTTGGTCTCAAAAATTCCTCTTCCCTGGGTGATGCGGAAAATCGAAATTTGAGCACACATTTACGAGCTGTTCGCAGGCCAAAGCGGTTATCGCATAACCGCCACGTGGTTTGACATCCTCTTAAATGAAAGAAAATGTCGGGTTTACATCAGCGTTGCTTTAATTGAACATGTTTGTTATACTGATGGAATCGTACAACATTGTTAAATGGATTCTCTGATTGCCATCCGCTGAATTGAAATAGTATCGCTCGATGATGCCAGCAGTTATGACTGCTTCACCTACACCCGCGTTAACGTTTTATGGTGAAGCATATTGGCTTTATAGAAAACGGAAACGGTCTCTAACTTAACCGATGTTCCCGATCCCTCATGGATCTCCACTACATGCGAGTATCAAAGGATTAGTTTATTTAAAATTGATCGAAATCTGCTCCGGTCCATTCTTCCACCTCCGCTCTCAATAATTCATTCCTCCAAGGATACATTTGTTAGAGACCTGAAATTTACCGGATGGAAATAAACAGGAATTCCAGGCAAAAATTTCGAACATCAGTTGGAATGGGAGTGACTTTGCTGCTATATCGCTCCCAGGCGTTGGTGAATTAATAAAGACGGACTTCGAAATTACGATTATTAGAAGGAGGGTTCCAATTTTAAATGTAGGCCAGTATTTTTTTCAGCAGATGGACGTGTAATCAATAAGTTATAAAAAAAAGGTACTAAAAGTAAGTTGATGGTTTTATTTAATGATACGCAGATTTATATTCTCGTTATATAATAATTCCCCCACGAAAAAAAATGTAATTAGAAAAATATGCAAATATATTCTACTTTATTGGAATATATATAAATATTTGCGTGTTTATATTTTATGAGTGAACGAAAAAAAGGAAGAATATATTTTTTTTTTGCGAAAATATTATATACTGTTATGTTTATAGATTGAATTGGAAATATAATAAAACAATGCATTGTTTTAATTTCCGGAAAAAGTCAAAACAATTTTTTGTTATTGTTGTATTGTGAAATATAGCGCAAATATATTTTATAAATGTATCACGGTATGGCTGAAATGGTACTATTTTTTTATGAAAAGATTTTTCGAAACTAAAATTAATTAGTTTAGAAGAAAAAACGTGTCTGTATTAATTTTAGAACATATTTTAATATATAAAAGTGGATAAAATTCATAAATATAATTTTTAATACGGCAAAATATAACATTAATTATAAAACAAATCGGCCAATTCTTATATACAGGGTGACTGAAAAGTTCCCGTAATTTCCTTTTTGAGTAAAAAAATTGTATTGAAGCCAATGGACGCAATTTTGAACATTTGTTGTTATTTTTCTTGCTTAAATTCATTGTTATTGTTCTAATAAAGTGTTTTATTTCTCGAGTGTATTTGTTTGTTGACGTATGTGGTAGTTATAGCCTGTTGGAATTTAATTTTGAATTAATCTAAAAAATTGCGGGAACTTTTCAACCACCCTGCATTTGTGAGTGTATAGAATTTGTTTTTCATGCGGGGCTTGTTGAAACCAACGGTATTTAGATTCGAATGAAAACCAGTTGATACTTATTCTTCCCGGAACGGTGAATCAATAACTCAAAAGAACCATCCGTCTTTTGTAAAGCGACATTTTAAGTAAACTTGTAGTACCTAAGAACGTTCTCATCTGAGAAGTATGCAGATGCATTGGAATCTTTACCGTAACGTCGTGCTCAGAAGCCTTGAGTACACATCCACTTCTTGTTTGTGACTAAACTACACCTACGTATAGCCGAGAATACGGGCAAACCCGGTCTATAAATTAATTAGGCTAAGTCTCTAAGACCTGAAAGCTTAGGTCTTACGTCTTCCATCTAAATCCGTATTAAGCTACCTTTGTGTAATGTCGGCGATAAAATTTACAATACAAAGTACTTTTTACCGGAAATCTCTCCTTATTTCAAACAGCACTCTCTTTCGGGAACCCCTAAGTACTTTCAAGCTACTTTCGCCGTGGAAAAAATGCATTATAGTCATTAAACTACGTTTTTGTTTGGACTTTGCGAGATCGAGGTACGGCAAGGCTGATTTTTATTTTGACCCCGATTCGTGAAAGAACGAATGGTCGGATTCGCTTTGAAAATTTCAATTTCGATTTTCGGGTCATTTGAGGGATGGAGAGGATTTTAAAAAAACAAAACCTCTTGTAAAAAAAAATTGGGAATTTTTTACATGAGGCCAGGAAAAGTCTTGAAATCCTTTCGCGTATGTTCAAAATCCTTTAAGCCCTTTTTTGGGCCATACCTTTTTTTATTCCCTTTTTTTTCAAAGAAAAGCAATGGTTATGGATACGCGTGGAATTCTTAGAGAAAGTAGTAAAGTAAGATGGTTGTTGAACCACCTTTTGTCATCCTGAAGAATCGAGATGGAGGTCTTATGAATATCTTATGAATGCATATAAGCTCTTGCTGGGATATTACACCGTGTCGCCATTTCACAAAAAAAAAAAGAGAAGGAGGAATAGTTTAACTTTATATTATATTCCCGAGCTCGCTTCTATCCCGCGTAAGTATTACGAATACGATGTAGTTCGATAAAAGCTGTCATAACAATTAAAGTCATCAAAGAAGGGCCGTAAAAAAAAATTCAAGAGTTTCACGACGTACCTTCGCACGATATTTGCGCCCGTAAAATATGCAGGAGGAGACCGAGGAGACTTTACGACATGCCGAGCTCCTATTTTTCATCGAAGAGTCTCGCAAGGTTTCCTCGGAATTTCGGAATTCGGGATTTTGAGTGGAAAAATCCAAAATCGTACGGCGACCCCGGGTTTTGGGATAAAACGCTCGCAACGTCGACAGCTTTCCGATCCTCTTACGATCGGCTGCCGTAAGCCGATTACGCGGCTACCGAGATTTTCCTCCCCGAGTCGCGCGCTACCGCCTTTTTGGAGACTCCGGCGGAAAAATTTAAAAGACGTATATTTCAGCATATGGAATTTTCATGCCGAGGAAGAACAATTTTGTATAACAAAAAACGAGGGGGTGGTTCAGTGATCCACTGCATATTTCATAGGTCAGACTCCTCCTCCCTCGTTCGCCAAGGGAAATCCTAATACGGCTGGAATAGCAACACTCTTCTGACATGGAAAAGAATCGTCTCCCTCCGGAAGACAGCGTTTATTCTATTTTCTATTCCGCCGTTCTTGAAAACCGTGTCAAGAAAAGAGACGAAAACAATTTGCGGGATTGTCACACGAGCAGCGTCTTGACTGACGCTCCTGCGATCTCGTTTTCCGTCTTATCTCTGTCTTATTTTCGCAACTCATTCTTAATATTCACGGGTTTTGCCGAGATGCAAATTCGGGTCAGCGTCGAATCGCGAGTCGACGGTGAAATGAAAAAAAAAAAAAAAACCGGAATATCGCGCGTCTCCTTGATCGAAGATTCCCGGTATTGGAGGGAGGGGGGTTAAATATTGTAGAAATATTGAAAGAGAAGAGAATTTATGGCGAATTTCTCGGAAATTCGGAATTTGATTTGCCGAGTCTTCCAGCTTGATTTAAAAAAAAAGTCTCGTAGCACCTGCAAAGTTTCCGGAGTTCGCGTTGTATATGCATAGATTATATATATTCGTGGATGTACGTACGTAGGAGACTCATTAGATTACCTCGCAGAAGTTTCTCAAGAAACGATGTTAATTACAATGCATCAGTAAATACGTTACGCACGCACCGATTTTAATTATCGTCCTTCTACACCTCGTTTACTGCATCTGTGTGTTCTATCAGAAATAATTTCTACCCTCATGTACATATATATAGTATATATAGATGTATTTTATTGCATAACTTTACAAGTATATATATTAATCAACATTTTGAAATTCTATATCTATATACATTTTAATTACACTACTAATATATTCTCAATTTAATCGTAAACATGTTAATAATAATTACTATTAGGAAATATATTAATAATTTAATTATTATATCAATATAGAACACGAAAACATCAATTATCACATAAATGCACCTGGACCAGACTAACTGGAATATCTTTTTCAATTTCGTAGCAACGCAAAATATTCAGTTTTGCAATTTTTGCAATTTTTGTAATTGTTTGCAATTTTTTACAGTTCAAGTGGGCTCATTTAAGCGGATCATTTCTATTCCCATGGTTACTATTTCTATTTTTGTGCCACCAAGTGTTAAACTGGAGCAACAAATTAAATAAAATTAAATAATTCATATATTGTATTATTTGGGGTGCCCGGGATTCCGTTTCTTTTCCGATAGGAATTGAACCAGATTTGGCGGAATTGAGTTAACGCGAAAGTGACGGACGGAATTGAAAGACCTGGAGAGTGCTTTAATTGAATGGATTTGGGATGCAAAGGAATGCTTTTGAAATTGGGAACGAAGATGCATTTAATCTCCGATGTTGTATATATATAGTAAGGGCGAAGCACATACACAAATTCACATATGCAGTTCCATTCATGTCTCAACGAATGTTCTCTGTTATAAGGAAGGATTTCCCCATGAAAATCGATACTGTACTGGCTGCGGTAATAATAGTGCATCGCGAAATGTATAAAATGTTAACGGCGTTCGCCATTAAATTCATATTTGCAAGCGCATATAGTGAAGGTGCGGATGTAAAACGCGTGAAAACGAGTGCATTTAATGACCGTATTTTTATGCATGTCAAGGCATACATTGCGCGTGAAAGTTTTCTTTGTAATCAAACTATTCACACTCCTTTCATTTTCAAACCACAATAACTAATTATTACACATATTATACATTCTTTATAAATTTTATACACATATTATATATATTTTTTTTCTATGTGAAAGGAAAGCCCGGATCGGTTCAAAAATGCCAATAAACTGCATTCGAAAATTTGCGCTTCTGACCTATTTCAAAAATACGCTCGAATCCGCTTCGATTTTTTTGTTTTCTCTCGAAATTTCCCTTCTTCGCTATTATTATACGATTTAATTCAGAAACTCTTATTTTTGCAGGGAAAATTTTGTTTATTTACTCTCGATTTTCCTCCTTGACTTTAACCCACCTTATCATGTTTTTTCTCTCTCTCTCTCTCTCTATCATTTTATAAAGATAATAGCGAGTATCAGGACAGAAACCGCTTTAATTTACGAGCAGAACGTGTCCGCGCTTAAACTCCCCAATTGAATTCGTTTTTTCCTTCTTTTTCATCCTTTTACGAGAATTCCATTGAAGATCGATAAATCCTCCTGCGTTTTGCTCGTTTTATCGTTATCATTATTTAAACAAAAAAAGAGCTCCCAACAAGAGGAACGAAGAAGAGGAAAAAGAGGAGAAAACAAAGACGAACGTACATGTAAACTGGAGATTTTGTTCATCATTTGAAAATTTGTTGAAATTAAAATTATATGAGAAGCCGTAGAAGAAGGGTGGAACTTAAATACAATTCTTTTTCTTCCTCTCCCACTCCTTCTCCTTTCTGTAAGTACTTTGCCAACCCTTTGTTCCTTTTTATTGCTAACTGCTATGAAGTTTTTAAGTCATGAAAATTAGCGAGTCTTTAAGAGACTGCGCTGCGAATCACAGCAGCGTTGTTGGTTTAATAGGAACTTTCCGCCTTTGTGTAGAAAAAACTTCTTTTGTTTTCAACCATAACGCGTCTCACTGATTCCGAATAAACGCATTCACGTTGGACAAAAGAATGTGGAAATATTTTACACTTTTTTCTTTCTTCCTTTGCTTAACAATAAATTCATGCAATTTTTCACAAGAACTCCATGAATTAGTCAAGACCGACAGAGAAAGGGTGGGAAACGCGCTTCTTTTTTCTTCATCAACCCTTTCGCCACCAAATTCGCGGTTTTTCGAATTCCTCAAAATCCAATTTCTCTTGGACGGCTGCCCAATTCTAGCTTTTCCCTCCATCGACACGCTTATTCCCCCTCCCACGCGACCGGTTACACGCTTCTTCCGTTGGACTGGAGGGGAAATCCATTAGCGTGTTTCTTCGGATACACGCTATTGACACTCCCGCTTGGATTTCTCGAAAAAAGCCGCCGGAAATGCAACTCATGCGATTTCGACACGACAAAAAATCGAAATGGGTTATTCGGTAAAGTGCAAGTTTCGATATTGTCTCCCGGAAACGGTCCAATCCTTCCATCGCCGCTGAAATTTCCGAAATGTTTCTTCCGTGAAACGCGTTGCAATCGGTTGCAGTAGCCACGTTCGATTTACAATCCTTTCCACTGCCGTCTGCGAATTTCCTCTACGGAAATAAGCGAATCCTTCGCGCCATTTTTTCCCGGCCTCAAACGGGCTCTCAATTTGGTCAAACGGAACACGCTTCCGACGAATCCCACGTTTATTGTAAAATCTATATTTACTTGTACCATACGAACAGAACTATCCATTTCTCGCAGTGCCTATATCTGTGTCTGCGCGTATACAACGGTTATATGGGAAGCTTTTAAATGTAAAACTGGACATTTCCAATATTGCGAATCGAGAAAACGTCAGACAGTCCTGAACTAGTAAACTGTCAAGTGGGAAAAGTTGTGTTGAGGAATAGTCGCGCGGATAAGGGGGAAATTTTACGGAGGATTCATCTGCAATTCCACCAACTCGCTTTTTCTTCCTTGTTTCTCCCTTTTCCCTCGTTCTCGTGTATGCTCATACATTTTCAACTTCACAATTACACTACATATTTATTATTTCTCTCTACCCCGACGACTTTCATTCCTTTTTCCCTCCCTTTTTCCGTTCTCATCATCTACCTTGTAATCTGCTAGACACATTAGAACTCTGCACTTGAACGGGGGGAAACGAGGATACGTATACCTGTACCAAATGTGGTTTTCAATAGTGCTTTTTTCTGTCTTATCCGACCTTAATCCGTAACCAATGTTCGGCTTGAAAATTTATATTCACGGTAAATTGCTAAGTCCTTTGCAAGTTTCCGTACCATACACTCTGTTTGTTTCAACTCCCTTTTTTTTTCAATTCCCTTTTTCTTTTTCTTCTACTCCTCCTTCCTCTTTTCTACTACTTTAACTCCTGAACTTTTGCTTCGTTTAATTTCGTAAATGTGAGTTTTATAAAAATCCCTTTTAATTACACCACAAATACTACTTGCCGTTACCGCTGCTGCGCAGTTTACTTTTTTTCTCTCCTCTAGACACATTTTTTTCACGTTTTCCCGTACCTGATTTTCCATAAAACGGCTAATTCTAAAACGCGTCCCATCCCCATGAGGTTTTGCGTCCTTATCTTCGAGGAAATTTTGGAAAATTTCATTACATCGAAATCACTTAATTTATGAGGAAATTTCGATACTCGCGTGACCAGAAACCTAGGAATCCTGGAAACGTTAGTTTCCCTATGACGTCACTGAAAGGGGATGTTTTTTAATTTGAAAAGCAGCGTCAAAATTCTATCGAAAAAGCGTGGGAATATAAAAAAAGGTATTAATTTATTGCTGCCTTCGAAGGTTATAGAGACGAGTAAGCAAGGATCCGCAAAAGCTAATGGTGCACAGTTGCATAAACTATGGAATCCATTTATTCTGCGCGGTATAAAGTGCCAACATTGCAATTGCATTGTTTAGCTTGAGATGTCAACAATAAATCACACGTCTTACCAACATAACTCCCTGGTAGAATTTATCCACTGGGGTAGCGAGTAGACAGACACTCTACCTATAGCTGTAAAGCCTCGAAATTAAATTTATATGCTCAAAAAATGGCCCTGAAAATGAGGTAGAAAAAATAGCATAGTCCAAAAAAAATTTTCCCATTTTTTAATATTTTAGACCAAAGTGTCAAAATTAGGATCGGAATTTTCCATTATTGTTACTCAAACCTATCCAGGCATTCTGGAATTGTTAATTTCCTTGGCAATGAAACTGGAAAGGGATGTTTTTTTAATTAAAAAAATCAGAATGTTTTTCATCCTTTTAAAAATTGGAATTTTTCAAAAAATGAAAAACTTAAAATTGGAGTTTCTCCTATTGGGTAATAATTCATGGGGAAACTCCGTGGAGACAAAAATAGCAAAAAGTAATAAGAGGTCGCGAATTTCAGGTTGTTTTTTTTAGTAAAACCCGAACCGTTTCGGCGACAGTTGTTTGAAAAGTACAAATCTAAAGCTGTTCGTTCGAAGTCCTAGAAAAAGGTGTAAAAAGGGGCCGAAACCGTGGGGAAAAAAATATATCCGTATGGTCGTAAGTCAAAGTTAAACCGTGGAAAAGACGACGACGCGTAATTTCGAATGGTATATCTGTGTGAACCGAGCTCGTAAATCGCTTTATGGAAACTCCTCCCTGCTGTCTGTAGGATTCACACCTTCTGAAAAGCACAGTGGGCTTTTGATATATGAGTAGTTAATATACTCGCCTATATTTCTACATATGAATTATAATTTCTAACCTACTCCACTCTCCGCTTTTTTTTTTACCTTCCACCCAAAGTATTAATTTCCATTATTCTTCCGCCGCTCAGGTCTAACATACCTTTCTCTCCGTGGAACTCTTGAAATATTTTCGGGAGAGAACGAAATTTCGATTGAGTCTAAATTTATGGTGAATCTATTATTTTCTCGCTAAATTTCAAAACATCCGAAACGTTACAGAAGCACCGAAACCTCGAGTACATGCTTTTCTACCTTCGACTATTATTATTCACGTAAATTTCTTAGAACGCGCAGTTTCTACCGGTACGATTTTCAACCTAACTGCGATTATTATTTATGTAAATTCGTTAACATTTGCCGTAAGTACCGGTATAATTTCCCCGCATTTAACTTTGAAACGCCGTGAAATTAATCGAAACTTTCTAATATCGCTTATTACTCACGTGAATTTGCCGGGACTTGCAATCGTACAGGTACAATTTCCTCACCTGTAATTTTAGAACTTCGCGGAATGCATCGCAAGTTTCTTGATCTTCTAATTTAAATTATTATTCATGCAAAATTCGGAAAATTTGATATTTCTACCGGCACAACTTTCTAAATCGCAGAAATTTTGCAAAACGGATTCGAGCTTCGCTGATTTATAATTTCAATTGTATTTCATGAAATTCACCTTGCACGCTTTTCGAATCCGGACCTTGGATGACGAAACTCCATAAGTACCCAAGGACTTCGTTGCAAAGTCTTCGATTTTTAAATTGGAATTTTAGAAAATGGATTTCGACTCAACTCCCTTACAATTTAAATAATATTTCTTTGAAACTCCAAACTCCTTTTTCTCTCTCGCAGACTCCGGTTGGGAAAACTCCACAAGTCCTCTCACGCAATTCGTCGAAAGCTCCTCGAATTTCCAAATTGAATTATTATATTATTTATTGAGCGAATACATACGACTTTCTCTTTTACAAAATTCGACATCATGAAAAATTCAGAAATTGGTTTCGGGCTTCGCTGCTTTCTAATTTAAATCGTATTTCTTTGAATCCACTCTCCGCTCGTTCCTGCTTAAGACCCCGGTTGATAAAACTTCATAAGTACCTAGAGAATTCATATTTTAAAAAAAAGGGGGAAGACTTAAAAGCGGAAGTTTACAGTTGATTTCCTTAACTAGTCCTTTGACTATCAAAAAAATACATTTCAAAGATGGTTTAATATCTCGTGGTTGAGCGAAAGAAGCTTCTCTTTCAGAGATCAAAGGGAAAATGATATTCGAATCCACTGGCCGGCGAAGATCCGCGTTTTTATTTCTGTATTAATAGCTCCGTGTCAGCAGGGCGTATGTTTCGCGTCTTTATATACGGCGCTTCCGTTCTTTGCAGCGTTTCGTCGCCGGTACGGCAACTTTATGAACGTTAAAGAAGCGATTGCACGAAAAAAGAAAGTAGAAGGACATGATAGAAAATGAACAGAATAAGGAAAGGAACGAAGTCACGTGGAATTTCGCTTAAATCGGTTTATGAACGCGCTGACGAACTTGGATTGTTACCCTCGGGCTACTATATCTCTGTACCCGTACCCCATACATGTAACTATATAATGCCTAGGTAACTTTCTACGCTCATAATATGCCGCTAAATTGGTATTAGGAATCGGTAATGTCATTGCAACCCTTTATGGAAAATCGCCTGGAAAATAGTGTCTCTAAAAACGCCGCCCTAAAGTCTGATAGCTCGATTCAACGCAACGTCTCTTCGATCCGGTCGAACACCGATTCCTCGGAGATCGAAGTCAGGGTTCAAAGACGTCCGAAAAATCTCTTCGGTCGATCGTCGAAAAATAATTGTACTCGTGGAAACCCTGGAAATTTGAGAACTTCGACCCCCAGGCTCCGAAAATGAGAGTTCTCATGGCGGAGACTCGATCCGGTTCCCGTGAACAACCTATCGATGAGCGACTGGTGCTTAATTGCACTAATAATAACTGGCTAATAGCCTTCCTGTGACGTCCAACTTTGAATTAGTTCGCTTTCGGACATCATAAAGGAACTTCCGCGATAGTTAACATCTAACCAAGTGCAAAACTACTCGACCCCCGTGTGCTGCAAGCTGCAACTGTTACGAGCACCAACTGGAAAGAAAGTCAGACACGAAAGAAAAGTTACAGGGTTTTCCTGCTCGCGGGTATTCTCATTACGGCGAAGATGGAGGGATATTACATAAGATATTAGATTTTATGGAAAAAGCAAAGCTGATTTATTAGGTTGAAGTGCGGTATAATAAAGGATGTTGGAAACTGCCAAGCAAGTTTTGTAATTTCCGGACTTTAAAAGCTCAAATCCACGTATTTCTTATGTAACAAGGCATTATCGTCTATCAAAAGCGGTTTTAATCAATCCTTCGGACTGTTTTTCACGGTATCGAAATAGCCATGGGAGAAACTTTTCGACGTTCGTATAAGAGTCCGGAAGAAATCTCGCAACCTTTGCCCTCGAATTCTGGCTGGCGAACGAAACTCCAAGTTTGCAATCTACGACACGAGGGAATCTCTCGCTGCTGGATCGGGGTATCGGCCCGGTATCGGACCTCTATAAATATCCCTTCGTTCGTAAGAGTAGACGCCAGGAAAAAATCAATTTTAGTGGATCCCCTTATTTTTCCTCTGGGTACCGTAGAGAATGGTAAATTTTACCGAGATGTAACCATTTTCCTTCACGCGAAGAGATTCGTTCGAAGGTAAGGGGGGAAAAAGGCTGGCACGGTTCGCCGAAAGTTAGTGTAAACTTGATTTCCTGTTTTGTCTGAAATACTACCGCAACGTAAAATTCACTACCGTTTTCCCCGTTACGAATAGGATTGCAGTTGAATGAAAGGCGCAACTAACCGTATTTATCAGCAGTTCAGTTTCGTCGAAATTAATGTTGAGTTAAATTTATAAAATAATAAGTAACATCCATCAAATTAGGAGATATTAATTAATGAATCGCGCCGTAAGCTACCATATCTCGATGTTCTAACTAAGAACTATCTGTAATTCTAATCCCAGGAGCAATATTAATTTTCAGACTGTACGTGGGTTCATTTTCTACCGCATAGAAGATTTATCAAGTCGACGTATTAGTAGTAACTTTTATATACGAATTTCAAGTAAACACGGAACATTTATTAGCGGAATTAGACAGATACGTGATACCCGTTTCCACGCTCGTAACCCAGGCTGTCTTATTTTTAGGAACAGTCAAACCAATTTTCGCGCAAATGAACCCTTCATGGATCGGCTACTATTTTATTGGATTCTGGAGGTTTTCGAAGATAGAATTTTCCATCCATTATTCAAAGCGGAACATTTTCAGAAATGGAATTCCTCGTACGTTATTGTATGTGTTCAAAAAAAAACCAGGTGATAAGGTGAAATAAGGAGGTACTCGAAAGATTCGCAATTTCCTGTTTTTGAAAATCACTGATGACTGACTGATGAAAAAGACGAAGTTAATGAAAATTGTTGGTACTTTGAAGGCAAAAACTACTCAGACGAGCTACGCATTTGGTCTCTCGTGGAACTTGGGGCATCCCCAGGGACTAGCATCCCTTTCCGCTAAACTTAGGAAATTGGTACTAGAAACAGCAAAAAATTGCGAGTGCCATTCTTGTTTTGCAAGAAACAGTTATTACCCTGCCGAGGGTAAACATTTAGAATAATTACTCATTTTTTCTACCGCAGTCTCGAATTTCTCCATATATTCCTAATTATTCTGGAAATAATTACTGCTTCGTGTACCGTAAATAATTAATTGCACGAACACGGGCGGAAAAAAATAAAAAAGGGCGATTCATAAAACAAATGTTTTCTAAAATTAGGATATTAGGAACTGATTTTCTTTCAAATAATTTCCTCTTAGATTTTGCACAAAGTTCGCTGAAAATAGCGAAACCTATTCCAGTTGACAAACTTTAACCCGGCAAACATTTGGAAAACACCCAATAAACGATAATAATAGTTAGAGAAAATTAGGCTCGAAGTTAATTGACGCGAAACGCTTGGAACCTTTGGCACGTGAAATTCAAACCTTTATACGGTGTTTAATGAGAAATATGTCAAGTAAATAAGCGTGTATGTACAACATGGTACCTGTAGCAATAGCAATCTGGTTAATTAGTGTCGTCGGATATTAATATTTCATATATCTCCTAGGAAATATGTAGCTTGCCTGCGAAGGAAACGTTAACGCATAGATTGCATCATATCAATCTCAAAGTTAATGCACCCACGTTATAATTAATTTCATTATTTTTCCATCTCTTTTTCTTCCAATTTTCCGATATCGATCCGTCGCTTCTCGAATTTCGATACCTAGTCGATATCGAATTTCCCTCCGCGCTCACCGAAGTTTTGCTACGAATTGAGTTTCAAAATCCGCTGTTTGCTGCATTTCAGAAACCCTGCCGAGCCGATATCTTGTATCGTTGCGTATTTTGACTCTGCGATTATACGCGATGGAGCCGCAGCGCAGGTGGAGTGCAAAAAAATGAGCAATATAATTTGCTTCGATGCGCTCGTTATTTGCGACTACGAGTACGAGTGATTGAAGTGCGATACATGGAAACTCTTGGAAAAGGCTTTCATCATCTGAAATTAATCGACTGTAACTAACTGAACATGAAGATTGGCAGGGAATGGAATAAAGTCACGGAAAAAGGGTGGAAGAAAGTGGAGAGTAAAAGCGAACACGAACGAAGGAAAAAACGGCGGCGAATTAGGATTAAAAAAATTACTCACGTTACACTATGCAATAAAAATAAGTTAGTTAAATTACGTGAAGCTCGTTAACAAACTCTAATGTGTTTTCAAATAACGTGCCGAGCCATAGGTTGCTGTGAAACTACGAAAACATACCTACCTACCTACTACCTACCACCTACCTACCTACCTTTTAGAGATGTAGGTGTGGATGTGGTACATAGCTCCTTCTCTCTCGCTCTCGGTTTCCCTCTATGTATATATATATATATATATATATACGTTTAATGTAAACTTTTACAATACATGAAATTGAAAATAAAAAGAACTGTACTTTGAAGGAGGGAAAAAAAGGCCATTGAATTTAATTACAGGGTTGTTTGGTGGGTAGCAGATTAATTAATCAGAGCGTTATCAAATTATTTGTTGCGTACGTGTTCGCCGTTTTTATTCCATTTCCCAGCGTTCTTGCAAATTAATTGACGTCGTAATGTGAAAATATTCGCAGACGCCGTTGCAACGTTCGGCACTCGAAGGTATTCAAAACAAAAAGTGGCTCCACAACGACCCTCGCGAAATCTCTTTGTAAATTCGACGTTCGTTATTTGCCTCTACCAAAATAACTTTGAAAAATCCAAAAAATATGTACGCGTCTCAGAGAAAAAGTCTTTTGAAACCCCGCACACAATCTCTATTATTTCGAGTCCGATCCTCCAGCATCTCTTCATATTTCGGTAAAGAGTTCGCTCCTGAGTTAATGACTACCGAGAAATTATCTTCCCGCTAATTAACCCAGTCACGCAATTCACTGTTGGTTCAAACGTTTGTGACACTGCCAACGGCTATAATTAAATCCCATGGGGCTAATAAACTATAATTCACGCTATATTCTGCATAAATAAATGCATGCCAATTAATGATTTTCAGCTTTAAACTTGTTTGAAGGTTTTCTCATTCTCCAAAGGGAAAAAGCAATTGGATACTGTCAAATTTATTCCTCCACCTCTTTCGAGGAAATGGGAAAGAAATTTAGAGTAATTTTTTTTTACTGAAAATTACGTAACAATATTTATTTGAAATTTAGTAGGAATTTTTTTTCTTAGCAATATTAAGATTTCGTTGGCAATTTTATTTTCGACGGAAGATTTTTTTAGCATCAATTTGTATTACAATTTTAATAGGATTTCTTTATTGTAACTAATTTTATTGAAGAATTCGTGGGTTATTTTTAATGGAAATTTAAATAAATTATTCACCAGTCGAATTTTTTAATTAGAAATTAGGTAGTTGTATTTTAATTAATAGCATTTTCTTTTGAAAAATCAGTAATAATTTTTGGTTAATGTTAATTTCTGTTGAAAATGTAACTAATATTTTTTATTATCACTAATTCTTCTTGCAAATTTTCTTCACTCCTGGTGCATCCTTACCCATGGTATATTTTACAATTTTTTTTTTCGTCGCAGGACAGTACCTGAAAACTGACATCTCCGTTGTCGAATGCAATTACGTTTCAATAAATTTATTGAAAGTATCACTTTTCCAGCACAACGTCCCGAATTATATCAGAAACAAACTCGATATTAATTCCATCGACTTTGATGTGTTATTCCGCTGGGGGCAGTTTCGGGTCTCCTTTCTGCGCGCATCTGCGGGCTTCGGAAATTTCCAACACGTGTGCGAATTCTCAGAGTTCAGCAGTTGAAAATTTCAGCGCTGCATCACACGTGCCAATGGTTTGCTTAGCATCTGCATTAATAAGCAATTGTATTCGATAATACCGCGACTCAGGACCTAATCCGGCCAAGCAATGACGGATCGGAACCTGCTTGGCCCGATCCACTCTCCCCTGTAGGTTGATGCTCCAGTCGTGCAGCGGATCAGTGCAGGGCACGCGTTTCACGGCGGGCGATTGTTGTAGGTAAGTGTCCTGAGAGGAGATCGCCGAGAGACGTAGAAATATGGTATTATATGATAGGGAATCGAGTTGTGTGCGTTCGTGGTATGGGGGCAGGCAGATATTCCATTCGATGGCACATAGCTACCAGTAGATGTTGAAGCGGAGATACGGATAAGCTAAGCAAACCTGCAGTGCGGAGAGTGCTACCTACTTTTGCTGCTACTACTACTGGCACTGATACTGCTATCATGCATTTCCACTGGACTTCTCAGAATTGCAAATGTTTGTCGCGAAGACGAGAGGAGAAGGAAGGTCGGTCGTATGGCCAAAGTACTTTTCGCACGGCAATATGGAAATTTCATATACAGTAAACCAACTTGCCGCTTGCATCAGGAAACTCTCTGCCATGCAAAGAAGGAGACATCGTTTTCTTCTTCATTTTTTACCTCTGCCCCTTCCCTCTTCTTTTTGTACTTTTCAAACCTCCTGCAATTTTCCTCGACGTATCGCTTTCTTACTGGTTTAAAGGCCGGCCGAGTAGAAAGAGCTTGACTTCGTCGCCAGAAAATGAAAGCATATCTAAATTCGGGATTACTATGAAATCTCGACGAAGTGGGAGCTGCGAGTTGGGCTCCAGATGCGAGGTGGAAGTTGAGACTGGTGGGAGAAAATTTATTTGGTAGAGAAATGAAGATTTTTACCGAAAATGCTGAATTTTTTTTGGCAAAAATATTGGGATTCGAATGAAAATGGATTTTCGGCTTGAATTTCGAGCTTCGAGTGGGGAATTTTCTGTTTCGTCCTCGGGGGCCTCCAGTAGGAGTATTTTCACCCCGTTGGAATCAAATTCGGTACGAATCTCTTTTTTTATATCTAAGATATGGCACCTCGAGGTATAGTAAAAAATAGATAGAATAGTAAAATAGTCGTAGGATTGATTGAGTCGCTACTAACAATAAGTGTGTATACGATTTCCGCGAATGCAATATCTGCGCATTATGATTCCACGCTTTTACGATTTCAAGCAATATTTCCGACGAGTGCGAATGTGCCTCCATAGGAATATTCCCGTGAACTCGATAAAAACATGTACAGTAAAGAAGCGTAATGTTTTCCTACATGAAAGAAAAATATCCTATCAGGTTGTTTACGATGAGAAAAGAAATTCCATGATTTTTTATCAGGTACAGGTAGCAATTTATAGCAGCCCGGTATTGGTCCTAACCATATTTACTCGGAAAAGTGGATATTTATGGCGACCCAGTACCAGTCCAGAACTGGGTCCTGATCGGCTGCACGCCAACACAGTCTTCTCTTGACCCTTCCTTCTGGGAAGGGGGAGACTTTTTCTGGAGAATTACTCCGAAAACCAGACACGTGATGATTTTTTCATGAACTGCTACAGGACGATCTCATTTGATCTCATTTGGAGCAAACAAGATGCACGCAAACAGGGACAGAAGCCATTGAGGGTTCCGTCTGTCAAATTGTCCTCGACATTGACCTAATATTGGCATTGTCTACAGTTACCCTCGTGTTTGACGCTGTAGTGTTTGCCTTCTGGTCAAGTGCAGCTTTTGTATGGAAAATGACATAGCTCAGCGTGTTTGCTCAATCTTTTTAGTCCAAACATCCTCCAGCAACACCGATGGCAGTGTAAATCTCGCATTGCACCGCATTCTCGAATAAGTTACACCCCGTTTCCTCGCTCATCCAGCGTCAGCAGCCAAGGTACCCGAAGGATATTTGATAACTTCACGCGGAAAATTTCCCGATAAATCTCCTGCGAATTAGATTAACTGCCGTTAATCCAGATCTTTTGATGCGGAATCCCGGCCCATTCGTCAGGCGGATTCCCGTACCAGCCGGCGTTCGTAGCGAATTTTGCGTCAGGAAAATCGTAATTCTTTCTGCGAACGAAACTTTCGAAGAAAACAAATGCTTAATCCACTTTCCATTTCCTTTTTTTTTTTTTCGGGGACACGTAAGTAGTCGATGGAATATTTCGGAGCTGAAGAGATAGCGACCCGTGCCCGTAACCAGAATATCCGCATTCCGCTCGTCGACTTTCACAATTTCTTCGTGGAAGCGAGGTGAAGCGAAGTTCGTTGAAGTTTCACGGTCATTGTCATTCGGGATCTCTCGTTACTTATTACCTCCACATTCGAGAAAGTGTGAAACGCCGCCTATTACTTACGGCACGCAAACGGAAAGATCGCTTTGATAAATGTTGTGTGCACAGGCCCTGAAGGACAATTGTCCGTTGTTTCCTCGTACCGTCATTTGCCGCCAGTTCAATCGCATTTCCTGCATCTAATGCGGTTAATTCCCTGCGAGTTTCATTTCCCTCAGTAATTAGTTAATTAGTCGAGTAGATCGACTCTCGACTCGACTGAAATCGAAAACGACGTCGGTCGAGCTCGGCCAATCCGATCCTCTCGCGGTGACCGACAATTTCTTTAAGGTGACGCTTTTGTCCGCCAAAAATCCAGGTCGAGATGCTTTCAAATACTTTTTTGGCTTTAAAATAAAGGAATCAATGCCTCTTTTTGGAAAAATCGATCAAAATTCATAGGAAAATGGTCGTCTCCCGGTTTTTGACCCACCGAGGGTGGTTCCTGACACGCTTAGGTGTAAATGAAGACTAAATCGAGTGAATAATGTTGAAGCGAAGCGTAGCTGAAGCAGAAACGGTTTAGCCGAAGAATTTTGCGTCTTTTCTTCCTCTTTTCTTTCCGCCGCACTGCCGGTATTCGTTAATTTAAGGGAGACTCGTTAGAAGGTACGTTCATTAGAAACGATCTTTCATTTTCAGTTGAAAAGTATGATCAAGGTATTAGTTGAGGAAGCTTTGCACGCCAAGAATTATTTCATTCTACCTCCTCTTCTTTTTCACTCTCTTTCGCCGTCTTCATGCTCGTTCTCTTTCACTCTGATAATCACTTTCGTAGTAGACTTTAAGCTTTCAGACAGGATCAATGGTTATCCCATCAATTTAACCTACCTCACGTCGTAAATTCGTAAGACAATCAATGACGTGCTTAGAGTTTAAAAGAAACAGCAAATATTTTCTCTGTATCGAAGATTCCGTATTTTCGCAGACTGCAAGAAAAACGGAAGTCCTCGTGTCATGGGAGGGAGGGAGGGAGGATCTGTTTTACGGGAGACAGCGAAGTATATTTACGACGGTGAATTTCCCGAAAATTCACCTTTTGCGTAAAACAAAGTAAATTTCAGCACATTTCAATTTCTCCGGCTGCATAGAAAGCAATTTTTAATTTAACGGCGATTTTTACTCGATAAACTTTGCCACCCATTGCGGAATTTCCAGTAGAATGGTAACATTTGCCATTTGGGACATCTTCACATTGAAATTCGTACGTATCACGTACCTCGGTTATTTCTACCACGCGATCTCGATTTTACCTCAAGTATCTCCGAAGTATGCAAGCGCTAATTTCTCGGAACTCTCGAAAAATGCATCCGCAGCATCGCGATATTTGCCATTTCCTTTTTCCTCGTCTCCTTTCACATCAAATGTTAGATTTTTTCACGTTAAAAAAAAGCGTGGAATATATGGGCAGAGAGTCTTTTCGATGTTGCAGATGGATAATTCTATAAACGAACGCAAAAGAAATTGCAGTTTTGATAAAACGAAAAAAAAAAAGAAAACCAAGATGAAGTTTAAAAGAAGTCCACTTGGGAATAATTTTCGGTATATGTGCGAAAATAATTAACAACCCTCGGTGGAAGGAAAAGTCTTTGAACCTTGATATTCTCCTATTTTATGAGGAGGCTCTTTAACCTTTCCTCTCAAAATTTTCGTCGTGTTAGTAGCCACCGCATCGCGGTAACCACTTTAAATATTTACCAACCACGATGATTTTAAACAGCAAGTGTATGCCAACTTGGGTAGAATTTCCGTGTTACACGCATATAAACATAGGAGTACGAAGTACACGCAGTTAGAGGGCATATAAACCTCGTATACTTGATCAAAGTTACGTTACGACTAAATGGGAATTTCTAGAAAAGAACATTTCCGCTTGAAATGCTACGGTGGGGAAAAGGCTTCAAGTGGAAAAATTATGAATAAATAATGGAATGCAAATTACGCGAACATCGACTTTGCGTATACAGTCCCAATTATTTTCTGCAAAAACTGACATGGAATTTATTCTCACCTTACTAAAAAATAGTTTATCAACGTTCCATGAATATGTAAACTGGCTTTCGAGCATATTTTTTTAGTTTATTTTTTTTTAAGGGTTCTATATATAATTTTTAGACGCTTTGATTCAAAATTTACTACATAGAAAAAATGGAAGCGAGGGAATTTCCTGTATGGCGATATTTCGACTGGGATCTTATGGTTTTTTTGTCCTCGAATCACTCGCAAACGAGACGCGAAAATGTCCAGAGTCTCCTGATTCGAAAACTTTTCAATTTCAGAAAGATCGTCAGCAGTTGGGGAGAATCATCCTAAGAAATTTTTTTTAATTAGAATTAATTGGCAATTACGTGTTGCGATCGAGCTCTACTTCCGGTGATTCCCGTATCTGTAATAATACAAAAAGCGTTTGGAAATGCAAAGCGAAGCAAAAAAGGCCGAGCGGTAGGCTGGGAAAGAAGGTCGAAGTTTACGTGAGGATAAAGGAGAGTTCGTAGTTACTCAGAGTTCGTAGTCTATGGAAGGAAAAATAGCCCGTGAGCCGCTGAGTTTGCTCCCGTGGGATATCAGTAGCCGTATTCCTTCTTCGGAAGGTAGGTAGAGCTAGGTAGGATATAATGCAATCCCATGCAACTCGTCGATTCTTTAGATTTGAAAATGTTCCGTGATGTCAATAAAATTGACGCCTGGGGTCAGACTTCCGCTTGTATTACAGCTACGCTATTCCAAGGACATTCGTTTTTGAAAAACGAAACTCAAATGGGCTGTAGAAGATGCGGGACAAGAGAGGAAACGGGAAAATAGTGCACTTTTACCGGAGCGATTGCTTGGAACGCAGTGAAATGTGTTGCAACATAGGAAAATTTGCATCCTCCGTCCTAGTTTATGGAATTCTCCGTCCGCAATATCGAAACGACTGTTTGTCACGTTTTTGAAAAAAATATAGAAAAAAAAAATCCGATATTTGAGGTGAAAGAGAACGAGGAGGGATGAAATATCGCATTTTATGACGCCACGGATGCATCTTTCGAGTGGCCCCGGAAATTAGCGCCTGCACATCGGGGGCAACCCGTCGTAATTTGACGTAAAATCGAGATCGCGTGGTAGAAACATGAAATGTACGAATTTCAACATCGAGACATCTGTAAACGATCAATTTTACCAATCTGCTGCAATCTCGGCGTCTCAATAAAAAGTGTATCGAGCAAAAATTATCAATTACAAAAATTGACTCTAGAAAAATTGACTCTCTACGTAACCGTGAAACGGGAAAAAATGCAAGTTTCTTCCACAAAAGGTAAATTTTCGCAAACGTTGCATTCGCGTAGCGAACCTGTTTGTCCCCTTTCTTCGCCACCGCGTCAACTTTCCCTTTGGAGGAAAAAAATGTGCACGAAGAAAAACATGGTCCCCCTTTGGGAAATTACAAGCAGCCAACGCTGTGTCCACTTTCCGGGGTTGATTTTACTAGCCCCACCCAATACTGACCCGCCAGAAATTCATAATCCGAGAATTTGCATCCGCTTTGAGCGAAAATTCCTCTTGATCGAATAATCTCCCTGCGAAAATCCAACTCCATCAGAAATTTTCCCTTACGCAAATCACTATCGATATCCCGGTGGCTCAAAACGATAAGGGCTTCGGTACATTGTTACCCACGAATATATATGCGTCGATTCGTATATCGTCACATAGAGACGCTCCCAACGTGACGTCTGTCTCAGGGTAGCAATTTACATCTTCTATCAAGGCACTTGTATGTAAGTACTTATATATGTATACATTTATACGTAGCCATACAACTAAACAGCTCTCACGTTTGTATCCTCATGGTTTCTCTCTCTCTCTCTCTCTCTCTGTCTGGCCCTGTGTGTCTCGGTCTCTCCTTCCCTTTGCTTACTTGCATGTCGACCCTTTAAGTTTCAACGCATCTACATGCACATTTGCTGAACATACTACATATGTACACGGTATCTACATTTTCCTTTAGCTCGTCTCCAGGTAGTGCAATACATTTACCCTTATACAGCTCGCAAGCGTATCATCGAGGACACTTGGAGTTGAATGTCTGTCGTAGCATACAGCATGATAATTCATCTTGATATTCTTGGATCTTCAAGATACTACTACTTTACTTAAAAAGGGAAAAAAAGAACGCAGCCACTATATGCACGGGGACGTACTTCCTTACTTTTTGCGCGTCTACACATGGACAGGACGTGTGCATATGCACCGTAAACGTGTATATGACGAGGTAAAGTAAAGTAATGTAAAGTGAAGTAAAGCATTCCTCGGCGTCCTTGATATGCAAGATGAACACCAAGTTGTCGACATGATGCAACGTGATCTCATCAACTTTGGAACCTCCCGGCCATGCGTTAAAGGAACCAACTTTTCGCCAACCCCGCGTTTTGGGAGTAGCCGCACGGGGTGGAAGAAATCCTACCGGACCGGCAACGTTTCTGCGACACATGTTTCGGTCGTGGAACGAAATTTCCGCTAAATTCCCCCGTCTACGTGGGTTCATAATTGTCACGTCGAACAATAGGGAAAATCCGCGGGAATTCGGTCTCGCTAAATGCGCAGCTGCATTTTTGCAGCGGAAAGTAGAAGCGACGCCGGGGGTTCGTTAAGCGCCGGAAACAAAGAACGCTATTTATTCTATAATTTTTCGGTGAAAGTTGGCATTTTGATGTTTGGGAGCAAGCAGAGTGGAAGCAATTACAGTTCCCTTATGCTACAGCGAAACGAACAACAAAAAAATAGTATAAAAAGTAAATTATATACACACACGCATAGCCGTTGCAAGCTTCTACGTGCATCCGACGATGGCACGTTTGTGTTTCAGTCAAATGGCAGTGGGTGTGTTGTTGCCACTGCAGCGTGTACGTGAAACTTGCGTGTACGTATATGTATATATGCGTTTAATATGTATAAAATAGAAGAGAGCCTGTGTTATGTGGCGAACTGCGTTTATCGCAGTATCACCGCAGGTGAATGCATCCCCGACCATTGTAATGGAAGCGTATCATAATATCGCATCTGCATCCCGGACTACAAATTGGCTCTTTAAGCTTCTATGACGTTTCAGCAAATGTAACAGCATTCGCAGAGAACGCTCAACCGTTTGCCTCCATTCTATTAATTAATAGACGGAACTGACGAGCGTCAAAACTTACGCCAACGCCACTTTTTTTCTATTACTTATCGTAAAAATCGCTGACAAGTGCGGATTAGCCCTGATGGAATAATTCATCTGTAAGGGGTCAGGAGGGTTAAAGTTGAATAAAAACGAAGCTGGAGAAGAACGGGAGAAAATTTTTCATCTGTGTTGTGACGTTTCATGATTTTGGTCATGGGATTCACGGTTAGTTGTTCCTTTCGTGGAATTGCGAGACCTTGAGTCAATAACAAGTGGAGGAAATGGTCTCTAATTTATTATACTAACGAGAAAATTTATATTGGCATTCTTATTATAGGATTTGCATCAATTTTTTTCCCGTATATTTCACAACGGACCTAATGTTCGATTCTGGACTAGCTTTCACCCCCGATGCAGCTTGCGGTCCTTTTTTGGAAGAATATTGGAAATATTGACATTGACGCACAAATGGTATCTCATTGCAACTGGTAACGTTAAACGTATTAACGTTAACAATAATTTATGGACGGCAATAATACTCCTCTAAAATGATCCAATACAATTGCAAACAATAATCAAGCTACGTAAATGTATAAATAATAGAATTAAATTATCGAACAGTAACACAATACGCTAACGTCAGGATTGGTTTCGTTGGAACCAATTGATGTAAATCAGTGATTTGAGTCGTAATTGAAATCAAATGATTTTGGATGAAAAGTTCCATTATCGATAAACATTTTTTTTAATTCTCGAAAAGCGGTACCATTATTAAGGGCATCGTCGATATATTCACAGAGGGATAATGAACTATCAAATTATTTAGAAAAAAATTACTTAACATATTACTCTCCAAACGTTGTTAGATGAATAATCCTCCGTTTTCTTATTCTTTACCGCTGTTTATTTTATGGCAGAGTAATTGGGCGATTCGCGGTTAAATGGGAGATAAATACCCCGACGGCTGTGAGCTTTTCTAAACAACCCAATCCACCGTGGAGCGAATTGGAGACCACCTGGTATAATTTCTTCTGGGTTAAGGTTCCTTCTGGCGCTGCCGTTGCAATTATAATGATGATCAAACCACCTAAAAGTTTCGACCAAAATCTGATCCTCCTTCTATAGCGTTATATCGAGCAAGAATGGAGCCGGAAAGCTCCCAAAGCCTCCTAATTTTAATTAAGGGAAGACAAACAAACGAGCAAACTCGACTGAAAGAAAAAAGAACGTAGGCCTATACGTACAAGGTGTACCCAGATGCTGTAATTTAAAATGGCAGTACACGGCAAGAGTGCAGTTGTATAGGTACAGAAAGCATGACGATAGAGTGACTCTTCTTCTTGTTTCCTTTAACTTCCTTGTGTAATAGTATACTAGATTTAATTAATGCCAGTCAGAAAGCTTTCTACGTTTTGGAGGTGGTTAAAGTTAGTGGAAAGGAATGAGAGGATCAAACTACCGCTAGCACTCGTACTATATAGCGCAAACACAGCAAATGTTTTTCCTCATGGGAAAATATCACTGGTTGGAAAATTCACTAGCTTTTCCTACCCATTTCGTGTTCCTCTTTGGCTTTTATATACGTAAACAGAAAGACGTACCTACTTCTAAATGAAAAGCTTAGGTATCAAATAGGAATTAACTGCTACTGACCCATCTCAAAAGTCCCTCGAAATTACCTCGTTCATACAATTTTAAGACCAGCGTCGTTTCGGCTTCCCGCGTGGAAACGATGCTACGCCAAAGTCTGCGGTAGATTTTTCGGATTCAATTCAAACGTTAGCCCAAGACTTCTCCCATACGCGCCATTGTCTCTAAGTGAAAAGTTTGAATTTTCCAGAAAAACATACGATTGTGTAAATTGCGAAAATGCGGGATTACCTCAGTCGTCGCATTTTCTATGTAATTACAGGCTACGCATTTCACTAATTCCCAGTTGCCAGCAAAGTTTTCCGACCGATTCATACCATCGCAATTTCAATATTTGTTCAAACTAATGTTTGTTGGAAGGGAAAGTTCCCGGGTGGAAATGAGATTCAGACGGAAATGATAGTGTAGCGGACGGAGTCTTGACTGGCAATATTTTGAAGTCTGGTCGAGACTTTGCCCATACATTCCCTTCTGGAGCGAGAGTGGATTTTGAATCTTTATGAAATTTCGAATTTACGGCAATAAAAAAAAATTGCAAAATGTATTAATCGTATTTAGAAATACGTAACGTTCAATATTGGAATATTATTTTCCAAATTCAATTAAATAATTCCGTAGTCAAATAAATTTTGGATGAAGTAAATATTGAAAGAACATCGATCCTCCTCGAAATGATGATATTTCAATCATAATTGCGAATTGTAATATACATACCGTTGTATTTGTATTTAGAGCGACATGAAATATTTGTCTACTACCAAGGCTACTGCGATCAACGAAATATTTATTGGGAATTATCCGATTAAATATTTCGTTTCATTGGTAGTATTTTTTTTCTGGGGAATTAGTCACTAATCTAATAGAGGGATTTTTTTAGGTATTTCTGAAGTCTAATCACGATAATTCTGATACTCGATTTCGCAAGGGAAAAATCAAATCGAGGCGCAAGAAACAATTATTTGGGTTTGAAAGTTATTCCATAATGAACTTTCATAGAACTTGGATATTATTAATCGACGTTTCCATTCTGCGTTTTCTATTAACGATAATCAAATATAATAGAGTCGAAGTTAAACTCTCCGAAGTACGTATAACAGAATTTTAATAAGAAGTTCCACGAATCTGCGGTTTCTTGAATGAAATGAAATCGTGTGCATGCAGATAAGGATAGTATAAGTTTCAAGCTCGAAGTCTTGTCAGTTTCTATGCTTCCATTAGTCTCTCTCTAGACTCTTATGATAACGTTATCTGACTAACCTTGACGTGGTGAAAAAGCAAAATTGGTAATGGAAAAAAAAAGGCGGGGTTTAAAAAAGATAACCGATTCCGCTCTTGGACTCCATTCGATATAAGGTTTTTCAGGAAACGTCGTTGAAAATGTCACAAACGAAGTAGAGGAGTGCAACTGATAGGGTGAACTTTTACAAAATTGTAGTTTCGAAAGAATAATTTCCACTTCACGGTTTGTGAACTTCAAAGCCTCTAAAAAAATGCATTAGAAATGACCTAAAACCATGAAATCCTCACGGATCGAAGAAGAAACGCCGATCCAGTTTTCGACGTCACCCTGTACATGACGTGTTTCAAATGTGCATCAGACTCTCTCTCTGTACTACATTCGAGGAATTGGTTATCTTTCATTTATCAATTAATTGTTACTATTTAACAATTAGTTACAGCGACAAACAATGGTCGTACGATGTACGAGTAAAAATTCCATTTGTACATTATCGTTTCCCATAAATATCATAAAATTCCCCTCAAATTTATTGTACAGTTTCGATAAATGTTAATTATTTTCTTGATTTCAATTGAATTTATTATACGTCCACATCGTACGCGCGTACACGCACGCGAGTTACACACACACACACACGCCCAATTTTATAGAATTACACACCACAGGCGGAAAATCATGATAGAAATTTCGCTGAAAAGTCTGATTGTTAGATGTACCTGCAGATACAACGGATCCCGAGGGCTCGGGAAGCAAAAGGGCGTATCTCGAGTTGGCGGGACGGCGAAATACGCCAATTTCGTTCTTAATTCTCGCATGCATACAATGCACATAGGCACATTGTGTGCATGTTTGGTACAGAAGGTTCGTTAATACATTGACCGAGTGAATATCTAAAATTAAAATCTGAAATGTCACGTTTTACTATACGCTCAGCTAACTTATACGTCAAAAGCTAGTGCATCTACCTTTTTTAATCGTTATTATTGTTGTTTGCCTTTGTTTTGCCGGGTTTTATTAATACGATTGCAATCAAATGCGCTCGCTGGATATTTCTCATCATTTTTCAAAGTTCGTTCAGCTTGCGGAATGTATTAAAATACCGCAGTCGGCTTTAATCGCAGTGTTACCAAATTACACCCATTTTGCAGCTTTTCTGCCTCTTTCCGAAGGATATTAGCGACGATGTTAATTAACTTAATTAAAGGATATCATTAGTATTAATTAATTCATTTATCCAAGGATGGCGGCTTCAACGGTAACAGCAACGTACGAGTGTCGTCTCTCGACAACGAATGCTATTAATTAACAATATAATACTTTAATATATTAATACCGGCGATACACGCACGCCGTCGTTAAATGTATCAAGTTGACCCGTTAATAATTTTCTCGATCCTTAATAAACGATCTACCAATTGAAGAAAAATCGAAACACACCATTTATAATTTATTGAATCATGTGGCAACAAAAAAAAAATTTTTTTTCTGAGTTGTTTCGAGAAAGAAAGGAGATAAGTTTTGACATTCTCTTTTCTCTTTCCTTTGCACTTTACCTTTCCCTTTATATTCGTCATCTTGACACAAATAAAAAGTGATATAAATATCACGAATCTCCCTCCTCTGCATTTTGACGTGGGACAGCTTTCCCCATTTTTTTAATCCACTTTCTCTTTTTTTTTTGTACCCATTTTTATTTGTTCCTTTCTTTCTGGTTTTTATCATCCTGCTACTTCACCCACCCAACTGCTATTCTCTTTATTCGCATATTCACCTACACACCCTCATACATACGCATCCCCAACCTGTCCTATGATACCACTGCCATACATTTTTCTACTTCTATGCTGCATACAACGCATTCAAACGCTGTATAAGTTTCTTTATTTCCTTTTACTTCACCTCCATTTGTATTTCCCTATACTGGGTGTATACGAAGCAGGCGGACAAACATGTGCGAATTACCCTGTATGCATACGCCTGAATCCGCTCGCCAATTCACCCAATTCATCGTCCAATGGGTTCTCCAAAAAAAAAACAAAAAAAAAACAAAAAACGCACCGATTCATGGAAACCAACGCGTTTCGGAGTTTCTCCATACGGGAATGGCGAATCAACTGCGAAAGTCACTGATTAAACGATTGCGGGTTTCTTTCCCCTAATGGCATTTTACGCTTCCCTTTCACCCAGTATATTTTTGCATACTACCGGCTACGTGCATTTTACGCATATTCGTGTGTACATACGACAAGAAGCTTAAACATTACGGTCCGCGTGGTAAAAAGTATGGTATTTAATGGTACCACACAGACACAACAGTAGCTACATTGTTCGAAACGGGAGGAAAGGGACGTTGCATGAGAAAAAAAAATAATGTTGAATATTTTATATCCGAATAAAGCCCCGCGATAAAACAGAAGAAATGCACCTGTAGATAAAGATACACATATATATATGTATATATATAAAGCCAGTTTTCTGGTTCTTCTGTTTTTCATGCAGCTAAAATTCAAGTTTTCCGAGAATCGATAGGCGCGCTATTTATTTTGAAACTCGGGTAGGGTGTGTACTTTTCACTTTAAATCACCCTTTAAATGAATTTGGAAAATAATATTAACACCGAATCTGTCGGTAACAAATTTTTGGACGTTTCACTTTTTCCCGGAAAATTAGTACAACGATTAGTATTTGCCACGTTATTGCGCTAATTTTATAATTTTAAGAAAGCATCAAACTAGAGTAGTGTTACATCATATTTATTCACGGTAATTCAAAATTTAAATTGTACACGCATTCAAATTAAGTTTGCCTCAAGAAAAATTTTTATTTTTCTTTCCGTCCATCATCAAGCTTGATTAAAAAAAAAATTTTTTGTTAAGGAATTTTATTTTATATTATTATCCTTAACGAGGCATTTTTTACTCGTGTTGTTCATGATCGAAAAAAATAGAAAAGGGTTTAATCCTTAAAAACCCCAAGATCTTTAAAATTGCACGTTTTTGCCAGAATGCGAAAATAAAATGGATAAAAATGAGGAAGAAAATGGACGAAATACCAAAAAAAAATAAGATCCCAAAATTTATAACCTTGAATGAAGAATCGATTACTTTGTGAATCCACAATTGTTTATTTATTTACTTAATTTGTTTGCGTACGATTCCGTTATCTATAAAATATCGCGAGAATCATTTATCGCAGCGTCCTGGGACAAGTTCTTCAAAGCACGGATATGGTGGATACCGAATTTTGCACAATAATAAAATAGAAAACAACATCAGGAGCTACAGACTATGAAAATTCTCCCTTAGATAGCAAAAAAAAATGTGAAACTCCGTTAAAATGAAGCTCCAAATCTATGCAATTTCAACATATGACTCTTGTTAAGGATGTACCGGCTCGAATGAAGTCGTTTCTCAAGACATCGCCTGGAAGATTACCATAGAGGTGTTTATAAGCACTTGCACGAAGTACGACACATTAAAAGTCGGTATTCCTACAGCGTTGCTTACGATTAACGGTTCTCTTAACGGCCACGAAACAATTTGGACGGTAAAGCGGTTAACGTGGTTCGAGGTATTATCGTCGTCCAATCTGTCACGAGAGAGCCACGCACGGCTAAGGCCAATGTTAATAGGCGATAAAGAGTCGAAAGGATAATTACCCGTACGGAGAAAGCCTCGGCAACCAACTTTTGTTTCGCCACGTAATTGTTCCAATAAACAAATTTTATCGGCAATGGTGCTTGGGAATTTTCGAAAACAGGACCCTTTAATCCGACTCCCCGGTATAAGATAGTTAGAGGAACCAGGCAATACTGACAATTTTATGGAATTCAGGCGTAAGTCGCGTTCTTGTTAATTGGAAGCACCGAGTTGACGTTCTGTATCGGTATCGTTGTTACGGATTTACTTCCATCTATTGTTAATAGCTTCAGAAATAAATTTATCAAATTGACAAAGTTGGAAAAATATTGACTGGTCTCGTCCTAAAATTAACCGTTCAATTTCTCTCTTTCACTCCGTTAAATTTTTAATCCGTTAAATTTTTAATTCCTTCTTATCCGTTTAAGAAAAGCTGCTTGAAATTTATACACGGGATATTTTTATAAAAGTCCTTTGGCAAAATTCAATAATAATGGGAAAAAATTCATAATTAAACGGGGAATGTGGAAATTCCAGACAGATATGATCAATCAGGTATGATATTTTCAGATACGATATATTTATATTGGCTACCAAAGCAATTATTTATATAGCAACAAATAAATATGGATATATGCATAACTTTGTGAACTTTTAAATGGATTGTAATTGCTATTGTATTGGATTGGAACAAAAATTAGTAGCGTTTTGAAGTAGGTGGCACTTGTAAAAAATTTCATTAATTTTATTTTTGCAGGAAATTTTTAAAGATCTTCCAGTTAATTATTATTTAATCGACATTCGCTTATCATTATTATTAATAAATTTGTCATGGAAAGTCTGATGCTATTCGGACAAAAACCGTCCATGTCTTCGACCGATAAAGGTCCTGCAGCATTTCTGCATTCGTACACGTGGCTGACTTGGACCGGTGCTTATAATCAACTGTTTTTGCGGCCAAAAAGGAGCGGTAAAGGGTACAAGGATCCCAAAAAAAATGGCTGAAAAAGGAAAGGGATGTAGAAATCCTTTAACGAGACGTGACATCGCAGTTATTAAATTGATCCTATGCTGAGGTTTCAGTATGCCAAGCTTGCTTTTATCTGTTTAACGTTTATACCACATTTCTCATTCCACTAATGTCCCGGAGTAAAAAGTCTTAATGGGAAAATCCCCGTTCGTATCTATATCGTGTGTTACGCGGCGAACTTCAACGTATTAGTTTTTATTGTTACCGGAAATTATCCATCTTCCCCTAAATTATTTTTTCGCCTATGCGAGATCTTTAATGTAGGAACTTTTTAACAAAGAAATTTCACGGTAACTCGTTAAATTTGCATTTTATCATAAAAATAGAGGAACACCTTAACGTAGACGACGGGCGAGAAGAAAGTGGAAAGAAAGTGGGTAATTTTAGTGTTGCAGCATTTCACGAAAGGGAGAAAAAAAGAAGTTTGCGATACTAGGGTGCTTTGTGCTACCCGGTGAAATTCAATTTTTCCTTACACGTGGAAGAGGATCGATCCTAAATCGGTATTAAAACGCACAAAGTTGCAATTGAATTGTCGACTTCGATATCCCTGGGAAAATGCGCTGAAGCACGATGTTTTCCATCGTGTTGAAATCGTGCAATTTTTAGGATTCGGAAAAAATCCGGAAAACTATTTCTCTAAATAAATATATCACTGCCGCGTTCACATTCGACACGACAAATAGACCGAAATTTCCAATTTCCAGCAACAAGTCGTACATTTTTTGAGGGAATAAAAAATATCGTAATGCAAAAAAAGTGGAAATAGAAAAAATAAAAATTATCACGAATATTGCCACGAGGCATGTAATGAAATTAACGACAAAAATAACAGATATTTATAAAAATTAACAATTATTTTCAATTTTATAGCACACTTTTTTGCTGATTATTTTATGTTCATATTTGAAATCGCATATTTATATTTCAGAAATTTTCTTGTGTTTTTGTATTGAATGATTATTTTCTACCATTTTTTTCGTAGTTCTAAAAATACGTAAGTACGTTGCCTAAATGTTATCCGGGCCATAAGAATCAATTTTAGATCAACTGTGATTCGACACTGGGGAAGACTACCATCTGTATGCCGGAGTCTGTCGAAAATTCCCAACCAAGAAGTCTCCCAGGGAAAAACAGAATCCCTCCTTCATCTTATAATCCCCTGAAAGTTTCGGAAACTTTTTAAAAGTCCCCCTGAGTTACTACAATTTTCCTCTTCCCGATCACTTTCGCAAGACTTTTCGCCCCGATAAATCTCCCCTGACTTGAATGCTGTCGACACATCGGCAGTCAACGAGTTAACTGGTGGTTAATTGATCGCCTTCTTATGATGTCCAGAAAAATTGCGCGGCTGAGATAGCCGCTGCAACTGTTCCATGAAAACGCGCAAATTGAATGCAAATGCAATATATTAAGCCGCGGAATAATTTGATAACATTATTACCCGCTAACGGAATTCCACGTGGAATTTATAATGAGTGCTGTTATGGAAAATTAGTGTTTTACAGCTCGGGGGTAGTCGTAAAAAATGGAATACTTATGGATAGACGGCATCTGGAATTCATGGGTATGGAAATAATCGCAATTAACGCATCGGATGTGAAGTTCGCGTGATAACGAAAAACTTTGGAATGATAACTCGTTAATGAAATCATTTCAAAGAGGATTACAAGCTTCCGAATCAATAATGGAGCCATTTAGTATCGAAATTAGGTTGATCAGAAGCATAATAACGCGTGTCATAATGCAAAGCTGGCGAATTTGTATGAATAATAGCTGGAGATACTATTGTTACTGTGTCGACAAAAATATCGTTGAATCGATGACATCGTTGCTATGAAATTACTATATCGAGTCAAGAATGCGTGGAAAAATATAGACACGGGGTGGAACAGATAAGAGACATTTTTTTTCCCGGGATCGGGGAAACAAAAGCATTTTTTAAATAAATTGTGTCAAGAGGAAATTTTCGTGAAAGCTGAAATTTCACCGGGTAGAATCCAGCAGTTCCGAGGTTCACTCAGAAACTTCAGTGAAGCTTGTATAATTTTTCCTGTCGGATTTTGAATTTTTGTAGTGTGGATTTTTCGAAATTTTGTATATGACGTAGGAGAGATTATAAAGAATTGTTTTAATTTGAAAAGAGAAATTATCAGACGCCGAAATTTTTCAAAAGTTTCACATTTACAGAATATAAAGGAAATATTTCGTGCTTCTGTCAAATCTTTTTAATAATCCGTATCATTTTTCCCGTCAGGTTTGGAATTTTGTAAAGCTGAATTTTTCGCAAGCAGTATCGAGTCAAGAGGAATGGAAGAATTACTTTGAATTCGAAAAAAAAGTTACTGCAATACAAGGTTTCCCGAGAGAGTCGTGATTTACACGGTGTAAAATAGAAATTGCTGACTTCTAATTTAAGTTTAATTGCAGCTTCAATAATTTCTCCTTTGAGCTTCCGAATTTTGCAGAAATGAATTTTCGCAACTTGCAACAAAATAATTGCGAGTGGGCATTTTTGAAACAGATGAAATTTAGTGTGTAGAGGAAAGATTCCGAGATCCCAATTAAAATTTCGCTGAAGTTTGTATGATTCTTTCTTCTGAATTTAAAAGTTCGTAAAGCTGAATGTTTTAAGGGTAACCACTGTAGGCGAGGATGAAAAGAATTTTCTGGTTTTCAAAAAAAAATGTGTAACCGTGAGAGAACGTTTTTAGGTCATTTAAAATTTACAGGGTAGAAAGTCGCTATCCTAACTGTTCCTTTGCTAAATATCATTAATATTAATGAAAAAATTTCGGGTATCTGCAAACTCGTCTCCCATGCAGAGAAGATAATGTTTGCCAAAGAAAAAAAGTTTATTGTTACATTTTCCAATCGACAAGGGGTCCATCGACATGAAAATGAGAATTTGCATTTTCTCTTCGATTACCAGTCCCCACTGTGCGTACCTGAGCCTCGTTGAAGGTTCGACGAGTATCTGTTGTTAACATTATTATTTATGGAGTATTAAACAAAAATTCAATGGAAGGGGCGTGGAGGGAAAGAGTTAGTGTAGAGGGAAACGAATTTTACGGTAACAAGGGCAATTTATATCGGTGGAGTGATACGAAATCTGCAGAAAAATCTATTTCCCGTATTCCAGAAATGCCGTTTTAAATTTACATTCACGAAATAAATGAAATAAATCTGCGTATCGGTGAGCCTGCGAAAATGTGTGCCGCAATAGGCTAAATATACCTTGACACTCATTCAAATATTCAAATAAAACGAGCAAATGTTCCAGCCAGCTTCGTCTAATTGACAGAGGATCCAATTTATGAAGCGTAAATGCTCGGCGTCAAGGAAAAAAGTTTAAGTTTCTCAGAATTATTCATTCCCGGAAGGGCAAAAAAAATTTTCACCAATAATTGGGAAAAGGAATATTAATCAGTCAAATTTATCGACAATTTAATTTGCACGAATTTATTCCACAACGAAAAATTCATGCGATCTGGGTTACTTGAAAGTCTAGAGGGTTTGCTTCGTTGGATATCTTTTTTAATGTTTAATTTTCATTTGCGGGATGGCAATTTCCCAGATTTTGGGATGATTCCGATATTTTCTTCCCACAATTGTGATCCGAAAAAAGTTAATAACTTTAGTTAATAATTTTAGGGGATAAAGGAATATCATCGATCACGTAAAAGTTTCTTTTGAATGTGGAAACCCGAACCTGGCTCTCAAGTAAAACCTTTGCGGATATGAATATCGAAAGGCTGCTCACAAAGGAAAATTGCAATTTTTGGAAAACAATGATAGGAAAAAGAAAAAGAAATGACAATCTAAAAGAATCCCGGGAGTTCTCCTTTTACAGAAGTATATCGCTGCCGATAGAAACTACGCGGAGACAAACCTACGCATAACAAAGAAAAGAGAGAATCGCCCGATTACGCTCATGTATATTATATATCTGTATACACAAACGTATAGTAAAATGGGAGATAAGTAGAGCAAAGCAGCAAGAACAGTTACAGAACGGGATTCTAATAATTTTATGAGTTCGCCATACGTTCCCTTTTGCCTTACGACTGTTTCTACGGTTCGTGTCAACGTGGAAAAAAATTACGTCCAACGAATTCTTCTAATTTCTCTTTTTAATTGATAGCAAAACTATTGATAGTAACTACTGTTATTAGGCACAGTAATTTTTCTCCTTGACAATCGTAGGATCGTTGAAATTTTTGGAAATAAGGAAACCGACAATTTTTTGTAATTTCTACAAAGGATCGATGACAAAGTTATTGGAAACTAATTACTATTGCATCAATAGTTTTCTTTTTGCGAATGGTACAATCGTAAAAATTTTCAAGTTCCTCGAACGTTAGGATACCAGTAAAGAATTGATAAAAGAAACTATTAAGGATCAATAGTATCACCACGTACTAACTGCTATTACGCTGATAGTTTTCTTTTTGCCAATAGTAGAATCGTAGAAATGTTTTAATGGCATTTTTTCAGTAAATGAAAAAAAAAATGAAAAGTAGGAAACTTTTAGAATTCCAACAAAAGTTTGATAACAAAACTATTATTGATCAACAGTATTTCCACGTACCAATTAACATTACGCTGGTAGTCTTTTTTCTGCAATCGTAGAAATTTTTTAGTTTTCCTATTGTTAATAAAAAAATAGAGACTGCAACATTTTTGAATTCCAACAATGAGTCGATAACAAAGCCATTAACGATCAATAGTTTGAACACGTAATAATAACTATTGTGGCAGAGGTTTCCTTTTCGCCAGTGGTGGAATCGTAGACATTTTTGAAAAGTTTTGTCAATAGATAAAAAATGAGAAATGGAGCATTTTTGTAACTCCAACAAAGGAAGGATTCTAGTGCAAGGAAAGAATTTCCCGTTTTCCAAAAAATTTGGTCGCGGGAGTGGAGAAAATACAGGAATGTGTTAGCGAAAAGTGCCAAGAGTTTTAAGCAAATTAATGTCGGTGTGATGAATTCCCTCTTTTCCGGATTCCAAAATATTATCTTAGCTCCTACTTTGACGTGGCACAACTTCATAACATCGGCGTTTCCCGAGTTTGTCAACACGAGTTCCCGGGTAACGTAATATTATTCCAAAATATTATCGTAATACGTTACCGGAGGAGAATTTCATCCAAAAGTCCCGTCGTTTGACAAAATCGAATGTAAATTTAACTGATAAAACGTCCTCCAAAACAAAAAAAATACAAAATTGCAATGTTCAACGACAACAATCTCGATTTCTGTCAACTTCGCCTCCGCATCGATGAAAATTGAAAATTATCATTTTGAATTTCGGAGTCGAGGTATCAGTTCTTCCATTACTACGTTAATTCGGGGCAGAATCTCCAAAAAAATTAGGTTTCTCCTTTTCATTCAATGAAACCCCAGGTTTCGAAGAACCCGAAGATCAATTGCAACCGAGAGCTTTTCCGACCCATAGCGGGACCAAAACCGACACGAAGAATTACTAAAAAAATTTCCGAGTCGTCAACTTTCTCTGCAATTGCATCCTTTTCTCCTACAGATTCTCTCGCGGGGCCACAATTCCGCCGCCAATTGTCCATTCGAAGGGACAAATTCCAAATGGAACGTGAAACACAAGACCCGAAAGTGCCTGACGTCTTTCTCAGCCACTTCTGACCCACATCCCGCCAGCGAGTAGAATATTATCGCCGGCAATTTTTCCGAATGCAAGCAAACGCGGTTTGTTTGCATGCAGTTCGATCTCTTCGGCCTTAAATGCATTCCATGAGAAAAACGCGTTTCCTCGTTGGCGAATTGTTACAGAATAAGGCGAAGAAAGTGCGCGATGGATGCGCTTTGTATGTACAGAGCCATTTCAGCAGTGTAATTAATTACACGGAACCCTCCCGGTTATATTCCTTTTTTTTCTCTCTGGGGAAAAGATACACTTTCGTGCTCTCGTTGGAGAATTCGTGCCAGGAACTTGTCCGTGTCTCCCGATCACGTTGGACAACTTCGGTTGTTTCGTCGAAAGAAAAGCTGCTTGAAATTTATACACGGGATATTTTTATAAAAGTCCTTTGGCAAAATTCAATAATAATGGGAAAAAATTCATAATTAAACGGGGAATGTGGAAATTCCAGACAGATATGATCAATCAGGTATGATATTTTCAGATACGATATATTTATATTGGCTACCAAAGCAATTATTTATATAGCAACAAATAAATATGGATATATGCATAACTTTGTGAACTTTTAAATGGATTGTAATTGCTATTGTATTGGATTGGAACAAAAATTAGTAGCGTTTTGAAGTAGGTGGCACTTGTAAAAAATTTCATTAATTTTATTTTTGCAGGAAATTTTTAAAGATCTTCCAGTTAATTATTATTTAATCGACATTCGCTTATCATTATTATTAATAAATTTGTCATGGAAAGTCTGATGCTATTCGGACAAAAACCGTCCATGTCTTCGACCGATAAAGGTCCTGCAGCATTTCTGCATTCGTACACGTGGCTGACTTGGACCGGTGCTTATAATCAACTGTTTTTGCGGCCAAAAAGGAGCGGTAAAGGGTACAAGGATCCCAAAAAAAATGGCTGAAAAAGGAAAGGGATGTAGAAATCCTTTAACGAGACGTGACATCGCAGTTATTAAATTGATCCTATGCTGAGGTTTCAGTATGCCAAGCTTGCTTTTATCTGTTTAACGTTTATACCACATTTCTCATTCCACTAATGTCCCGGAGTAAAAAGTCTTAATGGGAAAATCCCCGTTCGTATCTATATCGTGTGTTACGCGGCGAACTTCAACGTATTAGTTTTTATTGTTACCGGAAATTATCCATCTTCCCCTAAATTATTTTTTCGCCTATGCGAGATCTTTAATGTAGGAACTTTTTAACAAAGAAATTTCACGGTAACTCGTTAAATTTGCATTTTATCATAAAAATAGAGGAACACCTTAACGTAGACGACGGGCGAGAAGAAAGTGGAAAGAAAGTGGGTAATTTTAGTGTTGCAGCATTTCACGAAAGGGAGAAAAAAAGAAGTTTGCGATACTAGGGTGCTTTGTGCTACCCGGTGAAATTCAATTTTTCCTTACACGTGGAAGAGGATCGATCCTAAATCGGTATTAAAACGCACAAAGTTGCAATTGAATTGTCGACTTCGATATCCCTGGGAAAATGCGCTGAAGCACGATGTTTTCCATCGTGTTGAAATCGTGCAATTTTTAGGATTCGGAAAAAATCCGGAAAACTATTTCTCTAAATAAATATATCACTGCCGCGTTCACATTCGACACGACAAATAGACCGAAATTTCCAATTTCCAGCAACAAGTCGTACATTTTTTGAGGGAATAAAAAATATCGTAATGCAAAAAAAGTGGAAATAGAAAAAATAAAAATTATCACGAATATTGCCACGAGGCATGTAATGAAATTAACGACAAAAATAACAGATATTTATAAAAATTAACAATTATTTTCAATTTTATAGCACACTTTTTTGCTGATTATTTTATGTTCATATTTGAAATCGCATATTTATATTTCAGAAATTTTCTTGTGTTTTTGTATTGAATGATTATTTTCTACCATTTTTTTCGTAGTTCTAAAAATACGTAAGTACGTTGCCTAAATGTTATCCGGGCCATAAGAATCAATTTCAGATCAACTGTGATTCGACACTGGGGAAGACTACCATCTGTATGCCGGAGTCTGTCGAAAATTCCCAACCAAGAAGTCTCCCAGGGAAAAACAGAATCCCTCCTTCATCTTATAATCCCCTGAAAGTTTCGGAAACTTTTTAAAAGTCCCCCTGAGTTACTACAATTTTCCTCTTCCCGATCACTTTCGCAAGACTTTTCGCCCCGATAAATCTCCCCTGACTTGAATGCTGTCGACACATCGGCAGTCAACGAGTTAACTGGTGGTTAATTGATCGCCTTCTTATGATGTCCAGAAAAATTGCGCGGCTGAGATAGCCGCTGCAACTGTTCCATGAAAACGCGCAAATTGAATGCAAATGCAATATATTAAGCCGCGGAATAATTTGATAACATTATTACCCGCTAACGGAATTCCACGTGGAATTTATAATGAGTGCTGTTATGGAAAATTAGTGTTTTACAGCTCGGGGGTAGTCGTAAAAAATGGAATACTTATGGATAGACGGCATCTGGAATTCATGGGTATGGAAATAATCGCAATTAACGCATCGGATGTGAAGTTCGCGTGATAACGAAAAACTTTCGAATGATAACTCGTTAATGAAATCATTTCAAAGAGGATTACAAGCTTCCGAATCAATAATGGAGCCATTTAGTATCGAAATTAGGTTGATCAGAAGCATAATAACGCGTGTCATAATGCAAAGCTGGCGAATTTGTATGAATAATAGCTGGAGATACTATTGTTAGTGTGTCGACAAAAATATCGTTGAATCGATGACATCGTTGCTATGAAATTACTATATCGAGTCAAGAATGCGTGGAAAAATATAGACACGGGGTGGAACAGATAAGAGACATTTTTTTTTCCGGGATCGGGGAAACAAAAGCATTTTTTAAATAAATTGTGTCAAGAGGAAATTTTCGTGAAAGCTGAAATTTCACCAGGTAGAATCCAGGAATTTCGAGGTTCACTCAGAGACTTCAGTGAAGCTTGTGTAATTTTTCCTGTCGGATTTTGAATTTTTGTAGTGTGGATTTTTCGAAATTTTTTATATGACGTAGGAGAGATTATAAAGAATTGTTTTAATTTGAAAAGAGAAATTATCAGACGCGGAAATTTTTCAAAAGTTTCACATTTACAGAATATAAAGGAAATATTTCGTGCTTCTGTCAAATCTTTTTAATAATCCGTATCATTTTTCCCGTCAGGTTTGGAATTTTGTAAAGCTGAATTTTTCGCAAGCAGTATCGAGTCAAGAGGAATGGAAGAATTACTTTGAATTCGAAAAAAAAAGTTACTGCAATACAAGGTTTCCCGAGAGAGTCGTGATTTACACGGTGTAAAATAGAAATTGCTGACTTCTAATTTAAGTTTAATTGCAGCTTCAATAATTTCTCCTTTGAACTTCCGAATTTTGCAGAAATAAAATTTTGCAACTTGTATAAAACGGAAGAAATTGCAAAAGCATTCGAGTTTTCAAGAAAATAATTGCGAGTGGGCATTTTTGAAACAGATGAAATTTAGTGTGTAGAGGAAAGATTCCGAGATCCCAATTAAAATTTCGCTGAAGTTTGTATGATTCTTTCTTCTGAATTTAAAAGTTCGTAAAGCTGAATGTTTTAAGGGTAACCACTGTAGGCGAGGATGAAAAGAATTTTCTGGTTTTCAAAAAAAAAATGTGTAACCGTGAGAGAACGTTTTTAGGTCATTTAAAATTTACAGGGTAGAAAGTCGCTATCCTAACTGTTCCTTTGCTAAATATCATTAATATTAATGAAAAAATTTCGGGTATTCGCAAACTCGTCTCCCATGCAGAGAAGATAATGTTTGCCAAAGAAAAAAAGTTTATTGTTACATTTTCCAATCGACAAGGGGTCCATCGATATGAAAATGAGAATTTGCATTTTCTCTTCGATTACCAGTCCCCACTGTGCGTACCTGAGCCTCGTTGAAGGTTCGACGAGTATCTGTTGTTAACATTATTATTTATGGAGTATTAAACAAAAATTCAATGGAAGGGGCGTGGAGGGAAAGAGTTAGTGTAGAGGGAAACGAATTTTACGGTAACAAGGGCAATTTATATCGGTGGAGTGATACGAAATCTGCAGAAAAATCTATTTCCCGTATTCCAGAAATGCCGTTTTAAATTTACATTCACGAAATAAATGAAATAAATCTGCGTATCGGTGAGCCTGCGAAAATGTGTGCCGCAATAGGCTAAATATACCTTGACACTCATTCAAATATTCAAATAAAACGAGCAAATGTTCCAGCCAGCTTCGTCTAATTGACAGAGGATCCAATTTATGAAGCGTAAATGCTCGGCGTCAAGGAAAAAAGTTTAAGTTTCTCAGAATTATTCATTCCCGGAAGGGCAAAAAAAATTTTCACCAATAATTGGGAAAAGGAATATTAATCAGTCAAATTTATCGACAATTTAATTTGCACGAATTTATTCCACAACGAAAAATTCATGCGATCTGGGTTACTTGAAAGTCTAGAGGGTTTGCTTCGTTGGATATCTTTTTTAATGTTTAATTTTCATTTGCGGGATGGCAATTTCCCAGATTTTGGGATGATTCCGATGTTTTCTTCTCACAAATGTGATCCGAAAAAAGTTAATAGCTTTAATTAATAATTTTAGGGAATAAAGGAATATCATCGATCACGTAAAAGTTTCTTTTGAATGTGGAAACCCGAACCTGGCTCTCAAGTAAAACCTTTGCGGATATGAATATCGAAAGGCTGCTCACAAAGGAAAATTGCAATTTTTGGAAAACAATGATAGGAAAAAGAAAAAGAAATGACAATCTAAAAGAATCCCGGGAGTTCTCCTTTTACAGAAGTATATCGCTGCCGATAGAAACTACGCGGAGACAAACCTACGCATAACAAAGAAAAGAGAGAATCGCCCGATTACGCTCATGTATATTATATATCTGTATACACAAACGTATAGTAAAATGGGAGATAAGTAGAGCAAAGCAGCAAGAACAGTTACAGAACGGGATTCTAATAATTTTATGAGTTCGCCATACGTTCCCTTTTGCCTTACGACTGTTTCTACGGTTCGTGTCAACGTAGAAAAAAATTACGTCGAACGAATTCTTCTAATTGCTCTTTTTAATTGATAGCAAAACTATTGATAGTAACTACTGTTATTAGGCACAGTAATTTTTCCCCTTGCCAATCGTAGGATCGTTGAAATTTTTGGAAATACGGATACCGACAATTTTTTGTAATTTCTACAAAGGATCGATGACAAAGTTATTGGAAACTAATTACTATTGCATCAATAGTTTTCTTTTTGCGAATGGTACAATCGTTAAATTTTCAAGTTCCTCGAACGTTAGGATATCAGTAAAGAATTGATAAAAGAAACTATTAAGGATCAATAGTATCACCACGTACTAACTGCTATTACGCCGATAGTTTTCTTTTTGCCAATAGTAGAATCGTAGAAATGTTTTAATGGCTTTTTTCAGTAAATGAAAAAAAAATGAAAAGTAGGAAACTTTTAGAATTCCAACAAAAGTTTGATAACAAAACTATTATTGATCAACAGTATTTCCACGTACCAATTAACATTACGCTGGTAGTCTTTTTTCTGCAATCGTAGTAATTTTTTAGTTTTCCTATTGTTAATAAAAAAATAGAGACTGCAACATTTTTGAATTCCAACAATGAGTCGATAACAAAGACATTAACGATCAATAGTTTGAACACGTAATAATAACTATTGTGGCAGAGGTTTCCTTTTCGCCAGTGGTGGAATCGTAGACATTTTCAAAAAGTTTTGTCGATAGATAAAAAATGAGAAATGGAGCATTTTTGTAACTCCAACAAAGGAAGGATTCTAGTGCAAGGAAAGAATTTCCCGTTTTCCAAAAAATTTGGTCGCGGGAGTGGAGAAAATACAGGAATGTGTTAGAGAAAAGTGCCAAGAGTTTTAAGCAAATTAATGTCGGTGTGATGAATTCCCTCTTTTCCGGATTCCAAAATATTATCTTAGCTCCTACTTTGACGTGGCACAACTTCATAACATCGGCGTTTCCCGAGTTTGTCAACACGAGTTCCCGGGTAACGTAATATTATTCCAAAATATTATCGTAATACGTTACCGGAGGAGAATTTCATCCAAAAGTCCCGTCGTTTGACAAAATTGAATGTAAATTTAACTGATAAAACGTCCTCCAAAACAAAAAAAATACAAAATTGCAATGTTCAACGACAACAATCTCGATTTCTGTCAACTTCGTCTCCGAATCGATGAAAACTGAAAATTATCATTTTGAATTTCGGAGTCGAGGTATCAGTTCTTCCATTTCTACGTAAATTCGGGGCAGAATCTCCAAAAAAATGAGATTTCTCCTTTTCATTCAATGAAACCTCAGGTTTCGCAGAAGCCAGAGATCAATTGCAACCGAGAGCTTTTCCGACCCATAGCGGGACCAAAACCGACACGAAGAATTACTAAAAAAATTTCCGAGTCGTCAACTTTCTCTGCAATTGCATCCTTTTCTCCTACGGATTCTCTCGCGGGGTCACAATTCCGCGCCCAATTGTCCATTCGAAGGGACAAATTCCAAATGGAACGTGAAACACAAGACCCGAAAGTGCCTGACGTCTTTCTCAGCCACTTCTGACCCACATCCCGCCAGCGAGTAGAATATTATCGCCGGCAATTTTTCCGAATGCAAGCAAACGCGGTTTGTTTGCATGCAGTTCGATCTCTTCGGCCTTAAATGCATTCCATGAGAAAAACGCGTTTCCTCGTTGGCGAATTGTTACAGAATAAGGCGAAGAAAGTGCGCGATGGATGCGCTTTGTATGTACAGAGCCATTTCAGCAGTGTAATTAATTACACGGAACCCTCCCGGTTATATTCCTTTTTTCTTCTCTCTGGGGAAAAGATGCACTTTCGTGCTCTCGTTGGAGAATTCGTGCCAGGAACTTGTCCGTGTCTCCCGATCACGTTGGACAACTTCGGTTGTTTCGTCGAAAGAAGCAACGAACAAAAAATCGGACTAATTGCGCTCGGTCACTCGCACGTCGCATTTCCCGGATCGTCCTGTGTCCACTTCTCGACTCCTCGTCGAGTGGCAATGGGACTGAAACGGTCAAGAGAAACGGAAGATGAGACTGACCTTGAATCGAACTTGGTACCATCTTGCAGTGTGCCGGTATAGTGCATGGTCAACTGATCGCCCTTTTTCGACTTGACGTCGCAAATCTCCGGCACGAAGAGTTTGTCCACTTTGAGCTCGGGCTGCGAGTTGGCGCTGATGGAAACGATTAATGTTGTTAACCAAAGGGCTGAATAACAACACATCGCGATGTCCGAAACGGACGAACGTAAGGTACGAGAAAACATGTCGATAGAGTGGCGGATGCCGTGCAACTGATGTACAAAACCGACACTGACTTTGCCGTACTCCGCTGTGCGCTCGTTCGTCGGCTCGCTCGTTGCTATCAAGAGGAACGAAGAGGGAAATGCGTCGTCAGAAAAGGACGCAGATAACAAACGGTGTTCACATTGCGCCGTCTCATTGGCCTCTAGGAATATGTAGGTCTCGACATCGCTTTTCCTTTTCCCTCTTTTCTTCTCTTCTCTTCAGTTCACTACTTTACTGCTTCTTTCCTTTCCACCACTATTCCTCATCCTATTTCTCCTCCACTTTTGCCCTGCGAGTGTTGGTGTCGCTAAGAAGAGATACCGATGACTTCTTTTAGCCTCTCTCTTCATTCAAGAAAGACAGAGACGGAGAAGCTTCGTTTCTTCATAGAGAATCACGTACTACACCAACCATTTTTTTTTTTCACCAGATTTGCCAGATGCAAGTTTTCGGGTCGTCATCATTTGCTATTTTTGGTACGCACATACTTTGATCCCACGGCGAAAGGAACCTGCGCTCGTTGTTACCCGAGAGAAAGCAACGAGAAACGGGATATTTGACTACTCGCTTCTCCTCTTCTTCTTCTTCTTCTCGTTTCCCCGAAGTCCCTGAACGAGGAGAAAAAGAAACATTTTTCAAGAATAATTCTTACCGAATTGAAAGACTCCTCAAGAAGAATTTTCCTTCTGGAGTTTAGTCATCGTTTTCTTCCTCTTTTTTTTTTCTCATTTCCTCCGAATCTTTATCTGCAGTCTGCTATCATTTTATCTCAATTTTTTATCATTTATAGGTGACATGGTTTTATTCTCCATCTTTTCTCTTGTGCTTCCTCTTCACATTCTCTCTCTTTCTCCGTTGCCTCTTTGCCCTGTTTCTCTTGTCTCTGCTATCCTATCTTTCGTTCTCGCCTCCTCGTATCCAGGCAAATTTTTTTCAGTTGCGATGACATCAGAATTCGAGCGAGTGCCCGTAGATACGAATTTGTTTTGTTGACGATTTGTTATCGCTAGATATACATATGCGTACATATTTTGTATGTTCTCCAAACTACAACGCTCGGTATAGCGTCGGATCCTCATCATCGTCATTACGAGAACGTGGCTTGTAGCACGAGTAACTTTTTGATTGGACCACGTCAGTTCCTAAGTAAGCGTATATTTCGTTGTCTCACAATCATCGACCACCATCGCGTTTCCAAGGTTCAATCGGCGTGAGCGGTCGTCTTCGTCTTCCACGATGGCAAAAAGAATCTCCACGTTGCAAATTCCGACGTAAGTTAGTCAATTGCCTACATTGTCTTTGGATTTTGCTGACACCGTTTCGTGTGGCACACAGGGTGGCCGCGATGACGAAGAAGTGCATATTGCATGTCTCCATGTGCTACAGGTGCGGTACATATTTTTGAAAGTGACGTAGCAGAGGATGAAGATCATATTTTTTAACAGTGAAATGTATCGAAGGTATTCCCAAAAAAAAATCTGGAAAAATGAATTTTCGGGAATGGAGGTTTTAGGAAGATTCTTATGCTACGTATTTTTTTATTTTACGAGAAATTAATTTTAATTGTAAAAATAAGTGATGACTAGCGCAACTACGGGTTGGAGTTTTTATCGTAGCACCTTCGACTTCGACCTCAGTGTCGTTACGGATAGATAGATTTATTATAGCCTAGAATGCCTAGGCCAAAGTAAGAAAACTTATAGGTTGATTTCGAAAGAGACCTAAATATAAAGTACAAGTACTGTTAGAAAATTACCTACCTACGTACAGATATAGATACAGTTATAGATATGGATACAGTTATTAAAAGTGACCTAGGTAATTCATAGAGACGCTTTATTGAGGCACCTGCAAGATTTAGGTGTTTTTTAAAAGTAGTCCATATTAATAGAGAAACCATACGAATCAATTTTGTTTTATAAATAAAGCCTTTCTCCTTTAGTCTGGCGGTCCAAGTAATTAATTTACGGTTTCTTTCATCGCGTCATCATATGGATAAGTAATCCTCGGTCGTCATTCTTGGAATTTCAAATAATATTTTTATGTCATCCAACAATTTCTTGTTTTCTTTTTTCAACATCCATACATTTACAGAAAGGAACTAAATTTCACAGAAACTCACTTTATTAATCATTCATTTACTTTTGATCAATAGAAAAACTAAAAAGTAGCTACCTAAAAAAAAAATAAAAAGTTGGAAACAAAAACTCTAGACATAAATTACCAGACAAATCTGAATTACGTTAAAAATTTTCATTTTATTACTATTAGCAGTGAAAATTAAAACCACTGGTAGTAAAAAAGTGTACACGATTATCATATTTTTTTTTGTAATTGGTAGATGTTTATACATTATATTTGACAACCGTTTTCTCTACGGGTTGAATCTTGGCTACATGGATCTATATTGTCTCGACACTTTCTAAATTACATTATCATTCAACAAAAGCAAGTAAGAGCGCTTGCCCAAATACTGGAGTTAGAGAAACTCAATAATATGCGTATAAAAATAAATATTAAAAAATAAATATTAAATAAATAAATATTTAAAAATATTTAAAAAAAAACCGGAGTAGGCCGACTGAATGTTCCACTCACGACGGTGCATCTAAAAATGTCTTATTATATTGTTACTTTTCATAAAAAAAAATCTGCTGCTTTTTCCTAAAGAATAATTAAAGTGACACAAAAGGGCTGATACTGCAAATTATTTTGTTACGAAGCATTATGCGTGCATCGATGACAACTACCTTCTCCGCATATATATGCACATTCCTTATACTACCTATGTGTGTACACAAACACACATTCATATGAGATGCAGTAATCTGGTCTGCAGCTTCGTGTAATTAGAGAAGATTTGCACCCTGAAGAGTCGGTAAATGTCTCAAACAGTAGAAGGTGGTGCCTTTGAAAAGCTTCTTTTGAAGCAGTTAATCCTTTGTGAAAGCCACACGGTGTCTGTATGAACAAGGGAACTTGCTGGCGAGCGTGACAGCGAGCTCCCCAAAATCACAGTAAACTTTAACCCCGGGTCAAACTCTGCATTCTCACTCTTTCTCCTTATCACCCCGTCTCTCTCGGTAACCGAAACTTATATAAATTCGTCGAATTTCCACGTCAACGCTTTCCAGGATCGGAAATTTAGCAGCTACTCCCCGAGCTCCAGCCGGCAACGGCACCTCCTCGCAGGAATTCGCAGCTTCCCAACTTTTCCTGTTAATTTACCTCAAATAATTTAAGCTCGACTTCCGCCATAAGGCCGAAACGCGGCTGGTAACGGAAATATTAGCATTTTCGAGGAATTTACGACACTTTTTGTGCGATTACAGCGGTACCAGCAGTTGTGATACACCGAAAGTAACTTTTACCGTATCGTTGGAATTGTTATCAGAGAAATTTATTACTCCGCTGTGAAATTGTGAAATTCATTATCAAATTTCCGCTCCAATTATGCAAAAGTGCAATTTTTTGGAAGGGTGGAGTAGTTTTTTTTTATCTCCCAATGCGTTGCTTTATTGTTCCATCCGTTTGCTGGAATTGATATCAAAATCGTCTAAATCCTCGCTCGAAAATCTGCATTTCGATGTTCAGTAATCAACACTCTGGTTGCTTAATGCGCAAAATTAATAACGAAACAGAATGGGAATCGTACTATACGATAAGCTTATTTGAATTTACATAATTTCACGATTCCGTATAGTTGGAATGTCGTGCTTTTGTGTACGCAGTATATAGGGGTACCAGCACGTGAAAAATCCCCACGAAAATGTCGAATATTTATTCTTCTTAGGCAGACTCGAAGAGAAATAAACCAAATCGGGGATGTTCCATTTACGCCGATAATACGATTTCAACGTATACTAATTTCTTGCTGCTTCTACTCGTAAATAAATAAGTAAATAAATAAATAGTTGCATGTTGAATATTTCAATATAATCGCTTTAGAGTTGTTACCTACGTATTCCTTTTCCAAAATGTAATATTCCTGGAAATTGGAATCTTACGAATTTCATCCTCGAATTCTTTCTTTAAAAATTTAACACCAAAATCACATTTAAATAAAATATCGAAAATTTATGAAATGAGTGTCTTCGCAAATTTAATCCCCAATATGTGATTACAAAATTGAAATTTCCAATTTCTAAATTACTTCTATCCAACATTCTTCCCTTTAAATATTTAATTCCCAGCAATATTACATCCAGAATAATAACAATCGTTCGGAACGATGATATTCTCAATAATGAGTTCCTACAAATCGCCCGACTTGAAAACTAAAATTGGGTGAAAAATGACGAGAAGATTTTCCGTGAAATAATCCTTGAGCGATAAGCCGTAAATTGAGAGGACTTATTTTTTGTCACTCATCGCAGCTCTGCGATATTTGTAAGCGGAAAGAGAAAGTTTTATAGTAACTAACAAGGGTCAGCTTTCTCCCGTTGAAACTTCACTGTTTCAAGAAGATACCGTATGGGAATTCAGGTCAACCCACATCCTTATTAATTTTTATATACAATACTTCCAAGAACGGTATATTATTTTTCACGAGGACGATGCAATAGAAATGAAAGCAGAAATGGAAGAAGCTTTCTTCGTGACGCAAAAGGATCGCTCGCTTTGCCGTATTACAAAATGTCCAGGAAAAGTTTAAAACCAATCCCCGGTGTCCCCGGTTCTTTCGCCATGAACAAATTTTTATAAGTCTTCTGCTAACGACAAGTTTGGGACAGGTTAGCATATCGAAGGACGCTAATTGCCCCTTTACAACATTAAAGATGGAAAGATTGATTACGGAAGACTAAAAAGAGATGTATTAAAGTCAGATTGGTTTGGATGGGTAATTAAAAAAGTTTCCAGCCCACTTTGCTAAATAATTAGAAGAGACGCGTATAAAGTTAGAGTCAGTGTTAGTTAGTCCGGTACTGTGTGCCGTCTTTTTTTTTGTTTAGTTAAATGATAGACGGTTGTTTCGAACTGTACTATACATAATTTACCATGTAAGAGAATTTCAGGACCGTTCTATGGTAGCGAGAGCTGGTGTTAGTGTTGGTGTTAGTCTTCCCCTAAAGCCACGTTGGAGAATAGTTTAGTTATCGCTGGTATTCCGACTAAGGCGAGCTTATTTCACACCTACCTAAGTATACGTACACAAATTCGGTACACGCCAAGACCGTTTTAGCAATCATTCCAAGCAAAATTGCAGTCAAAAGCATTGTTAAACTGCAGCGGAGTGATTAAATTTATTTAACACCGTCGGTTTATTTGTAATATTCCTCCTTGAGAGCCCACGCTTTAGGGTCAAATTGAGGGATTCGTGAAAATGACAATTTCGGGTTAACGCGTTGGATTTTCCTACTGGAAAGTACGATAAAGGGGAAAATTTTTGGGAACCAAGTTTCCAGGATCGTTGTTTCGTAGAGTTCATATTTCGAGCTTTGAGAGTCAAGGGTTTAATTCTTGCCCCGAGGAAAAAGTAATAATCGAAGTAACGGAAGATATGAAAAAAAAAGAAAAATAACGAACACGCGCGCATGATGTAAAGTAATGAAGTTAATTATAAAAAAGCGGATATTCGTAAAAAATTAATAACGAACCAACATTTTATGGTGCGCTATTTGGTTTTATTTTGAAAATATTTTTACAGTATAGAATTTCTTTCAACTTTGCAATTAATTTTATTATTTTTAATTATAAGCGCATTTTTATTATTTCTTTAGTGGATCTTGGATATCATTTTTGTTTGTGGGGAAATTTCAGTCTTACGAGGTGGAAATTCTAAGGAAGCAATTTTTGAAGATCCTGAGTAGAATTTCCAAGAAACCAGTTTCTGGGAATGCATTTTCATGAAGAATCAATATTTAGGAATCTGTATTTGAAAATTTTTGTTAGTTGTTTTTCAGGGATTTCAAATTGAAGAACTCAATTTTAGGAATGGAAGTTCCCAGGGTCTAATTTCAAAGCTAGTAGGTTGAAGGATGCGATTTTGGGGATTTGGGATGCAAGAATGCGGTGTTCAGGAGATACTAATCGTGAGTTGATGCAAGTTCAAATTTCAAGAGAACCAATTTCGACTGTAAGGATCCAATTTGAAGGATAATATTGTTAAAGCAACAATTTCATAAGAACCTTATTTTGAAAATTCTCAACATCAGGGATTCAATTTTTGGAGATGAAATTAAAATTTTGCAAACTCCAACTTTTGGATGTGTGTGCCCAAGTCAAGTGTTTCAAAATCACCGATCAATCATCCAATCAATTAATGTCCAATTTTCGAATCCATTTAGTAATATCTTATCATTCTATCCAACAACGCTTATTGTCAAGTGCATTTTAGTACGTTTTAATTCCTTTTAATTAGAAATTCCTTCCGCGATGAGTACCCGTGAAAGTGCAATCTTTTTATGAGCAGCGTAAACTTTTCTCACTTTCTTCTCCTTTGAGTCATACGTGTTTGCTGTCTTTCTTGTTTGTTTGTTTGTTTGTTTATATCCTGCTATCACTATGTACAAACATATCATACGCACATATTCGTACTTATATTTACTCTTTGTACATATAGCACCTCGTATGTGGGAAATATATACATTCACTTTTATCCATATTAAAATCCAATTTCAAATGAAAATGGGTCCCTAAAAATCCTAGAAATATCGGTTCGAAGCTCCAAAATCGATAAACTTCAGAAATCCAATTTTTTAGAACAATATCCCTAAATCTAGAATGTTTTGTTTCAAGAATTTAATGAAAATTTGATTTTAACAAAATTCCTATCCCAAAATTATCCCAAAATTCACATTTACTCAAAATTTTACAAACCTTAAAAATCAGTATTTCATTTTGAGAATTTTTCAAAATTCCTTCGATCAATTTTATGCATTTGGAAAATTTCATTAAATTGTGAATCCTTGGTCGATAATTTGCGACTGGAGGAATTGATTTCAACAAAAATTCTTCTCGAAAAAAAAATAATGCTGAGTTTATATCAAAGTGACCCGTCACATATTGTCTGTGTAGAGTCAAGCCGGAAACTTTTGGAGCTACTTACGCAAAACAAAAAAACCTCACGTGTGTACGGGGTCATTAACAACAACGGGGTCAAGTGTCTATCGCTTTCTCGAGTCGTCTTCTTCCTTGTTGCAAGTGAGAGTAAAAGAACGCGGTGAAAGCGAGCCGTCGGACTCGGACAAAAGTTTTGAAAGCTTCTTCTTCGCCATTACGTATGTATGTACGTACCGATATAGACAAGAAATGACTTTCGATTTCTAGACGAAGCCACGAGGCAAGAATTTTCTCACCTACTTACCGCAAAATGCAGTAGAACGTTGCACCAATGATCTTCAAATTACCGTGCCATCGTTCAACGACTGTGATTACGTTTACCTTCATAGCCGGAAGTTAGCCGCCGGGAATGCAATTTGCTCCCGGCATAATTACAAAAATAATGATTAAAATAACAGCAACGAACAATCCCCTGCCCCTGCAATGACAACACACTGTAATTTGATTACGATATTGGGAAATAAAGACGGATATTATCGAATAACCCGTATTTGAATGTGCGAAACTTCGTCAATTAAAATGAAACCCTTCCTCTTTGTCAAGCCGTGTATTTTTTTTTTGCAACAGCAGCCGTACCGGAATGCGCAAAATATAACGTTCATTAAATTACGAATTATCGCATTCCAACATTCATCCAATTTTCCCCGATACCATTGGATATGATGCATTTACAAAAATTCGTTATACTGAATAAAATCTGTTCGTTAGTCATATCAACGGTTCGTTAACTAAAAGTAATTATGTGTGTATATATATACGGATATGTATATAAATAATAATCGATAAATATAGATATGTATTGTCAGGGATTCGATTTTAGACAGCAAAGTCCTGAAATATCCAAATTCCTTTTAATTGTACTTTAAAATATTGGCTTCTTTTTTAGGAATCCCATTTTTCTTAAATTTGATGCTGAAAAGAAGAATTTTTAGGAACCAACAGTAGAAAAATTAAATTTTTGGAAAAATATGACCAGATTTAGGATTGCAATTGCACAAAACTTGCATTTGAAAAAAATTTGATCCTTAGAATTCAAATAAAAAGACTTGTTCTGAATTTTTCTGAAATAGGAGATTTTTCTTTCGAAAAATTACTTTCTGAAAATTTTAAATCTATGTTCCTCAAAAATTAGTTTACACTATATCAATTCAAATTGAAAATTCATTTAAATTTCGTCATTCAAATGGAAATTTCTAAACTTCAATTTTTAATATTTTCCATCGGCAACAATTCCTAGTCATCTCTTGAAGTGGAAATTAAAAATTGAAAATGTTTCGAAAATTAAGTTTCTATTATTTTCATTCCTAAAATTTTAACCATAAAAATAAATACTTAAAAATTAAAAAGTCCTTCAAGCAGGAAATCCTTAAAACTGACTTTCCAAATCCATAAATTCGATATAGTTTGCAATAAAAGAATGAACACTAAAAAGTTTTCACACCGAAAGAATCTCAAATATTTCCACAAATTCCGAATTGATTTACGATTGGAGATTCATTATTTAGGTCTTTCCTTAATGCATAAAAAGAAATAAAAATAGTTTGATCGATCTTTTACGCTCTCCATTGCAGTATATGGATATTCAGAAAAATGACAAGAATAGTGAACAATAATTCACAAATTAATGAATTGTATTCAGATTTACAGTCTCTTTAATTAATGCCAACGAAAAGTTTCTTCAATGATGAACTTTATACTTGGTCGATGAAAAATTCACTATTTGAATATTTCCCACCGGATCTTTTCATTCCTTCCAGCAGTTTTATGTTTCATGACACATCATAATTTCTGATTTAATTAGGATATGTTCGTTCACAAATCCGATATCGACACTCGACTATCTCGACGTGTTACTGAACAAACATGTAGTCTAATGAATGGAAATATAAGACTGATTCAGAACACTATTTAAATAAATATCTTTTCATGGCACAGATAAAGAGGAAAATATCGAACCCCATTTTTCCTCTTATTTTCCATTGAGACGACAGATAATTTAATTACATAAAAATATTCAACTGCTACATTTTTTGATTTATTTTCAGCGAATAATCAAGAGTTGGAGGTTTTATTCAATTATAGAGACTTCTTCATTCTGACATTTGGAACTTGGTAATTTAAAAAAGGGAAAGGATACAGATTTCCTATTTGGGTTAATAAAACTTCTGGAATTTGCACATTACCCCCTTTTTTATTTTCTAACCTTTTGATATAAATTATTCAAAAACTTTAATTTTTTTTCCACAGTGATTGTTCAACTTTAGCTTTTGAAATTCGTAATTCAGGAAAGCAAAATCGTTATCACTTCCTCTTTAGTTTCTTTCGAAACTCCATGCTTTTCCTTTCAGCCTTGCGAAATTCAAGCTTCAAAAAAATCGCCCCCAAATCTACAATTTTTGCAACCCATCAGCATTTCGATTCTAACAAATTTATAACTCGCCAACGGAAAATCGTCACGATTTCCAGGTTGGTTCACCCCAAAGTCCGGTGTCTGTACTCTTAACCTTATGGATTTGCTCTTTTTACACAAAAACCTGGTCCGTGGCTGCAATCCCTCTAATCTGCACAAACATCTTCAGTTTATTTTCTCTTCTAAATCCATTTTCTAAGCTTCGAGCTTCGGAATTTCGAACTCGAGATGAGAGAATCGGAGTGGCTTCCACTTTATCTCGCGTTAAAGCTTTGAAACCTGCACTATCGACCCTGTACAATTTAACTACTTTCGTCCTTCTCATTTCGTCCCCCGGTACCTTCAACGGCACTCTTTTCATCCGCGAACTAACGCTATCAGTTTCGAAGAAAATAATATGCAGAAATAAAAAGCGAGCGAAATGTGAAAAGTATGCGGGAGCGAATGCGCAAAAGCTTCTTTATGAATCTCAAGATACTTGTATACCAAAAAAAAAAGTTGTTTAGCTTAAAGCAAAATGATCCTGCAATATTAACGAATTTTCTAAGGAAACTCGTCCCCTGAGTGTGATTTCATGTTAGATGTATGTGTGTATATATTTTGCATTGCTGCGTTCTAACTCCTTGCTGCAGTCATCCATGAGTATATCTATATAGGTGTCGCAACAACGACCCTTAACAAAGTTGAACCACCCGAAGAGTACCTACAGGTAAACTCTGTAACGTGTCCAACGAAAGTTTTCAACACACTTCGTCGCTATCATACACGTATGCACTGGGATACACCACGTTCGAGAAGGAGGAATTTCTTTCTTCCCGAGGCAGAAAACTTCTTCCTTCATCTTTGCAACGATCAGTCATCTTTAACGATCTCTCTTTCCTCTTTCTACTCCTCCTGGAAACCAACTTTCTTTCTTTCGCTTTATACACCCCACATTCACATACCAACAGCTTTATGTGACTAAAAAACGAGAAATTTGCATGATATGACAAATCTGCACAAAGGAAGACACCCCTTTTATCTCCGTCATTGGCTCGAATTTCGCGAAAATGAGGAACGTAGTAGACTTTACTATTGCCAGCGAAGAGTAAAATCTACAAATGCAATGTTCTGTCCGAAAAGGGAACATTGTATTGTATCGAAGCACAGAAGTATCGCATTTTAAAGGTACAAAGTTTGCAGGTGAAAATTTAAACGGTAAAATTTATTCGCTTTTATTTCAAATAATTTTCGGTTCAACGGGAGGGAAAATAATTGTTTTGCTAAAATAAAATTGTCTAGATTTGCTAAAAATAATCATATAGCATATTGTGGTTCTTTCAGCGATATTATAGAGTATAAAATTACCATGTTTTCAAATCGATCGTAATAAAAAATAAAAAATGAATGAATGGAAAAAAAAAACATGAATTTACAAAATAGGATTTCCCAAAATAATAACAATGGATAATTTGGCTTCCTCGTGGATTTCATAAAATAAGTGACTTTTTCTCACACGAAACTTGCGTTGATAAAATGAAAGGAAATGACTGGAAAAAAGTATTTCCCTATGTAATAGTAGAGAAAACGAGAATATCTTGTCGTTCCAAGCAGGAATTAGATGACACGTAAAAATCCCATAGCAGTAGTCAGTTACAATGTTCCTATCGAATTAAGGCACCATAGGTTTTTTTTTTCGACCTTACAAACTTTTATGATACCGTTACGTTCCTGGTAGATTAAGAACGTGAGGAACGTTTTCACTTGCCGGGGTCGACGTAAGCTTTAATGCCATATTTTAGCATTTTAGGAGATGCCTTTTCGAAGAAAAAATAGAAAAGGAAGAATCGTCGATTTTGTCTGTCTTCGGATAAAGTCGAATGAAATTCAGAAATAAAATGATCAGTTTCAAGAAATCATTACTTAAAGGGCTAAAACTCCAAGTTAAAATGAAAATTACCGAGCTATGAATTTTTTAAGCTCGAAAGTGAAATTCAAAAATGCTAAGATTTTGAGAAAAGAAGAAACTGCTTTTGTTCGTGTTTCGATAATTTTTTTCCTTGCTACAAATTCCCAAAGCCAACAAATTGCATTTTAAACTTGAAGAGTGCCTTCGAAAAATGATACCTCTCGAAAAATTTTGAGATAAAAGCCCGAATTTCCAAGAAATTTGAAACTTACGTGCTTCGAAGTCAACGCTTCACGTTTTCGAATTCAATAAACTTCCAACCCCCGCAATTCCTCCTTTCCGACCGACGAATTTTCAAAGTTGTTAAATGTCAGGAAAGAAATGGAATTTTCAAAGAAATCAAATTTTCCTCTTCCTCCATTTCCCCGAGAATGTGACTTTTTTTTATCGCGTTTTACCTAAGATATATGTACGTAAAGATAGAATCCCTGATCCTACAAGATCTCACGTGACAATTGGATAGATAGTCTCTAAAAGTATACAAAAACGGGAAGAAATTCGAGACGTACAGCTCTTACTCTTTTTTTCCATCTTTTCTTTCCACGTATCCTTTCTTTGGTTTCTGTCCTCGTCATGAAAATCCAGTATTGGCTTCACCTTTAAATTGATATTCCAACATTTCATATATTTCCAATAAAGTAAAAGATATTCAGCAGGAATCTGTGTAAAATATGTTTTTTGATATCTATTTCCTATATCGGTTTTCTCGTTCCATTTTCCTTCGTTCTTTCATCCCATTTGAAGGAGAAATAATCTCCATGTTGAGACACAATTTCTTTATAAACAGTCTTCGCAAGTGAGGAAGGAAATTACATAAAAAGTGGAAAAGAAAATAGTTAATAGAAAATTACACCTTTATAGTTTCATACTGAAGTTTCATAATTGCCTACGATTTAATCAGAAAATGATGAATTTCGTTGCAAAAGATTTCTATTTTATATTTTATTTTGAAAATTGAATAATTTAAAAATATTTATATATCATTTTATTTTTATTCATTTATTGTTACTGCCTTTGTTATTGACTTTCTTATTATTTTCATTATTACTATTATTATTATTACCACCGTTAATTTTAGTATTACCATAATTGTTGTTGTTTTTCTCATTATTGTTGAAATTAACGAGACAGGACCTTGCGAATTATTATTAACTTGTAATTAAAATGCAGCAGTGTTGGTAAATAACATGGATGCTAGTCATTGATGTATTGAATTTAGGAAAATAAATGAAACGTAGAGGAATTTTGACGGATGAAGCGCGTATATTTACGATTCCGTGCAACGATTGGAAAGCATTTTCCTTTGCTCTTTCGTTAGAGATAAAAGAAGGAGGGCAGAAGAGAGTTGATTTAAAAGAAGCAATTTTTAAGATTACAGGTGATTTTAGTTAAATCAAATGACTTTTAGATAAAATGAAGTTCTTTTGAATGTAGACTACGTGAGTTGCATCCTTCAGAGAAATGCGGGGAAAGCGGTACAGGCAGAGAAGCAGAAGGAAAAGGAGAGAGAGAGAGAGAGAGAGAAAGCAAATGTAGTTTCATCGTCTGAAGACTCATTACTCCCAGAAGATGGACTTCAACTCATCACCATAAACCGGAAATCGTATTATCCCATGCTGGAATTCCATGGAGTCGCACTACGCGGACGATGCTATGTACACGATACATAACGTCAACTGTGTGTATATATTTATATAATATATATAGAGAGAGAGATTAGTACCGCATGGCTACTCCATTTGTTTTCTTCGTTTCTTCCAACAATGCCGGGCTTTATTTCACATTGTTGCACATTTCCGCAAATTTTCGATCCCCTCAGAATCAAACAGAGACTTGACGCTTCTAAACGAGACAAATCTAAAATTAAAACAATGTCTTCTCTCGCGCGTAATGAAATTCGAATTTGAGAAAATCATAATTTCGAACCAAAAAAAAGGGTATTTCGTTTTTTAGCCTTCGAAAATTTTTCATTTGCAGGACAAATTTCACTAGAATTCGCAATTTGTAGGAATCGTGTTTTCCACCTGAGATACAAATTGTCAAAGCAAAGCTGTTGAACTCTGCGAAATAACATTTTCTGAAAAAGAACAATATTTCCCGTCAGCTTTTGAAATTTCTAATTTCTTTGCAATTCCCTAAAAATGAAATCTCCATGAGGTCTCTTATCTGAGGCAAGGGCGTTGGAAGCTGCAGCCTCATAAAGCATAGAATTTTTGCAATTGTAAAAAATAATGAAGCAATTTCTACAACTGAAGTGGTTTCTTCCTATTTAGCGTTTTGAAAGGAAAGGAAAAGAAAATATTTATGTTTAAGAGCAGTTCTTAAACGTAAGAGGTTTCCTTAGCAAAGATTTTAGTGTAGAGAAGTTGGAGGCTATTCAATGTGAAAAGAGTAGTTGAAGGAGAAGCCTTTAAATGGTATCATTTTCCCAGGCCGATTTGCCGTTGTTGGAATTGATCGCAGCTAACGTGCGATTGCTTTAGTAAGATGAAATCGTTACGTCTTACCTTCCGTTTCTACAAGAGTATCTGTTTTCAATAAGTTTGAAGTGTAAGTGCATTACAGTCGAATTCTAGACTTTCTCAATTCATTAATTTTCACTAAAGGTTATCGAATTGCTTTCAAGAGAGGCGTTACGTCGTTCTCTATCAATTTGTAACTTCACCGCATTATTTATTATGAAGCTGAAATTTACAGTAAATATAACTGAACTCCAACGCCGGGGAATGAGATAAATTTCAAATCTGTACAATTTTCTAAAATTAAATTATGAATTGTCAAAATAGAACTGTTAAAATCGAAGTGTTTCACTTTCAAGGCGAAAGCCGAATTTTCTGCGCTTTTTAGAAATTCACAAATGTAAGAGATCATTTTTTAGGAAATTAAAATTTTCAGGGTTTCAAGTATAGACTTGAAGTTGAAAATTGAGGTAAGATTCGAATTCTTACAACTGTTTTTATCCGAGTTACGGGTGGATCTTTGAAAACTTACAGTGCAAAATAAAAATTTTGGAATGTCATTAACAATTTTTCATTTCCGGGAAGACTTTGATTGAATTAAAAATTTTTTTGATACTCGGTTAAAAATTGGACCGTTCAAAACTGCAGCGAAATTTGGATCTTCCCTTCCCAGGTGATGAATATTTACAACCACCGGTTGAACTTGTAAATTTTTGTGGAAAATGAAAAAATCCGTTTCTCCGGAGAGAGATTTTCAGGCACGCGATGGAATTTTTTAATGATTTGAAACGTACCGGGATTAAAGTTAAGATTTCAGGCTTGAAAGCGCGCTGAAGTTCGAGCGGACGCAGTTTCTTACCGTTTTGATCGTTTTATGGACAATAAATGAGTAAACGCATTGTATATAAAGGAAAGTTTTCGGTTCGAGCGGGGAAATATTGGTAGTTAATTGTGGCCGCTTCCAACTATGCCATGTAATAAACTTTGTGGTTAAAGGTTTAGCTTGTAAAGAGGTACATAGCGTACGTACATATACCTATATACCACGTATTTCTCGTTAGCTGTAATAATACTCTGAAGAATATATATACACACGTAACAATGAAATGTGTATCCTCCAGTCGAGGATCCATACATATAATAATAATCGTATTTTGGTTTGCGTATTCCTACCGTATCTGTCCACGAGACCCAGTTACCAAATGTATAATACCAGTAAGCTAAAACGAATAGTAATGACGAATGGCGCAGCAAAAGTTGCCAATATCGATTTTCAATTATGATCTGCGAATTAAAATCAATCGATATTTACTGGAACAGTTGCAAACGTCATGGTTACGCGGTAAGATTTGCTCCCGCTGCTGCAAAAGTTACCGGAAAATTTCCTTTCTATGGTTTCAGCGTCACCATAACGTCGTGGAATTTGCTTTCTACGCTATTAGTTGCCGTGATTCAAGAAAATTTGCTTTCAATAAGGAAAGTTGCGATACCGCATAGAAAAATGTTCTTTCAACGTAATAGGAATGACAATAATAGAAAAAAATAATTGTTGTCCGCATCATAAAAGTTACTCGAATGCAGTCACATTTCCATTCCAGGCCGTATCGTAGTTCCGACACTTTCTTTTTCGTCCCATTCCACGCGTATGAAATTTAAATCAACATTTACAGGGCAATAAAACGACAACGACTAATTCAATCTCCTGATCGGATATTTGACATTATATTAATCCTTGAAGCACGTATCTATCAAAACTTTGGGTTTCAGGTCTAATATGAAAATCCCTAGGGGAATTTTTATCCGTTGCTTCATCGATGTTGGGTCAATATTGTCCGAAGAAAATTGACCACGTCGTACATCGTGCAGAGACTGGAGCACTTCAAGTGCTGCTGCTTTATTCCATATCCAATTCAGCTCCTCTCTTCTTCCCTTACTTTTTCCATTTTTATTTTTCCTTCCACTTTTCTTTCTTTTTTTGCACTTTCATGTCCGAAATCCACTTAATTCTACCCAAAATCATATTCGTCCAATGAATTTTAATTAAAACGTGGGAGGGTAAAAAGAGCAGTGAAAGAGAAGAGGCGTTGATTTGCCAGATTATGTATTCGGTATCGGATTTATTCATCCTAATTAGGGGAAGCTTTCCTACAGATCTGAACAGCGGGTGAATTCGTGCAAATTTTCGGAATATCTGAAAATAAGCTGATGATTCGAAAAACGGTAGTTTTTCACAGAGAAACTCTTCGTGGAGAAATGTCAGCGGTAAATTTATCCAGTTGTTGATACAAAGTGACACTAATGTCAATTCTTTCCCCGAAACACCTACTCGAGAATTTGAAATTTTGCTGGAATTTGAAATTTTCCAAGAATTCTTTTCGAGGGAACAATGACCCGAAGGCTTTAATCCGCTTCGCTGTGAACCCAAAGCTAATGAGTTTGTTTACGACAACGGTATCCTTCGTTCTTTCGCCGAAACTTCAAATTCTCTATTTCAACTCTTTCATTCTTGGTAACTCTCTATTTGTTTTGCTTTTGCGCAGAATGATAACGAAAAAGTTTGCCTGTGTCTTTGCACTGATTAGGCAGCGTTCGTTTGTTCACTGTTAGTCGGTCTGTCACTAATAGCGACTGTAGCGTAAATTCACATCGAACGAGAGAAATGTCGTGCGAAAATTCCAATTTCGGAATGGATCCAAGTGGTTCCCGGAGACTAATAAGATCGCAAGTATTGCAATAACTTTGACAGCGTTGAAAGCACGTATGAAGACGTTGCAGAAATGTCTACTTCAGTTTCTTATTGTATCGTAATAATTTGAAATTCTCTATTTCAACTCCGTCACTCTTTGGTTTTACTTCTGCGCAGTGTAATAACGAAAAATCTTTGGCTATTTCTTCACAATGATTAGACGACGTTCCTTTGTTCTCTGTCAGTCAATCTGTCAATAATAACAACAATAGAATTGATTTTGCATTGAACGAGAGAAATGTCGAGCGAAGGTTCCAAATTCGAAATAATCTTGTTACAATAATTTTACCATATTGCTGAAATTTCTATTTCGTGGGAAAATATAATTCACACAAAAAGTAGTAAAATTGCAAAAGTTTAAATATTAAAATTACGTGATCTTCGAAAACGTCCCGCGTTTAACAAAAAGAGAATGAAATCCCCTTTTTCGCAGAAACCACGCAAACAGTCCGGACTCGTCATCTGACGAAAGCGGTAGCAGTTTCTATCGAAATTCGAAAAAGGTGCGCAACAACTGGATGAGGTACATCGAAGAACATCCGGAAATTATCGAAGAAGCGGAGAAATTCTGCGAGATGATGATCGAAGTCTCGCAGGAGAGAATCAAATATATTTTTCGACCCACGTATAGGAACAAAGCGACGAAGTACAGGTTCAAGATAACCTTTCATTTCGATCCCGTAAAACATATCTGGCGACTGCAGAGAGGTTTCAGCTTCGTACCGCCTACCGTGACGCTGAGGAACCGGTTCGGCACCGATAACGAGGTTCAAAATCCTTTAAGCAAATACGCTCAGGAGGTCCTGCTGCAAATCAAGGACGATATCATGCTGTACATGGACATCATCCTCAAAATGGAGGAAATTAGGGTTAAGTTCGATAAAAAGTTTCCCGATATCGATTTGAATTACTCGATTACGAAAGTTAGATTGAACCTCCAGTTCCCGTATTGGCCGAAATTCCTCGAAAGAACGTCGACGATGGACAAACTCTTGTTCTTTTTCACCTTTGATAAAGACTTTACGGTGGTGGACATTAACTTCGAGTATACACACAGGGAGGATAAGCTAAGGATCTCTCGTAGAGTCCAGAAACAAATTCGCGGAGTGATGCAAAACCTTTATTGTGAAAAAATTGCAACTGCCCTGAAAGCTCTCGAGATAGAACGAAGAATGTAGAAATATTTGCTGTGAATCGCGATATAAGTGGTTTGGGTCGAGTGGAGGACAGACGCTTGAGAAATTCTGATAAGACGAGTTCAGAATTTAGCCACAAGCTTTAGAATTGTCCTGGGAGAGTAAGGTCGTTTTTTTTAATAAAGAAATCCGCGAAAAAATGATTCGAAAGTTTCGGATTTTTCACGTTAAGGAAACAAGGATTTCGTGGAAATTTATAAATTTGAGAGTATTTCGAAATTCTTAAAATTGAGGTATCTTGGATCCACTGAAGGTTAAAAATTTTTCCACTGTATTACTTTAAAGAATTCAAGAATCAATTATATTAGTACCAATAATTGTTATTACAGAAGAATATCAATAATAACAACTGTTATTAATGAATAGAAAAATAATAGTTGAAGCGGATCAAATTTTGTGAAAATTATCAAACTTTCGTTAAATTGAATCTTAGTTTCCTAAAGTCAACTAAAAAAAAAATCAAGGTGCCCAAGCTAAAAACTATTTCAACTGTTGGTAAAAAGAACAAGAAGTATAATTTCAGTCTAGTTTCAGTCGCTCGTAAGGCTTTAGTTTACGGCGAAACTTTTGTGGCTCCAATTAGTAATTCATCAGAACAAATACAATGTTTAGCTGCAAAAAAAGTCAGGGAAAATTAGGTGCTTCGGTGCAGTTCCGTAATTACTTTGTAGCCACGAGCTTTCCAATTTTTTCGTTTATCTTTCTCCATCTTTTTTCAAAGGAGGAAAACATATTCGTGTTTCATCGATATACGAATGTATTCTTGCCGCTCTTCCCCATTTTCCATGGGATTTTTTTTTTTTCGAGTTCGTTCTCTTTCGATAGAACTGTACCAGTCTGAACCATAAATTCTTAAAAAGCTTAGAGACGAAGGGGTAGAAGAGAGAGAAGTTAGCGCAGGTGGCTCTCCACCTTCCTACCAGCAGTAGCAGTTTCCGTGATGAACTAATACATAAGTAAAAACCTCCACCTTAAAGCTCGTAAAGCTCGACACATGCTACCCTTCTTCCTTCTGCAGGAAGGTGCTTTCCTATTCCTCTTCTTATTCTCCCTTAAAACAGATTCCCGACTGAAGTTCCTCTATAAGGAACTTCATTTCTTTCTTTATCATTTCTTCAAATTTTCTTCGGCTTTTTTCCCCTCTCTCATTCATCCTTCTTCTTCACTCCATTTGTGGCCAAGAGAATCTACACCTTACAAGAGCGTATAGGGATAATCCGAGTATCTTTATGATGTACCTATTAAGCCTAAAAAAAGCTGAGAAAATAAAAACAATAGGTATTGAAAGAAATTGACTTTTGAATCAACTTATATTTCTCTTATTATTAAAAAATCCACCCTTTCGAAAGTGACTTTTGAAAATTTGTCAGACCAAAGAAAGGGATTTTCAATCTTCCTGATACGAAAATTCTAAAAATACAAAATTTAAACTTGAGAAAAATCAGTATTGGAGAAACTTTTTCTTCTTTTACAAAATCTGGACGAATCGAATTTCGATTTTCTTTTTACGTAGAAATTTACAATTTCTATCGAATCCAAAATTTGTCTAAACTACTGTATCTAAATATTTCCAATTTCGTAATTTTGACTAAAAGCTACATTCCCAAATGTTGCAACTTCCAAATAGCGCCGAACCTACAAGAGAACCTACTACTTTTGGCAGTCGAATTTTCCCTCCGTACCTTCTTCACCGCGTTCGAATCCGATAAATTGAAGGGGCGGGTGGTTAAAATGTAACAGGGGTTAAACTAGGGCTTTAAAATTCAAGACGCTCCCATTTTCCCTCCAACAGAATTATGGTTCTTGAATTTTTCAGGAGCCTCTTCACGAAATTCTCTTTCGCCCGGCGAAATCGCAACAATCCATAAAGCTGAAGCTGAGAAACCGGTAACTTTCGGGGAATTGCTGGAGATGTGAAAAGTCGCAATGAAAGATTGATAAGATTTTCTATTATGCGGGTGGGAAAGGGACAGAGATAGAAATATCGTATTATATCGAGTCATACGCGAAGTCGATATCTCCCTTGCGGGTGATTCAATCCTGTATGATTGTTGCACTCCCTCCCAATTCCATACATCCAGGTACGTACTATTCTGCAGTCCTCCAGTCCCGCTGTAACCACGAGATATCTTTTCAACGAAGAGTTTCCCAGATTATGCCCCGCAGTTACTTAAATAAAACAAATATAGCGTGCTTTTAATCACCCAAGTTTTATCACCGCGTTCATTTGCTCTTTGGAAATCGCTGTAATAGGATTACTTTGATTCTTTCCGCCACACACGGAAAAATAAGCGACAATGTTTATTCGGAATTAATTATTCGGAGTTAACGCGTGTTAAATTCATCGCTTTTGTTTTTAACCAGTGTTTTTCCGTATCCACTCTCTCGTCATTACCGGCTTGACCTTTTCCGGATAGCAATGGTTGCGGACGGTTCCTATCGAGATTTGGAACTGTGTTTTAACAAAACAAAAAAAAAAGCGAAAGGAAACGTCGCAGGATTTATCAGATTCTCGTTGACTCTTTTCCTTTCGGGGCTTTCATTAAAAGAAGTGCTCGTTTGGGGACTTAGTATTATATGTTACATTATATGTTCGTATACATATATAGACAAGTCTTGAGCCGATTCCCTGATCCTCAATGCGAAGCTTTCCGATTGTGTACCGGCTCAACTTTATCCACTTTCAATACTCTTCCGATACCTACTCTGCACGTCGATACGATCTCTTGCCGTCAACTCGCTTTTCGAGTATCCGCTTTTTCCCTGGCAGTAACAACATGTTTTTCGACGCATCAGCTCGCTTTGGAGATAACGGTGCTCTCGAGGTATGCGTAGGTACTCCTCGTGTATTTTACTCAATTTTCAGTCGAAAAGTCATTGAGAGGTTAATGATCGGCATTAAAAATTATAGTTGTTTAATCCCCTCGTGTCTGGCAATCTCTACCGCTCTTGTAGGGTTTAATGAGCCAATGGATGTTCCCATTGGTTGCTCGAAGGGTAGAAAAATGGCTATGGTGCTTTTGGACGTTTCAGTGCTATAGATTACGTCACACGATGCTTTTGTGTTATGAGTCTCTCACTGTCAGTGTTACTGCGGGTTCCTTACATAGAAACAAAAAATCTGCTACGTTACCACGTCCAGGTGATTAGCTTAATTTGCCAAAATATGCGGCACCGATTATCCGGGTCCTTCTGGACTGGAATTACTAGGAACCGGTAAAGGCATCCAACTGGAGCGCCCTTTTACAGTCGCTCTTCTATGTAACGTCCACAAATCGAACCGAACGTGACAACATGCCGCTAAGAAATTTTATTCGGTACCGAAAAAAGGTACTTCATTCCTCATAAAACCCCATATTCGTGCTTTCCATGTTTGCTAGTAAAGTTCATAAAGCAAAAATAAGCTCCTCATATCCATAAGATAAATATGAATCAGCATAAAAAATCTTTGTAGAAAAAAGGTTGCCGTGTTTTGATATTAATGAATACCGCCAGTGATACCACTCTGCTATACACATATCCAAATTTCTATACCTCTGGAATCGTTGCTGTCCCTAAACCTATCCGGCAGAGCAAAGAGAGAGAGAGAGAGAGTGAGAAAGGGGTGGCTTGGGGGGTAGGGGAAAAGGTAGAGGTTTTTGTTTTAAATGTTTTCAGTGTTGGAAAATAACGCCAACCAAAACAAATACCAGCTACTATGGTAGCAGCTATGGCTGTTACTACTCATACTACCGCTCCTCTGTACTAGTAGTACTATTACTGTACAAATAATGACAATACCGTGACTCGTATTTCGCGGTATAGCTTGGAAAAGCATTTCCATGAATGTCACGAACGATACTGAAAAGGGAGAAAGAGAAAGAGGAAAAAACTTTTCCTCTTCCTCTCTCTAGTCTGCGAAAACTGTGATAGTCATTGCCTCTCTTCTACGTGAGATAAATCGTTGTGTTAACTGAGCCGAAACGCTCTCTGCGGTGTGAAAATGTGCCTTCCGTGTACCATATGTTCACCCTTTTTTACATAGTAGTTGTTGTTGTTGTTCTTGTTCTTCTTGTTCTTGTTGTTATAGTTATTGCTACTGTAACTGTTGTTACTTTATTTGTTCATTTACTTTTACGTCAATTTCGTTTCTTTCTGTATCGCGATTAGACAAAAATTAAAAATTTAGGTCATTATTCAAATTCGATTTAGAAATGTCGAAAATTAGAAAATCGATTATCGAATTTCCAGGTTTTTAAAAGCACACGAAATTAATGGATAAGTCCTCGAAATTTATCAGAAAAATTCAAATTTTTTTATTAAAAAAATTGTCTGTTGGCTGTAAAATGTTTTATAAATGTCATGATTTAAATATTTTGCAAATTCGTGACTTACGAATTTTATTGTACTTTTTTTAAAATTTGATGGGAAATTTTCCAGAAACGAAGATCAAAAATTCCGCGTTTGCGTATTTCCCAAGTTCGAAAAATTTCGTGATTTTTTCCAGGAACGATTTTAACTGATTTTTAATATTTTCCAAATCCGCTGATTTCGATAAAACTTTTCAATTTTTTCCAAAACTTTTGTACAGACTCTCTTAGATAATTCCTACTTTCAAAAATCTACTAATTACGAAAAAACATTGGAACAATTTACTTCCAAACTTTTCAAAAACTCTCTTGAGTTTTTTTATAAAAAAAGAAATCGAGGATTATCTCTTCGACGTTAATTTTTTACACTTTGGCGAAGAAAAGCAGTGCAAACGAATGAAGAAAGAATAACAATTTTTTTGAAATTCATTAAAAGAAGAAGTTTGATATAAACAGATTTTACGTGGTAGCGAGAAAAAAACCGGAAAGATTAAGAAAAAGAGATTTCGCGGAAAACTGTAATATGAGAAAAGTTCTCATTTGCAAGAATGGGAAGAATTTCCGCGGAGGAAGTTGTTACCTACCGCAAATGATATCCTTCCATTTTGTGTGAATATCATTAGCTTTTTGTTGCAGTGTAAGCAGTGCTTTTAATTCTTATTTGTGTTTGAAATGAACCGAAAGTGGGGTCTTAAAAGCTAACGCTTCAGAACTTTCATGCTTCTCTTTCGGATAAGAAGGTTTATAAATTCCCGTGAAGAGAAAAATGATAATTGGATCGGTAACTTTTGTAATATTGATAGGGAAATTCCTGAGGAACGTTAGGTCTCGATAAAACGAGGAGTATCTTGTATCTAAGGGGATCCTTATGTTTATCATGGACTCACTCACTTTACTACATATACCCATGGGGATGGAAGCAGTTATCAAAGAGAGGTTACGGTATGGTGGTTTTCTAAACCGAACTCGCACGACCACCCCATCACATTTACGACTTTTTGATAGAAAACAAATGTTTTCTCAATGAATTCCCAACGTCAGGATTTTCAGCTCGAGGGGGTTGGAAATAGAGAGATTTTTTTTTAAAAGAAAAGTAATGTTTGTGGACAGAAGGTGGAATTCCTTATTTTAAGCGGTGATTTTATAGAGAAGATATAATTCATGGAGCAACGAAATGCCATGGGTTTTTGAAAGCCAAGCGAGGCAAAGAAAAATCCATAAAAATTGAAAGCATCATAAACAATTAATCGTTACGAATGATACGCGAAGTATTCCAGCTATTGAAAACTAAATTCGTTTAAAAATCCCCTTTCCGCCGCCAAAGTTATAAACAAAACGCATATTGTTAATTTTTTCGACATGCGGAACAATGAAAATTGTTACAAAAATAATATACATGTGCTCGCGATGTTACGTAACTCAATTAAATAACAAAGAATTAATAATAGTCATAAAAAGCTAGTAACTAAATTTAATTTTATAGCAAACATTGACGTTTCTTATTTTAGATTTTATTTTTCAAGAAAAATTTTTCTTTAAAAATTTTTTCGTATTTTTATTAAATTTGTATGAATTTTAATTTTTACTATTTTTAATCACGAGCGCCTATTTATTATTTTTTCAATTAGATTCGACGTCTGTTCAATTTCTGCTCGTTATTCATCAACGAGAAGGGGAATTTTTGGGAAGATGAAAAAGAAAAGCCGACTCCTGATCACGTCGAAATTAGAAAACGTCCTCGCGGAAATAAATCAGGATAAAAGGGGTAAATCCTCCGTTAATAATTCCGCCGGAAATAATATTAGGATTTCTATAGAGTTCCTTCAGAAGTAATTAGGAATTACTATATCCCACGTCCGAGATAGAAAATGGAGAAGAGAGGGGCGAGCGAAGGAAATCGCGGAAGGAAATTGGAGTCCTGTGGGAGCAAGGAAGGAACGGTCGTCCTGCGGGCTAACGTGCGGTGGTTCTGCAAACGAAAACGAAGAAAAGTGACCGACTCTCCTCTGGTTCGTAACGAGAGTAGATTGCCTCTTGAATCTCTTCATCCATTCGGGAAAGATCTAACACCGGATATCGAGGAATTAAGTATCAATCCTGCCCAGGATATACCGAAATATACGAAAACCATCGATTATTTAAGCTCCTGTGTCGCCGTCTGCTTCTACATCAGTGGATTCTAATTTGCCGTTGATATCTTCATATACAGTTATGAGAAAGTTCGTCAATAACGACGTGGAAATTGAGATTCGGTAGCTAACAGCATCCCGTTTATCGACTTGCTGTTTACTCGCAGAAATAATAATGAACCTGATGGGAATTTTCGGATCGGCGCAGAGACGAATCGCTATTCGAAAATCCTCTTACGAATTCTAGCGAAACGCGAAGGAAAGGAATTTACTATCGATCTAACTTGAATCCCGGGGCTTAATTAGGATTGAATTAATGAATTCAAGGGCGACTTTTCCCTTGTTCCCGAAACAGTTAGTACCTAATCAGCGCATGAAAAATCCGTTACTTAGCTTTTTCTTTTCACTCCGGCGCTCATTTGTGATAAACAACACGAAAAGTAGTAACAAAAGCCATAAACCAAGTTGATATCAGAGTTCCCGTTGAGTACAAAAGTATACTAAACGTGTGGATAAGGGTGTACCTTATTAGGTTAATTCAATTTAAAGTTTCCCTGAAGTGAGTAGCTGCTATGCTAAACTTCCATATATTTCTGCAGACATAAACTCTGTTTCAAAGTACGTCCTTCGTTCCTTACACCCTCGTTTTTTTATCACTCGCCCTTTTTACCCTTCTTCGCTGTTTTATTCCTACCGTTTCAGCCCCCTCCCTTGTTTACAAGTTCGCCCATTTTACCTCTTTTACGTTTAACCGTATGTTTCCCCTTTTTCACGGCGCTTCGGAGTTGTTAGACAGAATTTCGGGGTTTTTTGTTTTCGGAAATTAATTGATGGTTAATGAATGAGTTGCAGAAAAAGGAAGTTCGCACATTTCAAAGCCACCATTTTTTCGCCGAAATTTGCAAATTCCAGGGATGGGAAGGAAAATCCAAAATAAAAAAGTAGAGTCGAGCGAAAAATTCTGGATTTCAAAAGAATCGTCAAATTTTTTATGACGACCCTTTCTTTAGGTTTGTTTTATTTTCAATTGCTCGTGAACGGTATTTTTTACAACTAAGCTGAAAAAAGGAGATTATCTTTATTCTCTTTTTATTTTTTGATGGATTTTATGAGAATAAATCAGCTTTTTTCATGGAGAATTTGAGAGTCCGGAATTTTTTTCTCTTCCTTTTACCTTCTGCGAAATTTTGATGCTCTTTTTGGACGATTTTTTATTATAGGACACTAAATTTCGCTTCTTTATTTAAACATGAATTTTTAGTACTCGGAATTGTAAAAAAAACTAACGTGTAATGATACAAAGCAAAAATTGAAGGCAAAGGATTAAAGCAACGTGCAAAGGAAGCTTTTTATGCAATATTAATTTGGTTTCAAGCTTACGTGAAGTAGATACTGGGAGGTTCAATCGTTGAATATTTCTGAACACTCACGCTGCATGGGAGAGCAGCGAGTTCCAGGGGTTTAAAGGTTCAGCTACAAATATTTAAAAGACGTGCAAGGGATCCGTACATTATGGAGCAGCCTTTTCCTACCACACTCGGGTAATTTTCGTATATATAGATAGAAACACTCGTTTCGTACGACTGTTCTATTGGAGACTAACCCGTCGTCCTTCCTTTTTTAAAAAGAAAAGAAGGAGAAACATTATTCACAAAAATCGCGAAATCCTGGAATTATCTGTATCTACCAAAATTTGAAATTTTCCTTAAACCTTCGATAATTTCCTTGATTGGCAGAAAAATTATTGAACGAGATCTTTTTGGGGGAGCAACAATTAACGATACTCGAAGGTTTCCTTTAGACTCGATGCACTCAATAAAAAAAGGAACTTAAAAAAATTACCGAAAAAAGAGTGTCTATTAAATTTCCATTTTTTCAACGCCACGTGTTGTTTTATAAAATCTCAATGGGAAAACTGATTTGAAGATGTGTAAATGGGAGTTTATTAATTAAATCATAATTATAAGTCATCAATGAAGAGGAGCGAGCGACATATTGACTTGACGTTCGTGAGATTTACTTATAACGTCGGTCTATCCCTCTCGCCAAGGTATATCCTAAGTATCGTAGCGCTATTAATTAGAGAGATGGTTGAGCAAAGATGACTTGTCTCCATCTCTCAAGTGCCAGAGATCCTACAGTTTCAAGTCTGGCTAATTACGGCAAAGTTACACTTCTCCAATATCCGACACCCTCTTACTTTCAATTATTAAGGTATTAAGATCCTAACCGTCAGCTTGTATGCACACCGCTTGTATGAACCTTGCTTATATGAGCTTCGTTTAAACTTATACACCCACCTACTGAAATCCAATATTTCTAGAAATTTTCGGTGGTTACATTTTTTTGGAGAAAAATTTCAAAAAAAGTTTATTACACAATGTATCGAAGAGAAAATCGATAGGAAATAATGCCGCTTTCAAAATTTTAAATTTGGGTAGAAGAAATCCTAGAGGCTTCAATTTTTCCCTATTTCCAATTTCGAAATCTCTACTATAAGACCTCTCAATTGCAAATCTACATAATCTATTGTACAATTATGAATTTTTAAACGAAAGCAGTTTTATTACATATCGCATGTAATTTCAATTTGTTGCTTCGAAAATTTAAAATGTGGATAAAAAAATCGTAGATGCTTCAATTTTATCTCAATCTTCATTTAAATTTATTACCAAGAGCAAATTTATTACCAAGAATTTAATATCTATATAATTTTCTGCCTTGCAATTAACAATTCCTAAGCAGCAATTTTCACGATTCAATTTTTCTAACAAAAGTCTTATTTTGGCAACCGTCGCTTGTTCGTTTAGCAAATAACAGCAGGTCGATATAATATTAATTGAAAATAACATGATTTGAAGGCAGCATTAAATCACAAGAAATCTACTGTTTTGGTTTGCATAAACATTCGTTATAAGGCCGTTAGTGGTATATATCGACTGTGGAATCTTCTCCTCCATACTTATAAATCTCTCAAAGTTTGACGATTTGATCGTTAACTCATAAAAAATAGATCCTTTTTTCGCCATTACTCATTTTTTCATCCTTCAGTTTCCATCTGAAACAAGAAAAAGTACATCAAAAAAGAATTAATCTACGTTACAAAAACCTTTCAGCCTCCAGCTGTTACTGTAATAAATCCAAAGTAGTTCTCCGTGTTACATTTTCGGTAGCAGGTAACACTGGGAGAATGTAGGTATGGGGTGAAGTAGGTTCTTAATATCGCTTTTATCGGCAGAATCAATCCATGGTTGTATCTACTATTTTATCGCAGTTGACGGAACGAAACTTGTTAAAGCCATTAAATGTAGAGTTTTTGCTTATTCCTCCCCACGGAGAAGCAAGCATTTTCAGTTTAATACTAGCATAAATGAGGGATAGAGTTTGGGAGCCTTATGAACGTCACGTAAGGGTTGAGCTTCATTACATTTGGCAGCTCAGATTAGAAACTTTGAACCCTGCGAGTTATCAATCCATAGAAAATTTTACCTTTTAGTCACAAATTTGTAAATTGGAGCGGTTTTTTTGCTTATTTCATACTGGAAACTCATAAGTTGCGAAGGAAAAGTTATAAAAGCTGCGTTGTATCAAAGCTAAAAATTGGAATTTCGAACCGTGTAAATTTCAAACCTTTATAAAATTCTATCCGATAGTTCTAAATTAAAATAAAAACGAGTTTTATTTTTTATTGAAATCCAAGACTTTGGAGTTAAATAGTTCCATTTTGAAAAAAATCGCAGAGGTATGAATTAATTAATCGTCAAATTTACACAAAATTCTTCTCAAAAGTTGGATCATTTATAAAGTTTCATTTTTAAAGAAAGAAATTATTGCACTTCGGTTTAAATTATAAACTTCGATGATCGATGTTTCCGATTTGGAAGCTCACAAGAAGGGAAGAAAAAAAAAATCGGAAAGGGTTGAACTTGAGCTCATATTAAAACTCAAAGCTGCGACTTAGCAGCTTGTATGCTTGAAATCTGCATACAATTCTCCCCTCCAGTTATGAATTTCTAAATGGAGACAGGATTTTGGCTTTTCCTGTAACACCGACTTCGGTTGGAATCCTCCAATTTGAAATAAAACTCCTAACTTTCGGATTCGTGAAACGAATGAGTTTCGAAAAATGCCGGGAAAGAGAAAAGAGAAAGAGATTTTTTCCACACCGAGTGCCAAAGACAAGAGAATAAATTTACAACCCTTGAGATATACATCATCGCATACTTTATACCCTAAGTTACAACTTCTATCTCCCGTGTCTTAGCTTCAAGGAAACTGGTGGTGTCAAGGGATCGTACAGAGCATTTCAATTGCTGTTCGAGTTCTTTCCACTCTCTTCAGTCTGTCTTCTCTCCCTTTTTTTTTAACCACCCTGCTGCAAAAGGAAATTTGCAATTCTCTCGCGTATAAGATCAACGTATAGATACATTTACGTCTGCCTATAGCTGCACGTATACATTTTCTTTCTTTCCTTACATTTTTATATTTATCCTGCCTTCTTCCTTTATATCGTTATAGAGAAAAAAAGGACCATGGAATGTACGCACAATAAGCATATATACTATAGGTATATCTCCTACGTGGAAGTATAATACTTGGATTCACCCACACACTAACGCGCGCGCGCGCTCTCTCACACACACACACACACACACAGATGCATACGGAAACGCTGCCTTTAAGTGTCAGACGTATATCTATGTATGGCTTTGAAGGAAGATATTATAGATTTTTTTCTTGGGATTTTATGGGACATTTTTTCTTTTTCCCGATGGCAATGTTTTTTATTTTATAGAAATCTGGAATTTTCTTAACGATCATCCCGAAAAATGTAAATTCGAAAATAAATTACGGCGAAATTTACACAAATGGATGCAATAAGAAAATTTCAGTTTCGGAAAATTTTCGCGAAATAGATTTTGAGTTGATGTAAGAAAAATAGAAATGTTTCAAATTAAGAAGGAAACGCATAGTTTTGTTTTTCCATTGAAATCACAGTTCCGCTTTGGAAATTCATAACTTGGATTTAGAAAATTGTGGAATTTCAGATTTTATCCCATTTTGAAGCTCAAAATCTCTACTTTGAACTTTGTAAATTGAAAATCTACATCAAACATTTTTTGACAGATACGAATTTGTAAAGAAAACAAAATTTTGCTTTCTCATTCAAGTTGTGAATTTTCGAATCAAATAATTCCGCTTTGACAATTCATAACTCGAGTTAAAAGAAAATTTGAGTTCTATGTGAAATCCTGCTTTACAGTCGACAATTTTAAAACGGGGACAACATTTTTTATTTATATTCAGCAACTGATAAGTTATTGCGTAAGTTTGAGTCGATGGAAATTTCATCTACATTCGCAAGAACCTGTAACATGAAAGTCTAATCGCTAGTGTAAATAATTGCACAGGGCACAATTCAACGTAACAGGTATGCACGGTAAAAGTGGAAAACGCACATATAGCACATATGTGAAGAGCTTTGAAAACGTAACAGGGTGAAAAGCTTAATAATCTATGGTGCATTTAGCATCTCTTGTTTCCTCCTGTAGGAAGGGTAAATTTCTCATTCGCTATCAACACATTTACATATGCTGCTTTGCATTTGTGGATGTGTACCCCGAAATATACCGGTTGGATCTAAAAGGGAAATGAAAAATCGACAATTTTCAAAACAAATTTTTCAAAATACGAAATTCGTAATATGCTAAGAAAAAATCAAATTTTCCTGAACAACTATACACTTTTTATAGGAACAAAAAATGTTGCTGTTTTCCATAAACCCGTAAATTTTAGAATTTACCATTTCAACTAAGAAAATTCATAGTTTGGGATGGAAAAATCGTGGATATTTGAATTTCATACCTTCTTAAAGCGTGATCTCTACTTTGAATCCCGTAAATCTCAAATTTGCATGAAATTGTTCCATGCTTTACAAATTCTTGAAGCTAAACGCTTCTCCGGCATCATCCCTTAAATTTAGTAACGACCGTTACTAAATTTACACCGTGTACATTGTTTGGGGTAAAGTTTAAGTTTCTTATAATGAACTGTGTGAGTACATAGGTGGTACAGAAACGCGTATATAAACTGTACATGCTTCCACCATAAACGCACACGTTGAAACGCGAATATACGTATGTTAAAGATAGCAAAGCTTCATATCCTAGCCCTTGTTGTATTGTTCGTGTGGTTTCTTAGACCCTGTGTAGATGTAATTACGTGTAGATCCTTGTATACGTCTACACATTTCACTATTTTGGATCGGTGTAAGGAGTGTGTCTGAAATTCATGAGATCCTGAAGGGATCTCTGCTTGCTTCTTCATGTATGCAGATATATGTATACGTCCTATACAGGCGCCTTTTCGGTCCCGAGTTTCAGAAGGGCCTATTTCAAATACATTACACTCCCGTAACGCCCTTTTACCTCTCAATCTATACGTATATTATTGCAGGAGCAGTTTAAGGAAACACTATGCGCTGGAGGATATATATATATACATTTATGAAACTTGGAGCCCTTTTCCCGTGGTTTCCTCTTAGACAATGACGACGAGTTATTTTAATGACGCGTATATTATTATAAGAAGATACCCTTGAGCTAAAGTTCGAAATATTTTCATGGAAAATCGCGATTCACCTTGGAATTCCAAATTTTCGCGCAAAAATTATATTTCTCCTTGAATATCTGAGATTTTAACAACGAAAATGGATTCCTCGGAAAAAAATACATCGGATAAGGATCTTCCGAAAGTACCCAAAAATGTTTCCAAAAATTCGATTTTTTCGGGGATACCTTAGCCTTCTTGCAAAAATAGGGTAAAAATTAAAATTTCAAAAAAGGAGGGTGGACTATTTCTAGGGATAATTTGATGCGTCAAATTTCGACAGAAAATAGACTGATCTTAGTGCTCGCAAACGGGGTGCAAATGAAAGCTTCAAAAATGAAGTCGAGGAGACCATTCCTGGAAAAAATTTGCGTGATAAGAAAATTCTGCTAGGTTCTAGAAATTAACGGTGCTCCACATCAACTTACAAAAATTCCAATAGCACGATAAATTTGAATATTCCAAGTCCCTCCTTTGATCGGAGCAACCGAGCCCTGAAACTTTCCGGTGAGTCACCGATCTCCTAATTTCCGTCTGAACGATTACCGAAACGATTCCTCCACGTGTTACCGTGTGCCCTCTCCTTGCCATGCTCCCCCTTTGTCGCATTTTTGTCGTAATCTGAACAATTGCTTGCACGCGGATTTCACGTACGCTCTGAAAAGCCTTTCAAGGTGCGTCCTGTGCAGCGATAGAGCATGTAGTTACATTCATTTATCCGCTCACTACCGCGTAACGAGATAACCATTAACTCGGACTCGACTCGGACACCAACCCATTATTACAGCATTTTCTTTGTGATCGAAACGTGATTTTTAACGTACCTGCTTCGCTCAGTTTCGTTCGGACGTACTTCTCGTTCGCTCGTTCCAACGATTTTTCCGGCCGGTGGTTATCCCGAATTCCGAGCACCGAAAACGTTAATTTTTCATGCCAATTATCCTGCAGATGAGAAGTCGGCGTCGTTGATTCGTCAATAAGCCGCTGAGCTATAAAACAAGAAAGAAGCCATATCAATAAGGCGATATCGTAATCGCAAATGGTTTTACTGCGCTTAACACGACAATAAAGCGCTGTGTCGTTAAAAAGTGTACCGGTTGCAGAAGAAAGGAGCTGCCGGAGGGAGGCAGCTTCGGTTTTAATTGAGTTTCCCGTATACAGTCGAAATTTGTTATTTATTGCTTCTCGACGTGTGTGCAGTCGTCGAGTGAACCGGGGAGTGATCGAACAAGTGAGCCGATAGGCTGGGGAATAAGTAACTGCTCCGAGTCAGTCGATAAAGATAGAGATGGCGAGAAATACCAAGTTAACAATATGGAATTCTCAGGAGGTTTATTGTACCTCGAAAGATGGCATTTCAATGTCCAAGGAATCCGGCACTTCGCCTTTCACGGCACCCGATCCGTGCGTGATCCTGACGTTGCATGGCATTCCGGTCCTCGGGAAAAATGATGAATTTATTCAAGCAAGGATTTCAAAAGTTCCGAGAATGTCAAGGTATTTGCGTTTTAAATTGCACTACTACGTGGGCAAAAATAGGGGAAGTGAATTCTCTAAGTGCGCTGGAAAGTCGCCATCGATCTCCATCCATCACTCCCATACGAGAATTGGGAAAATTGGGTGACGTACGTATGGGGACAATGAAATTACGAAAACCCGTAAAGATTTTTCTTCCATTCCCCGAAACGTATCCGAGGAAAATTTCCAAGAAATTCGAAAAATTCCGGAAGGCTCTAGTCGAAAAAACATCCGACACTCGAGAGTCTAGGTATAATTTAAATCCACCTCATCTCATATCTTTTTCAGCATATTTCAGTAAATACTTATTCTCGTTACTTATTCAGAGTGGGAAACGAGGGTGAGAAGGACGGAGGGACGGGAATTAGGTTTCGTGATTAAAATAATTTTCTGAATTTTTTTTAATATTTCAACAAGTAGCGAAAGAGTAGTAGGAAAAGGGATCTCCCGCCTTTAAGGGTATTTTCATGCTTCACATTCCTAGCCACTCCATGTAAAATTTATGTAATTTTTCGTATAAACATCGCAGAAAATTACAAAAGCTTTTAAAACACGGCGAGTAGATCCACATAAATAATTCAACGCCAAGTTACGCCGGGTTACGTATATAGCTACAATTCCATAGATATTCCAGAAACTTTTACGGCAGTCGGAGTTGAAACTCTCGTGAAACTTCGGAATTTCTACGCACAATTATATGGAAATAACTTAATTTCTCCGAGTGACATTATCTCGACTTTCCCGTTTCCTAATTCATAGAAAAATGCCGGATAACTTAACCCCGAATTTTATAAATATGTATACAAAAGAATTTTCCTTACAGCAACGCTCGACATAAAACCGCCCGTTGCAAGGCCGATTTCGTCAAAGATATAATTTTAATCCCATAACACCCAAATTACATTATTCAAAAGCTTGCATTTTTCTGCATCGGATCGCATTAAAAAATATTTAAATTCGATGATTATTTTGAGTAAATATTCCTACAAAACAATCGTCGTTAATTATGCACCAACCTAATACACAAGAAACCGCGGTTTCTGAAACATATAATAATTCCAGAAAATATTTCTAGAAAAGAAATATGACCCCCTACAGTGTTATTATACCGAAAAGAATCGTTTTACAATTAGGCAGATTCCTTTTTGTAGTATTTGGGGTGAAAAGTTCGACAGCTTATTACATATACACAAGCAAAGTATCAGCCTCTCTGGAATAACATTCCCCCCGTGGTATAAAATCCATGTTTGATATACCGGTATTAAGTATACGTTGAGGTATAGCTCTACACTTCTTTAAGCTCTCCCTCAAAAACACAATCCTCAGGAGGAAGTTCTGCTCTGTAACTTTCATGCAAAATACACCCTCTTACAACCAACCATGTAGTTGGTTAAAACCATAATCAGATAGGATTGCTCTGAAATTTCAAGGATTCATGTTAAGTCCCTTTAAAGTCCCAATTAACATCGAAGGACATGTAAATTGAGGAAACATTATTCGCTACAGCTTTTGCAGATTTATACTGATTTAAGGCTCCGCCAAACCGGGGGACTCGTCAAACAGATTTTATAAGACGGATCTCAAGATGCTTTTGCTCATTTTCCACGCGAAGCTTTCAAAATCCTCCCTTTGGAATCCTGTTCCCGGTTTCTGACGACTTCAAAGGCACAAATCTAACAATTTTGCAAATTTGTTCCGCCCCGGCTCCGATATATTAGAAAATTGTAAAGTTCACAATGAGGGTGAAAAGTTCATCCCCTGTCTCCAATCGGCGATACCCAGTAATCTACTAATTCTACTTCAGTGGTAGTTAGTCGAAACCACTGCTCGGACCCGAAGGAGTGTAAGCCGGTACCGGCCAGACCACTTCCCTCGCGTTCTTCACCAATCGAGCCGAGTACAACTAATAGGAAAAATCTACATTATCGTACCTGAAAGTTTCTTCCTTTGACGTGAACACAGCATAGTCGAACTTTTTCCCCCGGCTCTCACCCCTCGTTTTTTATATCTTCGAATCACATTTCACGTAACGTTGGTACCTATAGCTACCTACATGTCTATAACGAGAGGGGATCTGACCTGGTGGTCTTTGCGGCCGGAGGGTGAATTCTGTCTAGAGTAAATATTTAATGGCGAACCAGTGGGATTTGCTGATCGATGCAAAGCTCTCGTCCAGTTTCTTTAGAGGAATAGGAAAAGCAAACTTTCTCAGGGGACCATGTATACCGTTACACAAGCCAGTACATATCGACAGCATGTAGTATGTATTAGTATGTAGCAGTGTATGTACCTTATACTGACATCTATAGATATACCGCTCGTTCCTTCGCATTCTCAGGAACCACCAATTTATTTTCGACCAAATGGAGAAGCTTTAAATCGAGGATCGTCGCGATCCTTTCCACCACCGTTTCTTCGGTTCTTTCGACTTTTTGCTGTCCGTCTCATGTGCAAAATTCAGATATGCAGATTTCTTTTTAATCCGAAACCAGCTCAGCTGAGAATTGTCGATACGAACTGTTGTATTTTTGAACGATAAAACGTGTACGATTTCCGCGCAAACTACAAAAAGCCTGTATTTAAGTAGCTTCTTAAATGTTAACTGGGGCTGAAGTGTCAGCGATAGCGAAAAAAGGCTTGTTCATTCCCGCTAATCGTCGCTTCATGTAGCGAAAGAAGCGGCAGCTTTTTGCTTAAAACTGCATGTAACCTCGTTCTTGCAAACAATTTCGAAGCGTGCATTAAGAGATGAGATTTATGGTTGCCACAACTATGCACGTAAAAGCTTCTATAAAGCTTCGAATTAATTTTACAGTACTTCCAAGAATATTTATGGTGCCGGCAAGTATTTTCCAGTTGGGAGTACTATTTTTATCGTTCGAAGTAACGCAAATGGAATTCCTCGTCCGCTCGTGTTTGAGAAAATGCATTCTCGCCATTCGTTTTCTCAAGCCAAGACAGAAATTATTCATTTTTACTCGAAACCAGTGTAGATGCTCGGTCATCATATCACAATCAGTCCGCAAAGCGGTTGGACGCAACTATTTTGTAATTCAAAGGCGCCTCAAAGCTGCAAGCTGCTGCCCCTATGCATCTTTAACAGCCTCTGTGTCATTAACATACGTTATAGCGAGTCCATGCTAACCACATGCATAGCTGCGATTACGATCGAAACTTTTTCTTTCCCTTTTTCAACCTCGAACCCACAGTTTCCGCGTATTTGTGCACATGCGTATATTTATTCGCTACCGCGTTATATTAATACGTAACGCACTTTGTGCTTGAAGGCGGCAACAATACGTATCAATCTTGAATGAAGAGTTAGAGGGAAGCGAGGTAAATAAAAAAAAAGCTCGGTGTCATAACAAGATGTCTGTCACGTGGCACAGAAACAACCGGAAGTTTTGTGTGCGGAACGTGAATTTCCAACACAAAAAAAAATGTACTTTCAGCCTGCCTAACTTATTGTCTTCTATTCACCCTTTTATCCCTGCACCACGTACTTTTGTATCTACGTTACGTTCGTAGCTGTACGACTATTCTGGAACAAATGGTACGCACGTGTATTCGCTCCTGAATATCGTAGGTACTGTTGTCGACGAATTTCATAAGATACCTACTGGTGAAAGAAGGTATGTCTCATTCTGGCTTTACCTTTCTTTCCGCTACGAATAGGTTTCTGTTCAACCGAAAAAAAAATGCTAAAAATGTTTTACACCCTCGGTTAGGCCTCCAAAATTGACACTAAACCTGCCTAGTGACTGTTTTAGGGATCCTTTCTGCAACAATAAAGCAGAGAACACGTGGAGGAACGGCCTAAATAACAAACTGGAAGTAATTAACTTATAAGAAAGCCAGCCATAAAACGAAAGTGCCATGGGCTGGATAAAAGAGGTTACGATTTTTTAGTCCACGTGAGTTTTTAGTTTTTGAGAAAAACCACAACCTTCGGCTAAAGGGGACAAGAGTGGATTTTCCCTTCGGTAAATAATTATTTTTAAGCTCGCTCAACTTAACCATCCATTTCGAATCTAAAAGAAGTCAAGCGCCGATTCCAGAAAATGTGAAGTATTAAAAATGCGCACTAAGAATTTCGAGATATCGACACTTGCAAATGAGCAATTAAAAACGAGGAGCCGCATCAGGAGGACATCAGCATTATACCACTGACTGCGAATTTCACCTGCTCGAAGTGCCAATCACGGCACTGTTTACCCTGGGTGGGATTATACCTTCGCTGCAGCGGATGGACTGATGGACGTTCTAAATTGCTACAGATAGAAATGCTAAACCCTCGTAGTAATCCCACGGTTAATCTGTAAACAATGTGTACTGTGGATTATACAATGCGACTGTTTCCGCTTTTGTCTTTCACGCGATCGGACGATAGCGGTAGATTTCACCCTAGGTCTGAAGTTGCAGCTTTCCAAGTACTGACTTTATCGGCTTGGTCCAATACTTTGTGTCCTCCCGAATTCCTAGTCGAGCGGGGAATTGATTCCAAGATGAAATATTTGCAAGATTTCAAGCAAATTTCATGGTCTCCAAAGGACACTCCCAAACAATTAACGAGGTTTTGTAGCTGCAGATTTGCATACGTATCCAAGACTGATTACGAGTCAGAACTACTTTGGGGTCTTTTGCAAGTGATGAACGGTTATACGAACTATATCTCTCGGTCATCAATACCCGCACAGAGTAACCTTTGTTAGATTTGCAATCCTACAGCGTTCCGATCAATGTTAGTACAGTTGTACCTAAATACATATACTGCATATATGCGCATGTAAGTATGACCGTGTGTATACCTGACCTATATGTATATGGTAAACATACACAATCATTTGGGCGCTCTTAAACCGGAAGAACGCTCTGGAATATTTTCGAAGATTTATCGTATTCGAAACCTTATACGTGCAGTAAACCAGAGAGCCAGCAGCACGTACGTGTATAAACTTATACAGATAGAATATATAATGTATAAGTGGGAAAGCATCGAGTTGAAATTTACAGTGCAGCTTTACAGAAAGATTCTCCTAACATGCGAGAGAGGAAGAAAAATTCTATATCTATAACTTATGTACTCATATGTATTTATAGCAGAAAAATCACTTATGGTGAGAAATAGATTGGTTTACATCTTCCTATACTGTATGTTTTCAGTAGGAAAAGGATGGATATGAATGCATTCGTATCTCACTTGGATCTCGAGGTACAGGGGTGCAAGTTTCTTAAACTGACACCGGTAGATATATATTATTCTCGTGCCAGAAATAAAAAGGAGCTTTTTTTCGATCTCGACGGAAAGAAGGTTTGATATATATATATAGAAATTAATATTAATAAGTTGTTTATTCTTGTATTTCCAGAAAATCCATACCGATCTTTCAGCGAGTTTTTGTGCACGAATAAATTGGTTGGAAAAAAAACCCTAATTTAAATGAATTTATTGATAAAAATAATGTCCCGAGGGATATTTATAAACCTGTTAGGGAAGAATCTCTGGAAAATGCTCATTTGTCGACACCTATTTTTAAGTTTCAGAATTAGAGAGAAATAGACTTTTCCTGTTTCTCGTGAACTATTATCGTCACGAGAAGAGTTAGGAAAATCATGTCCTAGAAGAAAAATTCACTTCAAGATCGAGTTTCTTTTTTAATAATTTAATAAAGCTGGTCATTTTTTACCTTGTGGATGCGAGTAAATATATACTCGAGTCACCTACACAAACTACGAATATACGAATAAACTTTTTCATTCCAAAAGAAAATGCGAGGATATATATACGGCAGTTCAAGATACAAACAGTCTTTGAACTGAACTTCTGTATTACCATTTTGAGTGGTTCCTATATACGTATAATTTATGGTAGGATGCTACTGCACCTATCTCTCCCAACTATACATGGCATTTATTATTATATTCCTTTTTTGCTTTCCTTCGGTGTCACCTGCGATTGCTTTTACTTTGTCGTTTCCATAATAACGCTTAAAACTCAAAGTCCTGACCAACTTTTCCTGCAAACCTACAGTATGTACATGTATATCTCCTGAAGGCAATTCGACAGTATAGCGGTAGAATGCTGTGGTAGGTTGAATTAAAATTTAGCATGAACGGACTACTTATTTGCATGAACCAAACTTTCCCTTCACCGTCAACACTAAATTTCGTTTGACGTGCGGAGCAAAAAAATGATGAATTACCCAAACTTCGTGTCATTTTCTAAATAATACATTACTGATTCGCCAGTTACGGGATATTAGCAATTTCTCCTGCATAATTATGCTACAACGTATTTTCAAAATTACCGTTTTCATTCCCTGAGAAAGAAATACCACGATCTGCGAGTAACATACGAATGTCTGACGGTAGAATTCAAAAGTTTAAACAGCACATCGGTAAAAGTCTGCAACAGACGTGCAATTATGGCTAACTCGTAAATTTCATTTTACTGTAATTTATTTTTGACATGGAGAAAGTACGGGATCGTCAGAAATGAGTAGGTAAAATTTTAAGCTCGTTTACCTTACCAAATCCATTTTTCATTTGCTAACAAATCAGTGAAATTCTAAAATCCCCAAAAATTAGAATAACGATAGTTCCAATTTTTGCATCATTAATAATATATTCAAAATTTATCCAAAAATACTTTTTCGCAAGTCACAGAATTTTCAAGAATTTTTATGGATTATTATTGATAATGGGGTACATTTATGATTAATTACGCAATAATTAAATCGAAAACTAGGAAATTATGCGGAAAAATGTAAGCCGTTAAGTTATAATTGAAGGGATTATATATTTCTCCGGATGTTTTCCCCCGTGGGATCAAGTAGAATAAAGGGGTTGTTTAAGGTGCTAATTTATAGTGACTTACCTAGTATATCCGCCTCCAGCGGGGTTACCATGCTACTATACTTGCCGGAAACCCAGTTAAGTTTCGTGCCGTTATATGTGTGTGTGTGTATATATATATATATATATCAGTGTTACAGAGCGCCTTGAGTATTTAATATTAATACACTATTTGGCGAACTGTCTTTCCCTATCCCTTTTTTCCGAAGAACATATACATATATGTATAAAAACGTCTTCCCAGGTAAGAGTATCTAATATTTATTTGCAACGTTGTGCAAGAATACGAATGACGATTACGTGTTCCATTTCCCAAACTCGCACACTTCGTCTTTCATCTCACGGCGAACGTATTTACGAATTCCGTCTAGACTAGAAATAAGCAGCCGTTACTTGAATAAATTATATTTATACGTAATCAGTAATTTTCGTTGTGGCGCATAAGGGCGGTAATGCTTCGGTTTGGAATATATATAAATATACTGTGAAAACTACCCCAGAAGGAATTTCCGACGGCTCGGGCTGTATTATTGCAGCTCCGCCCAATACCGGGCCGTTACAAATTTATTCGTGGCTCCAGTGGCGCTGCATGTGAGAGGAAAATATTTCAAAAGGATAAGTGCCTCGAAAAACCACTTTTGACCCGGAAGGGACGTCGCGTAATTTGTCAATTTGTAATTAAAAGTTGCTTTTACCCCCTTTGCTACGAAAACGTAATATATCTTAGCCTTTCTCCCAAAGTGGGGTAAAAATTAAAGTTTAAAAAAAAAGTTTGGACAAGTCGTTTCCAGGGGTAATTTCGTGCTCAGAATCGATTCCTAAGGTCAATTTTCATGAAATCCTAGCGGGAGATGGTAAAAACCATGTTTTTTAACGAAAAATCGTATTTCCCGTGGGATATCTGGAATTTTAACAATGAAAATGGATTCCTCGCGAAAAAAAAAACATCGGAAAAGGGCCTCCCGAAAGTGCCCAAAAGTTGTCTCCAAAAGTCAAATTTTTGGGAAGAGCCTCAATTTAAATTCAATAAATTCCAATTTAAAATCATTCAAGTTTTTACATGAGCGCCAATAAGACGTAAAAAGGGTGCGCGCAGCGCGCGCGTTGTTGCTAGTGGAAGCAAAGGACGAAATTCATTTGGTCTCGAGCACGAGAGTTCTCCCATATCTCATACTTGAATATAATTATACATTTGTGGAATATGGGACAGTTTTATGGCTATCGAAAATTTATTGGAGGACGTGTGGATTTTCATAATATGCATAACTGTAATTTCGTTCCAATAAAATATGGTTTATAACGAACCGCAAGATCTGAACTGCATCAATTTGGAACGTGGACATTATTTATAATGAAACAGGACAATCTCTTCTTACTCGACGCTTTCTCCAAAAATCGGCGAAGAAGTTACTGTGGAGAATGGTCGTTACTTTGCAAGGGTGGTTCGACCCACAATCTGAGTTTGATTTAAGAAAATCGAAGCCGAAATAAGGAAAGGATCGCTTTTCTTCAGTGGCGAGCAAAATTGCGAATTTTTCCGGAATTTTCAAATAAAGAAGTGGCGATATATAACAAGGTACACATATGTTTTTCCTAAAACTCCGACGTTTTTCCGAATATCGTTAATAAATAAGGGAAAGAAATAAGGTTTGCAAAACAAAGGATATTGTAAGCACCTAAATAAGCACCTTCTGCTTTCTTGGGGAATATAACGCTCCCTGTGTATTTCAGTTGGACCATCGCCATATCTTTCCCTCCGTTTTACTACTTTTAACTCCTTCTTTTTAGTAACAAAGCATGGATTCAAAGGATTTACTCGCGAAAGAACAGGTGTTCCGACGTACTTACGTTAGTATGTATACAAGGCAAGCTTTTAATTCACGTTCCTTATACGCTACCTACCTATATATATATATATATATATCTTTTCGAATTTTCGATAAATTATAGCTGCGTCTGCACGCTCAAAAAATATGTACCAAGTACGAGGAACAAACTTCTTGCGTTCGGAAAGAAAGAAAAAAGTATTCTTTGCTCACCTACTGCGGAACAAAGTTTGTAGCATCGGTTCTTCCTGGTGGTCCTGAAAAGTCCTGCAAGGTCAGGTGCAGTGAATGAACCTCACCTGGAAGAATGCAACTAAATGTAACCTTTTTGGATTTACGGAATTATGTAGCTGAAATTTTTAGAAAATATATCATTCAAGTAAACATTTTGTCTACAAGGGGCGTTTATATACGTCGATTGTGTTCTAATGGTTAAAATATTCTATGATTTATTTATATATCGATCAAAATCGGTTCAAATTTCAACACTACAAGGATTAATTCAGAATCAGAGTTGGAGTTTCCATTTTTTTAATTTAACGCTTTGGGATAAATCTCCTAAAGCGCAAAAATAAAAAATAGATTGGAACAAAAATTCAATTTTTTTGTCTGTTAATGTCATCACTTATTTCCTGTCATTAAAACAGCAAATATTAGTTAACAGTTAACTCTGATAGAAAAATCAAGATAAATTTATGCTCTAGATTCGAGATTTATTAATAAGTATTACTATTTGTCAATACATATTGATTCAGGATTGATTGAAGTTTCCATTGCATGAAATATAAGTATCCATCTATGTCTACATACTTATCTATCTATATATCTATTACATGGGAATGTTTCTGTCAAGTTGAGCTCCTTACTTCTTTCTTGTGGTAACATAGGGAGATTTTACAATACAATGACAGTTATATGTTAACTCTCCCTTTGGAGTATACGGGTACAGCCAAAGTATATACTTATGTAGAAATAAATATTCCTTATATATGTACATGAACTCTTCTGACAAAGTAAGCGAACGTTCTTTCCATATCTTTGCTACGTATAAATGTATCAAGCGGACTAACATAAAAACTTGTCAAGCGATGGGTATTTTCACTGTCAAAACTTATGACAAATCGTTGTAACAGAAATGTTAAGATTAGGATAATGTTTTATCCGAGTTTTTCATACGCAGTTACCGCAGTTCACCCCAGTGTTAAATATACGTAAAATACTCATTTTTTATTCTGCGCTTTTTCGAGTTATAATTTCACAGGAAAAGTTGTTTTGAAAATTCCATTGATCACACTTTCTTTTGGAGTTGAAAGTGTGACATATCGAAAATTAATCATTTTATATTTTTATAATTTTCGACATTTATTTTATTTATTTATTGAAACCAGAAAAGTTTACAGTGGTAAACCCTACAGAGGTACTAATTTACCTGTGCGTAGAACTAATTTACCTGTGCGTAGATATAAAGTGCGTACATATTAAGAGACAATTTTTGACAAGCGTCATATTTGCAAAGTTGAAATAGCGATTCTGAAAACTTTGCAAATTTAGCAAAATTGGAAAATTGGCGAAAGCTACAATATCCACATTTTTTCAATCGTTATTATAAATTTCCGGCGGTTAAAAGTTTAATTTGACACTTTGTAGGTTTTAAGGGAATTCGAACAATATCATTTGTCCCAACATTTTTCTACATCCAAGACGAAATATCTGATAAACTTGAAACTAACATAGTTGAAAGTAGAGATTTCATAGTTCAAAATTAACCGAAGTAGAAATTTCATGGAATGCTTATCTTCGAGTTATAAATTGTTAAAGTTGAATCCGGATAATTTACGGTCACATAAGGGGAAAAACTTCTAAAAAAAAAAATGGTCACGACCTAGAAAGGACATTTTTTTTTTGGTCTGTCAATATCATCACGTATTTGCTGCCAATGCGAACGGGTAATATTAGTTAAGAAGCCTCTGATGGAAAAATCATAGAAAATTCAGAACATTAGTTAAGGGGAAGACGGAGTAAAAATATGGCGTCTGTCATTTTGAATTATTGTGCGCTGGAATGCTCGACGTGTATTAAAATCCTTTTAACCGAACATAAATAAAGGCTTCCTCTTCTTCTTCTTCTTCTTCTTCTTCCCCGCTTTTACCCGCTCAGGTAATCTCGAGGGAGGATTACAGCAGACACTACTACATGTTTAAAACTACTGTATGTTGAGTGTAAGACATTCTCGTAGACCCTCTCGCAAACGAGGAATAAGGCAAGTCAAGAAAGTAGAGAAGGAAAGGGATGGAAAATGATTTTCAACCCTTATTTCTCGCCTCTGTCTCCTTCATTCAATGAAGGAACATTTACATTCATCCACCATTCTATCCATCTTTATGGATACATGTGTCGAAAGGTGAGACGCAAAAAGCTGCATTCTCTATCCGAATCGAATACAGATACAACCTTTTGATTCCACGTACGTGCAGTTATTTATCTACGTGTATGTGTCTGCGTGTCTACCAAGATAGTGGATTTCCTTTCTAGGTGAGAAAACTCATCACAAACGAGGAGCGTCTTCGTTTTATTTCGCAGGTATCGCTTTAACTTAATACACGCTCTTGAATCTGAATATCTTGTATTTTATAGATTCACGTGCGAGCGGATGCGAGTCTCTCGTATTTTATAAATTTATGTACGGGCATGTATTACAAAGCTATTTATAAGAAGGGAATGAAATATTTCTCGTCGTTCCTTCTCTCGCAATTACAAATTCTCCGATATTTTTCTGTCGTCGGGAAAGCACCAACCTATTTTAGGTTTACAGGATATGTCAAAAATATAAGAGAGATCGTCTCTCGATGGAATCGCTAAATGCTATTGGAATGCACAGTCGTGTGCAGAGAAAGCTGACAATCCGAATAGCTCCACCGCTTTCCAATGAATCCCTGTCGCTGAAGTATTTTTTTTCTCAATTAAACGCAGTGTTCCTTCCTTCGGTATACGTAATAGCGCAAGAACCTCGGTCATCCCTCACCTAACTTAATCCCTTGCTTAGAAGAAAACAACCCCTCTAGCTTTATTTATAACTATAGACGACAACGTCACAATATTCATTTATATACTTATATATAATACATCTTATTTTTCTTATATACTAATATATCTTATTTTTCAGCTCGACTAATTTTGTCGCTAGGAAATTCATGAATTCCGTTTGTAGGATCGATAACATTTTTTTTTTTCAGCGTTATTAATTTTCCATATTACTTTCAGGATTAATTTGTAACACGATCCTTTCTTTCGACGCGTGGAAACAGCCTTCAACGTCTTCAACAAGCTCAAAGCGAACTGGAAGTTGGCTTAGGTGGTCGCAAAATCAAAATGAACCACCTTGACGTCATCAATTAATTTAAATCCAATGTTTGTGCTTGATATGCCGGTTAGGCCTGCTACGAGACGCCGTTTCCCTAATTTTCTAGGGAATGGAAATTTATTTGGCAAGGGGAGGAGAGTTGTTATCAAGATTGGCCGTTTTGCGCACATTAGCTTAGCAAAACGAGGCGTTGGGAATATTTAATGCGACAAGGAAGTCCCCGGATTTATTAAATTGGCGTTTAGACGCCCGGATAACAGCGCAAATAGGCAGAAATAATTCCTTCGAGTCTTCGGACCACGTGGCACGCCATCGTAAGATATTCTGGTATATCAATAACCGTATGACGTAAGTGTCGTCAATTTCGCCACAAGTTTGCCCAAAGAAAGGCAAGAAATCAAATACCATCGTTTTTCTGGTGCTCGTTTCCATCTTGGACAATTTTTCTATGGAAAAACGAAGTTTTGTCCCGAGTCTAATGCCTCACACGGAGCTATTAGTCACATGTAGCGCACCCTACGGGTACCTTTCCGAGACGTTTAGTCACCGGTTTGTCCGCTCATCGTGCGTCGACAATGAAGTATCCTTTAGAAAGGTCTCCGAGGGAACGCAAAAGTCCGAAGCCTCCCCAAGCAAGTGCTGTCCTCTGCTCTCGGCAAAACAGCCCCTTATCATCGAAGCGCTGCAGACCCGTGATAGATAAAAGCTTCAAATAGACTTGCATTCACGCCAGGGCAGATGTCGACATGGATCTTAAAACTGGTTTCCATCCAATCCGGCAAACTTACGGCGCAAGGTTCAGCGCGCAATCCCATTGACCAGTCTAATAGTAATCCTACTAGCAAGCGTTGCCTTGAAACAGCCGATCGTCAGTTCACTAGTGCGTTTCAACTGTGACATTTTCTTCTTTTGTCCATAAGAAATTATCGTTATCTATCGTTTCCAGAATTAACGAGTATCATTTGATCCGACCCAAAGCGTTCTTTCCTTCCTCTTCTTCTTCATTTGTGATTGAACAAGTTCTCACGATCGGCTGACAAGGTGCAACTGTTCTTCGGGTCTGGTTTCGAACCACCTTCGAGAGATCTGTCACCGAGAATTTTTCATAGGTGAGTCGGATTTTTGGGCTTCGGGATATTTCTTTTTCTCTTTTTTTCGTTACTTACTCGCGAATTCAAGAGGAAGTGGAAAGGACTCCGCGAATCGATACGTTATCGACTCCTTTTCAACGAAATTTAGGGGCACTTTTCGTGGGTTTTTCTGGGTTTCTTTGAGATTTCCATTGGAAACCATGGTTTTGAGATCTTGTGAAATGTGTTTCTGAGTCATACGTACGTAAATGATAGGGAGGCAGTGTGTCGAGGCCATTTCCCAAACGCAATTATCCCTTCTTGGACGTCTCTACCCGTATAACGTACTAATAATACAAGAAAAAATATCGATCATCGGAAATACGAAGTTCAGCGTAAATACTGCAGTTCGTAAAACCGAAGAATCGAACTAAAAATGGTTACTAAGTGAACCGATTACGAAAGCAGAAGGGTCGCGGAGAACTTTGAAGTACTTTTTACCAGAAAAAGTGGTTGATCGCAGACCCCTGATTAAATTATTGGAAAAGTATACCTGCTTTCCGAAAAATACACCTGCTTAAAAATTTCGGTACATTTTACGACACCAAAGAGGAAAATGTGACAAGAACTGGGGAATTTTAATGTAACTTCTGTTCGAAAAAATTATGGAATTTTTTTTTCCAATAGAACATATTTTCTAATTGCAACCACTGGCGGCTATAATTGTAGTTAGGTTACAATTGTGTGAGCATAACTAAAATCCAGTTACGGTTTGACTTCCTTCAGAAGCAAACAAATTTTTTAGTAGAAAGTACTACGCGATTTTTTTCACGAAATTTTACGCCATTATTTTATAAAAATCCCAAAATTAAAAGTCGTTAATTAATCTTGTATTAAAGACAAGAAATCAACTACCATCATTGGTACAATTTGTCTCATTGAGAAATTTGAATTTTATAGAAAGGAAAAATTATTTTATAGTAAGTTTGTACCAGAAAATAATTGAAAAATCATCTATTGATCCTTCAATTCCACCCAGTCCCTTATAATTTGATGTATTTAAGAGTAAATAATTTTTATACAATTGTTTTTTGAAAATATCTCCTTGCTACCCCAGTAGAAATTTATGGAAGCCCATTATTGATCGATCAGAATTTTTTACTTGATTGAGTATATCTAGAGCAAATCTCTTCCGGTCTCTGTCGATCGGCTAGGGATTTAGTACATCCCATAACCGTGTGGCGTCTTGGTCTCCACCCATCATAGTCTGAAGTTTTCAGAGAATCACCTTGTATAATTCCCTAGTTGAAAATTTTATTTTTTTTTTTTCATAAGATTTTAAAAATTCCATAATTTCCAACAATAAAGTTCGAATCGATTTCGAGGCTTTTTCGGGGAATTTGCCGATTTAGTATTTTGATCGGAAAATCAAATTTCCAGCAGATCCCATTTCTAGCACTTTTGTCCTTGGTGGTGATATTCGTGGTTTTAAATAAACATTAAAAGTGATATTTATTTTACTACTCTCGATGATTTCAAAATAAACATTATCTTCAATATTTATTTTAAATCCATCGAGAATAGACTTAATTCTCGATTTCAACCAGAAAATACTGAAATTTCTCGACAATTCAAAAATCGGTAAAAATAAAATTACAAAATCTCGAGAATCAATAAAATTTCTCGAAATCCGAATTCCCCTGATCGTATCAACTGACATTTCTGCTCTCTGCGTTTTGAAAAAAAGAAATGGCGTAAAATTTCTTCGCTTCTCTCTCCCATTTCTCACCACCGTTCTTGCATTTTTTTCCTATTAAAAAATATTATTTATACATTTCGATTGAGTAAAATCCCACGATATTAGGTGTAAGTTTAACCCCGATTCGAGTCTGGAAAATCAATACATTACCCTCGACTAACTCAACGGTCTCTCTCGTGTGCCTGGAAACATCTAGGAAACACGATAAGGACGAATGATATGAACAAAATCTACACGTGAGAGTGACTTATCCATGTCTCTTGTGTATGAATTCGGATGCACTGTCTTTTCAAATCTTCCATTCTTCTAAACCTTCATTTTCTATATTTTTCCACTGGCTTTACTTCTCTTTTACAATCCGTATATATTTCAACAATACGGAGGAATGATCGATACCTCCTCTTTCTGCTATTTTTACCTAATCGATCGGTTTGTTAATATTTGCTATACGTTTTTTTCTTCATGTATTTATACACACATATATTAATGTACCTACGCAATTTCATATATGAATGTATACATATATGTGTGGATGTACGTATATGTTTCAATCAAATTACAATAAATTCCGTTGTTTTTCTACCTAAACCTAAACCAAATTTCTATTTTTCATTCCATGACAAATTCGTATAATTTCATGTATCGCAATTGGTTTAGATACCGAACAATAATATACACAATTGGAAATTGAGAAAACTGCAGCGATAAGTTATATCACATCCAAGTGGAAAAACGTGATGTCATTGTTATCAGTTTTACCTTAAAGCTGAACGCACTTCGCATAGTTTTTGATAAAAATCTAGATATAGATAACGATCGAAAGTCGATCATGAAGGTTAGAGTTCGAGGCATCGATAAACGTTATTTTGTTGTTTATTTATTTATTTACTCACCACAGTTCGCAATTGGCATGTTTACGACACGCATGTGGGATTTGTTAATGTACTTTCAAAAATTTCAGGCAAACGTACTTCCTTTTTTTTTCTATTTCTTTTGTAATCGTTTCTCTGTTTTCTTGGATGCTGTTGGTGCATGTAAAGGACAAAACTTATTAAAACATGACTTTTACATGAACATTAGGATAAGTTTAGTGGAATCGTAATTAGTACTTATCGGGTCCCTTCGAAACATCGACTTTTTTCAGGGAAATGTAGGTCAAAATGTACTTTCTGAGAGACAATGACGTTTGTTCCAAAGCTAAATCAACGCAGTCCTGGTGATATTGGAAAACTGTACAATAGTTCGGTTTCCAATGTTTGTAACAAAAATTGTACAATTTGCGGGGAGACTAATTTGAAATTTGCTAATATTGAAGGATTCTGTAATAATTAAATTTCAAATAAGTCTATGAACAAATGTAAATTTTAATAATATTGAGAAATTCTGTAATCGTTGGATTTTAAATATTTTGTCCTATTTTACTAAAAAACTCCCACAGTTTGAAATTTTCAGATTTCAAGTTTATTTAATAAAATTAAGAAATCGCGAAACTCGCAATCTTCTCAAATTGGAATTTGCATTTTTTTTCTTTTAAAAGAAAAACACGATCAATAATTGATATCCCGAATACCGTAATTTATCTTTAAAAAAAGCTAAAAATCGAAGGAAAATAACAAAAATTATGATTTAATATTTTCACCAGTAGAAGCTTAAAAACGTGTCACAAGAACCGTTACTTAAAAACTGACAGAAGAAAATAAAGCGAAGGTCTTAAATTCTGCTTTTTATACAGGACAAAGTATTAGTACCATTAGGACCCTTTTTCTATACATCAGTAACGGTTTCAAGAAAAAGTCTTGTAACCTCCATTGGCAGGGTTCCAAAACTGCTGCAAAGAAAAAACTTCGCGAATTTCTTCTTTATACCTAAATCGTCGTCTCAGTAACAGGTAGCCTCCTAAATACCAAAATTTGGGTAAAACAAAGTTAAGCACTTTCCGTTCAAGGAACAAACAGAAATATTGGCGACCAATAAAATCAACGGCAATTTTACGGATCCGTTTCCACGTTTTCATTAGGAATTGACATTATTCGGATTCGAAAAAAAGTCGATGTTCGAAGGTACCTTTATTTTTTACCACATTACCCAATTTCTGTTTTATTTGTTTGTTTGCCTGATCGTTTACGTACGAATTCGGCTTCTTTGGGGCACGCAACTCATCAGAATTACATATATTGCCAACTTGTTTGCACTCTTCCTCCTCCACTGCAAAAAACAAACAGCCATAATCAGTGTAAAGGATCGACTTTCTTCTGGTTCAATTCGAGGACACCGAAAAATAGAAGGAAGGAGATTAGAATTGTACCGCGGGACACACATACGCCATGCCGGCAGGTATTGGCGCTTCGTATAGATCCTTGGGTGATCTGGGCGAAGATGTCTATAAAAGCACGACGATCGTCGATCAAACGCAAACTACCGGTCAGAGTGTCCTGGAGAGCGTGAAGAAAGCTTTCAGCTTTGCCTCGCCTAAGATCGAAATACGCAAGAAGGATCCCTTAATCGAAGATCGGAGGGAAAGCGTCTCCATTGTTTCAAGGTATGGTCGTACGTCCAACGAACATTTTTCCTCCAGTTCTCCACGTTTGGACAATCAATGGGATTCAATTTAATCAGGCGGAAGTCACGCGCGAACGGTAACAGTATGGCGAATATCTGGTCAGTGTTCTTCGGTCACTGCCGTTATTGCAAAGACAGTCCTAGATTTATGTCATGTTTTCGTTCTCGGGTTAACATTTTTTTGAATGTATCAAACTAAAAATTTCGTTACATTTCTTGATAGTTTTTAATGGCTATTTATTACATTTAGTAAAATTCCAAATTTTTAGGTCGAAAAAAGTGAATACTGAAGAATTCATAATTTTTTAAAATGGGTTCTTGTAATTCTATACTTTGTAAGTACTAACAATGATAATAATAATTATAATTAAGAATTATAGTAATTAATAATAACAGCGTGATTAATAAATGCGTGGTTTTGAGATAATAATTATCAGTACTAATTTAGACTAACAGTACTTATTTAGAGTAACATGTTAATTGGTTTTATATAGAACTTATTAGATTAATTATTATTATCATTGTTCTTTTTATTAGATTCGATTTTCGTCACAATATCAAATACAAATAAAAATAAGACCGATTCACCGTTTGACTGAATTGAATCCCATTTATTCGGCGTGAAATTAGATTACTAGATCTCAAATAAATTTTAAGCATGACATTTTTTCTCAATCATGACAAAATACGAAATATCAATATTTAATAACGCTTTTTTATGCCTTGGTGGCGGGAAATTTCACGAGCATACGTTCTTCTGCCTTTCCGTTTCCTCGCCGCAAAAAGTCGATGGTGTCAAATCAACTCAATTCCGCAAAACGCTGCTTCCACCGCTATTGACTTCGACCCGTGTCTTGCTTTTACCAGTTTTATCAAAACCACTGCACTGTGGAGGTCCACATTGGGGTGTCACCGAAACAAGTTAAACTCCGGTGCGGTTATGAAACATCTAAAGTGCCTTTAAGCTCGTTCGGGGTAAAAACAACACGAACTCGTATTAGGCTCACCTCCAAGGCGATCAAAAGTAATTTAAACGTTAAAATAACACCAGATTTTGTCACCTCAAATAACATTTATCTGGCACTTTTTATTCAAAAAAATCCACCAAATTTTCTCTCATAAATCAACGCGAATAAAGACACTGGATGAAGTCAAAAGCAATCGCGTTGGTGTTAAAGCAGCAGCATGTGGGGTTGTGAAACGTTGACACCAGACTTTTTGTCGCGAAAGATAGCGTTACGAGAAAAGCAGCAATTTCTCGAACATTCGTGATGCTTTCGAATATTACTTCTTTTATTTCTGGTACCTAACGTGTCGTTAAGCAAAAATAATGGCCGAGTCTCAGCCATGCTGGTTTGCGAGCAGAGACACTGCACTGAAAGGAACCAGCCGGTCGAGTTTCTTCTAGAATCTGCCAAAATTCTTTTAGAATCCTGGCGAATCGGTATTTCTCTCAGTGCAGAACCCTAACGGTCCATTTGAAAGCGACTGCAAGTGCAGCCGCAATGAGAAAAAGCACGGGTGAACTTCGGGACAAATAAGTTGTTGCTGAAGTTGTCTGGTACAATTAAGAAGTGCATACGATATCGACCGGCCTAATAGACAGAAAAGCAGGCCACGAGGTAAGCTGCATGCGACCTAAAGAATCATGAGTTTCTGCTTAACACTCGAATGCACTCAAATGCATTATGCTTCTTTTTTTTTTCTTTTTTTTTTCTTACTTTTGTGTACGTATGCCATGTATCTGCATGAGTATTCTCCGTCTTCTTGTAATGCAAACATAATATAGGTACTCCCTTTTCTACCGGTTTCTTCCCGTTTCTTCTTCCCCACAGTATAGTCTAATCTTATCGTAGACTCTTCCGTTATATCTAACGTTATACTTCAACACATGATAACTCTTCCATCCGAGGAAACTCCAACACAGCCCAAGGGTGCCGATGAAAGGCTACGAAATGCTGAAACTCCATATTGGGGTATATTTCCTGCGGGGGTTGAAATATTTCTGAATTGGAATTTCACGCGGAAATCGATAAAAACCTGAACCTAAAGGGAACCTTTGGACTTTGGATGCAACGAATTAGAGCTTTAATCTCTGATTCCCTGGAATCAAAATTTCTAAATTTGGGGAAAATGGGACTGAGATTCCAGAAATTTAAACTTCCGTTCTGGCCCGTTCAGAAATTCACCATTGAAATTCGTAACTTCGAAGATTTGATTTAATTTTTTTTTCTAAATTGCTGGAATTCACAGCTTTTGTATGAAAATGTCTATTTCTTCATATATGCAACTTCGGATCCAGGAGGAAGAGAAATCATGTGACCGAAGCCGTAATAAAATGTGTAGTAATAATTTGATGAATTAAAAAAAAAAGTAAACGAAAGAAGATGATGAAGAGACGGTGCGGGTTTTGAAGAACCTTGTAAGCCATTAGGACCGGTATGATTATTTGCGCCGCCGTTTTGTTTTAGGGACAGAAACAAGATGCCGACCGCAGCCACTGCCGAAGAATCTGCTCTTCTTGGGTAAGTTTTCCTATCGTTGCCACGTAGAACGTAATTTCTTTCATTCCCACTTGACAATAGTATGTATACATATATATATATATGCAAGAGAATTTGTAATTGATGAGAGAAGGATTTGTAATTGATGAGGGAACAGCGCGTAAGAGGGGAACGTGACGTTTGGGAACGAGGAACGGTTCCAAGTAACGTAAGATTGATTCTAGGGAGGTATTGAGTTGGTAAGTTTGGCGTTGAAGCGATTAAATTTCTGCTTTCACGGATATACACTCTTCGCTCGTATCTATTACTTGCCTTTAAAGTAGACTTCCAACTTTTGACAGCTTAATTTGGCGCAGTAGGGAAGTAAAAAGAGAGAGAGTCTTAGTGTATGGTCGCCACACAGTGGGACAAAATAGGATATTTTCCCATTTTTTTTCAACAGAAAAAATAGTAGTCGCAAAGACTGTTGATTTAATTAACTAGGAGGTAATAGTTACCAGGTGTATGATAATTCAAAATTACACCATTTTTGCAATCATTCCTCTTACATGAAACTGAATTTTCTACATTCGTGTCATAGTAGGTATACAAAAAAAAATCATTTTAACGTAAGAAGTTAAAAATAGAGTAAAATATTATTTTAAAAATATTCTTAGATATCCTATTTTATTCCACTCTCTCTTATCTACCGTTATTGATATTAAATTTTGATTTAGATATTGTAAATTGAAATGGTCGATTTATATATGTATGATTTTACTATAATATACGTATAATAAATTCAGACCAGTTGTAGGTTTGGCAGTAGCGCTTATGTTTAAATATACATTGTTATAATTATACATATCAGTATTGTGTGTCTAGAGATTAGTATTGGCTACCTCTCAGACCGTAAATCCGGAGTTGACTGCGTAACCGTCAATGCAATTAACAGTGAAATTAAATGTAATTAGCGCTCGTTAAGACTGTAGGCGATTTTATCATCGGGGAATTTTACTATCGAGGTAGCCTACGGATCAGCTAAGGTCATTTTCTTCCGATTTTTATGGGAAGTAATTTTACCTTCATCTGGATTTTTACTAACCATGAAGTAATATCCAAGATTTTAATTAAATCTCGAGTCTTCCCAACAATTTCGAAACACTCGCGTTCCGAAGCTCGGGATTTCGTAATAAAATTCTCTCCTTCCCCAAAAGTCCACTAAATTTGTGTCCCGAGAACGAAAAGCAATAAACAAGACAATCTTCTTTACACCCAAGCGAGACTCGTAACAAAAATCCCTAAAATTTGCATGAGAAACCTTTTCCATTACATTATCGACTCCGAACCAATAAATTCCTTCTAAATAAGAAACTTGTGTTGAATTGAAAAAAGTAGGTAGTTTTTGGAAAAAGCAACGATTGAAGTTTACATCTCTCTCTCTCTCTCTACGGGAATCTATGAAGGTATGGCGAATGTGCTTTTGTTACATAACAAACAATTTGAAGCGATGGTTGTGTTTATTATTAATTGCATTGAGAATGGTTTTTTTGCGATGCATATGAGCATGGCAGTTCGAAATTTCTATCTATCGATGACTAAGAATTCTAGTATAGCTCTGCAGCGAGTAGTGTTGCTTCCCGTCAGCATTTTGGAAGCAAAAAGCGTTATTAAACCACACCTTGTATTGTTCCAATACTAGAACACGAAAAGTCACCGACCGTAAGTTTCGTTTGTTGCCATTTACTGGGAATTTATCTACGTGGGCTCGTATTCCAATATTGAGACGATACAGCAGCATATTGGTCAATTACGATTGACCGACTGACTATTATTGATCCGTTGACCGACTACAAACCGGTGAATTATAATTTGTCGATTATAAATAATCGATTGCACTCGATATCTAGGGTAGAATCATTCAAACGGTCAATTATAATTGGCCAATCACACCAACAACAGTTCAATTGCATCAAGGGCTGGTCAATTACTATTCACCAATCGTATTGATGCGTATTACAGTTAATATAGTGGGAAGAAAGTATAAAAAAGAGCTTTTTCCTTTATAATTTCTCACAAAATCACCTCCACACCTACATAGTTTTTCACAAGTTATTTCTGCTACGAGAAATTATGTTTACATTAGCGAAAAAAAAAGATTAAACCAGGGTAGGCTAAGCTTTCACGTGATGAAAAAGTCTATGTAAAAAAAATTATAATAAATGGAGAAAAAATAGGGGGCAAAAAACATACTCTCGGAAATCAACTTTAGACGCACCTTCGACGATAAAAAAATATTGCGTGTTCTAGAGAGCATTGAGTTACCAGAGATCGAATATCTTCCTCGTGGTTTATTACGTAGTTACCACAATATTGTCTCGTTTTTTACCGCTCGTTGTAGTTAACGTTATTATTTTTATTATTATTATTATTTTATTACTCGATATATACCTATAATCATGCGACTTTTATGACTTTTACCACCCAATTCGTCGAAGATTGCGTGACAGGGGTTCGGTGTTTCCCTATTCAGTTCAGATTTGGAATTTTCGGACCCAGGTTACATTATGAATCGCTTTCCATGAATTACTTAGCTTCGAAAGTTTAGGAATTTGGAAAAATTCGATAAATATGAAATCACCTAGAACAAACAATTCTGTAGAAACCGAGCGATTTGGAAGCAATAATATGTTCGATATCAAACGATCTGAGGCCATAAAAACAGTTTCCTCGGAATGAAATAATTCGAAATCAAACACTCCACCGACATGAAATAGCGTGGAAGCAAAAATTTCATTAAAATCAAATTATTTGAACTCAGAAATTCTATTGCGGTAGAATAACCTAAAATCAGATTCCCATTAAAACAAAATAATCTAGAATAAAAATGGCGCAAATATTGAATGTCCTCTTATAAAAAAACCCTATAGAGTAAAATTGATCCTATCAAATTAAAATCATTCCATGCCGAGCATTCTACCGGAACAGACTAATTTAGAACCGAAAATCCCAAAGAAACAAAACATTTCGGGATTAGATCTAAATCTTGAAGAATGAAAACAATTTTCCTCAAATGAAATTATTTTAACCCAAAAGCATTTTTGAGATATTTCAAATGCAAAGTTCCTGAAAACCTCTCTTTCTTTTCTTCTTCGTGAAATAATTATCTCGAAAGCTTGGGATGAAAGGATATAAAGCAAGAATAATTGAATTCGCAAGAGCTTCCAGAAGGAAAGTGTAGCAAAAAAAAAAGTCCATGAAAATTCAATTTTCATTAATTCCATCGAGAGATAGAAAATGTCGTCGCTGTGTTTAATAGAACCACTGCTGTCTTGTCGTTCCCTTTTCCACGATTATTTCTGTAATAACGAATGGTTTCAATCAATCGCAATAGGTCTCTGGTCGGCATTATCAAGTACATCTAGTATATACGGCACTCGTAGGAATAATTCATAGGACAATGGAAAAAGGATTCGCGAAAGCGTCGATAATCAATCAACTATTCTTTTTCATGACACATATACATTTACAACATGATAATGGAGTTTCCGTGCTCCAAGTCTGGCAGAAAATCACCAGGGAAGAGAAGGATTCCTCCAGAAACGTGCACTTCCCTTCGAACAAGATTCAAAAAATCAGCACGGTCAGATTAGGGCCCTGTGACTACAATTAGCTCTTCAAAGCGCCTATAAAGGCCCCTAAACCGGACCTGGAACGGACAAACCTTCCGATTAACCGAAATTTCCACCAAACGCTGACTGGGTCAATTAAAGGGCCCGCATAAACTCGGCGTTGACTCACATAATTTTTTCTACCAATATAGTGACGTTGTTTCCGTTCGAAAAAAAAAACCATTTCAAGACGTGGAACGAAATTGAGATGCAGGTCAGCAAATGATTGTCGGAGATTCCCTCCAGCTGCCGCCAGCATTTAATTGCATTTGGTTGGAAATCGATTAAGAAAAGTAGAGGGAATTCTGTAGTTCTCTTTCCCCGAGTTGAATGACAACCGAGTCGGAGACGTCCCTTATCAGGACCCTAATACTGCCCCTATCGGCAGCCAACGTAATCGATAGACGGTTCCGCGCGAAGAATTCCGCTCGTGAGGAAATTGTATTTCACGAACTGGCGATTCCTGACTCGGCAGTTGCACCATTTAGTATAATAGTAGTATCAGGAACCGACTACAATACTGGTAGTATATAGCATCTCTCCTTCGTTCGTATGCACTTCATTGACTTTCCAAGCATAACAATTCAACTTGCGCAAACGTCGCTCGCTTCCCGTATCTCCTCCAGCACGTCAGTCTCACCGTTTCCGGTTCTGCTTATTTAAGACTCGGCTTTATTTTATTCCTCCTCTGATAGTAAATTGAGGTCGATGTTAATTCCTTTTGTACTATTTTTAATTGTCTCTGGTATCAGGCATCGGTCCGCCGCATTCTGCACATGCATATCTTACCTCTGATACGCGATATATCTGTCTTGTTAATGGTGTTTATCTTCCAGGAATAAATCAGACTTCTTTGTTCAACCCTCTGTGAAATTTGCGACAAAGTTTGCCACGGATCGCTTCGATATCGAAAAATGTTCCAGAAAAGTAGTGCTTTTAGGGTGTCCACAAAATTTCTGCAATTCTATCACTTTATTTTAAGAATAACAAAAATTCCAAAAAATTGCAATTGTATTGTTATTACTCCTGTAATTCTCATAATAAGAGAATTTCAAGATATTATTTTTTTTTCAAAACAGTTCATAAAAATTTGAAACATTTCAAAAATTATTCGGGGCAATTCGGAAAATTTTCGAGATTATTCAAATTATCAGAACAATTCTAACAATGTTCTAGGTTTCCAGTAGAAATTTCAAGGAGCGCAGAGCAGGTAAATGCATTTCAGAACAATTTCGAGTATTTCAGAGCATTGTCTGGCAGTTCGGAGCATTTCACAACAATGTAATGCATCTCACAGCAATTTTGAACTTTTCAAAACTTTCTTACATCATTTTTGAGAACTTTAATCGATTTTCATGGAAACTTGGAACATTTTAAAGCATATTCAAGAATTTCCAAAATTTTCGATAGAAATTCGAGATATTTGAAAAATACTTCTGGTAATTGGCCTCGCAGCATCTCGGATCTTCGTAGAGCATTTCGGTTCAAAACAATATTCCCACCAAAGTAATTTCACGGAGATGCCCAACTACACCAACTGAGCGTTCAATTGCAATTGTCCGGCAGCTTTTGGGTCATCGCTCAACTTGTCTACTTGTTACTAAGGGCGTAGTCCATAATCTATACGCTGTACTTCGACTGTATCCTACTTCGGTGCCCCGTGTGATCTACGACTGTATATCTACGACCACTGAGGGTCAGTAGGGCGTAACCCAAATCCTCATAGACGACTTCTTACGCTTTTTCAAAACTTACCTCCGGATATGGAGAGAACGTTTTAAGGATTTACAGTAAGAAGCGAGATACAGTCGTTCGACATACTGACCCAATTCGCTTTGCACACTTGCAGCACAAAACTGCAAAATGTCGAAGAACTCGCTGGCCAGCCCGCGAGGGTTGAGCGTAACAAGGGATCGCCCGCTTGTTGAAGGAAATCATCGGGCCTTTGTCGTGATGCACAACGTGGCTTATGGTTATGCATATGTAGGACATCCAAAGTCCACTGACCCTTCACTGAATGGAGCCGTTCCTAATTTGTTGCGCATTAAAAGGGAAAAAAAAATCACCTCTTTGATCCTTATACTTGTAAAATAGCGAAAATCACCCCTTTGCCCCGGTTTCCCAACCAAAAAGAAAAACGGAAACTCGGCATTGGGCCAAAACCCAATCTCTGTAAATTCCAATCAAGGAACATTCCAAGCTTCAGTTGCCATTTCAAAGATATTTAGGAGCAAAAACATGACTTTTGCGATATCATCTCCCTGGAAACGTGGAACTCAGAAATGACGCCTTAAAAATTGTACTTTCGTTTTCTCAGACTTGGTTCGTGCCGAGAAGGTTGAAAAAGTGACGGGATTTTTCGACCTTTCCTGATTTGCTGTAGGGTTGGTAAAGAGGAAAAATGCCGACCTACGACCAACAGTGGAAATACAACCAACCTCGCACTAACCTTTCTCGGTTCGGCTGGGTGTGGTCGTTAGATCGATATCTCAAAAAAGTTCCTAGTAAGAAAACAAAGCACGCAAAAGTATAATTTTCCCATTTTTCTTTCCACCATTTCAATCGTTTTGAAGAAAACGACGGTGGTGGGGATTAAGGTCTGGGAATTTTCGTCGACAGAATTCGCAACGGGGAAGGAAGAACGCTGGAAATAACGTAGGAGGGTCGTTGATGGTATTCCTATAGGATAAGTGATGCGTTGGGATTAGTTACGGGGACGATAAAAATTGGAAATGTGTCGCGTGGGTGGAGCAATGTCGTTGAAAACATAATAGCCGAGATATCAAGTGTCATAATAATTTAGAGGGTATACACTAAAATTGGAATTTTTGAAACTTTTCGCAAATTGCTAAAGTTACAAATTGGACACTTTTGCTAAAGAGGATTGTTACACGCTAAAACTTGTTCACCATTAAAATTATTGACGTGATTTCAAATACCGATTTCGAGCGATTAAAACTTCTATGATTTTGATAAATATTCACGGTGACCTTCTTCGTAGAATTTTTTAAGAAAAATCGGTATCGGCGAGAAAATATCTTTAAAAGGATCGATAAGCTCCTAAAAGGTAAAGTTAAAAACCCGTGATTTCCACATTATTGACTTGGAAAAATTGCACTTTATTGCATCTCTTCGTTACTAAGTGACTAGACTGGTCACTAGTAGGTCACTTCATATTGAAACCGGACCGTTTGTGTCTTTAGTTGAATACTTTATGAAGCACCGACTGACAAAGAGTGCATCACTTATATGTATGCATTTTAATGTTTTTCTTGAAACAAGCGAAGCTTTGGCACTACGTATCCACTTTGCCGCATGAAACGTGAAGGCATCGTAAAAAAGATGTACCGTAATAATGGTACAGAACTGCTGCACCGAAAGGGTGAGAGAAGAAAGCCCTTCTTTTTTTATACGACCTTCCTTTTATGACCTTATGCAAATAAGGCGGAAAAAGGTCTTATGTAGGCATTGCAAATTTTCCTACTAATTTCAAACTGCACCAATAATTCTCCATTAATTTGTTACTATAATTAACTATCCAGGTTAAAACAGCGAATTTAAACGAAGTAGAAATATTTCTTATCTTAACACTTAACCAACCGAATGGGGAGGTTTTCCCATTCAAATGCTAACGTTATTTCCACCAACGGTGTCAAACAACGGGAGGTGCTCGGTAAAGCAATTACGCGTCTGTAAAATATTTGGTATTAATTATGAAAATCTATTTTAATTATAATTCCATATTTTTGCTTTTGGATTTTCGATAACGTGTAATTAGCGCGGTAGAAATAGTGTTAATGACGCTATTGATTATTATTTGACTCTTGGAAGTGTCTGTTTTCAAAATATCGGATTTTGGTAATTATAAAATTACCAAAACGTTGCAGCTAAAATTACCACGTTAGCTTAAATTAATTAACAATGCAGCCGAGCCATTGCTTCCGACAATTAGTTAAAGTAACTATCTTTTTATGGTAGTTTCAACTATAAATTTTCTGAAACTCGGTTCTTCGCGAGCAACAGCTCATTTTTTACTGACAGCTGCACAGAGAAAAACACTCTGGCATAGGGGAAGTCGAGTGGAGAGGTTTTATAAGAGTAAAAAAGAAAACAGGTGGAAATTTAAATCCACGTAGAATTAATAGAGAAACGCAGCTAAGTAACGTTAATTAAGGTAACGTGACTGCATGGGCAACTTGATGACATAGTTCATATGAAAGGTGGGAAAAAAGCCTGCGAAGGGTATTGATTACTTGGGGAAAATGCATTCCCGCCAAGTACCTATGTACGTTCTCATTACTCACATTCTATTTCCGTGACGGTAGTTCGTTAGCATTCATTTTGTCGAAAAATTAACGAAGTACTCGCTAAGACCAGAAGGCTACATGTACGCTGTTTATATTTATCCTTTACTACAGGTACCACAGAAAAAGACAGAGGGGAGATTCAGGGGGGCATGGAGAGGAAATGTTTTTAAGAAATTCGCGTGTTTTCATAAAAATGTTAATTTGCTTTCAACATATTTTTCCGACCAGCACAATGCCCTCGGATAGTATGGACGACATCGAGCTGAAGAACATTCAGCTCCAATTTCCAACGTTAAGATATCTGACAAGGGATGACAGTTCCATCAGGGAAGAGAGGGTTGAAGTTGAGAAATGCAGTTTACTCGTTGCTGTTCAAGGAAATCGAGCCAAACCTGCGATTCTTACTTATCATGACTTAGGACTTAACTGTAAGTCTCTTTTTGTATTACTCAATTTCTGTTTTGTCTCTAGCCAATTGCCAGTTTTCTTAGAACGTCCGATCTCGATCTCTTCGTTCGCGTTCGGATGCTCTAAATAAATTTCTGGTTGCCACTAGGAAATTAGTGAGACTAAGTAGGAATTTCTGTTACAGATATCTCGAGCTTCCAAGCATTCTTCAATTACATCGACATGCGCGTTCTTCTGGAAAATTTTTGTGTCTATCATGTAAATGCCCCCGGTCAAGAAGAAGGCGCCACGACCTTACCGGAAGAGTAAGTAATGGCCCAAGTGTTCTACAGAAAAATTGCGAATTACCTGATTTTCTAGTTATCTTGTACTCGAATTGCTTGAAAACCGAAATTAGAATTACTGAAAATATTTTTGAATAATGAAGCGCCAAATTCTAAATTGAAACTTCAATCCATAAGTGGTACAAAGGCAAGGGATTGCCAAGTTGAACCTTGCGAATCGTTAAATCTTTAAGAAATACATGTAACTTTCACGAAAATAAACTGTTTTAAGCTCGTTTTAGAACACGGTTGAAAAATGTGGAGAAGATTCGATCAAATCCGCAATGCAGATTTGCATGCAATACAAATTCCTATGTTTGATATCTAGTTTATGTCTATATATACGTCCGGTATCATCATTTGGATTTACTACAGTTGGCAAAGGGGACAAATTTTCGTCCCACTATTATTATAACAAATGTCAAACAAAATAAAGCATTACCGAGAACGAGATACAGCCCCTTTAACTATTTCATTCGATACCTGAATAATTCATGCCCCTAGAATCAAGTGTTAAATGAATACGAAATTTTTTTGTAATTTTATTATTTCTGAATATGCGTAAGTCGCTTACAACATTGACTCAGTCTTTTAGAAATAATTAATTCACCGTTAACAATTGAACAAACAATTCGATATTTTTTACAGTTACGTGTATCCGTCCATGGACGAGTTAGCAGAACAGTTGCTCTTCGTATTGTGCCACTTTGGACTAAAATCCGCCATTGGTTTTGGAGTTGGTGCCGGTGCAAATATTTTAGCTAGATTCGCTCTTGCGCACCCAGAAAAAGTCAACGCTCTTTGTTTAATCAACTGTGTCTCGACACAAGCTGGATGGATCGAATGGGGATACCAGAAACTTAACGTTCGTCATTTGAGATCCCAAGGAATGACTCAAGGGGTCTTGGATTACCTTATGTGGCATCATTTTGGAAGGGTAAACGCTCGGTTTATTTTACTCTTTATCGTACCACTTCTTTCACGAAATTCTCTGTTTTGAAAAAAAAACAGCCACTTTCCTTCGTAATATCGAATTTTCTCATTTCCATCAAACTCATTCTGTGATTTCCGATTAACTTTTATAAACGCAAATGAAACAATCTGTCATCGCTTCAATTCTTGCTGCTGGAATAGATCCTGCAACGCTTTCATTAAACGACACATTCATATTTCGTTAAAGCGCTTGTACCCTTCTTTTCACCATTTAATATGAGAATATTTCTTTGAAAATGACAGACAGGTACGGTAAAAGTAGATTGTCCTAAAAATATGTTGATGCTTTGTGTCTCGCACACATATACACATATATACGTATGCACACAAGTAGAGCTATCGACTTTTTCCAGCTTAAAAAGGCTTTCTTTCCATCTAAGTGTTTCTATACGAACTGGAAAATTGGATTAGTACGTCAGCAACAATTTGATGATATAACAGTACGCAGTTTTTTTAATGGGGTTCTTGAAGAGTTTAGCCTTGAATTCCACTAACAGCTTATCATCGTTGCAGCTTGAAAGCTGGACATAAGTGAAGCTTTAAATCGTACTATGTTACACGATAGATATACGAATCCGATCCCCTTCGAAACACGAAAGAAATCCTAAAATCACAATCTTTCAGCCTCTAATATTACAAAATCTTACCAGGAATTTGAGAAATTTCAATTCGTCCCATTTCTTTCTAAAAAAAGAACAACGAAATTCAATTTGTTTGTCGATATTCTCTTCCTCTTGAGGACAATCGAATACCAAACTTCAAATTCCGGGTTTAGACTCGAGCAAACCACTGAGAAACAGGATTAGAAGAACCCCTAAACCCAAAGCTCTAATATTGGATCGTTGCTTAATCGAATTGTAGGTAAAAATAATTATGGACCCTTTGTTACCTTGAAACTAAATACCTGAGGCTATTGGAAACTTAATCCCCCGCATAGCGTCTCGTATTTTTAATATCGAGTCGCTACTCTATATCGTTTCACTTTTTTTTTCAGGGAACGGAAGAGAGGAACCACGATTTAGTGCAAGTTTATAAGAACTACTTCGAACGCCGTGTAAATCCAACGAATCTCGCATTGTTCATCGACAGCTACGTTCGCCGCACGGATTTAAATATCACCAGGGAGTTGGATCCTACACGTAAAAAGGAAGGACTCACACTTGGAGTGCCTGTTATGAACATCACCGGGGCTCTGAGTCCGCATGTTGATGATACCGTCACGTTAAATGGGCGATTAGATCCTACGAATAGCTCCTGGATGAAGGTGGGTTTCGAATCGGTCTTTTGAAGTAAATTATTTTCCGATTTTTACAATAACAAAAAAATCGAGGCAAATCCGACTTTTGCCGCGAAAACATAGATTTTTTTTTCGAAAGGCACCTTCAGTTTGAGATTTTGTTATCCTACCTATCAATTTTCATCTAAAAATGACCCTGTCGAACTCGTTTTAAATTTTTTAAATTTTATCCATTTTTGGTAAAATCAAAGTTGGTGCTTATTTTCAAGACCAGTTGGGCCGTTGCCTGAAAAACCATATTTTTTTTCAATGAAACACCTTCACCTTCAATTTCGCAGACATTTCCGTTGCAAAAAGGGCGAAATTGTTGCTACTTGTCGAATTGCACTTAAGAATGATCTTATCAACACCCTTTAAGTTTATCAACTTTTACCACAAACTCGAGACGTCATAAAACTAGACTTGAAAAATGATGGAACTAAAATTTGAAAAAATTGCAGATTTCAGATTGTGGGATGGTTTTGGAAGAGCAACCGGGTAAAGTAAGCGAGGCCTTCCGACTGTTTCTCCAAGGGGAAGGATATGGTAAGTGAGAGTGTTTTGACGAATGGCAAAATCAAAATTGAACGAATAACAAAGTTACAAATAATATTACACGTAATAGCAAGAGAAACAGGATGTTATCGTCTCAGACAAAGACACTTGAATTGCAATTCAGAAAAATGCAATTCATTTATGTTGTGATGTATAGAATCTATCGGGTTATCTTTTAAGTAAGTCTTCAGAAGTGTTCCGAGAGGTTTCGCTTTTTCTTCTCTTTTCTGTGATCATCCCACGTTGAATGAAAATTTCAAGAATCTCTCTAAAAGTATTGAATAAAGTGATTTTAATCCGCGTCTCAATACAGAAATGATGAGAATATTTTTGAAAAATTTTTTGAAACTCCTCCTACTCGAATTTCGGATAAAAATTAAAAATAGGATATTTTTGAGCATTTTGTATCAGAATTTTACAATTAAAATTGTAATTGCATTCTTCGTGTATTTCTTAAATGACGGTAAAACAAGTGGAAATTTAAATCAAAGTTAAACAAAGAACGTCTTTTGAATCAATAAATGCCAAGGTCAATTTTTATCAATGAGAATGTAATTAAAACAGAATTAAATAGTTATTTACTAAATGGTGAGCGCAATGACAATTCAATTATTAATAAAAATTGAATTTAATCAATGGAACTGAATAATTGATTGATATTCTTTAATGAATAAATCAAATGAAATATTGCAAATTATTATCTTAATAGTAGGATGAAGAAACGGATTCTGAATAGGAAGTTCTCTGATAACTTACTTAAACGATAAGAATGAAATAAATTCAATAAGAAGGAATTCAATATTGACATAAACTATTGAAACAAAAGATAAAAGAAGACGAGATGATTTTTTATAAGTAGAAACAAAGAAGATTGGATGTTTTGCTCGCATTGCATTATTCTTAAAGAAAGGCCTATTATTGATGTTACTATTATAAATACTATTCTTACTATTATTGATATTGACAATTCTATAAACCATAAAAGGATTCTCATGATTATAGAATATATATTCAAATTCTTTTTAATATTTTTCGAATTTTTAATTCTACTTTAAAAGTTTCGAAATTGCTGTTTTTCATTGTATTAGATCCCTTCGATAAAATTTCTCACCCTAAATTTCTTAAAACTTCAAATACTAGGGATTATATATATATGTTATAACTGACCTTTCAGTTACACCTAAAAGTAACAAATTAGTGAAAAAGAAGAAAGGTTTATAAATTCTTTTTGGCTTGTTTTTCTTCTTCTTCTTCTTCGTCACACCAGAAACACACGTTGGCACCAATCACAATACACAAATGCTTTTTTAATCATAAACGAAATTTTCGACAATAAGCTGTCAGTCATCGTTTTAATATGTATAATTAATGCTGTCTGAAAATCATTACACGACTCTGTCATGAAATATATTTTCTGTCTCTCTGTTAGTTTTTCTTTTTCATTTATTACGTAGATTTTCCATACTACATGACAATGATTTTACACTAAAGAAATTTCATTCTGTCTCAATACGTGGTATTTTGGCTTACATTTTTACAGTCTAGTTTCACGATCTCATACTGACAGAGGTGGTAAATTTTACCAAAGCCGAGAACCGTAAAGAAACCCTCATATAAATCGTGACTTTTTTTACCTTCTTTTAAACAAACCAGTAAATTTTACTCCGTTTTCTGCGAAATAAATTGGGTAATAAATTCGTCTAAGTGCCCTAATTGGAAATAAACCTGGAGATATGTTTGATTGTTTCCACAATTTTGCTATTTAGATATCAAGGGAGCTTTTTATGTCACGTTTATCTCCGTGATAGAGGCAAATGGAGCAGTAGTTGGCAGTTTGAACGGACGGAATTTATGGTCATTGGCTTTTTCCCCCGTTTATTCCTATTTTATGAGTTTTTCAATTAGAGCGTGAATATAGTCTTATGGTAATTCCACCTGAAGCGAAATAGCGAAATTTTGGGAAAAGTGTCAAATCCACGCAATCATTTATTTTTGTAGCAACGAGGCAAACTACAATTGAGGAAACAATGTAATAATGACATATAACAATAACAACAGCATGGGTTCATACATATATATTGACAGTCGCGTTACGAACAATCATTTCCAATTTTTGAATTTCAATATTAATATCTCAAATAATGAAACCTACGAAATTGGATCTTTTAACACGAACTATTTTATTAAATATTTACTTTTGGGACCTTAGTTGGACTGGAAGCCAACTAAATTGCAAGATATTTTACAACGATTACAAATTTCATTATTAATATATAAATATAGAAAGTACTTGATATACCCGAGTTAAATATATATATATTTAAAAACGAAAGATCTCAAGAATATTTGTATTTATAATGAATCAATCTATTGATGATTATTGTTACGTTATTAAGGACAACAACAATAAGATACAACAACAACAACTACAGCAATAATTTTAACTGAAACAAAACATGTAATCAACACGCCTTAATCACACTTTATTCGATTAAGAAAAAAAATAGACGATTCTTTAATAAACAATAAAACGTTATATAGGGTGAAAGCACTAATGAATGAACACCCAGTAAATGAACACTTTGATATCCTCAATTTTAACAGACATTAATCATTTACCTGAAAATTTCGAATACTGTCACTGAAATTTCTCAGATAATTTTGAAGAAATCCAATTCCCTCTTACCAAGCAAAAAATAATTCTTTTAATTCAATCAAGAAAATTACAATGAATGATTTGAGAAGATTGTTCGTTCACTGGAAATTTTAACCGTTCATTCGTTGGTATGATTACCCTATCTTTCATTAAACTCATTACCAACATTTACTTTCATTTTTCTTTCTTTTTAATGATTTCTATTTTTTTATTATGATTATTTTTCGATAGTTTTTTTTAAAGTTTTGAATTTTCATTTAATTTTCTTTTAATCGAATTGATATGACACATCTTTACATTCTACATTGACCAGTCATTCTTCGAAAAGCTTGATTTTTATCAAAAACAACATTTTTTTTCCACAACTCTGAAAAGTATCCTGAACCATTAAACAAACATTTTGTGGGGAAAATCAATTAAAAAAATTAGTAATTATCCCAAAACTTCATGCTTTGATTTTTCTTTTTTGTTTTTCTACAATTCTACAATTTTTGGGAAAGAAAGCCGTAATAATGAATAGTTTCCAATTCTTTTTTATTAGTTCCCAAAGATTTCTTTCACTAAAAACCTAATTGGTAAATCAAAAACAAAAGAAATGACTTTATCGACTTTCCGCCTTTTTCCCACGCGTCTCGGATCGATCGAGTGGTATGTATTTTTTTGAAAAACGCAGATGTAGTAGATAACAGGAGAAAAAAATGGAAAAATAGATGAATTGCCTTAAACGATTTTTCAATTATTTTTCTTCAAATACAGTTTCTCCTTCCACTAAAAATTTTCAGTTTCTGCTTCTTAGCATCAAATTTTATGTTCTGCTTTATTATATACTTGATTAATTTTATTGGCGCATTCGTGTTCAATAAAATTAACATTAATGAGCAAAATTATTATCGGTCTGAAAATACGTTATTTCAAAATACTCTAATTCGAATTCCCACCCTCATATTTGCAACAAATATTTTCGAAAAATAGGAGTCAAGGGTATGACCGTGATATATTTTAATAATGTTGTAAATATATTGAGTGGGGGAAACTCGAAAAATTCTTTTCAGTTTATTAAGGCGGCGTGAAATTACGTGAGTTGTCTAGAATTTTTCCCCCAAAATCGATCGTAAATTAGAAACCAAGAGATCAGCATCAAGAAAAACGTAGTAGAGCTTCAAAATTCTAATTTTCGAGCGATTTGGAGAAATCAAGTTCCAGATGTCACGTAATTTCATGCATTCTCTTGAATCTTCTGTTAGTTCGTTCATTTGTCTGTTCAAGGATTCGATTTAATTTTGGTAATAGTAAAACGAGAATTCAAAGTAAAGTAGATATTATATTTGGTTTTTTTTGTCTTTATTAATTTTAGTGGTGAGATCCCCGCGGAAGTCCATCACGCCGACAACACCCGAAGGTAATTGTAATTAGGAATTGAGGCCGCAAAAAAAAGAGGAAGTGCATAAAAAAATTCAATGCTGTCGGTCAATTAGGCCATCTCATGTGTGTTAAGTAAGTCGGAAATTCAAATTTCTCTATCGGGTCAGTAATTTTCTTCTTCTTCTTCTTCTACTACTACTATTATAACTTCTATTTTTACTTCTAATTAACAAATTTTCAGTGATAAGGTATCAAACGACTTTCAAACTTTTTCAATGATTCCTATAAAATTTATATGTATATAACAGTTCTGTTTGTTGCATATATATATATGCAATTCTGGACCAATGAAGAACTGAAGGAAATTTGTTTAGCAGAAAATGTAGCCAGTAATTCTAAGAGAAATGACTTTTGCTATTATCCATTAGCAAATCTGAAAAAAGAATCTGCATTTTATAAAACTTTGAAAACCTTGGAACTTCGAAGATAATTGAAAAGAAATTTCAGAAAATTTGAAATTATATTGCAAAAAGTTTATTAATCTCTTCAAAATTATGTTCTACATTTAAAAATTAGTTTTAATGGAATAACAATTTTCCCTCAATATCTCGGTACCACTTTAATAACTGTCATATGTATTGATAACAGGAATCATTGTCAAAACGATCTCAACCAACCCTTTAGGAAAAATTAATAATTTCGTATAATCTTTCTTCTTTCTTTCTCTCCTATCCGTACGTCTAAATCTTTTAATTTTCCAGTCTGTTAAAACTAACCTGGAATGAAGTTAGAAATTCAAAATACTAACAAACTAAATTTCGGGGTCTATAAAAACTGACACATTTCTAATTACCAAACAATTTTATGCCTAAACTAAAAAAAAATCGCGTCTAATTCTACGTCAAGTTTTTCTTCCAAATCATTGTTTAATCAGCACCTTATAAAAATTCATGCTACTCATATTCTTTCATGTAATAGACACCAAGTTGAATTAAAAAATACCCTTTTCGATAGAATTCATAATCAGGGTGGCAATATAGGGAAGTTTTCGTGTGGCACAATAATAAGAATTGTTCTAAATTTCGTTTTCCGAAAATTACAGATTTATAGCAAATCTTCTTACAAAGGAGAAAAAAAATTTGACACATTAAACTTTTTCTCGTTGCGACTCAAATTAAAATAGTCTTCAATTAGCTTTTTGAAATTTAATAATCCTTACTGTAAACAAAATAATAGGCTGGTGGGCTTTCAACATTATTTAAATCTCATCTCTAAATGGTACGTGTGATTGTATCTATGTTTTTGTTTCTATGATAAAAATTAATAGTTATTATTATTATTATTATTCGAACCTTTATGAACAAGGTAACAAAAGAGTTCCAATTTTTTGTGTTCTTGAATTATCTGTCAAACGCGTGAGTGTTTATGTTACCTTAAAATTTCTTTACTTCACAATAAATTTTTGTTGTTTTCTATTATTCGCACAGAAACACCGAATTTGTTATACACAACGAAACAATTCTCTCTCAAAATGTATCGTATTTTTTTAAATTACAGTTGCAACGAACATGAAATAAACCGAAAAAAACTCTAGAAAAAATTACCATTTTTAGTTTTGTAACCGCTATATTATGCTATACGTGCACAACAAAACCACCTAAACAAAAAACACACTAACAAGGGAAACTATAATTTCTTTAAAAATTTCTTATGTATTTTTTATCAAATATTTTTCTTTCTCACTTTGCATGCAATTTTTTCTGTTTATTTGCTTCGTTTGTTAATATTGGATTCATTTTTGTTCCCATGATCCAAATACTCACGCTTTCAATGTAAAAATATTACTTTTTCTCGTGACAAAAGTAGGTATTATTAAAAAAAAAACTAACAAGAAAAAAAACAGAGAAACATCGCATAAAAAATACTTTGTTAACAAAAATATAGGAATTCCAACAGTGATTTCTCGGAAAATTGGTAAAACCAACAACAAATTATGTAATTTTTCTCTGTTTGCCTCTCACCCTTTGAAATCTCACTCTGATAAAAATCCTACAACTAGAAAACTGCTACTGCTAGCTGACTACGAATTTTCGACGGCTTGATATTGACTCGAATCTATACTGATCTGGACCAATATTGAGCCATCGTATATTCGTAAAACGGTATATCAATATCAACTTTAAAAAAAACAGTATTTGGCGAAGAAATAAGAAAATATTGAATAAAAACGCAATTTCGTTTTGTTTCTTGTATTTTTACAGTCGCTCCTTTATCCCCATTGAAAATGGCAGACTACAGACAAGCTTCTCTCGAAGGACTGAATCACCTTTGTAGCAAGAAAATAGATTGGCCTACAGCTACTATACACATCACGGAAAACCCCATATCCGAGGCAGTTGTCTGTTAAATATTTTAAGAACAAACTGAGAAGACAAAAATCACAATTCCCACCGTTTAAAAAGAAAATATCTTCGAGGTTCCTATGTAACGTTCGAAGGTTTCGTCGAAGCAACGATCTCAAAAAAAAGAAGAAATTCTTGATCGGATTGCTCGTTTTTTCATTGATTTTTAGGGCTTCTAGAATTCTCGAAGGATATAGTTATCAAAGAAAAAAAAAACTTTAAATAATTTTTTCATCTATGTCAATTCAATCATTTCGAATCAGAAGACAAAACGAACTTAAGCATATCTATAACGAACATCAACGTTTTTTTAAAGCGGGTTTTTATCCATTTTTTTAGAGATCGAACCGAAATAACATTTTATTCAAATTGATTCATCGAAGCGATGTGAAAAAAATACAAATTTATTAGATTTCCAGCCTGAAATTGCCCGAAGACTAAAGCTCTAATTTGATTTTCCAAAATTACAAATTCCAAATTTAATTTTCAGACGAATTTAAGGCAACATATTAGAAAAATCAGAAGAAAAAATTTTAAAGCTTTAGATAGAAAATATTTTTACCTAAAATTGTCATTTGCTATTTTCTTATTCCTAATAATTTTTTTTTTATTTTCTATTGCTCTTATGGACTTTACAGTGCTTTGATAAGTTCTTGGAAGTAAAAGTACATATCCATTTGTGTGATATTTTTTCCATCGCGGGAATGAAGTTTCATTATATCGGTAAAGTCGCGATAAAAAGTTGGCGTATTACTGTATGATAAAATACTCCTTTTTAATATTCTATCTGTTTTCGATATAAGGAAACAAAGTAATTCAAAATTTGAACCAACAAAAATTATGTATCTGAAAATATCTGCATTTTTAAAAAAAATCCATTTTTTCTAGATCTTTTTCGACACTTTGTACTATAAATTCGAGGATTTACGAGTTGAATAACTTTAATTGTTACAATTTACGTGTTTGAAATCTTCAAAAATAATTCCCATTGTTAAATTATCAAAAATGCAGAAATATTCAGCTTCGTAAAGAAAATAATTCATATCCGTTATTAAGGTTCGTCTCTTTGAAATATCGAATTTTACATTATGACTTTTGAGAATAATAATTGTTCACCGCTGGGTGTTCTATGACAGAATTTTAATAATTTTTTGACCAACAAAATACGAAAGAATTGAAAAAAAAATAATAACAGCTCACATTGACGGTCTAAGAAAAGACACTCGAACCTTATCTTGTTTTCTTGTTTTTCTAACACCAAGGGAATTTTCAATGTTAGAACTCGCCTAATAATTCTATGTTTTCCTTATTCTTAGATGGCCTAATTGCAAAAGAGTTCAAGGAATTGACATTTCAGAGCTGCTTTGAAAGTTAGAATTTTGTTGTAATTTGTTGTTCAACAATCTGTTTTAAAAACAGCGCCTTCTAATCTCAACTTTTTTGAAAAAAAAAATTTAGTCCCGTGACCCTTCTACTGATATTCTATGAAAATCACACCTATTTGGAGGCAGTTTGAATTAGGAAAACCATGAAAAATTTTGTAAAGGATTTTTTCAAAATTTATCCATTCCTTTGGAGATAAACTTTTTTAAAAAATGTTGTCGGGTTAAAAATTGCGAATATTACAAAAAAAAGATATTCGAGTTAGGAATGACGGGGTCGTAAAATATATTTTGATGTGTTGTTTACAAGAAAGCTCCTGTTTTTAATGTTTCAAGAAACTTGAATTTCCCGAATGATTAATGGATTTCCCGTTGATTAATTTTTAATCTAGAAACTATAAGCAGCTCGCAGTAAGTAAAGTATGGAAGATTAGAAACGCAATGAATTGAATTAGCTAGATAGGATTAATATACGAGGAATAGAAGGAGGGAAAATAATTACTTATATTATTATTAAAGAAGAAAATAAATAGATAAACAAAGGTAACGAAATAGGTTTGGTAGTGGTTCCAGATATTGGTTTTCATCCAAACCTTCTATAGCGTGATATGATAAGACGTGCCTGCTACATAAAGAATGTCGTTAAAATTAGGGGAAAAAGCTGAAAGACAAGACAAAAGCGAACAAGAGAATAATGAAAAATTGTAGCTTTTGAAAGTCTCACACCGCCTTTAGTTTTCTATATACATTACAATAAATATAAATTGCGAGTTGAGTGATAAAAACATTATAAAAAAAAGGATAAAAATTATTAAAAAAAAAAATAATCATTAAAAGAACCTCAAGATCTGGGGTGCTTTCTTATATATTTTGTAATCAATTCAAACCGCTCTTGTTTTCTCAAAATCTTCATTTTTCAAAGCAAAATCATATTTCATTGTCATTTTGAAATCATTAAAAAAACCGATTCAAAATTTCCCGATTTATTTTGTATTTTGAAAATTTTTCGTTCGCAAAACAAAATTCCGGTGAACTCCAGTAAGAATTTCTCACGAATAAGGTTTTTTTTTCTTATATCCGTGAGACCTTCTCTGGGCTGAGAAAATACTCTTACTTCAGGAAATTTCAAATTTTGAGGAAAGATAATACGGAATTCCGCAGAATTTCATTAAGGATTTCTTACGGTCGAGGACATTTTTTTTGTTACCCCCGTGAGACCGTTCTCGGGCTGAAAAAAAATTCTTATTCGGGGAGATTATGAATTTTGAGAAAAGAAAGAATCCCAGAGTCAAGGATAAAGATGGGGAACCCAATCGATGGAATTTCGCATGCTTAATAAAAAAAATGCTGCTGTTATAAAAGGAAATAAAATGCATAAGCTGCGCTAATCCCACGTGTGAGCAAACAGAGTAATTAGCTTTTAAGGACCCAGATAACAAGAAAACTGAAACGCTTCGAAGAAAAAAAAAACACGTAATAAATAAAATAAAATAAATAATAAATAATGAGCGACTAAAGGGGAACAAGTAATACATACAAAGGTTGCTTTCTTACTCATACTTTCATTCCTGAATTCGAATTTCACCTGAAAATTAAGCCCAATTCGAAACCCCCTGGGAATAAGCATGAATGAACTACGAAAAAAGCAAAAATTTGTTCCAGGTCCAATTAATGAAGTATTTTACAGAAACTCGTGTATAAAAAAATATGCAGAAAACGGAGAGTTTAATTGTTCCCTTTTAAATGTACCTACATATTAAAATAGAATTAGTGCTTCAAGGAGAAACACTAATAAACACAAAGCAAAGCAGCAAGTATCGAAAATAACATTATTAATATACGCCATCCACGATGCACGCGATGTTATTTCATAAGAAATCGTAGACTCTACCTCCCCTTTTCCCCCAGGAAAAAAAAAAATTATTTAAAAATCTAGGAGGAAAAAAAAATGAAAACAAATAGGCGCAAGTTCTTTTTACTCCGCAGGAGGGAAAATGGATCAGGAAGAAGTTCCGGTCTCGTGGACGTATATACACGCATCATCCGACACCAGCGGTTAATTAGTTGCGGCGAGAAACGAATGAGCTAATTAATTAATGAGTGAATTAATTCTTCACAAATGGAGGTGTTTAACGATACACGACACAATAATTTCAATTGATAAGTAAATGCATAAACAAACAAACAAAAACATACATAAGTACATTCGGAATAGACTGTAGTAACGTTATGGACTAATATAGTGACGCGTACGTTATTATATAATATATCGGTATTATTACTGTTATGATTATAATTATTGATTATTGATTACTATTATTATTAATTAATATTGTTTATACAGTTGTTTTTAAAAATCGCGGATTTTTAAATGAACAAACTGAGAACGAGAAACTTGCAGCAATCGGAAAATACCTACAGAAATACAGTAAACGAAGAAGAAAATTAATGAGAAATCGAAGTTAAACAGTCTTAGATAATTATTATGGAGCTTCGAGTATGTATTTAATACTCATTAACGAACACATGCACACCGATCATACACCGATCTTGTTATTTATAATAAACGAAATCATAGTAAAAAAAATGATGATTATAAAAACGATGATATCTGTTCGTAAAGGTTTGTCGCTTTTTTTCCCTTGGATCTTAAGTCATACCTATTTTCCTACATCCCTGTGAATAATGTTAATTAGAAAATTAATAAAAATAGGGACATCGTTCACACCACTTATTGTTAGTGGAGACAAAATTGATTAGAATCTTATTGGGATTAAAAAATTGTTCTCTTCCGAAAGTTCTTAAATGAAATTTTAATCGAATAAAATTGAATAAATCGAATTCTAAAAGTTTTTAATAAGAAAAAGAAATGGCAATTTATAAAGTTTCTGTCAAAATATTTTTTTCGTAATTTTTATTAATTGAGAAAGTAAAAATCTTTCTAACAATGCGAATGCCAAAAATCAAAATTTTTTACATATATTGTTATAAAAATAACAATTTTCAGGAATACTTTGGCTTTGTATAAATAAAGAGGGAAACAAAGAGTGACATAATTGATTTGGCATATTCATTTTTAGGGATAAAAGTATGTTTGTTGCAGAAATTTCATACTTGCTCCTGAATGTCGGGGAGTTAAATAATTAAAATAAATTTTTTTATGCAAAAGGATGTCGAATAAGAGACTTCCAAAAAAATCCCTGGAAACTTATTCCAAAATTGCATTTTTTCTTGATTTTTTGGATACATTTTGATTCTTTAATAACAAGGATAAAATATAGCTTCAAACTAGTCACCAAGTATATTACCCATATGTCTGAAAAACATTCTTCATGCTGGTAATCGTTGCAAGAAAAGAAACCAAACCTGTCTTTCAAGAGTAATGCAACGAATGATTGTTGCAACGATAAAACGTGCAGCCTGGTGCAAGTGCGTAATACACACCTTCTTGGAATCGAGCAAACCGTACAAGATACCCTCCCTTTTAGACTCTATATGGCTTTTTGTTCTAATCCATTCGCTTCATTATTAACTATACCTTCTATTTCAACATTTTCCAGTTACTTGAAAAAAAAAAACTTAAATATGTATATTTAAACTGATGTTGCAACATTTATATTACTCCATCAAAAAAAAGCACCTCTAGTGCAAAAAAAACCGAGCCAAGTTCATTATATGAAAATTGATATATCGTTAATGTTTTTGGTGGGGATTTCCCTCCTTTTTGCAAAGGTTCCGCAAATGATCACATTTCCAGTAACTACCAATTAGGATTAGAAATAGTATTATACGCATTTTTATGATTTTCTATTATTCGCACAATAAAGTCGGTAATGTAGATTTCTTTCGTCTCTTGGTATACCTCGCATATGAGATACATATATGTATATGAAATCTTAAAGAATGGCTTTGTATGTATGCGGCTGCGTCTGCCGTGGCACTTCATCCAAATATGACTATATAAGTTTTGCACTCCAAATTCATCCTTTTGATAATATTTTATAGAACTTTAAATTGTAATTTAGAAGAAAATAGACAATTTCTGTTAATTGACATGCGGAAATAATATTTGCAAAAAATTTGAGTAGCAGCGATTTTACTTTGCTGTACAAAAACCAGATGTAAAGTTTATAATTATTAATATTCCTACACAATGTTGAAGTCTTGCTGAAGCTGTTATCAATTTGCATTTGTAACAATTCGAGTCAGTAATTTAGTTTTATTCGATTAAGTTAAATATAATATTATTAAATATCGACAGTCTTCGTGCTATAATCGCACACAATTACAAATTTCACATGCGAATAAATTGGAGCCAACTATTAAATAACTATTTCTTATCATCAATAAACTTTTTTATATTTCAAAAAGTTAAGAATCTATATTGCCAAAAGTTAAAATCAGAGTGTAAAACTTGAACAGCATTTGTATTGTATGTATATCTAGGCACTATTAAAAAAATATATTAAGACTCATAATTAAAAGTCACTTTCTAATTGCGGGAACATAGTGTTCTATTGTGAAATTGCTGCATGTATTTTCAAGATTGAGAAAAAAGAGAAGACTCTTTGTCACTCCCACAAAATGGACTATGTATTCCAGTTGTCCTTTTCTACACTGCAGCAATGTCGAACCTGTAATAAGATAAATAATTCGAGTTTATTGCAACAATTTCCAGCGAATCCAGTAAACTTTCATTATTATTTATATATCCAAACCATCAAGTACATATTATATACAGAAAACGGGTGTTTAATAAAAAACAAAGAAATGGCAACCTGCACGTAACGCCATTTTCCCTCCAAAAAAAAGATTAAACTCACTCACCTTCATTGCTAAAACAATGAACGAAGCTTTCCCGAGTATATTCTTCTTACCTCGACTCATCGTCAACGACATCTTCGACATAAATAGACAAGTAAATAAATAGACAAACAGCTTTCCTTGAAAATTCTTGGAAACAAGTCGAGCCTATTTGCTTTGAATTTCAAACTTCTTCTACTCCCAGTCTAACGTACTATGTTCTTTCTCTCTTTTTCTTCTCTTCCTCTCTTGCTCTGAACACGATTCTTTTTCTCTCTCTTACTCGTTACAACGTATAAACCCCTCTGTGGGTGAGAGAGAGACAACGCCTTTCCGAAGAGAGCCCATGAGAAAGAAACTCGGTAGATCGTTAATCATCGTAAATCATCGTTAATCATCGTGTCGATGCCGAAGAGATTGCCCTCTACGAGATACTTCTCCAACTAACTTTCAAGTTTGACAAGACGCGCGTATTCTTACCGCGGCTCGCGTGGGAGTAACAAGTGCTATCTCTCCTCCAGACGTTCGGGAAAGTAGAAAACAATATTATTGTTTCACTTCCGTGCACCGATCGTTCGTTTCCTCGTGATTCTCGAATTTCGCAGTACCGATTTATTATCTCCTTCTCGAGCGGCGAAGCAATTTTCGAAAGGAAACTTTGCAAGTGCGGTAACTTCGGTACGGATAATAGATGGATGGAATTTCTTTCTTATGACATCGCCGAGTTGGTGTGAGTAAATAAATAATAACAAGCAGCAACCGCGTAATGCGCGATGTCGTTGAATCGCGGGGAGGGGGAACGTAAATCCGAATCACCGCTAATTCGCGCTGCGCGTTAAAAGTTCCGGGCAAATCGAACGAAATTTTTTTTCAATTTTTTTACCTTTTTCGCACGTCGTGAAAGTCGAAGGAACACTGCGCCTGCGCGGTAAAAGACGCGGATATGTTTAAGGAATTTCCAATGTGCCTCTTCCCTGTAATTCGCCGGGCATTCGTGAAACTTATTTTCTGAGAGTCGGGATTATCCGTAAATCGTTTACAATTAACCGGGTAGATAGTGTGTGACCATTTTTCTCGTTCTTCGTCGTCAGTGGGGGAAATTTCGTTCCTAGAATCTGTCCTACAGGAGATATACACACACATAGTGGGTACCAGCCCCGAGTAAGTGAAGGCATGTGTCAGTGGTGTAAAGTGGATATGCGGTGGTATTGAGGAAATTTGTGGAAGAAGAAAGAAAGAGAAAGAGTTAGTGATCGAGGCGTTGTTTAACCCCAGAAGACCGGGATTAAAAAAAAAGTACGATCACCATGGTACATCGGAGAGTAACGGTCCATTGTTATGGAGTGCATCTATTGTTGTTGCTGTTGGTGCAGTTGATAGCGACGGACCTGATCGAAGAAAGAGGTAAGGGCCTTTATTTTTTTTTTTGCTTTGAGATAAATTTCTCCATTTCTTCGAAGCATTTTATTCTTGCGCGTGTGTGTAATACGTAACGTACATGTAGCACAATATTGTATATACATTCGAGGTGTTATATTTAAAATTTGAGTAACTCCAATTTAGAAAAATTGGGGGTGGGGGAAGCGCAATTTTACCTAGATCCAAAAGAAAGCGCCATTTTGAAAAAATTGGACCTGCGCCATTTTTAAATTTCCGTGGAAGATCCTGAACTTTGCCGTTACTTGTTTCTTTACGATGCTCTTTTCCTGCAACCAGCGACAATTTGCAACCGGTAGTTCGAATATTTGATGACCTTAAGGAACGCGAAAGAGGTATCCTTCTTGTAGTAAGGAACGAGCGTAAAGTGAGACAAAAAGAAGGAGCCGTTGTCGTTGAAGATCGTTATTACTGTTATTATCCCTGCCTTGCGAGTTGATTGAAGGTTGGTGAAACAACTATACGTATTGTTAGGAGACTGTTTTTATCTACGAATCGTTACGCGAAGTATTGTTTCCTTTTTACCGCTCTCGCATTTTCTTCCTTCTCTCTTTTTGTCTCCCGAACGAACGGGAAATCCATTAAGACGGCGATTTTTATCGGTACCCATTTTTTCTCAATTTTATGTTTTTTTTTGTTTTGTTGAGAAATTCCTCCGAGATTTTTCTGCACAGGATATTGGGTACCTGAATAAACTAGTTTTGTTTTTATTTTGATTCAATTCAAAGGAACTTTATACGTATTATACATTGTATAGTTGTATGTGTGTAGCGTTTATGTGCAAACATTCTCCCACGTATTTACATATATGTTTCCTTATTTCGGCCATTCGAATTCTGTATAAATAGAGATACGCGAGGGCAAAAGACCTGTTGATTAAATTTAAATATCATTTCTGTCATCGAAGTTTTTTTTCTTTTCTTCTTTCCCAGGAAACTTCCTTCAGATAAGTGGGTTGATAAGAAAGCGAAATATCTATATCTTGCAGTAGAACTTGATAAGAATGTATAAAAACTTTAAGGGGCGTTCATAATAATTTGACTTTTAATTGAATTTTTGTCGTTCCTGTGGTATTTAACATTTTGTTACGAATTTTTTTTCGGAGAATTTGATACGTATATTTATATCCATAGTCGTATGTGGGAAAAAAGAGAGAGAGACAGAGGATACAGGAATTTTGAGAAAGAGAAAGAGAGAACTTGGGCTCAGGATTTAGTTATGAATATGATTGTTGGAGTATATTTTTATAATACATGGATACGCATATAAAACAAAGAAATACACGAGGGTTAAATATATCTTGTTAAACGGTTAATTAGGGCTTAATAAGATCGGTTCACCCGAAGAGCCGCGTGCACACTTGAGATATCCAGGCCAATGGTACATGTATTGTTTACGCGTACATAAATGGTGACATAGCAATGCCGGGTAACAATTAGAAAAGGGACGCTTTCATTAAAAGTAAATCGCTAAAGCTTTTTGAAATTTGGATACACGGAGGAAAAAAATCATAGAGACTTCCGTAAAAGTTATTCCAAAGCTCAAAGTCTGTAGAATTGAAATCTTTTTCGATAAGAAACTTTTCTGAAAATTGATGATTTTCGGGAAGTTAAATTTTATAATAGAATATTATTTTAATTGGACATTTTCGTGAAGTTATGGTATTCGATTTCGAATTAAGACAATTAGAACTTCGTCTCAAGATCGATTCTAAGTGGATATTATTATTATTACTATTATTATTATTGTGATTGTGATTTTCAGTGTTATTATTATAATAATTGTTAAATTCATAGAAAATACCGAATATTCAAAAAATCTGCAACCGACTAATCGTCGAATATGAATAAATACGTGGATTTTAAGGCAATAAAAGCTAAAAATTATCATTTTTTTTTCAAGTAAAAATCTGAGACTGAAATTTTAAAATTTCGCGATCTACCGAATAGCACAAGTTCTCGACGTTTGTTCAGAAATTTTTCTTGCGAACCTTGTTCAGTCTATAGCCATATGACCCTTTCCTACCTCTTTTCCCCGCAACGTCCTGATAAGACACATCAGGCAAATTAGCGATACAGCTAGGTAACCGTACACTACTACACTATTTACTTAAAACATAATGATGCAAATGGAATGTATACGGTAGTGGTAGTAGTAGCAGTAGTAGTAGTAGATGCAGCAGCAGCAGCTTCTCAGTCTCCACGCACCAATATTTGATTTTCCACCTATATACGTATATAGACAGTAGGAAGGAGGATAAAGAAAGGAGGATATGCAAAGTGTAAATCACGTTGGATGGTACGTACGAGCAGCAGAGGTGAATGCATTATTGTCGTTTGAGTATGCATGTATGATTGCTGTTACTGTTGTAGCAGATAGCTCAATTGTCTAACAGTAGGCTTACAGTAACACTAGTAGACATTGCTAAAGTCCATCTGTGATAAATTGCAACTATATACGTATGCAACAGTTATTTGCAAGCTTTAGTTAGATTGACCTATCTTGTTATTATCATAATAACAATAACAATAACAATAATCAGCGTAGATACCCTGATGCACACACGCGAATTCTTCCCTCGCTGGCACACAAAGATTGGAACCAAGTGCAGCAGAAAGAACCGAGCGTGCGATTAATTATCGCCGAATGGACGGCAATCGCCGATTAATCATCACCGAAGATGGGCAATCGTACATGTTGATCATTAACTTCTGTTAATTGAATCGAGTTAATTTGGTGAATTGTGTGATGTAATTCTCGGAAGTATGATAATGATGTTCGTGCGATGGAAGATAAACGAATAACTGATAGCTCGTTAATGCTAATGTTAGATTTTTTTTAATTGCCCCTCGTAATGAGAGGAACACGGGCTTTTATTGAAATTTTATCAAATTCCACGCGTGGCTTCTTTTTCTCTGGTGCGAGTTTCGAAACCCACGCGATACGTACCAACAAAATTTGGTATTAAAAATAAAGGCTAACATGAGGCGCAAGGAAATAATGAAGATATCGAATCGCATTACCTCGAATCGATATCGAGGAATTTTGCGGAATCGATACGATTCCATCGCGAGCTCGAAAATTTTCCCGGATTCCGAGATCTTCGGGTTTCTGAGAAATGCTTCGATTCTCAAAAATTTGCTTCTACGTGACCAGCCTTGTAACGCATGTATTCATAAAATAAGTGTTTTCGAAAACGTCGACACTTTTCTCGTCCAATTGGCTTTTTGTGCATACAAAGCTCCGATTGAAGGGATATATTTCATTTGATTACGTCATTAAACAATTACATGTAAAAAAAGTCCCATAATGGACATACATGTATACTCGAGCTCGTGTCGTCTCTCATGATATAACCAGCTGTGAAAGCAAGTCCCTTGTAATTGATGTATGTAGTAACGTTTATCGCAGCAGTTGCCCCCTTTATTCGTTTACCAGACACGTGTTTCTTTTCTAATCATTGCTCCAAATCAATCCTGCAGTTGATTTCAGCCTGCAATTACAATGGCAACGCAATGTATGAATTCTAGCGCGGGTGAAGTTCCGATTGATTTTAAATACCGACACCGGACTTCACAAAATTGGTGTTGTGCGAGGAATCTGTTACAAATAAATGCCCAATTGATGGTGATTTTTTTTTCTTTTACTGGATCAATATCGTTCCTCTTTTCTCAGAAATTCTGAAATTTTGGAATCTTATTAGAAAAGTTTTCTGAAGCTGGAAGCCAAAAAGCAATTTGGCAAATTGGAAGCAATTATAGGCAATGGAAAAAAAGGACCCTTTTTCAATATAGGTAGACAATTTATTTTGTATCTTGCAATTCTTGCAATAAAATAAAATAATAATAATAACAATAATAAGAACACGCGTAACGCATGCGCAAAGATTTCAAGTGAGAGAGAGAGAAATTTCAAAGTATCTTAGAAAAATGCGGCTCATTTTGCAATTTTGAAGAAAGTCGAGAAAAAATTTCACCTCTAAAATAAAAAATTCAAAATATTCGTAATTCTGTGATTTTTAATGACTTTTTGAGTTTTTCGATCCGAGTCTTTTTAAACTTACTTTCTTCGTCGCAGAATAGGTGCACTCCTGTTCTAAACGCACTCCTCGTTTACCAGCTCGGTCTTTTCCCGAGCAATTGCAACTGCAATCAGGACAAAGTGGCTGAAATGCAACGACAGTTTGCATTCGAAGCTGAGAGCTCTAAACTCGATTATTACGAAGCACATTGGAATTTCATACCAATACGGCGCGACATTTGAAGCTCAAATCGGTTAATAAGAGGATGAATAAGACAGAAAGAAAAAATAGACCGCATGCATTATTAAGTACAAGCTGATTCGCGACTAGACCGCAGTCGTAAGTTCATATTGCTCTGTCCTCATCTCTCGTCATCGAGATCGGTTCAAGTGGTGTTGACCCCCGAGAAACACCACAGAGAGAGTGGCAGAGAGCCAAGGAAAAGAAGCACTCGCTTATTGTTACTTGTTATAGCTTACTTATAAGTTCCCTGATTGCATCCCCTTTAAGACTCGTTACCGATTCGTGGGAACGTTCGGACGCAGCGCAGCGCCCAGGGCTGCACTTTGATTCCCTCGCGATTCTTATTAATTGGGTCCACATTCGGAAATATCGCGATTCGATCGGTAGTGGAATTCCTTTCAGGTGGAGGAAATTGCAATTGTTGCAAGAATCGGGAAAAGAGGGTTCACGAAACTGGTGGGTTTGCCGATTATTTTGGATCGGATTCCAAAAAAAAAAAACGATATTTCGAAGATTGATCGAACCCTCACCTCTGTGATCTGGCAACGTAGCCTGCAAGATCCCAAATGTAGAATGCAATTCATGGATGCATTGTGTGCAGGTCTCTTCTGAAAGGAGAAAGGTGCACCCTGCTGCGAAGGTTCGAAATGGGGGTGGTATCGCTCCATTCAGAAGACGCTGTCGAACAGACCTGGTCGGAGTTGCTTATAACTTCGACTGTGTATTTTCTCTTTTCTCGAGGGAATGTTGCAATTGACTTTAAGCCCATTCTGCAACGTTGAATGCAACCTATTGGATGGACGGATGGATGCTTTCAAGTTATTTCTCTCGTGACGCTCTTTCAAATACTTTCGGCGGGCATTTAAATAATTGTAGCTGTAAATTCACTGCGTTTTTATTTATTGAACGATTCCCGAGTAGGATTTTGTGTTATTGGTTTGATATGGAATCTATATAAAAAGTTATGAGGCAGTTCATTGGAATTTCCAATATCTCGCGATGAAAGTGGAAATTCCAATATTTTGCGATTTACGATGTTGCAATATTATTGGAAAAATATTAATATTGCATAATGTGGGAGTTTCTCTAATCGCGAGACATTGCGATAAAAATTGCAATAATATTGGTATTTCCCGAATTGTGGAAAGTCGCATTAGGTCCAATAATAGTGGAATTTTCCAAATTACGAGATCGTGTAACATCCTGTTGCTTCATTGATTGAAATATTTACAAATTTATATTATTTAATGTTGCGTGTGGAAATCCCAGTCTAAAAACCCAGCTGTTTACTGAATTCCTTGGGATAGTTTTCGTTTTGTGGAATTCCCCACAGGTAAAGGATCCAAACCTGGACAGAATTCTGAGAAATTCACGCAGTATTTTTTTTATATTGAAATGAAATTAATTTGACACCACAGCGACTTAATTACAATAAATGATACATTATGATTATGTATTATATATTACTGTACTGCATTAAATGTACTAATTTCTAATAGATTGCACACGAGTACACAAAAAAATTTACTGCAGTAAAATTTATTGCACTACAAGCCGATGAATTGCATTATAAATTGCTGCTGGGATCCATTAGGTGTAATTTCACTTGAAATGTAAATAATATAAATCTTGTTTTCATCCAAAGAAACCAGATTTCCGATTGCAGCATATTTAGATTGCGTATCGAACAAGTGAAAACATCTTCCTTGATCTTGAATTTCTCGTTTACGCGTGCTCGATTAGCTAACCGAAATGATACATAAATATTTAGATAAACCAGTCATCGTAGGATGAAGAATTCGTTTTTTGTGGAAATTAGTCAGAGTGATCGACTATCGTGGACCCGATAGCATCCACATCAGATACCTGTGTTTTGATCTTGTTTCTGAAATCCTACCACAAATGCAGATAAGCGAAGGTACATCTTCCCATGCCGGACTCGTGCTCACTATATCTTACAAACACACACTCACGTCTTATCGTAAAATCACCCCCCCAGTAACGGACCTGTCCTTTCACAACATACTTTTTATTTAACGGTCTTGTGAAAACCTCTGAACCTCCAATGGAATGGATCTAGTTTAAAAAATGTTAAATTTAGATTGATTATTTTTTCAAAAGACAGACACTTATTTGACCCGACACACTTAAAGAAATTTTCTGCATTTTAATTACATTGCAATTGAAGTGTAATTGAAAAAAATAAAATTGAATCACTAGCAGATTTGTTTAGAAATTGTTGTCATCGATTCAGTAACACAATTAGATAAAAGATAAGATTGTGGTAGCCTTTGAAAACTTTGTTCTTGAATCGATATTATTTTTTTCTGTGCAGAAATTGAATAATTTTTAGCTCGAAATATCGTTCCGATCTTGATCTTCGATTTGCGTCATATTTTCTGGAGACTTCCAACACTCATCCGAATATAATACTTAAAACCGTGAAATAAACATGAAGCTTGAATATCCCATTTCAAAGCATCTCTTTTCATTGTTTTTTCCTTATTTCTCCTTTTAGTATTCTTTATTTCAAGTCTTTAATTTGGGAATGACAGGAAACTCGACCTTTGTCGTATACTTATACATAGAAAGTTCAAAGACCTTATTCCTCATTTGAATTGCCTCACCTTAAAAAGACTTTTTAATCCGATCGCAATTCATGGCTTTATCAAGGTAGAGAATCAAGGTACGATGGTTTGTCGACACTGCCCTCTTTAAGGTTCTCCCTTTTTTTAATCCTTTCAAGCATATTCCGAGACATGTACATCCTTTCCACGGGTAGACGAGGAGCTACGGATGACCTATGCATTGCGTTTATTCAGGTTCAATCGCGGCTAGGGAATTAAAGGATTTAATAAATCTTGAAACAAGTATGGGGTCCGAGGTTGACCGGAACCACCATGCCGAGAAGTTACAGGGTTACAGAATTTTTACTCAATTTGTAGTCGCTTAATTAGGCATCATGTAACCGAAGGTGGAGTTTCGTAGGAATTCTCAAATTAATATGACACAGAAAATTATGTAACACATAAATGTTGATGTAAATTAATGCAAGCAGGCATCTTCCTGCAAAATCAAAAATTGTTTAAGCTAAAGCGTCACGAGTCAAAATTTTCAAAGTTAGGAAGTCGAGTTCCGAATTTTGTTATTCCATATTCGTTGCATTCCAAGGTTAATATTGCGATGCAACAAATATTGAATAATTCCTCACACCGACACTGATTCGAAGACGTATACTTTTCACTGATGAATTCCCCCACTGGGAAATTGCTGTACAATAAATTCGAGCCTCGTTTGGAAGTAAATTCTACACAACCCTCCCCGTGTGGAAAGAAATAACGCAGCAACATTGACAATATATTTAAAAAAACCTACGGTTAAAGAATTTCTTAAGATCTCAAGACGCTTCTGGTTTGTACGAGTAAGAAAAATATCATTGAATTCCGGGCCAATACGAACGCCCCCCTCATCAACCTCAATTAAACTCAGTGTCTCGTATATACACTGGTAATAGAACTTCTTGTGCTCACTTCGCACCCGAGACTCTCTTGAAGTACATACAGATGGAGTAATATATTAAGTACTAGTCATTTCACGAGTATTATATCTGTATATATAATTATTCGAATGAATCAAGTCCACAGAAATTTTCTCCCCTGTTCCTTGTGTTATTTCTTCGTCAAAGACTTCCTTGTTCCTTTTATAAACTTTGACTCGTGCGGAATAGAAAGGAGAAAACGGTTCAAGAGTCCGTCTGCCGGTTTCCACATTTTTATCGGTAAAGTGTTTCTCCGGTAAAAATAATACCACAGTTATTCTTGAACATCAACACGTCGGGAAAAATAAATAAAATGAAGGGCCGATTGATTTCGTCTCTCGAAAATCTCGGTTCCCACTTAAAATGGTTCGTTGACTCAGAAAACAGTTGAAAGGTATTTTTTTACACCAAAATAGCCTTAAAAAGGCTGAGGTGTCTACCAATTGGTAACTTTTAGAGAATTTTATGGAAAGCGAAAATAATCTGGAGACACACGCAATAGAAACCGCGTTCTTATGTATCCTTTGCTCCGCGGAAACGGCTAGAAAACTCGTGTTCTTGCTGCAACTACCCGACACGAAGATCCTTTAAACCGAAGCTGCGGTTTCGATATCAATAATTCATTTCCTCCTCGAGTATCAGTCTGAAAACGTTTGTTACTCGATATGTGGTTCGATACTTTTCAATCGGACACGAGAAAAACGCTCTTCGGCGTTGCTCGGATTGAGTGAAGTCCCAACGCAATTTTTCCTCGCACGCAATAACCTGGAAACTCATAAACATGATCCGAAGACAAAGGATCGATGCTCCTCTTTCAAACAACATTGCGACATTGGATTGGATTGGATGTGATGGGATTGAAAGAAGTGGCAGTAGAGAGTTCACTTGTTCATCCAGTCTGAGAAGCAAGTCAAATGGACGTTCACCTCGAACAGAGGAGAACGACATACACATGCTTGCACGCATGCAAGCATGTGCACGAGTGTATCTGTCCGCCGCTTCTCTCTTGGGACATATCTGGTTCTGTTTTCTTGCAAAAGCCGGTTGCTCGATATGGTCAAGAGAAGCTATAAGATTCCCAGTCGTATGTGCCAGCAACTATCGTATCGTGTTATATTGGAACTTCCCTTATACTTCGCTCCGTCAAAAGAACGCCGCAAAGAGAAGCGGATGTGTGTTTTGTTAGACCAGTGGGTTTCTATTATAGCCCTTAATTCCACGCTCAGGAGAGACGAAGCAGCGAATCGGTCGAGAAATCGAGAACAGATACAGAAATCAAAAAAGAATCTGCAAAAATGGGGGATGAAAGAATGGAAAAAGGGTTGGAGTTGTGACAATCCCCGTCAGCTTTTAATAACCACTGCTATTATACTATAAGCCACCGCCTCTATGCATTTAGAGCCAGTGTTGTACGTGGGACACATTGGGTCCCGGTAAATGGAACTGTTTTGGTATAATACTAATTGCAAGGAGGAGGGAGTTAGATAAGAATAATAATTAGATAAAGCGAATACTTGTATTGCTTTTTCCTACAGTACAAACGACGATGATGAAGAGAAGAGAAGAGAGGAGAGAAGAGGAGAGAAGAGAAGTCGTGCTGGCCAAGAAAGATCTTGTAGCATGCAATCTTCGCCCATTGAAGACGCGCTGGGAAACTGCACGGTTATTATGGCTGAATGGGATATGGTGACGGGGTGGAAGACGAGGAAAGAATGTCGAAGGTAGCGTTCGCTGTATCTGCACGTTGCAACAACTTAGCAAAAGGGAAAAGAAGAAGGACAAGAAAAAGGTGCTGCCTGAAGAAGGTTGCTCTTTTTTTGCCGTGTCTTTGCCGCACGCTATCATCCAGCTTCTTTTTCAATCAACCGCTTTCTCTCTCTCTCTCTCCTCGCTTGCCCTTTATAAGTGCATTTTGCTTCACTGCAAACTGCGGAACCAGCTTAAACACTCGTGGATCCGCGAAACCTCAAATATATTGGAGACTGAGGCTGAATTGTTGCATGCAAATATCATGGGAACCGTTTCCTCGCAACTTGACAAAGTATCGAAAACGACGGACAGAGTTTGCAGGAGTTGCGAGAAAAAACGCAACAGTTGACGCGGGAGAAATCGTAGGAAAAAGGATAAATTGTGATTCGATCGAACTCCCATGGATTCCTGTGGGTACCCATAGGAATTCGGATCGTCAGGAATTATTGACCTTTTTTTTCTACTAAAAGGTCGTCCCTTACTTTGCGGTTAGCGTCTAAAGTTACTGCAAAAAAGTGTGGAAGGTGGAGGAAGGGGTGAAAAAGGCCCCAGTCGGGATTGAAGGTCCCATTGCCATGCCATTTACATTTGCATCACTTTAATGGACAAAAAGAGGGTGTTAAAATGGGGCGAAAAGATATACCTGAATTTCTATCTGGTAAAAATCCGTTTCCGAATTTCGTCCCATGCTAGAAGCAAAACGGAAAGGGCAAAGAAGGAAAGCGAAGTAACGTCGACACTATTTATATCAAAATGAAAAATAAAATACCAGTCTTCCATGTAACCATTATCCCGACGAGATTCACGAAGCGACCATATCTGGACAAACTACCTGTCGAAGATACGGCATGTGCACCAAGAAAATACCTTCGCGAGAACGGAGGAAAATGGAAGCAGCAACAACAAGAAGCGGGGGTATTATGTTCAAGGTATAGCTTGTAGATGCGTCGGAGGGTGAAGAATGGAGGGAGGACACAAAACGATGGATTCAAGGGGGATGAAGAAAAGACACCGAAGGTTTAAGGTTACTCGTTTAAACCTAATGACGACACATGGCTTGGCTTCCCCTGCCTTACCTTGGATTGCATTGGATTGAATTGAACTGGGTGCCTTGGCTAGCTGGCTATTGTTACGTATCCAACCACTATAACAAATGGTCAGGAAAGCGAGGTAACTATACAAAAAGCAAGTCGAACGATGCTTGTTTGTAGGTGGCACTGAATTTGAGAAGGAGGAACCGCCTTCGTGAAATGATCAACAACTGCTGGTGGATCGCAAGACGGATTTGAAGTTCGATTAAGATCGACAGGTTTTTCCTATTGTACGTTTCACTCGCTTTTGTACAGTTTCGGAAGATGAAGTTCGGAGGATTTCTACATTTTCTATGTAACAAAAGTTTATGCAATAAATAGGTAACAATTTTTCAAAATTTATTTTTATACAAACCCTAATTTTAATTTATAAAATATACAGAGTTTGAAATTTTTTATGACCATTTACGGGATTAGAATTTCCAGTGTCTCTAAGATCCAAACTTGAAGGAAAACATAAAATTTAGATTTTTGATTCCCAGAAAGAAAGCATTACCCATTTTAGGGAGATTACTGAAACGCGTTGCGTGGAAAGAAAATTTAAAAATGGAAGGGTCTGTTGGGCCTTAGTATCTGACATTCCAGAAGATATGCCGTCATTCTCAAACGTACGATATACAAGCGCAAGGCTTATCAAGCGGCAAAAAGCATCTCTCGTACGATACTCGACTTATGAATGGGAGTCATTCCGATGAGCCATTTATTAATATGCTCCATTGTGACTTTCCAATTAAAGATGGATGTCGTGAAATTCTTTTATCAAAAAATCTCCTTTGTTGTACTCATGCTATCTGTTAGTCTATTCAACTGTGCCCACATGGAACGATTTATGCGTCCAAACAAGGCTGAAGCGCGTAAAGAGCTTCTATAAATCGCAGCTTCGCCAGCATCGAGAGATATCGGGTCCCATTTACATCCCATTACTGGAACCGATCTTTCCGCCGGGAAAATGAGACGTCCAAGTGTACGGTCTACTCGCTAGAAAATGCAATAGATTTTTCTCCAGCCTTAGTGTGGATAATCACATTATATCAAGAATCTGGGACCCGCTCGTTCGAGGATCTGGGAAATCCGTTGTCACGGACTGTCGCCGTAGTCCCGCCACTATGCGGATAGTACATGATGTCTATACTTACATTGAAGAATAGGTTTCTTCGAAACAAAGTATATAACACCGTGTAGTGAAAATTACAGGCCTTTTTTCACTGGGAAATATGGAATTCCTGGGAATCTGCTTCCCTGTTTCCTTTTTCCCACATTTACGTTCTTTTTTCTACAAAAGGAATTTAATTCGAATTCTCATACCGCTTTATAGACGTCTAAGTTTTGTCGGTTCATATCGATACCAAGCGATCGAAATTTTCTACGTTTTACCGCGTTGTATTTTTTTTCTCTACTAATTTATCAGTAAAAAAATTGTTATTTATTTTAATTGCATAAGAACTATTGAAATTTTCTAATTTCTTTACTTCAAGGTCTAAGAGTTTCGATAACCCTTCAAGACCTCTGCCAGACTTGGAGTGGATTGCTTATGATAACTTGGAATAAAAAGGCTCACAAATTGACTGTTTCCGTATCTACGGAATTGTTGTTTCTAAGGACCAGCAAATTCGACTAGATTTAACGCCGATATGAGATTCTGAGATAATGCGAAGAGGCGACGAAGGGTTCTGAACGAGACCACCCAGTTATTCTACATGTTACCGGATTTTCAAGGTTTGAGTGTATATAGTATAAACTGCATCGTGTTATAAAGAGATGCAATGTTCGTAGCTTGGTTATACGATGGAAGGATATAGTATTTCACGCTGGTAGTCGTTCTACCAGCTCCTTCTTCTTGGTCTCTTCGTCTTCTTCATGTGGGAACGCTTCTCAGATAGGTAGACACGCAAAGAATCATCGCAGAACGCCGCACAACGAGGTTGAGAAAACACTTGGTTTGATGAGGCTGATAGGTTGCATATTGTAGGACATTACAGTCTTTTATGATTTCCATTTACATGTGAAACTTATATTTCTCAGCTAGACAATTGGTAACGTTCATTTCAACGCAACGTTTCTCCAATCTTTTGTCGATTAACGCCTTGAATTTAATGCTGCATTTTCGAACCAGTTTCAAATCTTTCCGGACGGGTCCAATTCTGATCCAAGTTTTCCCAAAAGCGCCAAATGCGTATACGAATTAGTGACGCCCTAAAAAACAAACCCTTATTGGGCCAAAAAATCATTCCTGGATTCAAGAAATAATCGCTCTTCGGTTCAAAATTGGAAAAAAAACAGGAATTGAAGCAAACAAAAATAGCAATTTTAGCATAACATGTGCAAATTCGATTATAATATTGAAGAGGGACAAAAAGGCGAAGTTTCAATCAGGAAAAATAGCGGCAATCGAATCTGCGAGTCCAGATTTGACTTTCCTCTTCAAAAATACCAACCAGCCTAATTCTTGTACACTGGGAATTTCTGCTTCGTACCAAATGCCGTCAGTGTCATCTTATACGTTCGTAATAATCGTACGGCACATTTATTTATTTATCTTTTTTCGTGACGTAGTTTTACATGCTGCTAAGAGACACTTTTGCGCGATGTAGGAGAGTTTCGTGGCAGTTTTTTCTCGTGATATTATTCTTTTATCAAAAAAAGAAGCGAGATCTTGCAGGGCCATCTGTTCGGTTGACACACTTGATACATGTGTTGTTGATCATTTTTTTCCTTATAAATACATACACACCACGGTTTTGGTCTTTTGGAAGATACATATTAAATGATAACTGGCGAATCTGGTTCTCATCCTGGAACTTTGGGATGGAACTTTGGGATATGGTGCAAAAAAATTTCTGGATTATCATTATCGGTATAATTAATAACCACCAGAACATGATCTGATAGTATCTGTAAGTACGTTCTAGCTCGTACGCTCCAGTGTAGAGCTGAATATCGCGGAATCTGACTTTCGCCATACTTTCATTCCGGTCTGTCCTGGTTATTAGTATCACCACTATCTCTCGTGTCATGAACACCCTAAAAAGTGACACACTTTGGTCTGATCCCACTTTTGGGTACCAAAAACTTGGACATCTTGAGGTTTCGATCTTTTGATCTCTTTTAAGTTACACGTTATCAAAACAGTTACAAAAAGATCGCTCCGAAAGATTTCGTCAGAAACAAGAAAAAAGACGCTTCTCCATATGGCGAAGACACATATATATAGAGATACACATGTAAAAATGCGTATGGTTTGAAACAGCACGCGTAAATCAATCCGAAGACTCGATCCCGTTATGGGAAAAGAAAGACCGACGTCGCGCATCTTCCCGCGCTCCCCATAAGTTTCTTCGTTCAAATTTATTTCACTGAGCAAATACGGGGTCCACTTTTTTTTCGTATTGGTCTCGAAATGACGCCGTCATTTGGAAGCTTTTTGTTGACAACAGCAGCTTTTCGAAATTAATAAGGTTTCTTCGCACTGGCAAGGGGCTCGAGTTTTTGCGATGAGCGGGTGGCGATAGAAATCCTGAAATTTAGGGGGGAAGTATTCTGCACGTGTAAGATTCAAAACTCCAGGCTGGAGCGTTCTGACGTCAGCAAATCTAAGTAGTTTTTTTCTATTTAAAAAAATAGAAAATAGAAAAAATTCTAAAATTCCAGCGGGAAATACGATTTTTCCTTGATTTTGCTCAAAAAAACCTACTTTTAAAGACTTTCCGCTACGATTTCATGAAATTTGACCTTTGTAATCGATTCTATTTGTGAAATTACTCCTAAAAATGATTTATCCAACCCCGTTTTTGAAACTTTAATTTTTACCCCATTTTGAGGGGAAGGGGAAGGTATGCCCGAAAAATTCGACTTTTGAAAATTTTTTTAGGAACTTTCGAAAGACCCATAACCGATGTATTTTTTCGCGAGGAATCCATTTTCATTGTTTCCAGATATCCCACGGGAAATACGATTTTTCTTTAAAAAACATGGTTTTTACAATTTTTTTCTAGGATTTCATTAAAATAGACCCTTCGAATCGATTCTACGCGTCAAATTACCCCTAAAAATGAGTTATCCAACCAACCCCATTTTCGAAACCTTAATTTTTATCCTATTTTTAAGAGAAGGCCAAGCTAAAAAAATTAAGCGATTAAAAAATTGAAGAAATTTTAGCAATTAAAAATCAAATCAACTTCAATTACATTTTAGCAATGATTGCAAGAAAGTTCTTGAGGAATTATCGGCACGTCGAGAAATTTAGGGGTTATCACCGAAATTAATAAGACGGTAGTTACGGTCTGATGGAAGATTCTCCCTTATCAGGTGTAAATTACTACATGTTCTGGAAAGTGAACGATATTACAGAATGTTGGTGTAAAAAGCGAGGGAATTTTGTAAAATTGTACTTCGAACCCGCACTGTTATGGAGATTTTACACAACACAGGTGTAAGGTTACAACTTTACGTTGCGTCTTTGTACTCGCACTGGACTCGTAATTATTTACAGTACGTATACGTGTGTATATAGTGACGTCGAAGGAATATAAGCTCATGTTATTCACGTAAGAGCATCGTATTAACATAAATAGGAAAACGAGAAGTTGCTGCTTCTTACCAAAGACTTGTGTCGTGTATGCGTATCGTCTCCTTTTTTTATAATAGAATGTAATACCAACCCCTCAAAAACTTCGTACCAGCTTCCTCCTGCTGCTCCGGTTACGGGACTCGCCGTACACCGACTTGCCATCCACCAGACATCGGAGAAGTAAAATTGACATACCTATAACCTCGTGTCTGTGTGTATGTACATTGGTATAGAATTCACGAAGATAAAGACCTGTTTTGAAATAGAATTACAAATTTGGAACGAGTCAACAAACAGTGACATTCCGTTTTGAATTCAACATTCATTCGAGACTGATTGTGAGTCAGTACAAACACGAGATAATTGTTCGCTAGCAAAACTACACCGCGTATGGCGTTATCGGGTGAAGATTAGTACGTGGTTATAGATACAAAATTCAAGTGCAACGTATAAGAAAAGACGCAACAGTTGGCAAATTGCGTAAGTGATGTACGTGTTTATATCAAACACGGTTTTGATATTGACATTGGTTATCGTATACAGTTTTTACAAATTTTCCGGAGGCGACTTCGAACGCGATATTTTTCAATTTGCAACTATTTACAAGAAATTCGTCAATCTACAGTTACAGGAAAATCTAAGAATTTGAGAAATTGCAATTGTATTGCAATTTGGGCTCCTTAACATGTTGCATTAACGGCTTTGGACGCCTAATTTTTGAGCGGGAATTGGAAGCCCTTCGCAATCAAGCTCTCTATTGCCAAATAAGTTAAATCGAAGCCAATTCGCAATCGAACCACCTTCAATTGCGAATTTAGTAACTGCATTTACGATTACTTTGCGTTTCCTGCACTTTTGCCTAGGTTTGTCGTGGAACGAGTTTAGATGCCCTCTGATCTCCAAGTTTCTACATATTATACACGTACATATAGAAAGAAAGAGAGTGCGGATTTTTCTCCTTCAAGAGCGTAAATGAATAAACACACAAACTGCAGTTTTCTATACTTTCGTTGGATACTGCTATTTTTCTTGTCGGTTTCCAGCCTCGATGAAAGTACACACGTGCATATCGCTGCTTGCTTTTGAGACTGGGTCGCATTTCCCACGACGCGCATTTGCTAGTCTCTTGAAACACCTCCACACCTACTTCTATTCAACGTCGCTTTCGTCTATCTTACGGATAACTTTATATCTCGGTTTTTTCCTAAACCTCCAAGTTCTGGATTTACGGAGTTTAAATCATCTACCAAAATAAAAAATATATGAATTTTGCATTTTTTCCATTGCATGTTGCAATAACGAATGTCGCAACAACGCATGTTGCAATAACGAACCAACGGTAGCATTACTACATACCAACGAAAATAATTTTCTCAAACGCAGGAGTAGACTGCAGTTATATATTTATGTTTGTCGTAAAATTTATGGACCACCCATCAACCGATTTACCTCTCCAATGACTCATCTTTTATGAATTAAATTTTGTTTTCTGGCTTTAAAGAGGAAAATGAAAATAACAAAAATTTTAGTAGTTCGAAATTTATCAGTCTCAAAATTTTGTTATTTTGGGAAGTAAATGCTGGGACTTTTTTTAGTTACTTCTACGAAAATTCCTATTTTAGCAGCCTAGTATGTTTATCCTATTTTGGATAATTATTTTGATTAGTACTTAACGATATTACTGTTAGTTAATTATTGCACAAACATTGATTAGATAAGAGAGGAACAAAAAAAAATAAAATACTTTTATTTGTAAACCCCCTTAACGTGCAAAAAATTCCAATGCGAAATCAGCAAGTGTTTTCTCCGAAGTCCAGCCCAGACTTGAGCCATACGAGTAGTTCCTCAGAACCATTTATAGTAATTTCGTGGAATTAGTTATACATCTCGTTCTCTTGTTTTTCTATCCCCAACGGGGACGATGTTAAAATTCACAGCACAGGAAAAAAACACCAGGTGCACTTTTGAAATCGCGAGCAAACGTATACCCGGAAGCTGGAACTTCTCACATGAGAAGCACGTCCTGTTCCTCGATCTCTTTTTCTCCTTGTCTCCTTTAAGGATTTCATCTCCTCTTCTTTTTCTCAGCATCCCTATTCCCTGGTACTTATTTAGGATATATGTATCTTGCTCTCTGGTTCTTAGGCGGCAGCTGGCCCGGATGACGATGACCCGTAATATTCTCGATGCTCTCTGCTTTCCCAATAATTTATGTCCTTTCTGTTTTTGATCAATGACGAGAACAAATTTCTAGTCCACTGAGACCTGTAATAACGAGATTTCTGGAATTCTTCATCTTCGCATCTGTTCGATTTTGAGAAACCGGCCTTTTCGTGATATAAATAATTATCCACGAAATCGAGAAAAAAAATCCATATTGGAGAAATATGACTTTTCGAAATTCGCTGCTGTAAAATTTCAAATTTTAATTCTACATTTCTCGTTATTTAAATACCATTCCATTAGAATTTTGAGTAGAATTGGAATATCCATTTGAGAGACAAATTGTAGTCACTCGAGTAGTAAAGGTTTCTACCAGCCGAGTTCTGGGCCATTTTGGGCCCCATTTTTTATTCCCTTCACGAAATTCATCAGGATGGAGCCAAAGTTTCGGGGTAAAAAAATAAACAAGGGTTGAACCTCTGAAAGGTCGATAAATACAGTCTAGGTGGATCTCGATATTAGCTGAACTAACAGATGAGAGTATATATGAAGTACCTGTGGTGGAAACGAACCGACCCACGCCGCTGATGATCACCTGCTCATCACTCTAAGCGTGGGATGATGTGTAAAGAAAGCAAATGGGAGAAGTTCAGGTAAGAGAATTCCCTTTTCTCTGACAGAGGGATGATGAGAAAAACCCATGAGGGATAACACGAAAGTTCGAGAATTTTGCTATTGTCATCATTATTATACTTTTTTTTCTGAAATATTCGATACCGTGTGAAGATCGCACTTATTGCAAAGTAAGACGAACTGAGACGTGTCTTTCGTGTCAATCACAGCGATGTTCTTCTTTGAAACTGGTGCAGGTTCGGGATCCATCCATTTTCAGTGGCACAAGGTGCCACTGCACTTGAAAACCACCCCGAATCGGCAGCTGCAAAAAATCGTGGAGTTGGATTCTCAATTTTCTGGACCACGAAATCTCGGCTGCTTGTTTGAATCTGTGCTCGACTTCTCGCATCCCTTCGATCATTTTTACCCGAGTTTCGGGATCCGGAGAAGTGCAGAGGTATATCGAATGCGAAGGGACAGGGCGTTTGGGTGTTTCGTGACCACCCATGAAATATTCAACATGTGAAACCGGTAACCTTATAGTATATTCTTGGTGGAGGAGTTAATGAACAAGGTGACGTTAGTATATAATATAATGTTAAATAAGAGATAAGAGGCACAAATAACAACTTTGCGATTTTGTGCCTTTCTCCTTTGTCCGCTTTGCATTAATCATCTCACTCTTCGGGTCTGCGTATGTACTTATCGCAAATCTCTCTCTTTCTCTATCTCTCTCCCTACGTACAGTTTTAGAATCGAAAGTTTATCCATTTTTACATCAATTTCTACTCGACATTTGCTCGGTTACGTAAAGGTTCACTGCAATTGAAGCAAATCCAAGAAGTTGATAACGAGGAAATTCTATCCGGTTGAAATCACAAATGTTCGATTGAAATTATACTTCGAAATAACTAAACTTCTGATTTTCGGAGAGTTGGAAGATAAACTATAATTTTGAAAAACCCAAACACTCGAAGATATGAATACTTCTTACAAAATCTTGTTCCAGAAAAGACAACTTTACGGAAAAAAATTAGGAGACAGTTTCAGGTTCCTCGAAATCGAGATACCTTTTTAAGTGCTTCCACTTTAGGAAGAAAAATGGTATTCGAAGTCTGGAACTGTTACATTCGCTGCTACAAATTTCAACGTGCAGCTAGTTTCCATAAAGTGTCTCCAATTACATCTTCGCGTACTTATTTTCTCTCTCTCAGTGGGAGGAAACCAGAAGTTTGTTGCAGGTGAAATTTGCTCCTTTGTGTCACTCCAGTAGTTTCCTTTGAGTCATTAGAGTAACGAGCACCATTTTTGGGAAGATTAATTATCTCTCAAGAAAATTTCAAGGAACCCAAGCAAATCAGTGGATATTTTTTTTCATGTTAAATTTCAAGGCATTTCCTTATACCTTTCTTCATTATTCAGAATCGTTTGCATTTCAGTTGTTCAAAGATCAGTGAATGGATTAACGTTCCCACGATCGGTGGCGATTTTCCGTTAATCGAGGAAATAATTTCCTTTCTTATCCAAATCAACGGATGGAAAGAAGGCATTGGCAGTAAAATTATTCTTTTTATTCAACGACAAGAAAATTGGGAACCTATTGTTCCTAAATTCGTCTTAAAGTGGATCCGTATCCGTATAGGACTGGAAGTATGGTACGAATCTGGCGTAGATTTAAATCCCATTCACGGAAATGTATCTCAGATTTTTGCACTGCCGTAGTGCAGCAAAACGCACGGGGTAGTCTATGCCAAGTCTATCGGACATTTCTGAAATGATTTTCTCCCTTCACGCTATAGATCTGAGCGCTTTCCTATCGCACCTGTGTTAATTAGCAGTTGAAGGAAAAGAAATATGGGCTCTTATGTAGTTCACTGATTGGAGAGGCAGATATGTAGTCGACTTACGGTTGCAATTACAAAACGCAAGATGCAAACGTTTGGTGTTATAAGGAGGAGAGGAGAATTCGAGTTCGTCGTCTCGCTTCACAGAGCACAAAACAACTTCGCCATTTGCCAACTTGCTCTTAACCATCTTACTCGACTAAGTAACGGTGAGTGGTAGAGGTTGCATACTGGAGAAAATGTGCTTGGGACTATAAACAGTAATAGCAGAGGTTGTCCCGAGAGTGTCATTGTTGGTAACTTTTACAACAATAACTACAGCTGCTGTTACCACTACCGTCGTGTCGCACTTTTACAACGGCGAGAATAACTACGCTGATACTGGAAATGAATGCAGTTAAAAAAGCATTTTTCTCCTGAATCACAGTGGAATAAAAATTTTGCAATTTTAAAAATCTATATTTGCACCCAAATTGCTCGAAAGCAAAGTTTAAGCTGGGAATCAAGTGAAGTCGAGCATATCTTGGTCCCGGATAACTTTTGGCAAGCAATTGTCAAAATTTGACCAATTATAAAAAGCAAAGTTTGAATTTGAGATTTCAAGTCCAAAAAAACAGTTCGGTAGCAAAAGCCAGAGGATCAATTGGGTCGAGGATTGGTTATCGCTAAAATGACGTCACTCCGTATCCTCGCAAATTTCCGCTAAATTCCCGCTAATTACAATTACGCCGAGCGTTATGAACGTCTTCGCGCTTAAAGGCACGATTAGAAAGAAAAGACGAAGGGAAAGAAAGTTTGTAATTTTGAAGCTACAAAAAGTGGTTGCTCGCTGGAAGCATCACATGGGCGTTTTGGAACCACCATGATAGTTTTCAGATCAGCATATGTGCCACATGCTTCTTTGGATAGAAAGGGCATACATGCAAGCACACATCCACACGGTCCCTGTATACATATGCCTTTCGCTTCCCACGTTTCAAGAGGCATTGCTTTCTGAGAAAGAAACGTATCGTTACCACTTACCAAGGAAGAAGGTTGGCAGAAGGCCCATCGGAACGAAGTAGAAGTGAGTCCCCATGAACCAAAGTGTTATAAAAGGCAGAAAAAAAAGTGAAGGAGAAGAAGAAGAAGAAACGAGTCGATAAAGATGCGTGCGGATAATTATCATAACAGAATTGAAAGAAGTTGGTTACACGCTTGTGTGTATAGAGTCGTAATATAAAAGAAGAACAAAGAGATGGGATGAGAAAATGTGTACATCGGTCCCAACATAACACAAGACAAGCAAGACAAGACAAGAAGTTTGTATGAAACGCGCCGGAAATAAAAACAAGTTTCATCTGATGCCAAAACCGCTACATGCAGTCGAAACCGAACCACTGCGATCCACCGTAACTTTCCAAAGTTGCGTATGATCCCATTTTTGTTTTCAGAGTTCTCGGTAAACGGACCTAAGATGCAGAAATTAGTTACAAAATGAACGTTTCAATTGGATTCCTTATTTTCAAGCATTTTTATTCCTCGCATTTTTTCATTTGAACCTAGGAGGTCGCAAGAAATCGGCAGGTTCGGGTGGAATCCAACACTAACACCTCTAGTGGAAGCGTCACTGAACGCCTCTAGAAAGAAATCTTCAAAAACCAAAATATCTCGGATACAAAAAAAACTTTAAAAAAAAATAGTGGATCTTCGCGATTCGTTTGAGCGAATTAACTAACCATGGTCAAAAATGCAACATTTGAGGAGATTCAATTGCAATTTCGATCCTCTTTTTGTGACCTTTTGCTGGAAACAGTTGAACAAAATTAGTATTCTAAAAAGACGAACTGTAGAAAGAAATGCGTGTTACGTTTTAGATAGACGTCCAACCTACACTTATGTTATTCTCACGGCATATCTAATGAGGACGGTGTACGGATAGGAAATTTTAAGTCAAATGTTACGTGAAAGACGCATATGCGTGTATATCATAGCACACTGCAGAATATCACCATGGTGTGCGCGCACTGGTCTGGCTGTGTGAGATGGCTCGAGTCTGATAAAAGCAATATCCCTTATCACTAATTTTCTTTTTCCCTCCGTTTTGTCCCGTCCTCGAATGACATACTTTGCATAGTCAGCTCGACACTTGGAACACGATCGTTGAAGAATGGACAGGTTCCTTTATTTTTACGCTGCAGAGATATATATTCCTTTCTTGCTGACGTTGTCAGCAAGGAACTCCATTTTTTTTCCTTCTCATCTGTAGCATCTTCGCGCAATTTTCGTTCTGATCAACGTAAACTCTAGTCCGCAAACTCCAATTAAGATGATGAGTAATCGCACGATCTTACATTTTCGAACGTCGATTCTGGGGATCGTCAACTATAACTATTAATTCGGATCGTCGCGATTCGGAAATTCAAATTTCTTCAACTATTTCGAATTCAGATGTTTCCAAAATTTAGACTTTCGAGAATTGAAATTGGTTGAATGTTCTAATTTTTTTTTTTTTCAAAGTGTCTTGAAAAATGTCCAATACTGGAACACCTAAAATATTTGAAAATTCAAACTTTCCTGAAATATCTGACATCGAAACATATTGAATCCCAATATTTTGAATTTTCAAAACTTCAGTAAATTCCGATATTTCCAAAATATTCAAGTTCAAGAAGATATTTCTATTTCAAATATTTTGTAACACCAAATTTCAATAATATATATGGTACTGAAATATTTTTTATCTCTAAATTTTGTCACAATAATTCGGACGATTTTTTCTAAATATACCACTGTGGTGCATAATTAACGACGATTAGTTTCTAAACAATCGTGCAAATTAATTGTCGTTAATTATGCCCCAACCTAACGTATTAAAATCTCGAGTTTCAAATTATTAATTTGAGCTGGAAATTAAGAAAGGAAACCTACACAACTCGTCAATTTGACATTATGCCCCAATTTAACGTAAGAAAAATACATTGCTCTCTACGTGGAAGTGCCATTGTTTCAATACACTTTACGCGTGTCATAAACAAAACAATGCAACGCAGCTGTAATTGAACGATTGGTTAACAAGTAAATAAGTAACCAAGTTCGCTTTAACCAATATAATTCGTTAATTAAAGAAACTCCTTAATTACCGTTCAGAATCTTATAAAAGAACCCTTATAAATTTACGAGAAGTGGTGTTTATTACAGATCTTTCAAGATGCGGGCGATTTAACAATGCAACGCATTGTTACGAGAATATCGTTTAGTTTTTATATCAGACCATCCGTATATTGTAATTACTATTTCATCAACAATTAAAATAACGATATAATTAATAACGTTAACATCGGTAATAACGTAATGAGTAAATAATGATATTAATATTAAGTCAACAATAATATTGCTTACGGTAATTGTTATTACTATTATCACTAATTTTTCTGCTATTCGTTCGAAGAAGATACAAATCTTGAGATTTTTCTCACCGTAGCCTATATCTATAACAATGTAATCGCTACCATTCTTCTTTTTCTTCTTCTTTGAGAATGAACGGCACGATAGAAAATGGAAAAAAAAGGAACAGGACGTAGTGAAATAAAAGATTCATTAATAATTACAATCCGTTCATTCGAACAGAAATTACCACGTGTCCTTCTACTTACGTTAGTTGCCTCTGATTATGTAGAAAATGAATTGTGTGAACAACTTCGAGACCGTCATTCATCAGCAGCTTCATGCTAATTTTTTCCATTGCCTTCGAGTTCATCCTTCTGATTCATTTCGGATGACGAATCGCGAAATCGTTGACTCCAAATACCAGGAATACCGATTTTCGTTTTTTTTTTAATCGTAAACAAGTTTTTGGAATGACATTTTTTTTTTATGGGTGACCATTTCACCCTATGGTGTTCCAATTGGGAGCATCTTTGGTGCGAAACCATGGAAGTTCTTGGGAAGATGCAAAAAGGAAAGAGAAACGTTTAGAACAACGGGTCTGGCTGGTGTAGGATTTAACGATATTATCACACACGACGTACCGTATTCAGATTAAACGCGATATCAAACATCTGAGCAACGCATTACGTACGTTCTCGTGACTTGGAATGGTTTAATGAAGCAAACAGACAGAGTCGATTACGTCACAGCGTGGAAGAAGAAAATCCGGAGAAAAAAATCTGTTCTGAACAAAATATCACAATTACACGTAATTACAGTCACAGGCGCAGTTACACAAAATACTAGCTTGCGCGTTTGCCTTAGGAGTAGACTCGATGGAGAGCCATAATGTAATGACGATATTTTCGTCATCGGAGATAACCGAAAATATTTTTGAGTCCGAAAGAAAATTTAGATCGCAAATGTTTTGGAGAATCAGATTTTTTCGTGAATGAATTTTAGAGTACAATTGAAATTTTTGTGAAATTTTTCCAAAAGTAGGCTGATCTTCAAGTGTTTTGAGAACCAAGGTTGGATCTTCGAATTCTTGACACCCAAAAGAATGCATTCGAAAATTGCGAATACATTTGCCAAATAATGAAGTTTGAAAAAAATATTTAGAAGGTTCATATTTGAAATTTGGTGTTACGAAAAATTTTCTATTCTACGCATTTTTTCTAGAATTTCCCTTAAATACTTTGAAGATTCAAAATTGTTTCTCTATATTTGGGACACCCAAGATCTTCGAAAACATTTTTGGCTTTGAAAAAATATTTAGACTTGAAAATATACTTTTCCTCCCAGTATTTAAAATAATTAGTTTCGAAATTTGCCGTCAACGGGTATTTTAAATCGATTCTCCAATTTTTCTTTCTATGATTAACATGGAATTTTTTCCGGAAAGTTCCCTGAGAGTCCAGCCTTATTGAAAAATCGCATTCCATTTGTTTTGACCATAAAAGAAATTATTTGTACGTAGAAATTTGTGCAAAGAATTCGAGACACGCTCTTTATTTTCTCCTTTTACATAAGAGTGTCGCAGTACGAAGAAGGAAAGAAGAAAGGCGAGGGTTGAGAGTAACTTGAATTGTCGATGTTCAAAGTACAGCGAAATAAATTTCATGAAATGAATAATCAAAGTTTGGATAATCAATACTTAAGTATTTAAATATACTCGATTTGTACGTATATCAGTATGCAAAAAATGTACATATTAAGGAGTCGTTTTAAAATCGAACTACAATCGAAAGAGGAAAGAAGCCTCTCGGAAGTTTACACCGACCGCTGGAAGTATCGCTGAAATTGGATATTTATGCACGATGGTTCCAATTGATCAAGTTAATGAACTTCTCAAGGAATATAATAAGAATAAAGCGACGATTCGGCAACTTTTTGATTGTCATCTTTTTTTTTTACGCATTGCATTATACCTGCAAATAAAGTATCACGAATTTGCCGATTTTACACTTTTCAAGTTAGTTTTATTTCTCGATAAAATTTGCTGAATCTTGTGACAAATTGAAAATCATCAGAAAGTTTATTTAAAAAATTTACACAGATTTTTGGAATCGCCATTAGACAAATTGTCAAGAAATAAAAAATGAAGTTTGAAGAACTTGAATCTTTTATTTGAAAAACTTGAAAAAATTTTTAAATTTTTATTGGAAATAATTCTACGATTTTGGAATTATTAATCGACAATTTTTTACTGGAAAATTCGAATTTATGTCGCAATTATTTTATAGCAAATTAAATGACAGGTCATTAATTTGCATTTTTTTGAATTTATCATTTTTTATCTGCCGGTAAAGTGTACGAAAAATGGGTTTACGCAAAAAAAAATCCACGATCGGAATTTCTACGCCAATAAAGAAAATCACCACCCACGAAAAGAAATGTAACGTTCCAGTGTCGGGCCAAAAACCTTTTTCTGTACCTCTTCTTCGTCTTATTTTGAGAAATGTACATGCAGTTGGTTAACCGGTTGGTTTACATGTGTACAATCTACAGGTTATCCGAAGCGTGGGCGAACTGGAAGCGAAATGGAGAAAAACGTGTAGCAGATGAAAGAAAAAGGAACGATCGTAAAATTGTGAAGAATATCGATGGCAAAAAGGAAGCCGTGTTTTACGAAGAGCGAATAGTTTATTACATGGTTAAATAATCGTCAGAAAGAAGACGGGGTATTGGTTATGCACGGTGCATTCGAGAAAAGCAGCAAAAAATGGTAAAATCATCAATCAAAAATAAAAACAGAAACACAATAGATTGTGTTTGTTTTTACGAAGAGCGTCTTAATCATTCCTCCCATTGGTCGTCTTATTTCTTTCTTGTATGTAAAATGCATAAATTTGTTATTCCCAACACGTGGTTATGTTGAATCTTGTATAGCAATATATAACGTATTTTTTCTCCTCCCTTCTTTTCCAGAAGCTTCGATGAATATTAAATCAGATACGAGACATTAGATATTCTGAAAATGTATATCTTTTTCTGAAATTTCGGGAATTTAGACGGTTATTGTTTGGCTGTTTTTATTGCCAAAGAGAAAAAGCGTAAAGTATGAAAAAGGATAAGAATTTTAAAGAGGATTTTTTTTTCTACAAAAAATTTTGAAAACTGTGCAAAAGACGAGAATTTTAGTGGGAAAAGATTAAGATTTTTATTAAGAAAGTTCCACCATAAATTAGAAATATATGTATACAGAAAAGTTTTTCAAAAATTGAAAATTGTGTTGAAAGAATTTCCAAACAAAAAATCAGAATTTTTGTGAAAGAAATTTCAAAATAATTTAAGAATCTCTCAAAATTGTAAAAATTTCTTTCAAAATTTTTCATTTGCAAATTTGTATTAGAAATTTTGTATTATAGTAACTACAATTAAACAAATTTTTTAATAATAAAAAATTATCATTGGAAAATTGAGTTTCGAAAATTCCAATAAAAAGCAACTATTTTTTTGTCGATTCTAAAGATTATTTGCGGTAGGAAAAATGGTAAAACTTATGTTCCGTGAAATTTTTGCCCCGGTATATTCTGCATTAACCTGAAAAATACGAAGGACGAGCAAATCCAAGGAAGTTGCCGCTTTTTCCGAGTTGGAACAGTAAAATTTTCTCTCTCCAAGTAACCGTAAAAGAAAGGAGAGGAGGAATGCGAGGAACAAAAGTTCGTAGAAAAACACATCCATAGATCGCAATTCGTTCCACCGAATGCTTATATAACAACATCCTTTCTTGCGATACTTATAAAGGTTTTGATCACTTATAGTTAACTCGCCTGTTCAATGTATTATACGTACGTTCTACGGCTACTCCGCATTGAGCACCTGCGAATGAGACTTTATGTAGACTTGGATTATGGCTGCATTTATGTTCCTCGAGGAAACAACCTGCTTTTCTTTTCGCAGCTTCCGTTTCAATTTCAACCGGAAATTCTATATCTTCATTCAAGCAAATTACATACTATAGGTGTATATATTCTCGCAACTTTTTCTGCTCACTGCAATTTTCGTTTTCTTTCCCCCTGCAGAAGTTCAAAGAAAGGAAATGAGCATTTTTTTCTTAGCGATTTCGTGTATGTTAGTTTTTGGAAAAAAATTAATAAATGATTCCATGTTTTCTTTTTTGGAAAACTTCGTAATCAAAAATTTCAAACGTTCATCGGTGGAACTTTTTCGATAAAATTCATACTTTTTTCAACAAAAAAACTATATCTCATGCGAATTTTTTTTTAATAAATCTCCCAAATTTATTAGAAATTCCGCGAATGAGCATTCCAAATTCTTGGAACTCTCCTCTATTAAAAATTCCAAAATATTTCCAATTGAAATTCTGTATTTTTTCTGAATTTTGTCAATAAAAATTCCTAATTTTCAGGAAATTTTAAAAACAGAAATCACAAATTCTTCAAAAATTTCTCTATTTAAAATTGCAAATTATTTAGAAATATTGATGATATTAAAAATCTGAATAAAATCTGAATCGATTTCAAACTTGAAAAAAAAATGTATAATTCACATTAAAAAAGGGCTCGAAAGGAATTTTGTAGAATCTGAAATTTAAAATATCGCAAGTAGATACGAATAAAAATTCGCCGAGGGAAGGGAGCCCTTCTTTGTCGGTACCGTAATCGTCTCCATGGGAAAGGCTACTATAGAAGTAAATATATAATGGGAATCTAAGAGAGGCTGCAGTCCATATCGTTATCCACTGTTAAAGAAGAAGGAAAGGGGAGGGAAGCGGGATGCTGTCTTTGTATTTCGCGTTTGCTTAGCTCAAAGCTCTCGTACCGAAGGTACGACATGGTTAAAAGAAGAAGGTGGGAAAATGTGGAATGAATACAAGAGAAAGAGACATAAAATAAGATAATACGAATAATACAAACATTCGTAAACGAACGTGAAAGAGGTATTACACATGTAAATGTCTGATACGTACACGTAATTCTTTATGCGTGCGAATGAAACATAAACTTACGCGTGTATGTGGCCTTTGTACGAATGACACATTCGAAAGAAGAATTGAGTAACAACTGATTTACATCAGAAAGTCTAACTTTGATTTCCAATTTTTCACGCGAATTTCGAGCGTTTTCCAGCTATTTCCAACTTAGATGATAATGTACCCAAATCGTTTGAAATATTTTCGAAAACACGAATTTCCAATAGTTGCAATATTCAGTCTTCAAATTTGTATTTATTAATTTTTTAATCTGTTTCAGAACACGCCTTTCACGAATTATAGATTTTTTTGCCTTATTTGATAAAAAATTCAAAACTTTATTATGATGGATTGGGAAATTTCGCATTTATAAGTAGCAGGTTCAAATTTCCAAGTTCTGGAGTTCAGAAGCTACAAAATTCGGTTTAAAAAATTTTGGATTCCCATTAAATCGATTAAAATTCAAAATTATCCATATGCCAAGTTCTCAGTCGTTCGATGGAAATAAGGGGAAGTACGTTCCTGGAAGCGCAAGAAACTGCTGAAATAATTGTTGCTCCTCTTTCCTGAAACCTAGCTTCTGCTTTTTTCAACCTTACCTTCATTTTTACATATATACATGGGAATTGAATTTCAAACACGTATGTCGTATGTGTCGTGCTGCAAGGTGGAAATCCTAACATTGCAAATTCCATCACGTTGTTCTTCTTCTTCTTCTCCTCCTTGTTCTCCGATACTTCGATATATTCTAGAAACTATACTTATACCTTCCTCGTCATCCTGGTACAAGAATATACGCTTTGCACAAGTTATTATAGTGACAACGTAAGCAGATCATATTTATAATTATACAAACCGCGATTGGCAGCGGATACCTCGAACACCGTTGCTTTCTTTGCAGTCCATTGAATTGCGCCGCTATTCAACAAAGTCGAGACAAGACTGACGCTAAAAGCGAAGCGTTTATGGAGAAATGGTAAATTCCATTATGCCGTGTTGTCTTTTCAACGTGAAAAGGAATGCAACCATGCCGAAAAGTAAAAATTACTTTCCAAAAATTTAAAAATAAATAATAACAAGGTTTTGAAAAATTGAAAATTCTACCGAAAAACTTTCTAAACAAAAAATCAGATTTTTTGTGGAAGAGGTTTCAAAATAATTTAAACATCTTTCAAAATTGTACAAATTTCATTCAAGATTCTTTATTTCTAAATAAAAGCGGAGCGTTTATAGAAAAATGGTAAAGTCCACTTTGCTGTTATTTTTTTCTTAGGTAAAATGGAATGCAACCGTGCCGTAAGGTAAAAATTACTTTCCACGCTGATAAAGAAACGGGTCAGTACTGGCTCAAACTAAAAATGCATTTGGTAAAACTGTATCGAGCCACAAACCGACCCGGTGTGAATTCCCACTGGGGTTTGAAGATTTCCGGATGCTGCCTCCCAAAGCTACGGCACTGTCCCTCTTCCTCGTGCATTTTGACGAAGTGTCGTGTGACAAGTAGGTACCCATCGTCCGTATCATTGAAGATCTGCATTGTTTCCGATGGCAAAGAGATACGATAGAATGGGGTAGGCCGAGAGGAAGGGTTGCGGAAGTTCAGGCAAGAGGCACATCCTACTTCCGATAAAACTCACTCGTTCGCCCCTTTCCTCTTCGATGCATACACGTACGTGCATCGAAGGTATTGTCACACTTGAATAGGTACACTTATTAAAAAACTTACAAAGGAACACACTCGCTTCTTCAGGGAAAACTTGACACCTGATATCTCATCCCTTCTAGTGTACTCGCATGTACCCTGACGTTTTTGCATCAACGAAAAAAAAAAAAGAGAAAGGGCTTCATGCTTTTCAATTCGTGCACACATCCTTCACAGGAAGGACGTCTGCTATTGAAAGGTCCAAGTCGAAAAAGAAAATTGGGATCAGGGATGGTGGAGAAAAATTATTTTGACTACGTTCACTGGTGCTCGATAGAGATGAGGCTGCAAGTGAATTTTTTACTGTTTTCTAAGTAATTTTTATAGCGCAAATGGCACTTTTGCTTTATCACATGGTAACATGAATTTGTCTATTTAGCAGATATTTTTTATCGCGCGGAAATCGAATATCGCAGTGGTGCAGTTATTTTTATTTCACTATGTAGCTACATTTTCTGACAAACTTACAATAAAGTACAATACAATGCATACATACTTATTTATATGTAATTTCTACGCATGCAGTAATTACGTCTTGCAAAATTTAAATTCGCAACTCTGCAATTTTTTAAGAGGTGGAGGAGGAAACATCTACTTTTTCTTCTACCGAAATTACGACGATTATTTATTATATTATTGTACCACTGTTATCATTAAATTAAATTCATTATTATAATTACTATGATTATTATTATATAGCAATTTTTTTCTTAATACACTTACCGTACGATGCAATACGACTGGTTGCAATATTTATATAAAAAAAGTATAGAATTTTCTAAAAGGACCGAAATCAGAAGTATTATTTTTTTACTTCATCTGTTACCATATTATTGTTATTGTTGTTATTATAAAAGATAACCTGATGGTGCAATAATAGAATGGGTTACCTCAAAAACGTTGTAAGGTTCAAATTTTTTTAAACAATTATTATTGCACCATCAGGTTATTTTTTTTCATTTTCGGGGGTTTTCGAACAATTTACAATTTGTACCTTACAACGTCTTTGAGGTGACCCATTCAATTATTGCCACAATTACAAGGAAAATTCGCTACCAAGATTCGTGGTTTCTATTGTGTCGCGTAAAAACGTAAAATTGACATTTCTCGTTTTGTTCCATATGTGACGGATACGTACGTAGGTTCCGTAGAAAAGAAGGAGACGTATATGTTTCAGTTCATATCCACGTTTTATTCGTCTTACGTTTTATAAGAAGGAAGGTAGGGCGTCACGGATGAGAGATTTGAAGTAAAAAGGAAGCAAGCAAGGCATATACGGTAGTAAGTTTCAAAGTTGTTGGTTGTTCGTTCGCTCGCTCGCTCACTCGCTGGCTCGCTCGCTAAGGTGCAAGAAAAACATGACGACCTCATTGTTTTATACCTCAGCTGCGCCGGAGATAACTACCACTTCCCCACTGGAAAGGTACATTGCAACAATACCGCCCTTTTTCTTCCTCCAGCTTTTTTCCCTTTCATACACTGCTTTTGGAAATATGCGACCTGGAACTCTAGTATAGAGGCTTGGTCTCAGGTTCTAAATCAATTTTCTACACTTGAGAGATGCTTGTACCAACAGTTTGCAGGAAAAAAACGTCATTCCTTCGCTCGTTCGTTGTCAGGTTTTTATGCCTCGATCCTCGATCCTTGATCGCAAAGGAATTTCGAAAACGTCGGTAAAACAGTTACTAGCTCTCTTATCGGCTGCTAGAAACTGTTTTACCAACAAGTGATACTCTACCCTATCGGAGAACGATAAGTCGATTCTCTTCATTACCGCAACTCCGCTAGTCCGATGTTATTAGGTAACGATCTGCCTTACCGGTAACGAATGACACTCCGCAAGTATGCGGCAAGTATACGAACTAACAAGAATCCTCCGCTTTGCTTAGGTGTAACAGGTCTGCAGGGGCTTTTTTGAAGGATTCGAAGATGCAGTTTAGAAAGTTAATAAGACGTATAAAATGTTAGTGGCTCTCTGGGAAACCCAGTGTGACTCAAAGGGTTAAAAAAGATCCTTTTTGATCAATTTTATGAAATTGCTTGTACCCAAATTCAAGCTGAAATACGATTGTTCTCGCAAAAAATCTGTTTTTAACCGACTTTCGGTAGGATTTCGTGAAAATTAAACCTTGGAATTAAATTTATGCGTCAAATTACTCGCAGCTGATTTTTGGAATTTCAATTTTTAACCATTTTTCGGGAAGATCAAAATTAATCGCCAAACCATCTCCCATATGGCTGCTGAGGCTTGGAATTCCGAACCTACGCGCACCTTTCGAGTGATTTCGAACCTTACCGATGCTTTATTATCGTTGCATGTATATTCGAGAGAAGTAAACGAGGTTTTCTCCCATAAAATTGTCACGCTTTGTCACGCCAGTGTCTTTTTCGCCCAACGATCCGCGTCGTACATTAGCCGGCGTGTTTCGCCTTAATGAGAAATCAAGCGAGACGTGCATATACGTGCAGTGGGTTTCTTTCACTAACTCTATGCACAGCTAGTTGGATTCAGTCGTCGTTTCCGTAATTACAGAAAGAAATGCAGACAAGAAAGTGCAGCAGGCGAGTGGAAGAAGTAATGTAAGAATAGAAAGCTTTTTTTTTTCATTCCACCTCGCGCTTATTGTATACTTTTATATACTTTTCCCTCGTCCATACGCGATTATCGTAATTGATACTCTCGAATGAAGGGGACAACAGCCAGCCTAGCTGGATGACTATTTATTTCCCTCCCACACACGGAATAAAAACGATTTGCGAAATTTGGTAAAAGAATAATGATAATTGCACTCATAATGAGAGATAGCGAAATTGCACACAAGTGAAACGTAAAAATCCCAGAAGACATTTTTCGCAAAAATTTTACCGGTAAATTGTAAGAACGAAATTAGGAGAAAGAAGCGTTGAATTGAAATTGCGTTTAATCGAAAGTTAGCTATTTTACAAGTGATTCGTTTCACCTGCAAATTTTCAATTAAGGTATCAATTCATATTCCTGATCAACATTTCCTTTATTTATTGACCTTTCAATGCATCTTAACAGTATTTCTACCAAAGGTGTCAAAAGACACCTTTTAATATTTGAATTTAGAATTATTTTCGAGGTTCAATTTCATCTTTTTTTGAAATCCACAAACGGGAAGTGCTTAGAAGAGCAATTATGGTCTGTAAAAAATTTGGTATTAAGCGAATTTATTTTTATTATAATTCTATATTTTTGGTTTTGAAGTTTTGATTACGTATAATTAATAATAAGAGCAAAAAATAGTGTCAAAGCTCAATTTTCACAATCAATTTTTTTAGTTACTTAACAGAAAGCCGTTGGAAATTTATAAAAAAAAGTTTTTTTTTGTGAAAAAATCGTATTTCTGCTTGGCTAACGGTAAAATATATAATATAAGGATTCCAACTATCATATGTTTCTAGTAATTCTAGCTACATTTATTGTTGTTGTTCCAAATACATAATTGCATCATTGAATCAACCAGAAATTAAATAATTCGTACCTTTATCTTTTTCGTCACAGAATTCGAGTGGTAATAACAACAGAACTAGTACATTGTCATTCTAAGAACCATACTATTTTCTCTTATGGTACTCTATAAATTTCTCTTATGGTAAAGCCATACTACAGTAGTAGTACCGATTCTTGTATAACAGCACTATTGTATGGAACAACAATGGTTCAAAAAAATTACGCACTAAAAAGCTGCGAATCTCCAAAAAAAAATATGTGTCTAGAAAAATAACAGATGAATATTAATATCCTCGGAGTGATTTATTACACATCAAGTCATTAAATCGGCTTTTCTCTCTTCGTTGGAAACACTTCTATAAGCTTATATTCGAAAGTCGTTAATCCTTAAGAGAGACAGGGGGTTTCTTGTCACTGCGATTGCAGGAAAGAAAAGAAATGAGGTTGAAAAATCCTTTTGCTTGGATATAACTAACTATTACTTTGCTCGCTTGCTCGTATAGTTCGTCAACTTTATTTCCACTTCTGTCGTTCTCTATCTCGGCCTCTCACTCTCTCTTTCTTTCCCTCTCTCTGTCGCTCTCTCCATCTAACAAGAAACGCACGTTCTTATAAATAATAGGTACCTGGAAAAAATACTTGCCAAGCCTGCAATTGTAACGCCACAAAAATCAACCGTGGACTCTTACAAGGTTGCGACTTAATTTCCTAAAGAATTTCATGAAAATTTCGATAGAAATAGAGATTATCGTGGTTTTTGGAAAAATTCCTTTGGGTTAAAGAATTTACTGATCCGTACATGTCACCGAGATACCCTACAATTTTCTTCATGTTAAGTAAATTTTTGTCTTTAACATACCAGTCGGTGAAGATAAGTAAAAGCTACTTTGTACACTGTCAAAAATTAAAGCATAGTTAAAATATATTTTTTTTTTCGATATAGAAGTGGTAAAATTTACCTTTTACATTAAAGTATCTACTGTCAAGTAATAAAAATTACTTACCATAATAAAAAAAATTGCTGTAATATTGTAAAATGTTCCTTCTGTATTTAAAAAAAAATTCTCTTAGGTCGCAAAAATTAATATCTACGCTACAAAATTCCATAGAAATCGATAAAATTTACTTTCCCTGTTGCAAAAATTACCGTATCATTCTAAAATTTGCCCTCTACAATAAAACAATTGCTGTAACGTAGCAAAAATAATTTCCATTGCCACGAAACCGGATAGAAGATGGTACATTTTTTTTCTCTACTATAGAAATTCATATACAGTAAAATTTCCTTTGCACACCGGTGCGATGGATGCAACACAATGGAATCTACAAAATCTGTCTAAAAATAGCGAAAGTTCGTTTTGAAAAATACAAAAGTGCTTTGTGTGCCAGAAAAATTGCCGTACCACGGTCAATTTTGCATACCACGCTGTAATAATCGCCGTAACGACGTTGTAACTTCTACTCCCGCGAGGGATCGGCTGGTATTTCGAATTCGACAGACTGTTATTTCTATCGAGGTAACAGTCCCGATAGAAATACCAGCCGATCAACCATTACTCCTATCGAAATAACAGTGGATCAGTCGGATTGAAGGATGCATGATGCAAAAGCCGTATGCAATCTACGATGTTGATCGTAAATAGCACGATCTTTCTTTCCCAGTGCAGTGGTAGTGGTAGTGGTACATGGCAATAGCGTCCGTTGCAGGCGTACATGCATTGCATCGCATCGCATCGCACTGAACTGAACTGCACCGTGGTCTCCGCGTTGCATGCAGACTACGGCCAGCGAACATACCATTCTATTGCAAACTGTAAAGTTGCAGCTCGTGACGACGATTGCACCGAAGAGTAGCATCTTAAACAAGCAGGAGAATTGTTTATAGCGCCACAGAGAATGGAAGGGAATCTACAGAAAGAGCAGAAAAGATCCACCTATCTCTTCCACCTTTATCTCTCTCTATCTCTGTCTCTCCTTCGGATCATATGTATATATTTGCTTTTATAACCATCCACAACCGGTCGTTTTCAACAGAGAGAGAGAGATAGAGAGAGAGAGAGAGGGAGAGAAGGAAAAAAACAACAGCAACAACAACGTTGAACCATTAGTGGCAATTAGGCATGTATCATAGTGGTACCAGGTAGTGGTGCCATACATGGTCACAAGTTATATTATCGACTCTTGTAATGTTCTACACGCGCCAACAATTTCCAGCAAACTGACCAAAAAAAGAGTGGGAGAGAGAGAGATATCGCTAAAGGTGATTGAAAGTTTTCTGAAAATGAGAAAAGTTACATGGTTTTTTTTTTTCGGGAGGTGAAAATGCATAGATGGGTGGCACCAAAGTTTTTTCTGGAATTTTAGAAATTTTGATAAGAATGGAAATAACGAAAGTGTGTAGTTGAAGGATTCCAATTAAAATGTGTAGTTTCCTATATTCCAAGTTTTGATATTTTTTAATAGAGAAATTTATTATAACAGATGATTTTTTATAAGATAATTTTCTATATTGGAAAAATAGGTGCAAGGAAAATGAATTTTTTTTCGGAAAGTACCAATTTTCAAATTTTGTTTTTCATCATTTTCGCGATTAAGAATAAAAACGCAAGTGAACCAAGCTTTTTCTGAAAACACACCTGTCTCTTATAATCTTATTAGAATATTTAAAAAGACGTCAAAATATTTTTTATTGAAATGTTATTGAAAAATTATTAGTGGTATATTTTTAAAACATTTTTTGTTCGGTAATCTTTTCCTGGTCTTTCGAAATTATAATAATAGACAAATGTTGAACAAATTTTTCTTAGGGAAAGTACCTATTTTTTTATATCTAGTAAGAAAATAGTAAATTATTTTTTCTGGGAAATTTCTAATAATTACCATAAAATCGTTAGGAGTTTGTTTTCCAAGTATATAGGATTTTTCCTCGAAAACCAATTATTCGTTAAATATCCGTGAAGTCCTACGGAAATAATGTAACAAAAAAAATGCCACTAATAACGTAGGGTCAAAGTATTAATCGAATGGTTCTTCTGAGCGATTAATATTAATTCTTACCTCGGGAAAAAGTAAGTAAAAAAAAAATAATAATGTAAAATGCAAGAATTCCACATATCTATCTTGGAGGTTGAAGAACCATCTTACGATGGTTTATCTTACAGACTACCAAATATTAACATAGCTAATGCAGCTGCTTCGAAGTAAGTAAGGTCTTTAGGTGAAGGGTACCTTTACTTTCCCCTTAAGATTCTAACCTGGTGACCAAAAAGAAGAAAAAAAAAAGAGAAAGAAAACGAACCAAGAGTTTTTAGTCTCCAGAGTTCTGCTGTTGGCTGGAGCTCCTCTTTTTCTCTTTTTCTCAGAAACACATTTTTTTTTGTAAAGGTGAGAACGATGCAACCGTCTCGTAAAGACTGACAAGATATCGGAGTGGAGACATACATAAAGATTAGATAAATTTTTACTTATTTTTAACCTGCGTGGTCTAAATGTTGGCTTCTTCATGATTATTTGGATCAACATTCCACTTAACCATTATCAAAAATAGTTTTTATTTCTCATGTTACAGTTCAGTAGCGAGTTAACAGTTTACTTTACGTCGGGATGCAATTTCCAACATATTCAAAGTAGAATGCACTTTTAGAATCGTATGAAGCATATTTCTCAAAGTCGCTGCAAATTTGAAATCATAGGAAGGAAAATATTATTGTTACAATCTAGTAATTGTAATTCCAAATTATAAAATATAAACATTTATCGAATAATTGCATTTATTTTTTTAATCAATAAAATAATTAGCGTGGAAAGTAAATTAAATTGCACTGTAATAATTATAATTTTGCGTTACAACAAAATTCCTCGTTGCTACGTAAAAAATTCGCAACAATCGCGTAGTAAAATTCACCAAAACTCCATTTCGTCTGATTATTTACTAAACGATTACTTTCCTCCAATTATAAATTTTGCGTTATAAAGAAAAAAATGACGCCATCTTGTAGTAATTATAATTTCTTAATATTGCAACATTTTCCATTTCTTTGTAAAAAAAATTACTGCTACGACATAGTACAATTGACTATAAAGTGAAAGCCTTTGTCGAATAATTGTTTCCTCCGAGTTCCTTTGAAAAAACGTCGCGGTTAAATTATACATTTAACTAAATAGGGAAGATCGAAGCCGTAGATAGCCGGTGGAGCCGCGCTTGCAGGTTTAAATTATGAAAAGACACTATCAGCATGATGTCCATACAAGCTCATGAAAGCGATAAGATCCTATCATCGAGCTATTGTTTATATAAAACTGTAGAAGCACAAATCAAATGGGTCGCTTCTTTCAACTCCTCTTCTCATTTATATACATCGATATAAGGCCCATTAAAGACATTCACTCTTTTAGGACCCATAAAATATTTTATCCGGTTTGCGGATCAATTTCAAATGTAGAAAGAAAGGCACGAAGGGGAGGACGTGGGAAAGAGAGAGAAAGAGAGCCAAAAAGTACGCGAATCTTCCGATTCGCGGATACTCGCAACTATATCAAGATGCCTTTTTCGGTGCACCAAATTCATAAATAATGAAAGCTAAAAATCGATGAAAAAGCGCCGGTTTTCGAATTTCTTCTTATTCTCATACTTCTTTCCGTCTTTCCCGCACAGCCTGGCAGGCTTTGAATTTGTAGTCTTTAAACCTTTTAAGGTTTTTGCCCGCATCTAAGTATCCAGACCTTTCTATATTCCCTCTTCTTCTTCTTCCTCATCCTCCTCCTCCTCCTCCTTCTTCTTCTTCTTCTAACTTTTGATCTTTCATATAAGATCCCTTAAACTATCGGGCAGTCGAATAAAGACTACCGAATTCACGTGATTTGGAAGAGAAGTCGAGTCCAAGTTAAGTTATTCGCTTCTTACCGATATTTTTTCACGTCGGTGTAATTGCAGAAAAACTTGGGAAAATATATGTTCCTTTAATTGATGACACACATTTCTTGTATCCTTTTATGACGTTTCTTCTGTTGTTGTTGTTGTTATTGCTTTTGCTGCAACTGCTGCTATTTTTACTATCATTCTTGTTACCAATTCAACACCTGCTTTTGCTGCTGCTGCTTTACCTGCAGTTTTTATTATTGCAGTTGACGTTCTTGATGTGATTGTTACTATTGTTGTAATTATTGTTGTTGGTCCTGCTCTTTTTTAAATCGTTTCTATTTTAATTATTGTTGTTGCCGTTACCAACCGTATTGCTGCTGCATTATTATTAACTAAGTTGCTGCTTGGTTATTAACATTGTTGGTGCTGTTGATATTGATACTATTGTTGCTTCGGATACTAAAAAAAATTTATAGTAATCCTACCTATTGCTATAATCAAATATAGCATCAGCAATATATTTCTAGTAATTCCAACTACATTTATTATTACTGCAACTACTTTCATGATTGAGTCAATTAGAAATTAAATAATCGGTGCCTCCATTTATCACATTCCAAATTATTCTCGTCTTTCTTATCATTGTCACTACTACTACGATTTTTATATAGTCGTTACTATTAATACCAGATGTTTCTTTATTTTTGTTACTGCTCTTGTCCCGTTGTCGCGACTACTACCATTGTTGATCTTTTGCGACTGCTGTTATTCTTATTGGCATAATTGCTGCAATTACCACTGTCACTGCCGTTTTAGACGTTATTTCTCCTCCTCTTCGCGGTGATTACGTAATTACGTAAGCAAATATCCCTTTATTTTTGAATACATCCATCGCTGCGTTCACCCGAGGGAGAGTTTCCGAGTCATTAAAAAAATGTTTCGAGCCAAGTCATGATAGGGTGCATCGAAAAATGCGTATCTTCATGCTCCATCGAACGAAGAAACGTCATTCGTCTTTTTCGCTTTTTCAAACCTTCATCAAACGTCAGCTTTCGAGATACAGAGTCGATCTTCCCATCTTTTTCCTTGGTTGAGCGTCTTTACAAAATCAAAGCGAAGGAGAGAAAGGAGGAATCATCAGCGAGATTTTTCCGAGATAACAATGGCCGAGAGTCATTAAACAGAAGAAGAACAAAATACGGAGCCGTAGAAAGGGAACGAGAGGGGGAACGGTGTAAATAAGAGACGCATGAAAGAGGAGACCCGCGGTTGAAGAAAAGAGAATTTATGATGATACTATGAAATCTTTATCATCATTTTTTCTGATTTACTCCTTCTCTTACTTAACATTCTTCGTATCCTTAGCAACCTTGGATGGACGTTACGATGTTCCTGTTATTAATTTGTTTTGCGCGCTACTCGCAACGCGTCGAGAGCTAGAGGGAAACCTGTTTCTAACAGAACGTTAGTATAGGATTACGTTGCGCTCCCAGTAAATACGAAGAAAAAGAGGTAAAAAGCCCTTTCGAAAAAAAAACGAACCCAAAAAAAATGGTATTTTAGAAGGATTTTGTTCTCCGTTAAGACCAAAATATGCGTCGTTTTTCATTAAAAAGAAGATTTCCTTTCTTTTTACAAAGCCGACGCGTCTTTTAAGAAATACAGACGGTGCATGGAAGTAACGCAAGAGTGGTAGTTTCTACCATGCTCGATTCTTATTCTTCGTTTGGAGAATTACAGGAAAAAGTGCCATTATATCAACATTTTGTTTCCTTCTCTCTCTCTCTTTTTTTTCAGCCCATCGATTAATCGGTATACCGATTTCTTGGTACATCAATTCTTCACTCCATTGATCCACGAGTCCATGAATTAATCGATCCATTATTCTATCAATTGGCCCATCGACTTATGAATTCATCAGAAAATCGATACATCCTCTAACCGCACTTCGCCAATTTTTTGATACAATTATTTTTCAATTATTATTCCATTAGTCCATTAACCCATCGGTCCAAGAAATCATCAATTAATCGAGTTATCGGTATCTACAGTGTTAAGAATTATGAGTAATTAATAGTATAAATAATTAATACTAATTAGTAATAATTATCAGTATTATTAATTCACCAATTCTTTAATTCATCAATCATTCAAGCTACGAATTCATCAATTGATTGCTCTTATTCTCTTCTTCTCTTTTTCGAATCAAGAATCAAGAATTTTTAGTAACAATTCTTCGGTAGAATTTTTTTCCGACAGATTGAAAATTACTTTTATGCTGCTATTAGCAAAATAAAATCATCCAATCTTCGTAGATTCAACTGGAAGAGGAAGAAGAACAAATTATGGAAACTTTTGTTGCGTAAAAATTGAATTTCAGTACGATGTGACAATTTTTGCTGGCTTGTTCTAATCTAACGTCCACCACGTGTTATTTTCAAAGACCTGAATTTCAAAGTCATACAAATGAATAAACGTAACTGTAAGTTACTGCCGCGTGACATCCACGTCGAAACTTTTCTCGAATGACTCTTGGAATAAGTCCAGTATACGTACAGTATCTACGGAGCCTAGACTCCAACTTGTAAGTTGTAACCACAGCCGAGGTATAACGGTTCATACCTGACAGTGGAGTTTCTTTCGAGCATTCCTAGAAATTTTCTCGAGTCGCTTCTGCTGGACGGTAGTTTCGAAAATATGGATTTTCCGTAGTCGCACGAATCCGTCTTGGTCTGGACACCTATCTCCCCAGCATCCAGATTTGCGGAGAGTCAATTTCGAGATCATTGGTAGATTTTCTTATTCCATGTACCAACTTGACGACAGAAATTACCGCAAATCAATAATTTTGCGATAGCCAATATTATTTTCTTCTAAAATTGCATAATCTACTATTATCTCACGTAATAGAAAAGATTTGCCGTATTGGAATAAAATTAATTACCATAAAACAGCAAAATTCACATCTCATGTAACAGAAGTTGTTATAATTGAAAGTTATTAATTTTATATTATATACACATATATTTCAGCATGCCACGACCACTTGTGTGTGTGTGTGTGGGGTATGAAAATATACATATATCTATGTATATATCGATACAGGTATCTGTCTTTGTCCCAGCTTCCACAGGTATCTTCCTTCTCTCTCTCAAGGATTCCCAAGTAAAAGGTTTTAGACTTTAGAATGTATTTGCATGCTACAAGACCGTAGAATGCGGCAACTTTCTTGTATAACATACATTGATCCTCTTTTTTTTAACAGTATTTTTATTATACCCATTTAGTTTGTTTTCTTTCGGCCTCCTTTAAAGTTTTGTATATACATCTTCTGAAAATGTACGTAATAATAACTGTAAAAGCAAATAAAAACTGCCTCAATTCGTTTAATTAATAACTCTGCTCAGTTTTTTCTTGAGGTCTCTGCTGCACGTCAAACGACTTCTCAATTTTGACTTTCCTGGAGTAGAAGGTGACGCGAGTTTTTAATTTATGGTAATTTTTTTTATGTCGTGTCACCGCTGGTACTACAAAGCGTCGTGGAAACGGTGGCACTTGAAAATCTCGTATTTTGTCCAACAGGTTTTAGAACGATTTTAACGATTTCCAACCGGGTAGATATTGTTCTTCGCTAAGAATAGGGCGTTTTCTTAAGCGCTTTTCTTACTGGAAAAATTCATTGCCAATCCATTGTATGTTATTCGTTCAAACAAAATAAATGCATTTGCGAAATAATTATTTTCCATAAGATGTAAATTTTACGCCATGAAAAATAAACTACCTTATTTTTGTAATTTCATAATGTTACTACATTTTTCACTAGTTTGTAAAAATTGGATAAATCAGTAAAGGAAAATTTTTCAAATGTCCCTAATTTTCGTATAAAGATTTAGAATTTTGAGAGAATGCGGATTTTTTTTTGTGTTCCAGAATTTCAAAAAGTATTATCTTTGTTGTAGAAAACGAGAAATTCAAAATTCGTGGAATTTTCGAACGCTGTTGTCTGCAATAAATGGGAAAAAATACGAATTGTTTAAAATAGAAGTTGCAAAAAAAGTTTCGTGATTTTTGATATTTTTTTTAATACAATACCAACTCTTGCTAATGTTATTTCCTTCTTCCACGCGTTAGGTTCCATGCAAAGGTTTCTGACAATTTCTCTGACGTATTCTCATCATTATTAATATACCTGTAACTTCTAAATATATCCTTCACGGAATATCGTTCGACTTGTTTTTTTACCTTAATAAATATTTACAAAAATAATAATTAGCCGTTAAATTCCTTAACGAAGGACTTTTACCGGCTGGAATGGTTGAGAAAAGTTAAGAACGTTAAGAATGTTACCACTGAGTTGGTAATATCCTCCACTATATTTACAAGGGGAAGCAAAAGTAAAGAGCTTGAGGATCCATTAGCGAGAGAAGATAGCGGAGACGATGCGAGGATCAAGAAAAAGAAAGAGGATTCAACTTTTAAACCAGCCACATTAATATACACGCACACATGAGCATACGTATACATTACAGCAGCATAGCAACGTACATTAATAAATGTTTACAAAAATGATTGCCTAGTACGTAGTAAAATTTGCCTAGCAACCTTTTTTTTATGGCGTTGTAAAAATTACAACGTCTCCCATGGGATCGACGCAGTGGAATTTCTTGCTACAAAAGAAAATTCACGATTTCTTTTATTCTCCGGGTAGAGTTTGATATAAAAATTATCAAAAATTGCAGGTCGATTGTATGGTTGCCAAATTTCAACGGGATTGGAATTTTTTCGGGTAAAAATCCCATTCTTTTGGAATCATTCGAATTTCCACCGGAATTGAAAGAAAAGGACAAAGAAAATTGGCGAAAGATTTTGGGTTTCCCGGGAATCGAAAAATCTATTCGATCTAAAGAATATTATTTTTTTTTTTGGTGAGAATAAATTAATATCTACTAAATTAGATATTTACTAATAATTAATAATTATATCTACTAATATAGTTGAAGTTTTTATCTGTATTCATATGATTTGGAAAATAAAAAATGTTGTTATTTGTTATTTCGACACCCCCAGATCCTGGTTTGTTACCGGTCCATTCCTGGTCGTAAGTTCCTCTTCATACTTGTATATATCTCTACCACCAAGGATGATCTACAACACTTTCTATATATAGAGTTTTCCCTCTGGTGTTAAAATCAACTTTATACACTCACCCGCAATAATAAGCGCTTACAGATACTTTACGGACTTATTACAGACTGTCCGTATACACGTACCACGAATCACGAATCTGCGTGATGAGCTCAGCCTTCTGGCGAAATTGAAGAAACGAACCTCATCCTCGTATTGCAGAAACGCATATACGATACATACGTACGAGCGACTTACTTGCATCGATGGTTTCGGTAAAAACGTGGACGTATAATTTTGCAAAGAATAATTTGAAATTCCAAATAGGCGAGTACTTGAAACACTTAAAGTTCAACTTATCATAATTACACGCCAGAATGATAATGCTAATAATGGTGATAGTGCCAATTACGTTTTGCACGCGAACGAGAAATCTGGGAATACCGACCTTCGATTACTGGCATGCAAAGTCCGAATTTCTCGTTACGAGGTATCGTTTCCCAAACCGATACCCGAATTTTGAATTTTACCATATAGTCGAAAAAAAATTGCTCTAGATTTGGAATTTGCCAGGTCGCTTTCTTTCGAAAAATCGAATTTTTAAATGAATTCTTGGAAATTATCGGAAGACCCTTATCGGATGTATTTTTTCGCGAGGAATCCATTTTAATTGTCATAATTGCGAATTTCCAGCGGGAAGTACGATTTTTTCTCAAAAAACTTGGTATTTACAATCGTCCGTTAGGATTTCATGAAAATGGATCTTTGGAATCGATTCTACGCGCGAAATTACCCTTAGGAATGGGTTGCCCAATTCTATCTTTGAAACTTTAATCTTAGCCCTAATTTCAAGGCCAAGGTACGGGACTTTCAGAATTCGATTTTTGGAATCATCTTTTGGGCACTTTCGGAAGGCCCTTGGGATGTATTTTTCAATGGATGTTTGTAATTTGTTCGTAACACGATTCGACATTACTAATCCTTGTCATTTCTTCTTTGTTTCAGGTAAGAAAGGGCATCGCAACTAAACGTTATCTTCAAGACTGGGGGGAGAAAAGCCAGAGCTTTGAAATCTCGAAGGATGGGGTAACTATATCATGGTAATGCACCAGGTTTTCGTTTCGACGCGAGATAGTAATCCGAACGTTCCTCCTTCGTTAGCTGGTTTTGGAACCTTTGGACTTCAACTTTAGAATGTAAAGCGGGCAGCGACTGCATCTGTTTCTCTCTCTCTTTTTGTTATTTCAAATAAGATTTAGGGACAAAAGAAATCTAGGGAGTAGGAGAGTGGGCAAGAGAGAAAACGGACGATATACGTGTGATATTCTTTGTTCTTCCTTTAAGTGGAGCTATAAGATGAAGAGTTGAGATTAGACGAAATACACGTGTCAGATTCTAACTTCAAAGTGACCTCCTAACTAGTTTATACATTTTTTCTTGTTCTTCAAACTCCTTTTTTTTAATTTCGACGGTGTTCTCCTTCCACCTTTTCTCGAATGTCAAAACACGAAATCCGATCTTCAAAATCCTTGAATTGGATTCCCACTCGCGGCTCGGCGAAAAAAAGAGGAAATTTTGATAAAACTAAGAATAGTATCAATATATTTTCCATTTTGTAGTAAAAAAAGCAAAAGTTTTTATAATTTAAAAATTTACCCCTTTCCACTATAAATTCGTTTCGCGAAAAAAGAAAAATCCTCAAAAAAAAACTACCTAATAAAAAAAATTTTCCTATTGTTTCGGTACAAAATTCACGTTAAATAGTTTTCTCCGTTTTTCAGTTTCTTCTCTCTCCAGCTTTATCTCTTCTCTTTCTGTTGGTTTTGTATATTTATATATATAGTAGTGTCCCGAACCGATAGATTCACTGGGAAGATTAGCTACCACAGCTATCCCTCGGTCTGGGATTTTACAAGCTGTTCTACAAGAAAAGAAGCTTCTTCTTTTAAGACCACATACTGTGACTCAAGGATCTCCGAGCATTCGGCATGCTTTTGTTCATCATTCTCTTCATTTGTTCAATTTTTTGCTTATCCTTTTTTTTCAGTTATTCGTATTCCTGTTATCAATCCATCAACACCTTGTACGGGTCCTCTTTTTTGGAATCTGGCTGACTGGCCCGCACTGAGAAAGCGAGTCGCCGAACTGACTTTTTTCAGCGATCCCAAAGACCCAATTATAGACCCCGTCCCAGACTTCCACCATACTTATACCGATGGAAATTTACAAATTCCAGACGTGTGTAACTGAATCCAGTGCTGACTCCAACTACTGGATACCAGTATATCTGGTCCAGTACTGGACCCAGATAATGTTAGTGGGAATCAGCATCCAGAAATTAACCCTTTCTTTCACTAAGTTCTTTGGGGGCGAGACTTCTTTTATTCAAGAACCTACAAAAATTTTTATACGAGGAAATTTCTTATACTGGAAACTTAATGATTAAAAAACTGATTATATTAATTTAATGGACGCTTTTTTACGTTTTTCTCGATTGGAATCTTCAATGTTATAAGTTTTGGGGTTAACGCTGTTTTTCATTCTTTATTTATTTATTTTAGAAATTTAACTAACAATCAAGACAAATTTTATCCTAAATGAAAAATATTAAGATTCTCGGTGAAGTAAAATTACACAAAAGCACTAAAATGCTGTAAATAGAGTTTAAAAATTAAAAAATGATTTTGAAATAGGAAGTTGATATACTTGCCACCGATTTCGATAGAATTTTTTAAGGCAAAGGTTGAAATGCCTAAGATATTAATTAAATAAATCGGGAAAAAGACGCGCCAGGGTTGAAACCATTTCAAATTATCCCTAAATCATAAATAATAGATCAAATATTTTATTTCCCCGTTTTCCTCAAATCGTGACAAAAAGGGTTAATTTCAGAATCGGCAAAATCCAACACCTCTAAACTGTAAGCCATTGTATCTCTTCCCCTTAGTGGCATAAATTTTTATATCCTATAGATCCCTCGACAGGGCAGGTAATTGCGCGAATGGTGAAACAAAATACGATTTATGTTTTACGGGGCGGAACGGACCAATCGCGATGCTCGGAAACCTGCCAATAGATATTAGAAAAACGAAAAGAAAAATACAAAAAATAAATATATAATAGTCTCAGTTCCGTCGAAGTGCTGCAATTACTGTTAACTTTCACGAGTGGTGCAGGACAGTTCCTTTTTTTTTTACTCCACGCAGTGGTTTTCTGTTCCACATTCGCATACCGAAGATTATTAGGACTTACCTGTGTTTGATATCTGCTCGAAAATTACAGTCTTGCATAACAATAGGAGAGTTTAGCGGGTATATATTAGCAGAATTCATTTCAGTCTCTCGCTGCTATTTTATTTTCCTTCGCGGAATCGTTACGCTACAGATGCAATTATTCAAATGACGACAGTCTCTAAAAGCCATAAAATTTGCAATTGCACGGCAATCCGACACTGGTCAATTTGCAATCTTTACGACGTGGTAGGAAATATTATCATATTGCAAAGTAAAAAATTTTCGTGGCGTGGTAGAATTCCTTTCGGAGTTGCACGAGTCGCAGCGTCACGGTAAAATTTGCTATTGACGATGCCCCGTAACAGAGCGTATTTGTTTTCTTTGAACGTGGACTCGAAATTTCGTCGGCGAAAATTTGCGAAAAAGAGGGAGAAAACCGAAAGAGAGAGAGAGAGACAGATTTTTGCGAAACTTGCAAATGCCGTTAGTTACATAAGAGAAGAGAAGTTATGGGTATCCAAGTAAACACACGAAACCTGTTCAATTATTCGAACTCGTTTGTAACGACGACATTGTTTATAACAAGAGTTGTGTATGGATGGGTATGTATGTACACATGTTGTAAAAGGGGCCTCTTATCTGCAGGTTTATTTAGCCACGGTTTTATGACTCATCCACGCACTGTAATCAAACGTAGGCCATAGGGATGATAGTAAGTTTACGTTTACTCGCTATTTGTACACGTACGCATGGTATATATATGTAGCTTCGCAAAGATTACACTTTGCACATCTTTCTGTGTATAGTAATAATAATATAAATATATGTGGTATAATGCAGAGCTCCGAAAAAAGATTTGTGTGTATCGGTATCAACACGAGGACGATGACTGTTGAAGACAGTTTCCAATGCTTACCAATGTTTACCAATGTTTTAAAATAACGTTGAGAATTATTAGAACTAATATATTCTTTATTCGTTATTATATAATATTTGAGGTTCTTGTATTATAGTTATTAATTAATATTGTATCGTTAAAAAAAACTTTGTTTTCAGGCTCCAGTGTTTATTTGTAATTGAATTGTTATTTCGTTTTATTTTAAGATTACTTTTTTGTTTTATAAATTGAGACTGAGGATGAAATTTTGTAGTTTCTAATTCAATAAAGTGCTTCTGTTAATTCCAACATCGAAAAGTTTGAAAAATCAAAAAGAATCATCGATCAACTGGGAATTAATGCGACGGTAAATTTAAAATACATGGTTAATGAGAAAATTTGCATAGTAATTAGTTTTACTTGGAATGCAACGAAAAAAATTAGTTATTAATTGGTCATGTGGAAGGAGAAGATTTCTAAAATACTTAATTTCTCTAGAATTCGATTCCAAAAAAAATTGTATTTTGGGAACTAAAAACGATAATAATTTTTATCTGGTAGCTTCAAGATTTTCCTTCTATTCCTGTAAATTTCAGACTTGCATTCCACTTTCTCCAAAATTTACGATTTTTGCCCTAAAAAAGTTTCTGTCCAATATTATATTTTTCTGGAATTTGTTTTCAAAATACTCCAATTTTGGAAAATATAGTACTACTTTTTCCAGTATCTCATTCGGTAGCTTCAAAGTTTTCTTTAATGTAAATTTCAAGTTTCCACAAATTTTATCCTAAATTTAAGAAATTCTTCGCAGAAGCAGCTTTTTTTCTCAAAATTTGAATGCGAGCAAATATACGTAATTTTGCATGCTTCCCACCCGTAACGTCGAGATTCTCCTTCCACCCCCGCGAATTAAGAATTTTCATTAGAAGCGCCTTAAACCTGCATGACCCCCTCGTCTCGTCTTCATATTACCTTGCTGCTTCTTCTATTGCTGCTGCTCCTCCTCTAAAAAAGCAACTCCTTTATTTTCGTTGTTTATTTCAACTGGATTTCTCCTCGAGTCCTTTGAAAAAGGATCCTTCAGTACCTGAGATTATTTTGAAGTATACCTACGATATAACGTATAGTCGAAAGCTACTCAAAGACTCCCCGTAGGTAAACGAATCCAACTATCCAAGTATATATCCTTTAACTTTAGACTTTAGACTACGTTGCAACGCGCGGATTCTTTTGTTTCCAACAGCCCAAGATCCTATCTGACATAAATAATTATCCTGAATCCAGCAGGCAAGAGGACTGCGTGCAGATGCTGTTCTTTCATTTCTCTTTCTCTCGATTCCTTATAGCCTTAAACTCCGAGAATATATATATATACACACACACACACACACACACACACGTGTGTAAAGATCGTGAAACCCGGCATGATTTTCGATCGTTTCGTTTTATCCACCGCTACGAAGAATACCAGAAATTCTTAACCCTTTGCGAACTAAAAAGTTTTATAATGAAATTAAAAGCAAAAAAAAGAAGGATACATTAAAACTTCAGCTTGTTACGTTTGTCTTGTCTTTTATAAAAGAAGAATCATTTGTTCGCCTTCCGTTAAATAGGACAAAAAGAGGAAGACGGGAAGATCCCGATTTTTGTGGGTTTAATAACACCAATTAATATAACGACGTTTTATTAAATTGATGCGTTCGAGAATCGACTTTGCGGTTTTCAGTTTTGTGGAAGAAGGCTCCCTGTCTCCTTCGCGTTCCTTCGATAGGTTTTTAAGGGGATTTTATGTAACGTATATATTTTTCAACATTTAATGTTTATGATTTTGATACGTACTTTAAGATTATTTAAAGCCAGAAAATTTTAGTAACGCCTAGTTCATTACACTTTCTCCGATAATTTTATTTTTATATTGTTGATAATGGCAATATGCAAAATAATATACACTATTGATACAGATTTTAACGTAGAAGAAATTATGTAACGTCTGTTTCTCTTAATTAAAAACCTCGATGTTGGAATCAACGATCATTTTTATTGCATTTCCATTTTTCCAATTAATTTCCTCGGTTTCAACAAATTTTTTGAATGGTCGAATCATCGAATTTTCGAATTCTATTAAATTTCTAGCTTTCTTAGTGCGACGGTTCAGCGTTTACAACGAGAAGCGATCTTATTGGAGCGTTTTAAAGTGTGTCGTATTTTCAGAACCCAAAAACCGATTTCGTGCAATAGGATTTCCTTTTTTGCTACCAATCACCATATTTGCAAGAAATTCGTCAAAAGCACAGATGGAAATGAAGATTTTCGAGAAGCTGATGACGAACGGGAAGACATTCAATTTCGGTGAGTCAATTGTTACAATAATTCATTTTCCAATATATTATTGATGGATGTATTATTATTATTATCACTATTTCCATTGGGGGTAACATTACTATCTGCTACATTCAAACTTGGGGGTTTCCACATCATCCCTTACATCCGATTCGATTCAATTCAATTCAAATCAAATCAATTCCATTTCATCCTATTTTATTCCACCCCGTTCCATTCCATTCTATTTCGCTTCATCCCATTTCATCCCATCCCATGCCATCCCACCATTGAAACATACCAACACGACGAGAGATAATCACTGCGGATAGCGCAGAAAAGGTGCTGCTTTATAGCCGACAGATGCATCGATGATACCAAGGAGCAAAAGGATTTTTACGTGCAAATCTTGACTCCGATACTTATAATTCCCTTTTTTTTTAACTTCTCCTCTTTCTCTTTCTTTCCTCACGAAAAATGATCCTTTCGGTTCCGTAACTTCATCCTTCGCTGCTATATGATAAAGTGGGACGTACGTTCCATACTTCATACTCTTCCCAATCGTTATTATCTCTCTCCTTTATCTTTTTTTTTTATTTATGGGGATGTATGTGTGTAAATATGAGCACTGCTTGCGGCTAATTCCAAAGAAACCCGAATAAGCTTTCCATCAAAAGTTAGAGATACTGCGAAATTCTTTTCGACTTTAGCTCATTTCATTCCGGTTGATGACTGTTGAAGACAGAGACTAACAATGCAGATCGAATTTGAATTCGCACGTTACGGATGATTTTGAATTCTCCCTGCACTTTCGTTGCTACGTTAACCCTCAAGCGACCAGGTAAAATATAGAAACATATGTGGCCAAGTGGGGTCCGAGCGGATCTCACACTTTTTTTGACAGAAATCGACCAGTTTGATGTCAAAAATTCCAAATTTCGATGAATTTTAGGGAAAATAAAGTGTTTTTTTTATTGAAAATTTGTTTTTTGAAGCATTTGTCTCAACTGCGATTGGCGAGGATGACCTGGTGCGATTAATCGAAAAATCGCATTAAACGTGCTCTGGGGTCCGGTTGGATCCCACATGGTGGCTTTAGGGTTAATAGACTTTTGATACAATTTTAGTAGAAAGGGTTAACACTTTTTTAGGAGAATTGCGTAATATAATTTTACCGTTATGTCGAATTTGTATTTTTGCCAAATATTAGAATCGTCGGGATAGAAAAATGAAAGAAACGTAGAAAAATCGAAAAATATCGAATTGTTTGTGAAAAATTAAAAAAAAATGGATCTTACTCTTCTCGGGATTAATAACTTTACAAGTCACGTGGTCATATTTTCGAATTGAATTTTTTTACTATTATACACGTTTTTTCGACCATTATTTTTTATTTTTTCCAACCATGATTTTAATGCAAAAACATAAAACTCGCATGAAAGACGATCCCTCATTTGCTTCGGTCAAGAAAAAATCCGCAACTTCGCGGTAATTATCGTTAACAATACCACAAACTGTCCAAGTTTGCATAACGATGTTACTCGTATTGTGAAAAATTAGCTGCTCTTTGCTAAAAGAGAAACTCTGTACTCTTCTACAGTTCAGCAGAATCCGAACATGTGTGGTACTAACATACACAAAGACGTCACTAAAAATTAGATATACGTGAACGAAGAAAACTGTAAAACATTTTTTTACTACTCAACACCTTATTTTCTTAAGATTTCAAAGTGTGTGTGTGTACACGTGCAAACGGTGAATTCTTCGAATATTGTTCGTTCTTCCCCAGAGATTTTCCTATTCCTCATTCCGCGAAATCCAAATGGGCAACCTTCTACGAAAACTCTGAGAAAGAGACCCATCTTAACAGTGTAGGAAAATTTCCGACTGAAATTGGAAGATTCTCGCTTGAATTTCAAATTAATTTCGAAATAATGATTCTAATTTGAATTTTGTGAACCGCTCGGAATACTTGAGACCTTATCGTAATAATCATGGCTTCAAAAAGTGCCTTACAGCAATTCCTCCTTATACGTAAACTTCCGATCGGTAGAGAAATACGAAATAGGCTGGAAAAATTCTGCACGGATCGTTTTACTGAACTCGACCCTTGGGGACCCTACATATATGCTTATGACCCTTCGATCGATCGAATGCAATTTTTTCCCCGTCGCCGACGCCTCCAGAAATATTTACGATACAATAAACACCCGATCGGCCGTCTGGCTCTGTTTTGGTCGGTAACACTAACAACAGTTTCAGTACAGTAAACATTTCTCTACACGATGCGTAATAGTACTTACGCGTACTCGGAACGAGAAACGAAAACACGAATAAAGGGGTCCTTTCTTCGAGCACTCGTGCACCGAAGTCTATCGCGAGTCATAAAAATAGTTGGGAAGTTTGACATTGACACACAAATCCATCGGACTCTCCAGTACGGAGTTATACCGGTCAGCTACTGGACTGGAACGAATTCGCTCGGATCCGGTATCGCCGGTGCTGATTTTCTGCCTTTCACCTTTTTTCCTAGAACTTAAATTCCCGAAGGAAGAGCGAATATCGGAAGAATTGCCAATTCGGTTCCGGTACCAATGTAACTGTTACGAAACAAAATTACCCATTGAATAAAAAAAAAAATACGAAGAGAGGTGGTAATTAAATAAAACAAATGACTAATTATTAACACTATGCCGTCCGGTGGCACCGCGTTGGTGCCATGCGACAACTAACGGGCAAACGCCGGTGGCACCACGTTGGTGTCGCACATAAAAATTTATACCGGCGCCAAAGAATCCCGATCAGACGTGCGGACGGCAAAGTGTTAAAAAGAACGAAAGTTGGGTACAAAGTTACCTAAAAAATAGGTAAATATTTAATTTTTCAGTGGTTCTTTGTTGGTACCGGTACCAAATTCAACAAGTCCTAATTTTTCGGTTTCCATCGAATTGAAGAAAAAAAACATGGATGGTTTTTTTTTTACGTTACCTGCTAGTATTATTGAATTTTCCAAAAATGGCAGAAAATTGAAGAAAAACATATATCGTCCAATTTGGTACCGGTACCAATTCTGCAACGTAATAGGGAGGTGAAAGGGGTAAGTTTTCTTGAACTTGAGTAGAAGGAACATAGTATTTTTGGTTACCTGGCATCTCCACTGCCACCTGCAGCTCGTTTTTCCAGAATGTACCCTCCAATTTCCCCCCCAAAAAAATGTTTTATGTATACACTGGTGAAAAAACAGGAGGGCAAAGACAAAAATGAAAGTGGTTAGTAGTGACTGTAGATACATACGTACTTTGTCGCGCCCCTGATCTCACGACACTCTTGTACCGGATTAGCAATTTTAATTCCGAACCTTTGTACGTACACACACTCGCCGTACGTTCGGATACGTATTTAGATAGAGGATTCTCCGCTATGCACGAGTATACCTGTGTATGCGTGAACCCGAAGGAGGTACATAGGGAAGCGTGTATGTGTAAAGGGTTAGTCCCAAAAACCCGATAGGATCGTAACGTGAGGCTGGTCGCACTGGACTCGAGCAAATTAGCATCGGGACGATACAGCGATGGTAGGACCCTTTTTTCATTACTACTCCCACGGCACTCGGTTTCGAATTTTCTGCCGCTCACGATTCCTTTTATTCCCCCAAGGATTTCAAGGGATCCGTGTAGAGGAATTTAGGGGAATTGACATTGCAGAAATTTCCATGCAGCGATCTAGATTCGGCCCAAATCGGTTTCGGTCCTTTTTCGGAGTGGAGTTTTTGAAAGGATTTTGCTAGCGTCCTCGCGTGAAGTTAATAGCTTTCTAGAGAATTGTCAAGCACCCTTATTAGATCTCTCCAACCCTTATTAGGCTCTTGATGAGATTTTGATAGTTTTGGGCCAAGGTACTGGCCCCAAAAAAAATATTTAAATAATATATTTAAAATTTGAGTATTAGGATTACGAATTGTCGAGGTATTGCTGAAATAGTCACTTTTCGCAAGGTTCTTTGAAAAATTCGAAATTTATTAGGGTGATATTTTGGAAATTTTGGGATTTACTGGTTTGGAATAAGAAATTCTAGGCTTTAAAGCCGGATAAAGTTGAGTCTCTACAATTTTTTTGAATACGAATTTTTACTATTATAGTATTTTTCGGATTAGGATTTCAAATTTGCTCCCAAATCGCTTCAATGGCGTTGTAAATCTGTAATAAACATATGCGACGTAATACAAGCACGTTGACGAATTTCTGGAAATAGAAATACAAGGAAATACTGACTGGTGCATTCAGTTATGTTCCCATTATCGCCAGCTTATAGGTATAGTTACATACGCGTCTGGATATTTGCAATGTTTGAACTAAGCACGCTGCTGAAAACATCGATAAGAGATTTATGATAAGAAAACAAATAACAAACTCCAGTAGTTCATTTATACGCCGTTGTATTCAATATGGAGTTTACCATGAATGCGTGCGTTGATTGGTACGAGTACCTACATTTTTAAGAGGGTCGTGTTTTCGTGCCAATTTTTTTCCCGAAAAAATCCAGAATTTCCGTGTACTTTGAAAAATTAATTTCGCCATGAATTGGCAAATTTACAAGATTACATCGAATTTAGGGTAATTTTAAGATTAATTTTATTTTAAATACTAAAAATTATATAATAACAAAATTTCCTATAAAATGGTAAAACCATTTCTAATTCACAGAATACTAAAAATTAAAATAAAATTGTTAAATCGCAAATTTTGCAATTCGATCCTGAGGCTGAAAATTCTAAAAATCACGGGCACCGATGGTTTTCCGGGAAAGTAATTCAAAAGTCGCCTTCACGCACCCCCAAGGCGAAATGCAACTTGCGTAATGTTACTATTTATCTACTGTACGTTTCGTGTATAATGTATGTAACAAATGGCCACTTTCTCTCTCCCTCTTTCTCGCTCTTTAAGTGCATATATTGGCACAGATCTTCCCCGTGTATAATATATATAATACCAGCGAGAGATCCGGTATTAATGCCGCCAACACGGATACCCCATGCCGAAGAATCTCCTTCTTGCACGAGAGGTACTTTGCAAGAAGCACGATCAAAGTTCGCAAAGGTCACATACGTACGACTCGAAGAAAAGAATTGTGAAGATCAACCAATAAAAGCTTTGCGAGATGATCTTTTACTGTGAAATGCATAAAAAAAAGTAATGAAGAGAATGAGGGGTTGCAAAGGAATTCACGAGGAAAAGAGGAAATAGCAAATTTTGTTTATGCTTCTGCTATTTCGGTCATTTTCATTTTTGACATTTTCATTTTTCTTTCTCACGTTTTACGGGAAATTCAAATTATTTCTAGGATTCGGTCAAAAACAAGGACATTTCCAAGCGCAAGAATGATTTTTTTTTTAATTTTATTTTTGCTTTTTTTCTTATATGAGCTAGAATTCATTTAATTTTAGAAATTATTCAAATTGAGTTTTTGCGAGAAATAATTCCTAGAAATTCATTTTTCAAATCTATCTTTTCCTAGTTTTATTTCCAAAAAAAATCCCGAATGAATAAATTTATTATTATATAAAAATATTAAAATTGTATTAAAATACAAAAATTAATTGGTTCCCTTCTTTATTTACCGTCCAATTATTAATTTAGTACCTCGACTTTTATATACCGTAATTTGGAGTATTCATTTTTCATGCATTTCACAGAGACGTAGAATACATTTTACTTTCATATGTCGCACACTACGCGTGATTTAATAAACTTATAGAATATATAATGAAGATCTTCGTCATCTGGGACTTGCAACTGGAGACATAGAAACTATTCAACTTCCCACGCGGTTCACGTTAATTCCATAACCATTTTTCTTTTTCTTTTTTTTTGGTGCCTATAATATCTAAACCTACGATCATTGAAAACGTCAGGTTAGAAAACAATAGGAATTGAATAAGACTTGTGCAATCTTCCAAATTATGCTATTCTCCTTACACCTTTCATTTATTGACGTTGGTGTAAAAATTATTATGAGAGAAAATAAGCGATTGTTTATCTTTCGATTTAGAAACTGGTATTCCATTCTTCCAGTCAGATTCAGAAATCTGGAACTGGAGAAAGAGAGAAACTTGGATATAAAAAACACGAACATAAATTCTCCTTCAGAGTTTTAATCTTTTTTTGTGGAAACTAAAATCTTTCGATTTCCTTCAGAGTTCGAAAACTTTAGAAGGCAAACTCGTAGAGGATTGAAAATTATCTGATTTTAGAAACTGGATTTGTTCCTTTCAAACCAGTAAATATGTTCCAAAGCACCAAAAAAAAACCTCCCCGAAAATAACTATTTTCCAACTAATAAAAAAATGTTTATTTTACCTCAAAAACTGTGATATTCAATTTCCTCGAAGTTTTGAAAAATTAATATCTTGATTTTGAAAAATCGAAAGAATCTTAACTTAACTTTGAAACTCAAAATCTCTTCCATTCAACCCTTTAAGATCTTAACTTCTGAAAAACCCCTTTTTAGAGTTAATATTTTTTAATGATCAACCGATTACTCCTTCATCCCTAAACTCGCAATCGGTAACATTCAAATTACTCTAGGTTTGAAAATTCATATCTGGGCTTTGAAAAAACATAAAAATTTCAACTCAATCCTGACTTAATCCAGAATTCTTTCTTCGAAAGCCGGGAATTCCATGTTTCAAAAAAAAAATACGAATCCGAAAAAAATGCTTCTTTTCTCTTCGAAAACGTACTTGGAAACGTAAGGTTGGGTAAATTTACACAAGGATGGAATAGTAAGGTGAAGAAGAAGAAAAAAAAAAGAAATAGCAGCTAAGAGAACTGAAATAGCGGCAATTACTGTAGCGGGTAAAGGGGTATGAAAAGAGTATTCATCTTTCCGAGGTCATATTTGAATATCGTGGTTGGAGGAGAAAGAGAGAAAGAATGATTAGAAACGGTGTTTAGTTAAAAAGAGAAAGCCTATCAACGAAAGAGACTTAGGAGAGGAGAGATTTTTTTCCTATGTGTGAACTCATACGAGAGGTACAAGAGACGAATGGAATGAAAGGGACGAAGAAAACCGGTTGCCGAAGAGGTAAACACGCGAAGGTGATGTACCTTCCGTACCTCTTTTCTTCTTCTTCGTCAGTACAAAGAATCTTTTCCATAGTTTCTCCATGATCTGGACTGGACCGAATTTTTCGAGTGACAAAAGTCACTTCGGTGTACCGCGTGTATGTATACACATGCACACAAATGTATACAATACAATGTCTTATGAATTATACTGTAATGTTTCATGTTAACACGTAGTTTGTTCCGAAGTTGAAGAAATGGATGAAGAAAGAGAAGAAAGACGAGGAAGAAGTCGAGAAGGTAGAAGGAGACGGCAAGAGAGAAATATGGGAAGGGAATCATTTGGAATTTTAATACATCTTTTTAGAGTCGAATGTAGAGATTTTTTTAGACGCTTCGAGATTGCGCGTAGGAAGCAATCGAACCAGGGAAATTAGATGGGGAATTTTTGTAAACGAAGATCGAAATTTTATTTCAAGGTGAGGATTTTTTTGAGTTCTGAAAATTTGAAGGTTTCGTGAAATTTTCCCTGGAATTACAAATTTTTAAAGGGACATAGAGAATTTGGTACCGGATGTTAGAAATTCGAAGATAATATATATTTGACAATAATTATAATAAGTGCAAATTCCTAATTCTCGTTTAAAAAATTCGAGACATTACTACCTTGGATTATTTCGAATACTCACGCCTGTATTTTTCGATCCTACAAATTTCAATTTTTTATTCTTTTATTTTCATAATTTTTTTCTTTCACTTTAATTTTATTAAAATTCCTCCCGGATTTTACAAATTTCTAAACATCAAACATTTTTTGAGTATCAATCTGAAAATTGCGAGAATTATAGAAACTCAATCCTATATTTTTCACAATTTCCAAATTGGTACTCAGAAAAAATTTTAGAAGTTACCAGCTGATCTCGTTTTGAAACTGGAAACCTTTAAGTTTGCTCAATCAATTTCAAGCGTGTCTCTAACATTCCTTCCGGAAGTTACGCATTCCCAATATGCTTTGGTTTTTAAAGATATGATCCCTTCTGATCGGAACCTGGAGGAATCCCCCGATAAGATCGTACAATGTATGAAGGGATGTCGAAGGGAATTGGAATGAAAGAAATGTGATATGACATCAGAAAGTAATGTCATACTTTTGCATATTACAAGAAACTTTCTTGTTTTCGATGGCTATGGGAGGCTATTCTTATGTGGGTACGGTGTAAACCGCAATATTTGCAACCTGTTTCTTTCAACGAGCCATGGAAACAAGCCGAGCATTCTCAAGCGAATATTTCGAATTACGAAGCGCAAATCTGATAAGAAGTATGAGGAACTCGTTGAAATTGAAGTTCCTTGAACAGCCTTTCTGACAGATTCTGTCAAGTTCATGGACATTTGATCTATGAGTTGGACATTTCTCATTTGAAAAAACCTCTTTCATGTGTATACACATATACAGAGTTACATAGAAAAATAAGAAGACAACGGTGTCAGTCTTTCTTTTTCCCCTATGAAATATTAATTTTTTTCTAGATTTGGAGGATTTTCAGAAAAAAGAATGGATTCCTTGTATCGGAAGTCGTAATTTAAAGAGAGATTTTTTGGCACACGATATTTACGGAGTAAAAAAATAAGATTTTTGACTTTGATTTTTTCAATGGAATTTAAGGAAGTTTTTATATTCATCCTGGAATTTTTTAATTTTTGAAAAAATTTGGTAAAGATTATTCGATGTAGGAAGTTGTAACTTCCGAAGAAAGGTTTATAAAAAGTTGAAATTTTCAGGTCTGAAAGTTGAAATTTTAGATTTTAAAATGAGATACAGTAGAGTTTGTTAAATTTGTTTGTTTCAGAGTTAGGAATTTTTCAAATTTACCTTGGCTAGTTTCAATATTATAGAAAATGAAAAACAGATTTTTTGCGTTGGGAAACTTATTTATTCAAGGCGAACTATTGCAAAAATGAAAAATCATGGAACCTCAAGGTTTCAGGTTTTGAAACCGTTTTCTAGCTGGAATTTTTAATTTCACAGAAATTTGCGGAAAGATTTTTGCAAATTTGAACGTATAAATTTATAATTTTCAGTAGAATTCGCAAATTCAAGTGAAAATATTTTTTAAACCTGGAAATAACCTCCACGATCTTCGGGACTGCTCTCGTCAGTCATTGAAAATTCCATAAAACGTCCCCAAAAAAGGTGTTTCTTTGTGTCCCCGTTTACCGACGCCAATGTATTTTCTGGACCGGTATTCTTCTTCAGGGTATATAGTATTTTGTGTTGTATATATGTGTGATCAAGGTGTGCAGCACATGTTATATCCCATATAGTGTCGGCAAAAGATGAGGAAAAGGTGTATAATATACTATATACCCTATGCTGTACTTGATGATGGCGAGAGTGCTGCAAAGTGGCTTGAGGGTACTTTTGCCACTTTTATATCTACGCCTGTATTGTGTATATATACTCAACTTATCATACACGCACGTATTCTCACACACACACACATACGATGCAGGAATTAAACCTCTCGCGAAATAACAATAGAATTGAACACTTTCTCATATTGGACTGCTCTTTCTTCCTTTTCTATTTTTCCCCTGAATAAAAAGAACGATAATGCATATCTCCAGGATAGATGAGCTTTTGCATCGACTTACTATCTTTAGAAATGAGGAGAATAATTTTTTTCGGAGGAAATATTGCTATATTTTTGAGGAAGAATTTCTCAAAATCCAAGGGGATTGAGAGCAAATGACGTTGTAACTTGAAGGGAGAATTCGAAAAAATTTTAAATTTTTCAGTACGAAAACGAGAGATTTTGGGTTTTAGACTGAGATAAAATGGAACACTGCCGAATTTTTTCTATCAAAGTTGTAAATTTTTGGAATTCGAAATTTGGAACTGAAGATCTTAGAGCAAAGGCATGATTTTAATCTCCGTTGGAACAATTTTAAATGTAAGGGAGAACTTTAGGTGGTTTTTAAATTTTTATGGAGTAAAGAAAGAATTCCAGGCTTTGAAATGTCACAAAGTTAAACCCACTCACATTTTTTTATTCAGAGTTACCAATTTTTGAAATTCGTAAACTCGAAGGCTCCAGTTTTCATTCGGAATATTCTGTGTTTAAAGGAGTTTCAAAAGATTTTGGAATTTTCGGGGTTTGATTTTTTCATTTTGCCGAAATTCAAAAACCTCATCACAAAAATTGAAAATTTTAGGATACTTCAATTTTACCTTTATTCTTACCAACACCACTGTATCGGTACGTTTTCCCTCCGATCTTTCCCATCAATTGCAGGTTTTCCCTTCAGGTGTATCCCGGTTTCCCAAATGGTTCTGTAATGCTGAAAGTATTCGGAACCCCCGAGAGGAGGAGGAGGACTCATGGTGTGAATTCTGAAGTACTCTTGTATCGACCATCAAAGCGTCAAACCATCTTTTTTTTTTTCTTCTTTCTGGTGTCTCTTTTGATGCTGACTGGAAGGAGGTCTGGTAGGTTCTCTTTGTGTGTTTCCATTTCGAGTGGTTTCACTATTTTCGCGGCATTGTTTGCCAGCGGAATCTTTTTTACCCTCACCTCGGCAGCTAACTCTCTACCCAAAGTCATCCCAAACGACCCAAAAACAGGGAACTCCATGGGGATTCTGCTGCAAATACATATAATGTTAACAAGCATTACATTTTTCGAGAACAATGGCTCCCAGTGATAGATTTCGCGTTTTCTTCGATTTCCATCATATTTCTCGATTTTTATTTTCTCCTTAATGGGGGTGAAGATTTTAACGGTCGTGAGTGAAAGAACGTTTTCGAACGGAATATTTGAAAAATCGGGACGGATTCGGACAAGAAAGGAGAAGATTGCTCTGGATATTACGCGAACCGCAGAGCGATGATCCTGCGATTAAAAGAAACCCTTTGGAACTTCATCATCTTGGCGGGCGGTCGGTATTTCATCAAGATAGGTGCCCGCCGAGGAATTTATTCATTAGCATTTGCAACAAATCAACTACAAGATATTCAGACGCCTCGTGTATATGTATATACACACCCGCAGTCGTTTTTTATAGAAATTGACAGCTTCTTGAAACTGATTATTCGGTTTCTTCGGCAACTTTAGGGGATCCCGTGAAAATTTCACGTAGGTTCTAAACTTCATAAAAAAAGAAGATTCTCAAGCTAGAAAATGAGATAAAGTAGAGGCTTCTATGATTTTTTTTTTAGCAGAAATACGATTTATTGGAATTCGGAAATTGTTTGAATTTTTTAATTCCCCGGTTTATTAGGATCAACTTTAAAAATTCGTACCTCGAATTCAAAAAATCGTAGCAACTTCAATTTTATCTAATTTCAAAATCTATGATTTCTTCTTTTACTACTGAAAATTTCAAGTCGCCAAAAAAATTTACACTGAACCTGCAATTTTTTCCCCAAAAAATAAATTACTTCCCCATTTTAAAATCAGGAAAATCCACTTCTACAAAATTTGAAAACTTATATCTGAATTCCAACAAATCGTGGATATTCCTTTTTTATCTCATTCTGAAACTTGAAACCTCCTCTTTCTACCCTGCTAATTTCGAGTCTCTACAAAATTTTCCTCTGCTGCTCTAAACACGAGAACCAGTTCCAACAAAAATTACATTGCAGAAACTTGAACTTCGTCTCGTTCCATACGGGTCCGGTACTAGCTCGAGCTGTATTACCAGTTCGCCAAAACTACTCGACTATACAGGACGTTTTTGGTACCTTCTTAAAGAAGAATAGGAGAAGAATAGGTAGACGTTTAGTACAGATGCACTATGTAGTACAAAAGAAGAAGAAGCAGACGACGAAGAATCGAATTCTGTATTTACAGGATTTTGTTTTAACTCGATTTAAAAAGAAAAATAAAACGACTTGTTTTTGATTTTGCGGGATTTTAAAATTATAGTTAAAATCAAAATTGAAACGGATTTTTTAATTTAATTTCTCAAAATTCAATTTAGTAAAAATGTGCAAGATATTAAATACAATTGCATTGCAATTCGAAATTTCAAATGCTATTTATTGCGTTGCTTTTATTAATTTTTGTATATTTCCACTTTTACTCAAATTTGTTATCTTTTTTTTTACACGATTTTTTCGGAAACACAATTTTTTATCGTGTACAAATAAAATTGGGTGTACACGGAACAAGCTACTGTCTTTTGGATGCTAGAAAGAGAGAGAGACAGGGTGAGATCAAAAGAGTAGCTCAGGGCAGAGAAGGGTCGGAGTAGCGTAAGGTGAAGCAAAGTAAAGTAACGTAAGGTAACGTAAGGTGAGGTAAGGTAAGGTAAGATAAAGTGAAGTGGAGTGGATCTGGAAGAGGATTTTAAAATGGTTTCTAAAGGTGGAAGAGAGAGAGAAGAAGTGAGATAGGAGATAGGAGAGCCCCGAGAGAGAAGGCGACGGAGATGTGGAGTCAGAGTAGGAGTAAAAGGTTTGAAGAAGGAGGAGGTAAAAAGGTAGAAGTGTAGAGGTAGAGGTAGAGGTAGAAAAGTAGTGGAGGTAAGAAGAAGAAGGTAGCGCAAGCGATGCTTACGAAGGTATACTGTAGGTATAGAGAAAAAGGAGGAGGTGAAGGGAAAGAAAAAGGTTTTATGCCCAGCGTGGAGCTGCGTTGTTGCATGGTCGGCCTGGAGACTCGCTCCGCAAGGTGAGCCGTGCGGACTTGAAAACACATTTCAACGTTATTTACTTACACGAAATTATCTCATTTTTCAACGTGTCTCCTCTCCCTTCGTCTCGAGATCTTCGAATTTTACAAGAAAACACTACGTTCATTTTATGTACACTCATGATAGTAGTATTTGACAACTCTCGCGTGTTTGACGACGACAACGACGACGATAACAAATGCTCTCTTCTTATCAGTCACCTTCGCCGACTCCAATCCGAACTGTCTACCTGGAGATGATACTCTTTTCGCGAGGAAACGAGAGGAATGGTTCTGTGCTGTAACAATCGTCGTGTACCAGTCGTTGTTGTTGCTCTTGTTGTTGTCGGCACTCCACCTCTGTCGACAAAGTGCAGTTTGCACGCAAAAGTGTGAACCAATGCACTTGACATGGAATTTTTCGTGACGGACGGACGCTGTGTGCATTTTTCGGTGCATCTCGTATCGGCAATTTCGTGCTGAGTTGAGACAAATAAGGGATATTTTGACTCGCCATCGCAGTGGCACGGAAGTATCGAGATAAATCCGGGACTTTTCGCGCTGCAGTGGCACTCGTTATTATCGTTGTTGTTATTGGTGGTGTTCTTGTTATTGTTGTTGTTGTTGTTGTTCTTGCTATTGTTATTGTTGATTGTGTTGTGCTTGGATACCGCGGTGCCTCGATCTGTTTGGATCATTGGAACGATTCATATAGGTGAGTGCTACCGTTTCATGCTTGTGGAAGATTGGACGGAGGGAAAGTTGTTATTGAAATGGCATTGTTGTTATTCTTATCGATAATATTGTCATTCTAATTGACGTTGTTATTGCCGGTATTGTTACGATTCTTGTTGTCATTGGGTACTATCGTTGTTGTTTCTAGTAACTGCCATATTTGTTATTGTTACGATCCTTATTGTTGTTGTCATTATCATCGTTGTTGGTTTTAGTATCCACCATTGTTGTTGTTTTTCTGTTGAATGTCACTCCCAATATTCTTTTCAGTCAATAGCAACAATAACAGTAGTGATGGAGGTAGAATTGGAAATAATAATAATAACAATACTGGTAGACGTAATCGCAATAGCGACATTAATTTACAATAATAATCTACGAAAATAAAAACAAAACGTTTAGGGATTTCAGCGAATCGTGACTTCAGCTGCCGGTACATAGGGAAATAATATGACGATTAAAAGCAGAATTATTGACAGTTTCTAACACAAACATATTTTAATAAATAAAGTTTATTGTAATCTATACAAAAAATATTTTTTGTATAGTGCTTTTTAATTTTCCTGGAAGTTTGTTTCTTCAATGGAAATGAAGAAAATGGAATGACCTCGATGGCATTTGACAGTAATTATAATCGGAGCGGGACGGAATTTATATATGGTACAGTTGTAGTAACTATTGCTGTTTCAGATTACTATAAAATCATGTATTCGTTATAAGTCAACTATTTTTTATTGGGTAAAATTTGGTTAATTCGGGGCAAAAGACTTTAATGCTGTACATTTTTCTCTGTGACCATACACATTATATTGTAAATTTACTTTTTCCGAAAGTATGCGTTTCGGTTAGTGACTGCTACTGCACTTTATTTGATTGCAACACAAAAATTTATTTAAACTTGATCAAAATTAGTAGATGTTACTTTTCAAAGTAGATAATCTTTCGGAGACAAATTTTACCACGAAAATCCATACTTTTGGATTGCGTTGATAAAAAGTTCATAAGAAATTTGAGTTTGGAATGGAATTTCAACTTCCAAAAGTGACTTTCCTGTCACGAGAGCAAGGGAAAAACGTCGAAAAGGAATTTTTCAAAAAGTGACAGAAAAACGCAACACGTGACGTTTTTGGGGTCGCAAGGAATGTTTTTCGAAAAGATTCCCGTCCGCCAACGCACGCTGCTGTTTTCTTATCCCAGCATTCAAGTCTCTAAACCTACTAACTACACCAGAAACATTTATCCTCTCTATAAGAGCTCCACACGAAAGAAATTCCTTGCTTGCGCAATTCCTTCGTTACGACAGCACCGAACGAACCTTCAAATGGTACCCAGAAGTAATCTTGAAAAGAATTAAAATAAAAATGAAATAAAAAGGAAAGGAACAATGAAACTGGTTCGTAATATGTAGAAGAGGACGTGGATGTGAGTAGTGAGTGTATGGCACTTATTACTAGAATATTGTAGCTGCACTTTCAGTGCATATGCACTTACCTACCTACCTACCCGGAAAACAAAGAATCGTGGCGCATCGGAAGGGAAAGAAGAAGTGAAAGCGGAAGAGGGAAAGAATCAATTTGATATAATTGTAGTTTTTTATTTTCGAAATTAATTATTTGGGAGGGAACTTTTTTGGAATGTTGAAATTTACTAACTGGAAAGTGAGGACTCCCAGAATTGAACCCGAGAATACCAGATTTTGGAATCGAGGAATTTGGAGTTTTTTAATTTGAGAATTTTTAGATTGAAAACAAAAAGTTTTAAGTTTCAAAGGAATTTTTGTGGAAACTCTATTGATTTTTTTCGATAAAAGTTGCGAATTTTTAAAGTTTTTTTTAAACACGGAATTTGCAGGAGTCCCAATATTGAGATACAATTTTTTTGATAATTCAATTTGTGCAGGTGAATCGTGGAAATTAACAAATTTTAAAACATGTATCGGTGTTACGCTTTTTATTGCATTTAGAAAGTTTTAAGTCTGATTTTGAAAATGTCGAATTTTCCAAACCCGAAGAAATGGAGAAATTTGAAAATTTAGAAAAAATTGAGACCTGAAAATATAGTAATTTTAATAAACTATATTTTTTACTATATTTTTCTATAGTATTATTTAAATAATAGTATAGTGATTTTCGAAATGCTAGAAAATTACCTGTACCGTATAACAGTTTCGAGTAATTCTCTTGAAGCCACGGTACTTGAAAATCCTTTGAAAGCAGCCACACGGCTACTTAGAAACAGTAATTAAGATCGAAAATGACAATATCGCAATAAGAGAGTTCCTTCAGGAATGCAGCTTGCAAAAAAGAAAGAATGCGATTTGATCAACAAGAAATGCAGCATGTCTATGACATGACGTTTTACGGCCTGACGTACCTTTAATATCATACCGGCCTTATTCTATATACAATTTTTATCGAATTGCTCTTTTTTTTTCAAATCTTTTAATCATCGATGACAACAAGGATGTGAAATCGCGGCAGTAATTCATCCTTCAAACGAATTGCGTTAGTTCCTGTTACACCTCAGCCTTGAGGCGATGTAAATTCATGCGATTTTTTTCCATCAAATCAGCAGATTAGGACATAAATTTTAAGAGACTTTCCAAAAACGTGCTGAAATTTCTCTCCGGTAAGAAATCCAATCCCAAGTATAGAAAATTATTAGAGAAATTGGATGAAAATAGGACCTTTATTTTTTAAAATCCTGAAAAAAGATATTTCTTTGGAAATTTCGTAAAAGTGTAACTTCTTTTAAAACATTCTAAAATGGAAAATATAGTGTTAAAAAATAAAAAAGATTTAAAAAATCTGTAGATTTTTTAAAGTTCTATACATATTATGAAATAGGAAAAAAAAGAGAGATAGCTTTTCCATGAGAACAAGAAACGGCCTTGCCAGTAGGTCGACCATCAGAAAATCAAGCTTCTATGTACTTTTGAAACCCTTGGGATCTATACCTTAGTTAGAGGGTATTGACGTACCACGCGGAGCCTTTTGCTGCTTGCTCTCACCTGCTTGGAAACTCGTCATCGGAAAAAAAGTACCTACCGTGGCACTTCATGGTTGTCCAAAAAATAACTTATTATTAGCAGCTTACCTCAGAGCGCAAAAATTCAAAACTTCCTTTTATTCCCGGAAATTCCTAATTCGAAACTCAATTATTTCGGAAGATTCTAATTTGCAGGGTCGAAAATAAAATCCCTGAACTCGGAAATTCTCTATCCTCTTAATTTTTTCTCCTCGAAGCTGAAATTAGAAACTCACATTTCTTAGAATTTCAAAAATTCTTTTATTTCCTTTCTTTTAAAATTTATCAGATTTAAGGGCAACTGAAATTTTCAAGAATTTCTTAGAATTTTGATTTCTACCTTTAAACAATTATTAATTTTTATTCAAATTGGCTTTTCCTCTCGAAAGAGTTCCCAAAACACCAGAGGATCCGCAGAAATTCGCTGTTCCTCGCTGCTTCTTCCCTGTCTGTACGTATAGGTACGATTTCTTTGTACAGATGCCAACCGTACGTACCTATAAGAGGAGGAATCCTTCTATAAACTGAGTCCTCTGGAAAGTATAGTAAATCCTTGGTAGAGTATAGTGAAGTAACAACCACTTTACTACACTACCACTACCATATAACACCACCACAGAGCAGTTCCCAGGCTGGTTCTCTATCTCGAAGGATCTTCAGCCACATAGCGAAGCTCGTGCTGACCTTAGGGGCTAAAGATTACGAGGGCTCTTTCTTGCACGGCAAGAATCCGACGATGAATCTCCAAGAAATTCTCCTTCTTTATGTTACCATTTTCTTCTTATCCCTCTCCTTTCTCTCCTTCTGATTCGTCGATGGCAACACAAAGAAATCCTCCCAATCCTTTCCTCCTTTTTATCAACATTTTCACAAATTTGCAAAATCCAGACACGAACGAGCATCTGGAAATTAGGACCCAGTTACGAAATTCGAGTATCACTCGATCAAAAAAATATATAGGCCCCCTTTTGCCCAGAAAACGGTGGCGACTTCGAGATCCATCGTAGGAAGGAATCAGTTCCGGGTTGCAAAAACTATAATGTAGCGGAAGTCCAACAGAAATTCCAGGGTACAGTATCGCGGAAGTTGCCGTTTGCGGTCTCCTGCAGACACTTGCCATACATTGGGACCTACGCGAGTCTCTATTAGCGATTCCCTTTATTAGCTAGCATTTTCTTCGCTTTCCGATCACAAACGTACACATTCTCTCGCTCCTATTCTCCGTGTGTAAATTGTTCGACACAATATATTACCCGAGAGTTGGCCAGATATGGTCGGTCGAAAGATACCAGCAAAGAAGTCCTTGACGCCCACCCTGTTTTCTGTCTATGTGTCTCATACGGGGCGGTCCCTTAGGTTGGTACCTACATAGATACCGTATAGTTGCGTTTGGTTTTTATGCATGTTTTAATTGGTTTTTTGACTTACCAATACACGGTTAGAAATTTTCAAACGTGAAAATCGACCCTTGATATTCTATAAACCCTAAAAATTCTAAATATGGAATTTTTAGGGTTTATGGAATTTTAAATATGAAATTGGAAATTCTAAATATGGAATTTTAGGGGTTTATGGAATTTTAAAATTATTTATGAAATTCAAAGATTCACGTACTTGGAATTAAAAACTCCTGAAAAATTCCGATTCATCTCACATCGAAGCTTGAAATCTCCACTTTCATTCCTAAAAATATGAACCCTCTATAAAATTGTTCCCGCTGCAAATTTCCCAACACAGAAATCTGCTTTTCCGAAATTTCCTCTTTTGGAATGAAAAATCGTGGAAAGTAAAAAATTCGCAAAATACTCGTAAAGTTTAGAATAAACGGAGCATGCAAAATCGCATTGGAAATTACATCAATGAATAAACTGGGACTCTGCGAGGCTGCAGTCGTCATAAGATGCAGGCGCTATGCAGCAGATTGCAACTGCTGTACGTGCACCTATACCTACACGCTACTGAATGAAGACCGTCAGGCATAAGTGCAAAAAGAGCGCATTTGCAGCCAAAGATGGTATCGCAAAGAGAACAAAGAAGAAGAATCGCAGGAGAAGTAAAAGTTGCAGCAGAAGAGGAAGAAAAAGTGCATTTAACGATAAGGGGTATTATTGGCATCCGCGGTCGTTGGAAAAAGACGAGAATAAACGTATACATGGGTTTTCTCTTGCCTATAATAGTCTAAGTTGTGTACATCTCAGGTGATGCTGGATGGAAGGTCCAAAGGCTCAAGAGAGAAAGGCAACTAACAGAATCTGACGTCAGCATCTGGAATGAGGTTAAACCGACACTAAAGTCTTGCTCGACTGGATGCAGTAATATTCTTTGAGCATTCTGGAAGATGATGCTTACCCTCCATCAGCGACGCAACATCCTGGAAACTATATCGGAGTATCCGATAGTTTCCACGATGGCAGCGAGTCGCGAGCATTGCAATCTCGTATGAAAATCGAAGGAATTCCCTTCGAACGAAGCAACGGTTCGAAATTCCTTTCACTGATCCGAGAAGCTATTGGGAAATACGATCGCAGCCAAAACTGCCCGCAGGCAGCTCTCGTCGCGCTTCAAAATAGTGTCTCCAAAATCCCCAGAGGCGAAGGCGAAGTTTCTACGGAAATAACACCCGTACGAGCGACAGTATGGGAAAGGAGAGCGGTGGAATTTTGTTCCGTTTGGACAGTCGCGACTTTAAGAGAGAATTTCGAGCAAGGTTGAAATTTCCAGGGCAGGAAGGAGACATTTTGGGCTTTCAAGTGCGATAAAATCGAACTTTCTGAAATCATTTGTATTGGAGTTATAAATTTTTTCAAATTCAAAATTCGTAATCAGGAATTTCAAAGCAAATAGAAGGTTTCAGTTTCCTTTTGGAAAATCGAGACTTCGAGAATGGAATCTCCAAAGTATTGAAAAATTACAGGGTAGAGAGAAGAAATTTCGAGCTTTGGAATGAGATAAAATCAAACTCCCTAGGATTTTTTCCACTAAAATTAGGAATTTTATAAGCTCAATACTTGGGTCCAGAAATTTAGGAGGGAATGGAAGGTTTATATTTCTCTTTAGAAAATCGAGACTTTGAGGGAAAAAATTCGAAAATTTTGAAATTTGCAGTCCAGAAAGAAGGCATTTCATATTTCAACATGTGATAAAATCGAAACTCTTGGGATTTGTTCCACTGCAGTTATGAATTTTTTCATATTCCTTTGGGAAATTGCAACTCGGGGAGAGAAATATCGAGAATTTCGAAACTTACAATGGAGAGAGCAGAAATTCCAGGCTTTGATATGCATCTACTCGCAAAAAAGTATTACAACAAAAACAACATTTGCTTCTAATCTCCGTGCTTCTTGACGTTTCTCTTACATCTTTGGTTTCACTGTCAGGGAGCGTAGTAAAAAGTATGATTTTGTTTTCGCATATGCAACGTATATTAAATCCGCGCGCTGTGATATGGAATACATTTGACTTATCCGTAACAAACTACAACATAAGTCGTTGATATCGAAGAAAGCTGGTTAAGCAACTTTTGAAGTATGTGTATACATACATCGTGTTGACTTGCATCAGATATACCACGTATGCAGCCGTATTGGTACGCTGTATAAATACTGTGGTGTCAAATGTCATTCCTCCAACACTCTCGCTTGTGGCCCCGACATTTCGCAGTGCTTTGCTCCTTTCTTTTTCGAAATTCTTCCATCGGGCTCCGGAGTTTCTTATTAATAACGTCTCGGTGAGACGAGAAAGCCGCTTATGGTAAATTATACCATGTCGTTGTTCGAAAAATTGAGGAAAATTGGGTGGATATCCGTAGTGTCGTTGATTCGAGGATGAATTTGTTAGAATTTTATAATTCACCAGGAGAATTTTATACCAAGTTCGAATTGTCAGTGACGAAAGTAGAGATTTCCAGTCTCCAGATGAGACAAATTCGAACTTTCTAGGATTTCTTGTTCCCAAATTACGAATTTTTAAAGTGAAAACTGGAAATTTTCGATCCGCAAAAAGTTAGGACAATTTTATACAAATTTGAAATTTTTAAGGATGACAGTAGAGACTCTAAGCTTTCAGATGAGATAAAATGGAAGTTTCTAGAATTTTTCTTTTGACAATTATAAATTCTTAAATTGAGCTCTGGACATTTTAGCGCCACAGAAAGTTAAGAAGAGATTTCTAAATACGGGAATTTTTTGCTTCCCAAGAGAATTTTATAGGAAGTTAAAGTTGTCAGGATTGAAAGTGAAAGTTCAAAGTTTTAAAATGAAAATATGGAAGAATTTTTAAAATCTTCAGTTTCGAAGTTACGAATTTCCGAAGTTGAAATACCGAACGTCCACGAAGTTTGGGTCGAAACTGGAAAATTCGAATTCCCTGTTCGTTAATTCTCATCAGGGGGGGGGGGGGGGATCGATATCAGCAAATCATAATTTGGGTGAAAATAAAGTAACAAAAATGACGATATTGTTGAACAATACCAAAGTATTCTCGATTCTTTCGCCCCATCTACGTCGAGTCAGCTGACTTTGATCATTCAGTGATGATGTCACTATTGCAACGCGAGTGTACTTATGAATATGCCAAAGACGCGTTGTTTCTTGAAAAGAAACAGCGACACCCACCTGAAACGAACCGCCTACCGTCGTCGCGACGTCACTATCGCCTTCTCCTTATTTTATCTTCTGAGGAAACCGTTCCTAACTTCTCCCACATCACAAATGGCTTACAAGTATTACGGTAGATCTTGTATACAACTTGTTGATGTTAATTCAAAAGGCTAAGAAAGGCCACTCATTTGATAGAGTTGTCGCTGAGCTTTCAGTCTCGTGTACAAAAATTCCCCCATTTGCATATGAAGTTACGATATCACACCGTAAACTAACAGAATCACCAAAAATGGACATCGGAGGCGTCTACCAGGCCGGTATCCGAAGCTTCAGAAGTATAGGAAAGTTACGGTCGTGTCTAATACAACCATTTTTGATCCGCCACTAGTCAAGGTTACGGTGAAAAATTCCTTAAATTTCAGAAAAGAATTTTTCGAAGGAGTTCAAGTTTTCAAGTTCGTCTTTCAAAATTAGCACCGAAAAATTGTCACTTTATTTCATTTCAAAAGTTGAAGTCGTGCATTTCATTCCTATAAATTCGAATATTCTATAAGACCCCCCTTGGGTGTTAAAAATTCCCAGATGCAAAAAGCTGCCCTTAATTTACCACAAACTTCAGAGATTCCAAATTTTTCAATTACAAAATTTTCTCTTTGGAATAAAAAATCATGAAGATTTCTGCTATATCTAATTCCAAAGTTTGGGATCTTGGATTCCGTTCCTGTAAATTTCAACTTTCTATAAAATTCCTTCCAGCGGTTACAAATTCGCCACTCCGGTAATCCTGAATTTGCCAGATTCAGATTAAAAAATTTCTGGCTCAAAAAATAAAAATTAAAAACTTTCTTACTCCTCTGACTTGAAAGATCTAAATCTCGAATTTCATTTCTTTAAATTCCAATCTTCTAATAAATTCCCTTCGAAAGTTACAAATTCTCAAACTGAAAAAAAAATCGATCTTCAGAGCAATTCTAACTTTCGAAAAAGAAAAACCAACTCTTCCAGATAGGAATCTCAAAGAAACTTAATTTATCATTATCATTAGCAACGTCGGGAAAAAAAAAGTAGAGAAACTCGAGGGAAGCATCATAGGAATAAATTTCCCTCCGACTGGATAAATTCAATTAGGCATAAAAAGACGCATTAACAGGATTCCTGTCGATCCTTTTGATTCCAGGGGATATTAAAACTTTATCCGAGACGTCTCGAAGAATTTAATTACCAAAACATGAAATTCAAGATGGTTTCACCGGCGATGCGATGGCGGTAGTAATCGCAATCGTCGTCGCTGGGCATTGAATTGCCGCGATAGTGTCGTGATGCGCTGCGGGCGGAGGAGTCTCTATTATAAATACGCGAAGGACCATCGGGGGACTTGAGAAGGATAGAATAATCGCGCAAAAAGGGTGGCTAAGTTAGGATCGGAGGGAAGAATCAAAAAGGTGTAACGACTCTAATACATATAAGAGCCGAAAATACGGCGTTCCTCCGGTTTTTTCCCCCATCGATATATACGTTATCCTTCTTCCTTTTTTCTCACGAAATCCTTTTGCCGGAGGAACCCATTTGCCGCGATTCCAGCGCTGGAATATCACAGTGTGTTCGAGTTGTATAATAAGACAAGGCAAACGCTGATTCGGACACCTGGGACATATGTCAACGTGAGATATACACCTTCGCCACTCGTCAATTAGAAAGCGACGTCTTGACCAATGCGAAAAACTTCGTCTTCCCCCCGGTTCTTCAATTCTCTTTCGATACGTGCTGGAATAGGGGAGAAAGAGAGTCCCATTCTTTTCTCTGTATACAGAAGACTGTATACGGTTGCACTTGAGAGACCGGGACTCGGGCTCGACCGAGGTTTCGCCTTCTCCGTTGTTTTTGATTCAAAAGAATGATATTAACATTCAAACGTAGGATGGGATTATGGAACAGAGCCGAGAAACGAAGAAGAAGACGAAGGAGGAGGCAGAAGAAAAATGAGGTTTTAAATGCATGAAGAAAGGAATTGACGATTTTTGGAAATAACTTAGCAAGAGAGGGACGCCAGCAGCTCAAAAACGCTGATATGTGACGAAGCAGGAATTTTATTGGATCTTGAAATTTATGAGGATGAAAGGAGAGGAGATTACAAATTGTTTCCAAGATTTTTCAGTTTACCGAGTGTAGGAAATTTAAAAATATAAATCGTATCTGGAAAATTCCAGGAGTTGGGGAAATTCAATGCGAGGTTTTGGAATTCGGAGATTGACAGCATCCGAGAAGAATTTATTAGGAAGTTGAAATTTATGGGGTTGAAAGTAGAGATTTCGAGATTTGAATTAAGATGATCCAGAGGTTTCACGGATTTTTTAATCCAAAGATATGAATTTTCTAAGATAACCCTGGAAAGCCTTAGATTTGTGGCATAAAAAGTTTAAAGGGATTTTCTTTTAGGGGGTTGGGCACTTTCTAACTTCATGGGAGAGTTTGATACACGATTGACATTGATGGGGATGAAAGTAGAAGTTTGAAGCTTTCAAATGGGATGAAGTAGAAATTATCCGGATTTCTCGTTCCTGAGTTAGAAATTTTTTAGTTCCATTCCGCTCGTTTTTAGATTCATACAAAATCAAAGGGAGGTTTAGGTATTTAGGGACTTGTAGCTTCCGGAGATATTTTGATAAATTCATGACAATTTTAGCGATGAAACTAGAGGTTTCGAGTTTGCAAATGAGATCAAATGGAAAATTCCAGGATTCATCCTCGCAGAGGTAGGAATTTTAGAAATTCGACCTGGAAATTCGGAACTTGGAGAAAGTTGAGGTGAGATACTTTTAATGTAACAGAGTTACAGTTGCTTGTTGCTGACGATGATGAATTAAAGTACCTGCAATTATACACACAGAGGTTACACGGTACGCGATTCGTGTTGCGGTGACGTCGACATGGTACCGTTGGTTACTTAACAAACAGCAAGGGTGGTCCAGAATCGCGAGTTTCAAGTCGGTTCGTCGCATTCCCATTGATCGCATAACGAGCTCATGGAACCGATACATATACGCTTCTTTCTTCTCTACCTTTCTTCTCCTGGGTGTTCCCTGCATCACGACGAAATCTTACTTAGGAACGATCTCCACCCTGAATAAATGCATTACTTTATTTCCATGCCAACAGCTCGGAACTTTTTGTTCTCAGGGAAATTCGATTACCGCGACATTACTATATACACGTTTTTTTTTTCTTGCTTCTACCTGTAAATTTCGCGGTAGTAACTTACATTTATTAATTTTCCAATCAAGGACCAAAATTTATGCGAATTCTATGAAAATCTTTAAAAGTATCAGTTAAGATTAAAAAAATTCGTAAGTTCTGATACGAAAATGATAGAATCTCGAATTTTCTCTGATTTCAAAATGAAAGAACTGTACTTTGGATCCTATAAATTGGAAATTTTTTTTATTAGAAATTAAAAAAGCAGGAAATCAATAGATTTTTAGTTTCGCAACTTTGAAAATCCGTCACATGAGAACAAAAGGTCCAAAAATTTTCCATCTGATCTCAATTGAGAGTTGCACATTTTTGACTCTGAATTTTAGCTATCTATAAAATTTCCTCCGGAAATTACAAATTCTCTGATACATGTATATCGCAATTCCAATTCCAATTGCGCTCATAATTTTCTTATCGAAGAAACAACTCGAAGGCGGTGTTCGTTTGAAAGTGTATAATAAAAAAGAAATAAAAAGTCGGGCATTAGATGCATATAATAATAAAACCCCACGTACGTTCAGTGGTAACATGGTATGAGCATGTATGTTATGTAATTACCGAAGAATATAAGAATCTTAATTAATTTACAGACATATAACGAGAAATTCTTGATCATTGCCGGCATTTCGACGCTTTCATTTAGACGTTGGTGAAATATAACTTTTTTTTTTACTCAAATTCCATCGGGAATTAGAAATTTTATGGAAAAGAAAATATTTGTAGGGGAACTGGACAAATAAATCAAATTCAATCCGGATTTTTAAATCAAATTGCGTCCTAAAAAAATCCACGTAAGTTTCGTTTTCCAAGTTATCGGTAATTTAATCATTTTTAAATTAGGAAATTTAGGGGTTATTTGGGGTAAAAAGGACCTCAAGCTCAAAAGGACGTGATTTCAATATTAAAAGCAAACGAATTTGAAGCTAAAAGGACCTCGGGCTTAAAAATCGAGAAATTGGGAAATTTCGGAGCGGGAACAACCTCGGGGTTAAAAAGACGTGATTTCAAAATACCAGTGTATATATTATATATGTGTATATGCTGTGTATGTGAGAGTCTGAGTATGAGCATGTTTGGATTTACAACAAACAATATACATACTCTCGCGCAACGATAACTCATAAATACGAGGTTAAAGCTGTATTGATCGTAATTCATTTCTGACCGGGTATATAATGGCCGTAAGAAAGGGGGGGGGACGTATTTTTTGATTCCCATTACAGATATGGACTTTGCTCTGCTCTTAACTTCGCAGTTTATTCACCTCTCTCGGTACCTTTATCGAGATACCGGAGGTGCTGGTGTTAAAATAAAGGATATACTCCAATTAGGATTTTCCATCTCACGAAACGACAATATTTGACCGAATCCTACCAAATATCGGAACGAGTATCATGTTTCAACTCCAGCATTTGGTTCCGTTGTCCCCCGAAATTTGACGATTGTCGCTACCGGAAAAATTTTGATAAGAAATTAAAATTTGTGGGAAATAAAAATTTTCACCCTCACTAGAATTTTCCAAGAATTCGACTACTGGAGATTTCCCTGGAATTTTCCTTGGATTTTCCAGCGTGGCGAAAAATTCGTAAGAGTTTCCGCCGATTTCCCGAGGCTTCCACGGGATCGGGTGGAAAAAGAGGCGGCTCGCAGGTTAAAAGTGTGCCGGTTGGTGCAGAAATGCAACGCTCCGCGTACCTGTTATTAAGTTGAGCAATTTAAGAACCCTTTTTTTCTACCATCAAGCCACGGAAACTTATATGGTTCGTGCTATGTTCACGTAACCCATCATTATGCACGCGTTAAACGATTCTTTATCGAATATAAAAGGTGCAGCTGTTAGTATACCACCAACGTATCTACCTGTAACGTAGATGCGAATGTTTTTACATAGAAGAGATACTCCGTCATACAAGTCTAGGACATGTCTATTTGTTGGTTTTTTTTTTCAGCACTAGCAGTTGAAATTCGGGAGGATTCTTTGGTTCTTAAGTTTGGGAATTTAGAATTTCAAGAGTAATTTTGTTTTTGAGAATGCAACCAAAAATTTATATTTCCCTTTTTTACATAATTTATATTTTTTGTATAAAAAAATGATATTCCGAAAATTAAAAATTTGTATAGAAGTTTCAAATTTGTATAATTCAGAAAAGAGACAATTGCCATCTCCAAAAATACAAATTTTTCAGATCGATCCCGCAGTTTTGGAAAAGTAACACGAAATTTATTGGCCCCTTTTACTCTTCCCGTTTCTCGGCGGAGAGACAAAAATGGACATAATCTGTGAGAGATAAATCGCAGGTTTTTTTAGAGGATTAAAACTGAGAAGCAGGTAAAAGAAAGAGACCCTCTTATTCTTTATCTTCATCTTCTTCATCACGTAGGATTAAAACTTAAAAGTTGATTAATCCTTAAAAAAATATCAGAAGATTATTAATCCCTTACTCTTGAACAAAAAAAGCGAAGAAAAATAATAAGTGTCAAGGATTATACGTGGTAGTATATACGTGGTCGCTCTTAAATTTGAATTTAAGATACATATATGTATATATGGTTGCGGGCAAGTCGATCGTTCGGATAGTAATCCTGACGCCTAATATTATAAAACCTCGAGGAAGGTATAAAAAATGAATTGCTCGGCTTAAAATTCCTTTCAATATTCAACAGTATTATCTCCAGCTCGCGATAAGTTAGACAGGAGTAACGATTCCACAAAAGCACGGTTTAAACTACTCAATTTTACCAGTTTCCAGGAATTCCACTTTTTTCGTTCCGAAGTAAAAAAGTTATAAAAATACTCATTTTTATAATTTTAAGAAATTTTGGGAATCGTTCATGAAAAAATTCGTTTTTCGACATTTCAATAGAAAAGAAAAAATGCTTTGATACTATATTTCACACTAGACTTGGATTTTTCTAGTGGAAAGGGGATGACAATTTTTCCAAGATTTTGGAAAAAGAGTCAAAATCCGTCTAACACTTTGCTGATATAACAAGAGAGTAGGGTTGCAACGATTGCAACGCATCAGAAGAATAACAGGGATACGAAGACAAATGGGATGAAAGGAACGGGGCTTCGTATGCACTCGAGTTGCAAATCTTTTACCTTCTGCCTTTTACGATGTTGGCTGATGCCGAGTACAAAATAACGAATTGTCCATTGTCGCGTCAACGACACGCTACACTCCATCTTTCCAAGTTACATACTTTGTTGGGAGGAGACACTTTACTTTCTCACGGCATCGGTATCGCTAATAGCTTCCATGTGTAAGAAATTAACAGTTTAACATTTTTTTCCTAAATTCGCCGCGAATTTTCTTCGATTCCAAAAATGCTGGTATAATGGAAATATCGTATCCGTAAAATCCTAAGGTTAAAAAAAAACTTTCTTTTTAGTCTAACAAAAAATAAATATTCTGAAAAAAAAATGTAATCTCATTCAAAATTAAAAAATTTTAAATTTCTTTCTTCTCAGGTGTCCCTCTTTATTCGAAATTTTTCAGTTATCAGAATTATCAAAGTCTGCCGTTAAAATACTCCTCCGAAAGAAACCCTTACAAAAAAGAAAAGTTATTCATGATAATTAAGCATTTATTCAAACATAAATATTCCAAAAATACCGTATGATATATGAAAAGAAAAAAATTCTTCAAAAAAAAAAATGATTACAGTACTGTTTATTAGATTCGATGATAAATGAGATTTCCATCATCTTCACGGCCGTCAGTTGCCTTCGGTACGCGCCAAATTATTGTTGGTACCATTCCGTGCCATACTTTCTTCAGCCTTCTGTGCAATCTCTTTGGTAAAAAAAAAACCAAGCTATTGTCCGCATGTTTCTTTTTAACTCCGCCGCTCATGACTCGAGAGAATTTTAATTACCCAATTCTTTTTGAACACCAATAAAACTTCAACACACCGACTGTAAACTGATTGCATCTGGCATTTGGTCTGATGCAGGCATACGTATATGTGCGGCTCGTGGTCCGAAGTAATTACTTTTCATAATGAAAGAAATTGGGAGATAAAGAAATATAATACAGGGGCCGTGATTTTTTAATACTGATTCATCGCTATTACGGGCACCAAAAATTCTAGGAAAAAAAAAGTCCCTTAAATTAACAATTTCCAAGCCTTCCATTTCGTTTCTCGAATCAAAAATCCAAAATTTAAGTTCGATTTTCTCTTTTTTTCTTGAGAAAAAAGTTTCCCGGTTTGCCCTTTCCACCTAATCCCTGGGTTTCACGCCAGATTCGGACTCAGGCACTTTTTTGTCGAACTTACGGAGCCAAATGTCATAAAGCATTTCCTTATTCTCGTCCAAAGCCGGTTCCTTTTTCGAGCCATCGCCTTTCCCCGAGCCTAAACTCGTTGCTGGACTCTTAGATTTCAACCTGGCGGCGAATTTCCTCATCGACCTGGTACCGATCGTCGTCATAATCGAAGGATACTCGTCCACGACCGAGACCAGTACCTTCGAGTCTGGAGCAGCACTCTTATCTTTCTTATCACTTCCTCCGACACTGGAACCCAGTGCCGATTTTTGTCCGGAACCTAATTTGCCATCGCTCGGATCCCTTCCAATTCCATCCACGACTTCTTTCTTCCTGGACTCGGGTCCCGAAAAAATATGGTTCTCCTCGAAATCCATCAATGCTGGAGCAGCTTTTTTACTCGTCGATGATATCGGTCTTGCTTTCGAAACCGCCGCCGAACTGGAGCTGCCCTGGATTTTCGATTTCGGGGATTCATGAAACTCCTTTGATTTTTTTTCAATATCCAGCTTCACTGGAGAAATCGACTGGACTCGTTTTCTCCTGTCGACGATCTTGCGCTTTTCGTTCGGCTTCTTTCGAGTGTCGATCTTCACCCCGTAATCTATGAGAACCCCGTCTTTCCTCTTCTCGATCGGCTTCATGTTCTCCAGAAGTTTCTGCACCTCCGCGTCGGAAGGTACCGGTTTCTTATCGTCGGCCGATACCGGTCGTACCTTCGTACCGGATTTTTTCGACAGAATAATCTGCGGCTTGGTACCTTTTTCCCCGCTTTCTCCAACCTCCGGTTTTTTCGTCTGCTCTTCTTGGCTCCTCTTTCTCCCGATTCTGCCTATCGTGACGTCGGATTTCGATTGGTTGATGCTGGAGGACCTCCTGGAAGGAACGCCTTTCTTGACGTTCTCAAACTTTGCAGTTGGATTGTTGCTCAGTCCTTTGATACCTTTCGAGGTCGTCAATTCGCTACCGATCCTCTTATTCCCCATTTTTATGACATTCGCGGTTCTGGTTGCCGGTTTATTGACTCTCAAGGTCTGCTTGACTGACCTGTGAGGTGGCTGGATTTTTGGTTTCCTGGAAATCGGGGTTTTCAGGATCCCCTTATCGGTACCACTTTCGGCTCCTTCGATCGGTAGAGTTTCATCCTGCGTCCTGACTTTCAAGGACGGGGTTGAGCTTATTTTTCGAACGATTTCATCCTCTTTCGTTTGAAGGCTCATCTCTTTCATGGAAGGTTCGTCCTTTTCCTTTGCCTTTTCTGCCGATTCAGCATTGATCCTTCCTGTATTTTGTTTTGATACAATCTTGCTTTTCTCAGTCGCTTTTGGGGCAACTCCCACCGTAGTTTTCGAAGTTCCTGACAAAGATTTCGAGAAAGATTTGGATTCCAGCTTTAAGGAACCTTGAACCAATTTTTCGGTAGCTTTTTTCAGATTTTTGGGATCGTCTCTGTTTTTATCAACACTTCCGGGATTTTTCAGAACCTTTACTGGGGAAACGGTACCTTTTGGATTTCCATTCCATTTTGGCTTTTCCATTTCCCCACTTTTAAAGACCTCCTTAGTCTCCTTGACTTCCTGTCCCAGAGCTTTTGAAAGCTGCGCTGTCGGTCTTTCCCTCTCTTTCTGATTGTTTCCGCTCAAAGTCCTCTCCCTTTTTGGAGGCCTCCGTTGCATCCAGCTTTGCTTGTCAATTCTGTCGTTCTTGAAGGACTCCTTAATGTCTTCAACTTCCTTTTCCAAAGCTTTCGACAACTTCGATCTCTGCATCTCCTTCTCCTGCTCAGGATTCATCGATTCTTGTTTAATAATTCCAATTTTTGCACTATTTTCCATCCTCTTCACCGCCAAATTTTCCTTGATCCTACTCAGTGCCTGTTTATTGGTTGAAAACGGTTTCATACCGATTCCAGCAACCCTCTCGGCACTCTTTGGAGTCTCCACATCCTGTTTGATTTTCGCAGTGGAAAAGCTCTTTTCCGGCTGTTTCGGGGTATCGGACTTCGCGAGATTTCGGTCCTTGGATGGATCGATTTTCAAGGACATCTTCTGGATCGATGAAGATTTTTCAGGTTTTCTGTAATGAAGGATTTCTTTGTACTCCGAAGCCTTAGGTTCCTTCTCCCCCAGCGGTTTTATGAACGTTTTCTCTGAATTCAGTTTGGGACCTTCCCTATTTGCTACATTTTTTCCTTGAGTCGAAACCGATTCCAGTTTCTTGTCACTCGAAGTAGATTTATTCGTAACTTCTGGTTTGGCCAATCCAGAGACTTCGAGCTTCTGAGTAGTTAACGCTTTTTCAGGATTTTGCAACTGGAAAGATTCCGCCTTCGTCGCCACGTCCGACTTCTTCCTCTGCGAAGTACTTGCAGGCGACGAAATTTTTCTCGCCCTTTCCTCCGATTGCGTCCCGATTTTGGCTCCAGGTTTCCCAAGGGCTGGGCTGGTGTCGGATGTCGGGGTGGATTCCTTAGTTTGCTTTGCATTCCCGCTCGGGACGCTGGTATTCGAACTCCCTTCTGCTGCAAGATTGGCCCTTTTTGAATCCAACTTTGATGTTCCTGCTTTGGATGTGGCGTTTCCGGGTTCGGCGCGATTTCCTGGATTATCTTTGACAAACGTCACTGTTTTACCAGGTTTCCTACTGGCAGTTAAAGACTCCTTGGATAAAAGCGACGATTTTAAACTCACAGGCCCACTTCCGGGGGTTACCACTTCCGCTTTTACCGCAACTGCATCCTTCAACCCGGGGAAGCTTACCGGAATCGCCTGTGCTTCCTTTTGCGAATTAATCGCTCTCCCGGAAACTTTCCCCGGAAAGGCTTCCAACTGGTATCCTCTAACCGGTGGCTTCGAACTACCAGTTCCTACACTTGAATCCCTCAATTTTGGAAGGGCCGTTTCCTCCCTTGGCTTGCTCGTTTCCGTTTTCACCGGTACCAGATTCTCTCGTATCAGGGTTTTTGCTTTTTCGTCCTTCTTCGGGTTACCCTCTTTCCCAGTGACTAACACTGGTGACGTCAACGGTCCACTCGAATCCCCCAGCTGCTTCCAACCCCGCGCTGGTTTTCCAGCTGAGCCGATTCCCTTGCCAGCCTTCCACCCGGGGGAGGAATTCGTCGAACTCTTCTCCTTCGCAGGATCCAAACCCATCCACCAGGGAGCCTTCTTCAGGTAGGTTTCGGCGACTTTCTTCGCGTCTCGCGTCTGATTGGAGGCTCCTTTGACCCCAGCGTTCGTCTTCGAGATCGGGGGCTCGAATTTGCGGGGATGATTCGACTCCTCGTTCGTTTCGGATGTCTCAGGATTCGAAATGTCCGTCACCCGGAGGTTCAGGACGCTCGAGTTGGCGTCGATGGGGATCCTGATCTTCAGCTTATCCATAGAATTGACGATGCCCACCTTCTTCATGTCCAGGATCGACTTATCCCCGCCCACCTGGAACTCGATTTCCTTGGAGGCTCGATTCGCGTCCTGGTTGACGCTGATCTCTAGGTCCTTCATCTCCGAGTTCACCATCAACCGCACGTCCGAGGAGGTTTTGAGATCCGTAGAGATGGTGGTGTTGGAAGGCTGTATGTTGAAGGTCACCTGGGAGTTCTTTCTCTCCATCCGAACGGCGAACTCGGAGCTGCCCGGATTCACGGCTCCCAGATCCTTCCTTGCCGATTCCGCCACGGTTTTGGCCGATTCCTGGTGCATGTTTCGCACCTGCTTCTCCATCTTGCAAGCGCGGGTGATCCGATCTATCCAATCCGTTCGCTCCGAGCCTTCGACCGATTCGACTTTTCCGTCAGACACGTCTTTCCTCGGGTTCTTGTTGGATCCGAAGTTCTTCAAGACGGTTTCAACTTTGCGGAGCCATTCCGCTGCGTTTCTTATATCAGTTAACTCTCGAGAGTTCCTGCTGCTATCGTCGGTACCCTGTTTCGGTTTGCCGACGTCACTCGCAAGATTCTTCGAAGGCGACTCTGATTTCGATCGACCGTAAGGTTTTTTTTTCAGGTCAATCTCCTTGCTGTAATCCGAAATTAATTTGGCATAGGATCGGACTTGGTTCCCTTTTTTTTGATCGTCCTCGTCGTCGTTCCCTTTTTTCGAGGCAGTTGGGATCGCTGTGGTGCTGAATCGGATTCGAAGGTTGGAGGAGGAGTAGGAAAGCTTTCTCTCCGTTAAAACGGATCTCCGGATTGGGAAACTTTGGGAGATGGGTTGATGCTCTTTTGGCACGAAACACGGATTTATCCAAGTCTCGCAGAATTTGCACGGTATGTACGGAGCCGATTGGACGTTCTTCAGTAGACGAGACCGCAGGTACCGACTGCGGAAAATCTTTTCGTTCTGTTGGATCAGGCCATCTTTAGACGAAAAAAGACGAAGTTTGCGGTAGGAGAATGGGAGAGAAATTGTAATGTAACTTTTGTTCAACGTATTCAAAAAAATCTAGGACAAAATCGCAAAATCGAAAACTTACTAGAAGAGACTTGACGCGGTATTCGTATTCCCAGGATATGACGCAGATGAAACATAATAATAATTTCTTTGTTATACTTTTATTAATGAGACGAACATTTGCTAAAATTTTATGCGTTGCAAAAATACAATTATGTTTACGAAAAACTACTGAAATTCTGACCGGGGTGTCACTCGTATAATTTGGAAGGTTTCTAACCTGGTAGGAAGACGTCAGAAAGTGTGTATACTTTCCCGTGACATCTTTTGAAAACCATCTCGAATCGAGATCTCGGATGTTCTCTCAATTGTTTGAGGTACGATTTTCAAGAAATATTGGCGGAAAAATAGGGGAAAAGGTCAAACTACGAAATTGGAATGTTTTCGATGTAATTTTTATTTTTGAATCAAAAAATTGAATTTTCGCTGATTTCGAGGTGCATTGCGATCTCAGACCCTCCGGAACGTTCGAATTTCAAATTTTACATTCCCGAATCTTCCTTACAATTTCCAAAAAAGTAGAAATTTCAGTTCGAACGAGCGAAGACCCAACGAAAGTGCCAAAACATCGCCAAAAACTGTTGGGAGACGTTCGAATCTCTCACTGTCATCCGTCCGAGTCTAATCAAGTCGAGTTGCATGGAGTCGAGACGGGTCGTTTGTCGTTTCGGTAGAAGGGCTTCACTCTCCTTAATTATACGCATCTCTCGCTTCAACTATTGTCCGTGCAATTAGTTGAGTTCTATAACAAGACAAGAGAATGAGAGGGACAAGTAAAAAGAAACTACTGCCGCGCCGAGGGTGCAACTGTGGCATTGTCATTTGTTTACGCTGATCGGTTGAATCCCGAATAAGGTAAACCCGTGTTCAGCACTCAACACAGAGTGCGAAAGAACAAAGAGAACTTGAAAAGAGAGAATATAGAAGTAGTTGAAAAATAAAACACAAAGAAGAAGACGACGAAGGAGAAGAAACAGCAATATCGTCTGGAGACACCTGCTGCTGCTGCTGCTGCTGTTCCAGAGCAACAGTGGCATTATCTCCCCATATTCCCTTCGTCCCGTTCGCCGTTTCTTTGGGAACAACGACGATTCCATGAATTTGCAACGTCTTCGATTTTAACACCATCAATTTTTCTGTGCTTGCAGAGTTCCACGAGGAAGGATCACCTATCGGACATGAAGTCACACCGGTGAGGAGAAGAACGCAATGGCAGAAGCTACGAGGTGGCGAATTCACACGAGTTCTCCAGTTCCTCATCATCGCGGTCAAATTCTTCGCAGTTCCGGGACATCGCGTACGAGGGAAACGACAGAGAAAGACCAGCTGGATTTGGGTCAGACCCTTGCGTTGGCGAGATCCACAGGATCGTAGAGAGGGCATGAAAGCTCAACATGTTCAACCTGCGACAGAAGCCTAAAGTGCTGTCGTCTTTCCGCATCCTCGGGCTGTCTCTCATCCCCTTGCTGTTGCTCGTTCTCTCCAATCACCATGTCTCCGCCGATCTCAACTCCGAGTTCGTCAAAGGCAAGAGTAAGTACTCGCCACGGTTCGGTTGTCAAGGAAGAAACGGATCTCCGGAATTCGCCAAGGAAATGAATAAAAGCTGCGCTCGCGAGGAAAAAAGTAAACTTACATACGAAAATTACTTGAATTGCTGTCTAGTTACTCCCGTTACTTTTCCTTACGAGCGCAAGTTTGTCACTTCCATAGCAAATTTCGTCATTTTGTCCATTTCTTTTTTTTCACCGTAAAAACGGAAACGTTTGTTACGTGAATCTCGAGATTTTCAAGTAAGGGTAAGTTACAATAAACACTTTGCCGCAGGTATAAATCTTTATGTACGACACCAACGTGGTGCCACCGGCGCTTGCCCGATAGTTTTTCGCATGGCATCAAACTTGGTACCACCGGTCGGCATAGCGTTAAAGGGGTAGAAACCCCATAACCACCCTATTGGTTCTCCCGTTATTTGCATTGGTAAACATTGGTAAACATTGGTACCGACAAGAAGCACTCGGACGTAAACAAACTTCCGTGGTCCCACTTGTCCGCCGAAACACGTGGGCGGATTCCCCGACGAGAGGATGCTTCGAAACCTAAAGCGAGATGATTAAGTTCCGGATTGTTCATGAGAGACGGGGAAAATTGAGTAGATTCGGCTTTTTTTAGACGACGCGGAGAAAGGTTTCGATGCATCCTCCTACACACTTGTCGTAAGGACCCAGCACGTGTGCGAAGGGAAGTCACTTTCTTGCTCTCGTCGAGGGGAGACCACCTCAGCATGCGTCGTAAAAGCGTGGGCCATCCACGTGCCCCGAAGAATGTGACCTACATATCACGGACGGACAGACTTGGGACGCAACTCGGCTCCTAATTACGCTTTTCCCGTTGGAAATTCGAAAGAGTCCCTTTTCGAAACCCGGCGAATGCTCGATGTCGAGCTTCGGCTCCAGCGCGAGCGGGTACACGTTTATTGGAACTGTTACTTGTCGTGTCCGAAGTGAAGCTATAAATATGTATAGCGACGGATTTTATTGTTTTAAGCTTACGAGAGTGACGTAAAAACGTAAGTAAAAGAAAAAATTAAAAGAAGGAGAAGAAGAAGCAGCAGCGATTGAAGCGGTCTTTGGAAATTCAACAACTCAATCGTCCTGATTCCGATTCTCGTCAATATTCCGAACGGTCAATTAAGGCACGCTTCGCAGATGTCCCCTCTTTGATATAGTTGTTCGATTCTTCTGATATATTACATACACGCGTATTGCTCTTTTGTTTGTTCTTACGTGCGTCTACCGGCCATATCCGTCCCGCCTTATTCTCATTTATTCTCTAGTTTATTCCTCGCTAACTTTTCAAAGATTCAATCTCTTTCGGGATACGTACCACCCACGATGCAATGAGAAAGATCGACGAACCGCGGGGTGACTGGTTTCAAAAGAGCTTCGGTCGCTGCGATCTTCGATCACTTGTAAATTGCAAAAATGCTTGTATTTCGAAAATCGACACAATTTTGGAAGAATTTTTAAGATTCAACCCGGGCAAAAGTGGGCATTTCTGTAATTTTTTTTTACCTAAACTACAATTTTGTAGAGATAATTTTACAGTACCTACAGGTTTTATTATTTTTTTTTTAAACTTTTCCAATTTTAGATTTTGAAAATTCTACACTTAAAAGGTATTATCGTGAAAGCTTTAAAAATTTATTATTTAGAAAGAAAACTCCAAACTTTAAAAAGTGATGAAATGAGAGTTTTTAGGATTTTTGGTTCCAAAGATACGAATTTTTAATGACCAACCTAAAATTCTTAAATTGGAAGAAGTACATAGTTCAATAAATTTTCTTCGGATTTGCAAAATCAAATTAATTAGAAAAAATTTTGTAAAGACTCGAAATTTTTATATAAAAAAAAGATACTTAGTTTTCGAAAAAAAGTAACAACGAGGTTTCGAAGTCCAAATCGTTGAGGGTCGAAACCCAACTAGATAAAGAGCACTTTCGTATGTATCATATATGGACCGTACGTAGACGAATTTGAGAGTTTCTTAAAAACGAGGGAGAAATAAAAGTAAAGATCTCAAGTCGAGCCATAATTCTTGGCCGCCTAATGGACGATTCCGTCTTATCAATTTAATGGAAATCCACTTTAGCCCTCTGTCTTTTCCCCGCACTCTGCTTTCTGACGAATCTTAAAACGTTTATTTATCTCCGAGTGCTCTCGCATCCCGCCGATTCCTTACTCGCGTTCGGCAGATATAATATTAAGAATTTACTTCACAACCGTCTTGCTTTTACATTCCGTCGTTGCACGAGAGCCTGCCGAGGAGCGAACGCTTATCCTTCTCCCTCGCCTTTCGTCCTTCTGACTCCCCGCAGTCGTGTTGAAATAACAAACTCGGATTGGCGATAGATAAGTTCACTTCGAGGACCGTAGCTAACGATATCGAGAAAACAAGAAACAAGTGGACTGACTTAAAAAGAGACGGAGCGGAGTCAGCCCCGCCATTTGCCAGCAGGAGCTTATTTCGATCGAGGAAATGATTAATAGCACGGACTCCTCATGAGTTTCTTCTCAACTTAAGGAATTTCTTCCTCCTTCTTCCGAATTTCCGGGAACCGCAACGCCCAGAATTTGTGGATGGTTAAAGATGCAACGAATCGATCGTATTCTCAGCAGGAATCGTAGTGACTCGAGCTAGGTATCGAAACCACGAGTGGGAGTATGGCCGAAGTACGTTAAAACGCAAATGATGTCTTCGTCAAACCCTGTTCAATGATTCTCTCAATTTCTACGCGGATTGGGAGTCAAAAAAGTGGAGAGTAGCATAGAATCTGGAAATCGGAAGCCTCGTATCGATTCCACGAACGATAGTACCTAGCTGAAGCGCGAAACCAGCTCCTACGTGGACCAGCAGTTTCTTTTCTGCAAATATAGAGGCTCCTAAGTCGTACAAGGATGAAACGAAGGTATGGCAAATGGTAGAAGAAGCGCTCCATACCGGTACCATAAACATTGGTACGACAAAAGCACGTTGGAAAGGTATTCGAGACATATTTTGGAAACTGCCCCGGACTCTGTGCCATACCTCGGTCCATTTCTACGCGAGTCAGCACCCCCGTCGTTCCCGATGAAATAAGACGCGGGGCTGCCGATAAACAGCCTTGGACTGTTGTTGCCGGAGAGTTTCCATTATCGGGAGCATTATCAAGGTATAATCAGTATCCGAGAGACGCTGTTGAAGGTTACAGAACTCTCGCAGAAACCGAGTTCTTTCAACTGAAATCGTGGAAGCCTGTTTTCTACGACATGCAGTCGCCGGTATACGTGTGTACGTGTGTGTATGCGCACGCTCGGACGGTTCTTCGTACAACACCATAGCCTTCACCATGAGGGTGAAGAAGGTCAAGCTCGTTAGAAGCGTTAACGAAAGCTCGAAGATTGTTCCGTAAAGGCTGTTGGCGTAAAAGACTTGAATGCTACGTCAGCTGCACGATGGAATTCCTTTGTATATCGGTATACAGCATCCATTGGCTACGCTTTAGCAACTCCATTGTTCGACGTACTTTCAGAGCGATGCTCTCGATGCATCGTGCACGTCTCGTCTCGCAGCTTCTTTCGCCGACTGGGACAGACCACATGGGAAATTTTCCTCACCGAGGCCTTTCGATCCGATCCAATCTCGCTCGATGCCCGGAAGGAGCCTCGAGTCCACGAGAGCGTCTCGAGCGGTTCCGAGAAGACGCGGACGGATCCAGTGGAAACTGGACCTAGAAAGGGGTCGCGATGTGCCCCAGAGATGCCGGGGAAAAGATCCAATCGGTGGAACCGAAAGAGACTCCGCGCAGCGTCTATGTGGGTCACCTTCTACACTTTCGGATGATCCAAAGAGAGCGATTTGGACCGGCGCTGATGCGACTGCAGCTTGGGATCGAGAAAAGAAAGTTGGTTCCTCCCACAGGATTTCCTTGGTGCTGCTCGCGTCAGCGTATGCCAGCCAGAGTGTGCGCTACCCACGATTTCTGTTTAGACCCACAAGGGCCTTCTTTGAAGCCAACCAACCAACGCCCACCATCGATCATGCAGCGCCATCAGGGGAACACAACAACGTCGTAGGGTTCTTTTTAGCTAGACCCTTACACACAATGCATTATTTAAATGGAATCTTAGCTTTTAACTGTTAGAATCTCAATGCATCTTCCCTGTATCTCCATCTCTCTCGCTCTGGCTTTCTTAGACGATGCGATCTCTTGCCCGACAGCATCCATACGATGCCTCGACCGCGACGATTCGAATGCATTCGAATATCCCGATTACCCATTAGCATAAAACCGTCGATTTCTCGGGGAAGGGGGTGGGGATTGATGCAGCGAAAGACATAATTCGCTAATAATTTCGTCTTCGGCGAGGTGCTGCCGCAAAGGTGGGAAGAAGGTGGTCGGTCCATCAACACCTGCCTTTTTTGTTCCTTTTTTAATGTATACGAGGAAAAAAGGAGGATATCCGACCACGTCTAGAAGCTGCAGTTCGAAAGCGAGTTCCTAAGAGAGAGGGAGAGAGAAAGAGAGAAAGAGAGAGAATAAGAAGGTGATGGTGGTGGCGAGAGTTAATATCCTGCTGGAAGGCAAGTTCGCGTGCCCCGAACGAACGCGTGTGGTTCCAACCTCGTGGCAACTGCCGAGGTTGCCAAGGTGAGCTAAAACGTACGAGCAACAGCAGCAGCAACAGCAACAGCAACAGCAGCAGCATCGAACCAGCAGAAGGAGAAAAAGGACGCAAGAAGAGGCAGAAAAAGGAGAAAAGAGGAGGCCAGAGAGAAACCTTTGAGCAGAAGAGAACAGTCTCGCTGCATCGGGAGGGAGAGACAACAAAGCGCATTCCACGTACCGTCATTTGTTCCTTGTCTGCTTTTGCCCTTCGTACTTCATTTCGATCCGTCATTATTTCTTCACCTTCCACGGCCGCCCTTTAATGAAGCACGCAAACGCAGCAGAGAAAATCGCCGAATCCAAATGCGATTTTCAGCCACTAATCGATTTTCGATATTGATTTCTTATCGCCTCGAAGTCATTGCTTGGCCTCCATGCCTTTGAGTGACGTCACCCGCGCTCCCAGAAGATAACACCCGGATGGAAAAATTGGGCAAAAAGATTTTCTGGATAAGGGACAATTTCGAGTCTCTCTTCTCTCTTCCTGGATTTTTTCTCCGCAGGTGACTGGGGAGATAAGAATTTGTCTTCTCTTAGTCATTGCTGCAGCGTTATCCTTCATTTACGTAATCTCGCGTGTGCATACGTATGCGCGTACCTGTTACAGCAGCTAAATGTTACAATCAAGGATGACGAGTTAAGAGTAACGTGAGAACTCGTTAATGCGCATTATTTTTTCCGTTTGGGTTTTACCTCTCGTTCGTCGCCTCGACGTGATTTCGCGCATTTCGTTCCCGTTTTTGCCTCTTCCACGGGTACTTTAGTTACTCGCGTGCCTGGAAATTTCGGGAGAGTTTGAAGAAATCTAGGATTTTTTGGGGACGAAAAAAGGAAAGTCTAAGGTCAAAATGGGATATATGAGTAATTTTTATCCCAGAAGTAGGAATTTTTGAAGCTGATTCTGGAAGATTACTGGTTTTGCAAACATTTTGTAGAAACTGATAATTTATTGGATAATAACAGGGCTCTCGAAATTTGAAATAGAAAAAAATTGAAGGATCCAAGTTTTTCCGTGCTGGGTTAAGAATTTTTTTTAGTACAGATCGAAAATTACTATCAAGTACCACTTTTGAAAAATTTATACCCGAAATTAACAATTAAGTAGAATTTTTTACTTTCGCTAGATCTAATATGGAATTCCATTATTTAAAAAGAAAAAAATTCAACCACCTGAAATTTTCCCTTTTCAGCTTTTGAATTTTTCAAGCAGAAATCCAAATTCTCAAGTTGAATAAACACTAGTTTTCTCTAAAAATTCATATCTTGAAACCAAAAATATTTTTAAAAAATTGACACATAATGGTGTTAAAGGAAAATTTCTAGTCTTTGGAAAACACAAATTTCAACCACTTGAAATTTTTTCTTTCCAGGTTTTGATTTTTTCAAGCAGAAATCCAAATCTAGAGTTCTATTGATCCTAGTTTCCTCTAAATATTCATGTCTTGAAACCAAAAATGTTTAACAAATTGAAAAAAAACAGGGATATAGGAAAATATCCACCCTTTGGGTAACATAAAATTCAACCACCTCAAATTTTGTCTGTCCAAGCTATAAATTTTTTAATCAGAATTCCAAGTTTGTTAGTGTCCTCACCACCAATTTCCCTGAAACAATTTCTAACCAGAAGCCGATATTTCTTAGGGACTTCGGCATAATTATTCACGATTGCAAACCCGGATCGTAATTTGCAGTTAAACGATATTGCTATGTGTAACGACATGACACTCGGATCTGTCATACAATACGATTTCATGAGAAAGATAATAATTTATAAAACCTTAAGTTTCAGACAAGCGCACGGGGAGAGAAAAGGGACCGATTGTAACGTCGGGAAAGATATAAGCCATACGAATAATGTTTTATTCCTCGGTGTATATATGTTCAACCATAGCAGAGCATAGTAACATTAATAGCTTTATGGTTTATTGCTTTCAAGTCTGCGGTTAAAAATCTCTCCACTCCCTGCAGCGAACTCCGAGCGTTGCGTTGTTGTAACACACAACGCTCGGTTCGAAGACCTGCGAAACGAATATATGTTGGTGCCTTTAACTCATATATTTCCCTAGTAAGCATCCACTTAATCCTTCCCTCGCTATTCGAAGCAAGAGGAACAGGAACCGCTGGAATTCGGGGAATAAATGGCAAGAGAGCGAACGAAAAGAGCTTTTGGAGAGAGAAGCAACACTTAGTCGGAGACCAATTCGAAAATATCTCGATAACGCGACGAGTATGAGAAAAATCGCAAGAATGCTTTTTTCTAAAACGCCTTTCGCTCTGTAAAAAAGCTCCAGTAGAGCTTTTCGATAGCGGTCACGGTTACGAAGATATCGAGGCGGGAAAAAGTTTTGTTATTTTCAAATTTCGCGTTCGAGTTTCGTATTTTCAAATTGGAGCACAGATTTCTCCGGAAATATGCACTTTTCAGGGAAATTGCAACAATACTTTTTTGTAGAGGTTTTCTTCCTTTATTAAAAAGGTCCTGTGACTTTTTTTCGTGCATCCCAAAGTTTCGGAAATATTCGAGGGTAATTGAAAAAAAAAATTTTTTTCGAGTTTCTTGGATTCGTGATTTTTCGGTGACAAGATCTTGTTTCGCGGATTCGAAACTCGTTTGCTAACACTTTTTTGCGTTCTTGCCAACCCAACGACTGGGCGTGAGGTTTAAGAGCGAGAGTGACACTAATTTCGGATTCGAGCCGAAATTTCGAGGTTTATTAGGAAAGCGAACCGCGCCGACCACCAGAGATGTGGAAGAAGTTCGAGGCGTCAATTTTTATGCGGTACTTTGGAACACCATTAAAGGCTTTAAAAGTAATACGAAATAACCACACGGCCGATGGCAACGGCGGCGCCGTTTATTTGAGCTCGTAAACATCGATACCTGCGTTCTCCCCATAGTTCTTCCTTTTTTCTTATGCTTCCTACCTCATATCTTTCCTTGTAAGAAGCCTCACGGCTAAATATCCAGCGAAATAAGGCCCAACTATCGTAAACCAGTATGAGGGAATACTTTTGCACCAAACTATACGGTCGTGTATATATATGCAACGACCAATCAGATTCACCTCCAACTTTTTAACGTGCGGACAAAAAGATGATGCAAAAGATAAGATGGAGAAAAAAATGCATCCATGGGGAACAATAAGGCAGGGAATTGCTTTCTTTTTCATGTCTCGTGGTAGATACGAGAAAGATGAGAGTGAAAAGGAGTCTGTTGTCATAGAATTCACGGATTTTTTGGAAACACGCGTTGATTTTAGGGTAGAAATGGGGTAAAGTTTCGGAAAAGTTTTGACTATAGGGAAAAGGAACCAGAGTTCGAAATTGACTTTCGAAAATTTGGGAGTTGGTACTTCCAGTGATGAATTAGAAATAAGAAAAATGGAGGATTTTGGAATTTTCGACAATTCCAAGAAAGTGGTTTGAGAAAAGTTGCAGAAATTAGCCGGTTTTCTACAATTTTTTTAAAACCTATAATGCGACTTTTTGAAATTCGAAAATTAGCCAATTCTAATATTTGACTTCCCAAAAATACCAAATTTCATGGTTTTGAGTAAGTTAACAAAAGGACGCAAAAAATATCCTACACTTTTGGAAACAGTTTTTCAAGAACCGAAATTTTTAGTTTCTCCGTTTTCGTAATGTTTTCATTTTTAAGTTTTTTTTTCAAATGATTTTTCGAATCCTAGGCTACAAAAAATGCATCTTCAGCTCTTCCGATTGTCTAAGATGAAAGTGTGTAAGTAAATACGGAAACAAATAAGCGAATCGAATTTCAAGGGAAAACTTTCTGAAGTACCAGGAGAAAAATGAGAGAAATAAAATAAAAATCAATGTTCAGCTCCGCAACAAAAAGGTGTGAGCAAATTGCGTTGCAAAAAGTTCTTCCTACGAATTTTTCAGGCCTTTAGAGTGTAATTACAATGTTTAAGTTCACGCCCTACTGAACCATAATCGACAGCTACGAAGGTATACGCTGCTTTTGTAGTAGGTATGCTGATCGTAAATTTTAGCAAAATGGTAATTTTAAGACCGAGGGGAGACGACTCGTCAAGCAATTTTCAACCTTCTCTATACTTCGGGGCAAGGTTGGTATGGTTCCAAAGATAATCACTACTCTCTCCTTGTACCTTCATACATGTGTACACACGTACAGACCAAAAGTCTCAGAAAAGAGGTGCATGTGTATTAAAAGTGTACAAAGTCCAAGAAAAAGGGTGAATATATATATTACAAGGGTGTGCCTCACCCCCCTAGGTTAAACTTCTAGGCGAAGCGAAAGTATAAGGTTTGAGTTCAGAGTCGAAGTATCCAAAGTCTCCTAAAGTTGCGTGTCGATTTTACCCGTGCTCCTTTTTTTTTCTTTATTTACTTAATTTTCGTAAAGTGTGAAGAAAGTAGAATTTACGGCAAGTTCTGCAATTTTTGCTTCCCGGAATTTTATCTCCTCCTTCGTAACCCAAATTATAGGATCTTTGGGCCTTCCAGTAGGAAATCGCATGGAAAATTAAAATTTTTAGGAATTAGAGAAAAGAAAATGTTCGAAATTTTAATCTTAACCCTAGAACAGCACATGGGGTCAATATGACCCCACGCGATTTTCGAACTCCATTGTCCAAAATCGAAAATTGTCCGAACTCCAAATCTGTAATTATGTGCGATATTACGAAAATTAGTAATTCTCTAAAAATCACACCCTTAATTTTTCAAAATAAATACCCTTTTTGGAAAATCGATTACGCTCTTTACGTTCGAGTTTGGAGGTGCGCTGTCCTAGGGTTAAATTTAAAAAATTTCGATCCAACTTCTCTTTAAAAAATTCCTAATTTCTTGGAACTTCCAAATTTACAGAATTCAAAGGACGAATTCGAATTCTTGTTAAAAAAAGAAATTCAAATTCCCTTTAAATGTAAATTTCAAAATTCCATTTTTTACAAAAACTTCATTATTCCAATTTTTTGCAATCCTTAGAAATTTTTTTATCCACAACTCCTATTTTTTTTCAACAAGAAAAAAAAATTCGTTTCCCCTCTACGAATTTCCATCTAGAATGCAAAATTTCCCGGAATGTTGAAATTTCCCGGATCAAAGGAACGAATTCCACCCTTTGAAACCGTACGCAGTCGAAGCACCCCCAATTTTTTCATCCCCGGTTATGAGTTTCTCAAGCTCGGCGAGATCCCAGGCTCCGGCTCTGACGGAATCCCTCGGAGCAATTCCGAAGATACTTCGGCATCGTTAATATCCTTTGTGCGGGTTGGAAAAAAGGGGCAAAATCTATGCCTATTATTTATGATATAAATCCTTGACGTCACTCTCGTTCTTTCTTTTAGGATCGTCTTCAGAGACACGTTATTAAAGAACGCAGATTGCCAAAAGGTAAAGGCAGCCTTACCTTTACCTTTGCCTTTACCTTTAGCTCTTCCCACCCTAATCTCATTGTCCGATCGGTAGGAAATAATTGCACGAATTGTTAAGACATGTTTCTCATCATTGGCGTACGTTCTTCTTATTCGCAGGAATAAGAAGTTAACATACACCAAATGCAACATCGACGAAGAGCAGCTCCGAGACAAGCGGAGCGAGAAAGAGGCAAGAGGATTGTTAGAACTGCAAAAACTTTCGGAATGAAGAAACCTGGTCTTGGTATTTGTATCGGCCAGATGCTCTTCTCCGAGGAAACTTCGCAACCTCTTTTTCTCTTTTCCCTTAAATACGCATACCAAGTGGATAAACGCAAACTGGCGCCATCGGCACTCCTTACGAATTCTTACGTCTACCGTAGCTTCATAAAGTTATGTTATATTCGCATTTTTTTTTTATTCGGACCTTGATGTTTGATTGACAACTTAATATTTCGAGAATGCGGCCTGTCTTCGGTTTATTCCAGCTGGATTGGGAAAACAGCCGCGTTCTCGATGCACAGGACTAAAGCGACCAACGAAATGGAAAAATGGCATTTTTAGTGAAGCATCAATAGTTTGTTTCCGGATTGTTAGGTTTTTTTTTCGATTCTCGGGATTTTTGTAGCTGGGAAGTAGAGATTTCCAGTTCGAAAATGAAGTGAAACTGAATTTTCCACCATTTTTACTCCCTCAGTTATCAATTTCCGAAGGGAATATATTTGCATATCTACAGAATCCAGGAATTGGGGAATCTTCTTTTTTCATTTATTGTAGAAAATTACTGGTGCTGGAGAAAAATTGCTGGGAACTTGAAATTTACAGGATTTAATGTATAAGTTTCAAGTTTTGGAATAAGCTGCAGCAGAAATCTCTCCGATTTTTGGTTCCCGAGTTATAAATTTTCAAAGTCTTGGTATTCGAGGGTAGAATTTGACAGTTGGTAAAATCTAAAAAACTTTATTCTTCGCATTTTTAAAATTATAACCCCTGGGGAGGGAATACTTGTGATTTACAGAGTTAAGAGTACAACCTCCAAACTTTGAGATAAACCAAAGTAGAAATCCTTACGATTTTTGCTTTCCGAGCTGTTAATTTTTGTAACGAGAATTTCAAAGCAGCAAACATATTTATACAATAAACCAAGACAGCCTGTGCGTTTCCTCTCACAGTCAGTAATTTCTGATTGTTAGAAGAAAGTACCTTAGCAGGGAGAGAAAGAGAGAGCGAGAAAGAGAGAGACAGAGGTGTTTGACTAAACGAGTTTCAACAAAAGTGTTGTTATTAATTGTACAATGTACTAAATTGCACAATAATCTAATGAAGTACCACTATGATAATATACAATGTGTGTTTTATGGAAGTGGTTCGCCCACAGATACCCACGACTTCGATTCTAGAAAGCTATGTATAGGAAACTACCTCTGCCTCACAAATAATGTAGGTGGACGATAGTATTTCGGACAGATCAGACACGAATTCCTCATTTCTCATACTTTCAATGTTTTCCCCACTGTGTCATACTTAAATTTATACCCTATTATTGATTGAAAAATCCTCGATCTACAAAATTAAAGGCGGGGTTTCCAGGTTTTAAAATAAACCAGACCTGGAGATTTTAACATTTTTTCCTTCCAAGTTACGAATTTTTAAGCGAAAACTTCAGAAGGAGCAATTTGAATCTTTCCAAAATTCGTAAATTTCCGATGGAAGTTGTTGAAAATTTAAAATTGGAGATCCTACAAGGTCTCCTTACGAAGTTACCAATTTTCATAATTTTTATCAGTTAATTTCATATATTTTTATTTCTGTTATTTTCGTATTTTTATTTTAATTATGGTCACACATCATTTATAAATCCCGTCTCTTTCCAGTTTGCATCGGCACGAATGGCCGACTCTCGGTGCCTTCCAACAAACAACACCACTATCGAAACCTTCGCGACCGGTACACCAACTGTACTTACGTCGACGGCAACCTGGAGATCACATGGCTGCAGAACAAGAGCTTCGACCTCAGCTTCCTGCAGTACATCCGAGAAGTCACCGGATACGTGCTTATCAGCCACGTGGACGTCCACAAGATCGTCCTTCCGAGGCTTCAGATCATACGTGGAAGGACCCTCTTCAAGCTCAACATCCACGATGCCGAATTTGCCCTGTTCGTCACAATGTGCCAGACACACAGTCTACAAATGCCTGCACTCAGAGGTAAGAATTTTTATACCCAATTTCTAAATCAATCTTAACACTTTGCCGTTCGCGCGTCTGATCGCGATTTTTTCGTTTAGCGCCGGTAGAAATCTTTATGTACGACACCAACGCGGTGCCACCGGCGCTTGTCCGATAGTTTTCGCATGGCACCAACGTGGTGCCACTGGACGGCATAGTGTTAAGTTAGAAAATTTCCCTCCATTCTAAAAAAAGTTCCAAATAGAATTTTCCCCCTTTTATACGAAATTTTCACAAATTTTAAAGGGGAAATTTTGTGCAAGGATTGGAAATTGACACCGTAGAAAAAAGAACTATCGGGGTTCAAAATAAAATAAAAATAGATTTTCTATAATTTTTTGAGATATTCTACGATTTTGTTTTCCCAAACTTGAAATTTTGTAAGTTCCAAGGAAAGTCTAGGTTTAAGGGCAAATTTAGTAAAATCCAATTTGGATTTGATAATTTTATAGTAGCAATAGAGGATTTTACAAAAATTTTGAATTAACAGGAATGAAAGTAGGGTCTTTGAAATCCAAAATGTCCAAATTTCTGAGTAAATATTTCTCTAAGTTGCTAATTTTTTTTACATGACTCTCAAAATAATATTTTTAAAGGAATCTTCTCTTTTTTAACACTATGCCGTCCGGTGACACCACGTTGGTGTCATGCGAAAACTATCTGGCAAGCGCCGGTGGCACCACGTTGGTGTCGTATATGAAGATTTATACCGGAGTCAAACGAAAAAATCCCGTGCGGACGGCAAAGTGTTAATAACAAAATCCCAAAGCTACTATAATTCATCAATATCGTCAATCCCATCAATACTTCAAATTTTAAAAAATTCAATTTTATAAAATACCGTTTTTCTGAGATACCAAATTTTTCAAGATAATTCTTAAAATAGTGTTTTTAAATAAATCACTTCCTTTCTTAATACCAAAAAAAAAATCAAAAAACCATCCGAAAAAAATCGGTCGTCCTTTTCTCAAAAGAATTCTCTATCGATTTGCAGATATCCTGAACGGCAGCGTTGGAATGTACCATAATTACAACCTGTGTCACATAAAAACGATCAACTGGGACGAGATTATCACCGGCACGGGTGGCAGATACTTCTACGTGTACAATTTCACGGCACCGGAACGTGCATGTGCTCCATGCGACCCCAGCTGCGAGCAAGGATGCTGGGGCGAAGGTCCCGAAAATTGCCAGAGGTACTCGAAAACCAATTGTTCGCCCCAGTGCTGGCAAGGAAGGTGTTTCGGACCGAATCCACGTGAATGTTGTCATCTTTTCTGCGCCGGAGGATGCACTGGACCGAAGCAGAGCGACTGTCTGGCATGCAAGAATTTCTTCGACGACGGTGTCTGCACTCAAGAATGCCCTCCGATGCAAAAGTACGTGAAAAAAGAGGGAGGCGATCAAAAATAAGAGTTTGGTAGAATTAGACTGGAATTGAAATTTTTATGGAAAGAAAAGTCTAGGTTTGGTGGCAAAATTTGCAAAACCCAATTTCGATTCGATTATTTTATAATTGCAACAGAGAATGAAAAAATTTTAAAGCAAAGAAGTACCAAATTTTATAGAAATTCGAAAGCAAGAGAAATGAAAGTAGAAATTTCAGTGTTGAATGCAAAAATCTGCGTGAACTAATTTTTGTGCAAAGTAGGAAAAATCGTAGAAAGAGAAAAAATAAATAGTAGAAGCTTGAAATTTACTTTAAAATCCAAAAACTGCAAATTGTCAATGATTCTGTTATCCTAAATTTGTAAAACCCAATTTGGATTTTATTATTTTAAAATAGCAACAGAGGATTAAAAAATGTTAAAGCAAAGAAGTACCAAATTTTATAGAATCTCGAAAGCAAGAGAAATGAAAGTAGAAATTTCAGTCTTAAATGCAAAAATTTGCATGAACTATATTTTGTGCAAAGTAGAAAAAATCGTAGAAAGAGAAAAAATAAATAGTAGAAGCTTGAAATTTACTTTAAAATGCAAAAAGTGCGAAATCTCAACGATTCTGTTATTTCGAATATATTTAAATTTCTCAAAAGAAACTCTCAAAATACTCTTTCTTAAATTACAAAAAACAAATCATCGAATTGTTTCAGGTACAACCCAACGTCTTATTCCTGGGAACCGAATCCTGATGGAAAGTACGCTTACGGGGCCACGTGTGTGCGAAAATGCCCCGAGCATCTTCTGAAGGACAACGGAGCCTGTGTAAGATCCTGTCCGCCAAAGAAGAAAGCGGTCAATGGAGAATGCGTACCCTGCGATGGTCCTTGTCCGAAGACTTGTCCAGGAGTGGACAAAGTTCATTCCGGGAACATCGACAGTTTCAAGGACTGTACGATCATCGAAGGCTCGATAACGATCCTGGACCAGAGCTTCGAAGGATACCAACACATTTACTCGAATTTCACGTTTGGGCCCAGATACGAACCGATGCATCCGGACAGGCTGGAGGTTTTTAGCACTCTGCGAGAAATTACCGGGTACCTAAACATCCAAGGGGACCACAAAGCTTTCACGAACTTGTCGTATTTTCGAAACCTCGAAGTTATCGGTGGGCGGACCCTGACGGAGTACTTCGCCTCCTTGTATATCGTCAAAACCGCTCTGGTATCTTTGGGACTGAGTTCCTTGCAGAAGATCAACTCTGGATCCATAGCTATTTTGGAGAACAAGGATCTCTGCTACGCTCATACCATTAATTGGAGGCGAATCAAAAAATCCTCGGAGCACGAGAGTCTCCTGTCGAATAATAAAAATGAGTCTGACTGTAGTGAGTATTTTTCTATAATTTTTGGTATTTAACCCTCGAGCGACCAGGTAAAAGGTAGAAACATGTGTGGCCAGGTGGGGTCCGCGCGAACCCCACACATTTTTCGATGAATTTCAGGGAAAGTAAAGTGTTTTTTTAGGAAAAAGAGCAATTTGTCTGTTTTTTGAAGCATTTATTTGAAAATTATTTCATGAAAACATATTTTGCGATTAATCGAAAAAATAAAAATAATCTTCGAAATTCTAAAGCGGGAATTAATTCGAGGTTTTACCTCGAACAGTTTTCATTCGCTTCTCAAAGTGGATAAGGAAAATCTCAAACTCACTTTGACCAAAAGAGTCGCTCAGTTTGTCTTGAAGAATACATACGCGAATGCCAAAATTTTTTAGAAAATTGAAACTTGTAGAGTTCGAAGATGAAACCCGGTCCTTTGAAATAGGATAAAATCCAATCACTTAGAATCTGTCCTTCCCGTGTAATTAAGGGAAGACTAAACTGAAAAAAATCGCAATTTTGAGGTTTTTGACAAGTAAATATAAGAAAAACATTTTTTTTTTTCTTGAAATAAGGTATAAATTGAAATTCTAATCTGGAGTTATTATTTTTTAGGGCTTTTTTAATTATTTTAGATGTCCAGCAGTCACATATACCTTCTCACTTTGCGCATGGGCTTATTCTCTCTGACACCTGTTTTACGTATAAAATTTAGGTTGTAGGCTATAAATCTTTGTTTTGAGGGCTGTCACTAGGTGGAATCTCTTAAAAACCTCCTAGGGAACCATAAAAAAAAGGTTTAAAGACAACAGCAACGAATTTTCATTTTTCACTTTAGTCTTCCCTTAATTTGTAAAGCAAGATTTCTTAAAACGTATTTCCCCAAACTTGGAAAAATAAATTCGATCAATATTTCTTACGGATCCTAACAGTAATTTTTTTTTATTACTTATTCCACAGTAACTAAATATTTCTTTACTAATTTTTTTTCTAACCGTCCAATTTCTTTTTAGTCAAAGAAGGCTTGGTTTGCGACGAGCAGTGTTCCGACGAAGGATGCTGGGGTCCAGGTCCGGCTCAGTGTCTCTCCTGCAAGAACTTCATTCTGGGAAACGACTGCCTCCAAGATTGCACAGCCCCGGGGTAAGTTAACGACCCGGAGAATATGAGGAAATATGAATTCTCTCTAAATATTAACTCAACTGTGTAAATAATTCTCTTCCTATCGATCTTTGGCTCGCGATGGAAGACGGATCGAAGGTAATCTGTGCAGTGCAGTTCTTCTTTACATCACTCATTACCAATTGTTTCGTATTTACCTTCGTGTCTCTGCTTTCTTTTCACTTTGCATTAGCATCGCTTCAATCAGCTGCACTTTTTGCCTTAAATTTGCATCCAATTCACGGGAATAACATTGGGGCTTGCCAAAACGCCCGCGTTTGCTTCGATTTTTTTTTGCATTCAAATAAAAAGGAGAAGAACGAAATATTTTTTTTTGTGACGCAACTCAAACCAAAAAGTCAATTTTTTCTAATCAATTTTCTAAATATTTGTCATTTCACTAATTCACGTATTTTTTTAATTAAAATTAACACTTTGCCGTCCGCGCGTCTGATCGGGAGTCTTTCGTTTGGCGCCGGTATGAATCTTTATGTACGACACCAACGTGGTGCCAACGGCGCTTGCCCGATAGTTTTCGCCGGACGGCCTAGTGTTAATAAATTAAAATTAATATTCCTCGTGATTGTTGTTCTTATTATCATTATCATTGTCATTAGTAGGACAAAACCCTCGCAAAACTCTAACATTAATTATTCCTCCGTCTATTATTCAGAATCTACCGAGCTGACGAGAAAACCTGCAAACTTTGTCACGAGGAATGCGATGGAACTTGCACGGGGCCTAATGCCGACCACTGCAAGAAGTGCAAACACGTAAGAGACGGGCCTTTTTGCGTACCGGAGTGCCCTTCTTCGAAGTACAACGATAACGGGCTATGCAAACACTGCCATCCCAATTGCGTGGGTGGTTGCGAGGGTCCTGAGAATAATATCGGTCCCAACGGGTGCCACAGTTGCGAAAAGGCGATCATGAATAAAAACGTGCCCGAGGGATGCCTGCAAAAACGCGAGGCTTGTCCGGAAAGTACGTTCCCAAAATTTGGAAAAATTTTTGCAATTCAGCAAATTTGGAATTTTACATTTATTGATCGTATTCGTTCGAATTTTTCAGGGCATTACTACGAATGGGTGAGTCCCCAGGAACAGGGAGCCTTGAAGCCACTGGCGGGCAAAGCGGTGTGCAAGAAGTGCCATTCGCGATGCAAGAAATGCACCGGGTTCGGGTACCACGTCCAGGTGTGTCAGGAATGCACCAAGTACAAATGGGGAGAGCAATGCGAAGACGAATGTCCCATCGACCACTTCGCGGACCTCGAGACCCAAGTGTGCATTCCTTGTCACGAGGAGTGCCGAAGCTGCTACGGCCCGGGGGCCAATCAGTGCTACAAATGCAGAAATCTGCGAGTTTATTTCGTGAGTGGCAATTTGAGTTTCCATTTCAAACACAATTTTTGTATTTTTTTGCAATATCTGGCTACCGGAACTTTACTGCCAATATAAAGTCAAAATAAAGAGCCGTCCCTGTTTTTGAGCGAATATTTTTTTTTCTACGAATTTCGATTCTACGATTTCAAACACTTTGCCGTCCGCACGTTTTATCAGGATTCTTTCGTTTGGCGCCGGTAGAAATCTTTATGTACGACACCAACGTGGTGCCACCGGACGGCATAGTGTTAATTAAAATTTTATTTCATCGGTACAAAGTTTCACGAATATCGTGTAAACTTTGAAATTTTGAATTTTAACTTTCCCACTCGAAATTAAAAATCTGCGATTCCAAAAACCGCAGGAAAAAAAACCCCGTTGCCCCTCGACTAACTATTGGAATATGGGAGTTGGTATTAAATAAAAGACAAATTGAGAAATCTGTATTCTTTGTTAAAATCAATTTATTTCCTAGACTCGAAGGACGTTCTTTCTTAGCAAGAGTCAAAAGTCAACTAAAAAAGAATAGACTTTTCTGAAAATGCATAGAAAAGCTGACCCCTAATTTTTAATAGAAAATTTTACGACTTGGGTCTGCCATGTGTTTTTCACACTGGCCACTTGGGCACAGATACCACAAGAGGCCCATTGAATGTTGACAGCAAAAATAAAACATTTCCTTATTTGAGACCTGGCGTCTCTTAACTTTATTTTTGTTTATTTATTTAATAATAAATTAACATTCACCCTCTTTCTTCCAGGATGGAGAACACGACGACAACTCCACGTCTTTCAACTGCACCTCCGACTGCCCCGCGGAATATCGTTACAAGAATTTGCTGGTCCCCGAGCCTTACTGTTCCCTGGTACCGGTGGGAATGGGCTACCAAGCGGAAAACGAAATCCAGCCGAGCATAATCATCGGCATCTCGATCTTCGGACTGGTGTTTCTCGTCATCGCGGTGCTGATCATGTACAGATGGAGGATCCGCACGAAGGCGAAGGAGAACACCGTGAAAATGACGATGGCCCTGACCGGCCTGGACGACAACGAGCCGCTACGTCCCACCGGGGTGAAGCCGAATCTCGCGAAATTGCGGATCATCAAAGAGGAGGAAATGAGGAAAGGCGGTATTCTGGGCTACGGTGCTTTCGGTAACGTCTACAAGGGCGTGTGGGTGCCCGAAGGCGAGAACGTGAAGATCCCAGTGGCCATCAAGGTCCTGCACGACGGCACGGGTGCCAACACGTCGAAGGAGTTCTTGGACGAGGCCTACATCATGGCCAGCGTGGAGCATCCGAACCTCCTGCAGCTCCTGGCCGTTTGCATGACCTCGCAGATGATGCTGGTGACCCAGTTGATGCCTCTGGGGTGTCTCCTGGACTTCGTGCGCACGTACAAGGACAAAATCGGCTCCAAGCCGTTGCTCAACTGGTGCACGCAGATCGCCAGAGGCATGGCGTACCTGGAGGAGCGTCGTCTGGTGCATCGGGACCTGGCTGCCAGGAATGTTTTGGTGCAGACCCCGAACTGCATAAAAATCACGGACTTCGGGCTGGCAAAGTTGCTGGACATCAACGAGGAGCAGTACAAAGCGGCGGGTGGGAAGATGCCGATCAAGTGGCTCGCGCTGGAGTGCATCCAACACCGCGTGTTCACCCACAAGTCGGACGTGTGGGCTTTCGGGGTCACCATCTGGGAGGTGCTCACCTACGGAGGGAGGCCTTACGAGAACGTGCTGGCCCGGAACGTGCCGGAATTGCTGGAGAAAGGCGAAAGACTGCCCCAGCCACCGATTTGCACCATCGACGTTTACATGATCATGATCAAATGCTGGATGCTGGATGCCGAGTCCAGGCCCAGCTTCAAGGAGCTCGCCGACGAATTCGCCAAAATGTCCAGGGACCCCGGTCGCTACCTGGCCATCAAAGGGGACAAGTACATGAGACTGCCTTCGTATACGTTACAGGTAAGAAGCGGTCGAGAGTTTCAGTTTCCGAAGGCGAGGGAATCCTTATCCAGACTGACCATCCCTTTCTTTTTTTGCGAATTCCAGGACGAGAAAGACATGATCAAGAATTTGGCGTCGTCCGTGGACGGTCCCGAAGCGCTGGTGGACGCCGACGAATACCTCCAGCCGAAATCCAGGGCCCCCTTGCCACCTGGAATCTCGGCTTCCAGCACTTCGGGTGGGTCGCCGCCTCACACTCCCATCAAGACCTGCTGGCCCAATGGGATCCCCCTGGCAGCCGATTCTCCCACGCCACAAAATCAGCAGAATTGGGACAGAGAGCTGTTGAGGTACACCGCGAACAACCACGCGGCTGGAACTGGAACTGTGGCCCACGAACCTGGAAATTCGTCCACCCAACGGGCGCACTATTCGCACCCCAATGGGCATTGCGGTGGAGCGGTCAATAATAGCGACAGCTCGAGTTCCAGATACTGTTCGGATCCTCTGAAGATGGTTGGGGTCAGAGGTAAGACTCCGGAAACGATTTTTTCATTTTTATCAATTTCAGAAATTGAGAGAGTACCGATAATGCAAATATTTATTTTTTCTAAATTAAACTCGTTCGACTTCATTTTTAAAAATTGAGATATAGTATTTTGATTCAAATTTTGTAGTTGGATTTTTATCGATTTTTGATGTAAATCGATTTTTAATGTAACTGGAATTTTTAAGTAATTTTCTTTCCATCCTAATTTTATAGTTATTTTTAGCATCATAAAGGAAATTAAAACCCGTTAATTAACTAACCGGTGTTACATTTTTTGCAGATTGTGACGTAACGGACGATTGCTTCGATCCAGAAGTCGCGGGACACCAACAAGCTCAAGTTGGAAACTTAAAATTAGATTTACCGTTAGACGAAGATGACTATTTAATGCCTTCTCCTCAATTGCCACAAAACACAACGCAGTATATGGATCTCATAGGGGATACAAAACCCACTGGTATGTAATTATCATTAATTATGATAATCAATTCGAGGATGAAATGAAAACGAATACTTACGAAATAGGACAATGTGAAAAAAAAACACCCTTCGAAAATTTCATAAATTTTTCATTTGCTTTGCCTCTCATCCATTTAATCAATTATAATCTATAGTTAATTCGTCGCAATTAAAATCAATTAATTCCTTAACCATTAATTAACTATTTATCAGTCTATGAGTAACTTCAGTTCATTAATTAATTAAATTAACTTCTGTGTATTATTAACATTTTCAATTGCAATAATCTTTGCCGCCCGCACCTCTGATCGGGATTCTTTCGTTTGCCGCCGGTATAGATCTTTATGTACGACACCAACGTGGTGCCACCGGCGCTTACCCGATAGTTTTCGCATTGCACCAACGTGGTGTCACCGGACGGCACAGTGTTAATTAATTATTGCTCTCAAACTTAAAAAAATGATTATTCTTGACCTTCCAAAAATAGTAGCGACAGAAATATTTTTATTTTATTTGCCCCATTCCAATGCTAATTTTTCCTCGACGATTACTAAATACGACAAATCTTTTCTAAAAATTTCAGAACCGGAGCCAAAGCGAGTAAATAACGGATACCGAAAGTACCCGGAGTTCCTAACGATCCCTGGAAAAACTTCTCTGGACAACCCGGAGTACATCATGTCGCAAGACGAGGGTCCACTGAGTCCACAGACTTTGGGGATTCCGACTCCAGACCTGGACAAAGTCTTGACAAACGGAACCTTCGGTTCCCAAGTGAGGCAACGAAGTTCCGAGGAAGAGTCGGATCACGAATATTACAACGACTTCGACAGACTGGAACGTGAGCTTCAGCCACTCAAACCATTCCGTAAGAACGAAACGACCGTTTGATTTTGAAGATCAAAAGGGTTGGTTTTCCAATTAGAGATTCGAGGAGATTCTAAGAAGGAGAGATTCTTCGTCGCCTCTCGCAATAGAGATAATACTGACTAGAGATAATCAATTAGAGGCGGTTCTTCTCGATCCAAGCGATCCCCCATTCCAATTTCTTGCTATGCCGAATGTAGAATGAAAGGATCCCTTCTAGAACTGAACGAACTCTCTGTGAGGTAGAGTTTATTATAAGAGTACTTAGAAGACGAGACGTGAAAGTGTGAATTGTGATTAGACGATAAGGGAAATGGGAAACAGCAACGAATTTCTCTGTTTCCCTTCTGCCGGAAAAAAAAAACAACAAAGTAGTGCAAAAAAGTAGCCTAATGTTTATCGTGCCATTTTTTGTGGCTTTGTAAATAGATATATATGTATAAAAAAAGAAGTTTAGGATCATTAATGATAAATTTATCGTAGACGAAAGAAATGAGGAGAAAGTATGAAATTCTGATGTCAATTGACATTTTTTAACGTTTCTTTCCATGAACTCTCTTCTTCTTTACGAGAACAAAAGTACTTTGTTTGATTTTTTTTAGATGAACTGTCGCTTCATCGTAGGTGAAGAAAAAGTGAATGAAGAAAATACGAGTTGTATACGATTTGTTTTTCTTTTAGTTGTTAACGATCTCTTTTATTGGTTTTAGAAAAAGAAAGATCTCACGAGAAACTGCGGAAGGAGAATTTTTTTTGTACGGAAAAGAATGTCGATTGGGCCAAAGAAATGTCGATGAAATTTGGAACGTTTCTCGTGTCACTGGGATTTGTAAATAAAAAGTAATTTTGATGAAATTTTCGGCACTGGCGCCGACACGAAATGCGACTACAAAGAGGAAATTTTTAGTAACTATAATGTTACAATTTTTGTTAATTGAAAAAAGGATTCATTTCAGAAATTTCTTTGATCCAAATAAGTTTTCTTTTCTCACTATGCAGTAACCGCAAAAAGAAAATGCGATAATGAATTATTCGGGTTACGGTATAATTTGAATAATTACATACAAATTATATCGCGAATGATTGCAAAAATGATTTACAAAAGAAAAATTTACGGAAAAAAAACGACGTAGTCGAAATAACAATCTTTTTTCGTAGAATTTTTTTTCAAATCGGATTTTTTCCCTATATTTTAATTGCAATTTAAAGGAAATAATATTGAAAATTTTTACAAAATTAAAGGGAATTGTATCAAAGAAACTCCGATTTTTCTTCTGGAATTAATATTTCAAATTCGAGTCTGAAGTTTCTCCTGAAATTTCAAAATTAAATTCCTCGTTTAAAAGAGAGACAATAAAAGGCCGAAAGAGAAAAAGAAGAAGAAGAATTTGTATCGAAAATACACGAATAAGATAATCTTTGAGGGACCTGTACAGAGTAATATCGTGCCGACTGTGATAAGAAACATTCTTTTCTCTTCTATGAGAACAAACTTAAAAGACAGAAAAAAGAATCACAATAATTCTTCCCTCAATACTTTTTTGAAATACAAAATGTGTTATACATAAGTATATTTAAAAAGAAATGAAAATTCATGAAAAGGAGAATCAAATTCATTTTTTCTACTTAAGACGTAAAATGTTTAATACTAAAATTTGAAAAAGAATTATTATATCGTTGAAAATTGTTAAAGAACGCTAAACGACGTTTGTCTTTATTCGAATCTTGGAAATAAGTGTATTTGTAGGAAATCCAGTTTTTCTAGCATTCCGAATTTCGAAAAATACGAATATTTACGTAAGGTCTTGAGAAAAAAATGGACAACAAATTTGAAAAATCGAAGAAAACGAAATTCGAAAATCCTTTTTAGGTCATTTCTTTTATCAAGGGACCAATGAAATTGGTTTTTTTTCTCCCTTCGTATTTTAAAAATCTTAGGCAAATCATGTCTTTTGAATTTTTTATAAATGTTATTTTTGTAAAAAGCTGCGACATTGAATAGAAAAAAAGTGTATATAGAATTTCCATAGGCGTAAGAATTATTTTTTTTTTTCTTTAGAATTATAGGAAAAACGAAAGTACTTGATAACGATTAATTAATAGGGAGTAAGGTTATAAAAAAGAAAACATTCATAGGAACTATTTTGGAGAAAGTATTCCACTTATCCTCTTTTGTATTCCAATTTTTGTACAAAAAGTCGTCTTCTTCACGGAAAACTTCGTAGACGGATGGTTTTATGACAGAGTTACTTTTGACAAAGTAGTGTATGATTATTATTCTTTTTTTATATAAGTATATATACATATGCCAAGTAAGTTTTAGGGTTTAAGACGTGCCATGAAGTTGTTGTACAGGAATGAATTTCAAAGTATGAATGAATTGTTTTTTTTTTTTATTGAACTTGTATTTTTCGTGAACGAGTGAATCCCATTTTAATGAATTTTTTTGAGAGATTTTTTTATGTCGAAAATCAAATTATGTTAGAAATTGGAATTATCCGGAAAGAAATTATTTATATTACCGTAGATTGAATATTTTATGAAAAATCAAATGGATGGAAACGAGCAAAAAATTGAATTCGAAAGAAAAAGTCTAAAAGCAGGATTTTTGAATTCCTTGCTTCGTGAATTTGAGAATAATAATTATTATTATTCAATAATTACTATTAACAGTAGCAACGACTATACTATATTTATAGTAGTAATAATAATTATTATTAACAATAGTAATCGTTGAATAATTATTTTTACAATTTGAAAACGCGAAGTGGGAATAATAAATAATTTCCATTGTTGCTGAATAAAAGAGACAATTTTTGAACGAAAAAAACGAAAAAGCAAAATTCACGATGATACAGAAAAAAATATGCCGATGAAATGTGTATTATAGATATAAATATATTAATTAAATTAACGATTGTATGAATGAACGATGAAATGCAAAATATTATGATAGTAGTAGTGACGATAATTATTATTATTATCACTATTATTATTGTTGCAACCAACACTACAAATTTTTACTATGATATACTGTAATATATTAAAAATAGAAATCCCGCGAGATAAAAAAAAAATGGCGAAACGAATAGGAAATTTTGGAAATTAAAGAAGCTGCAACTCGTGAATAATTGACCATCGAACTGACAACCCTAAATTAATAAACAATTGAGATTGTTTGGTGCAAACGTGCCGGAGAATGTATTGGTAATGTTGTACATATTGTCAAATTACAAAGGAATTTGGAATTTTACTTACTGTCGCGTGAAATTTCTCAAACTGGGTTATGAAAAAAAAAAATAATTGAAAAAAAAACGCCATTTCTGCCACGAAAATAATGAATAGGAACAAAAAAAGAGTAAATAAAAAATGAGAGGAATTGAAGAACATTCGGTTGTGGACATACATAGAACTTAGAGATTTTTATTATATTACTTTATAAATATATAAATAAAATATATATCGTTACAAATTATTGTAATAAAAAGAAAACGCGTAATTCTGAATATTTTTTTCTACTTTTTATTTTTTTCACTCGCACCGATCTCCCGCAGAAAATTGTCCTTTTGAAACTACAGGAATTTACCTGAGTGTTATATATTTTATTCAGAAATTTGAAAAATTCGAATTTTTCAAATATTTCCCGGAAATCTGCAAGAATCCAAATTTCCAGATTTCGCTCATATTTCCAGATTTTTGGAAAAATTTGAATTTTGAAATACTCCAGAATAATTCTTCTATTCAAGATTTTCCAGTAAAATGTATAGGTCCAATAAAAACGCATGATTTTGTGTGGAAGTGATAAAAGTTTTTTTTATTAAATTATTAACTATTGTATGAAATTGCAGATGAGGTAGAAGACAAGGGAAAATTAAACAGTTGGGATATGAGCTCCTTCTGGGTGGAATCCATTTTCGTCTGCGGTGTAGGTGATGGTGTATCTCTGGTTGGTGGCTGGATCCACGAAGGAGAAGCTTCCGGAAACGACAAGAGCAGCATCTTCGGTTCCAGCGTTTTTCAGCTGAGCGGATTCTTCCCTGGTTTCACCATTAGAGAGCTCGTAGGCGAAGTTGTAGCCGTCGACTCCGATGTTGTTCGATGGGGTCTCCTTCACGAGGACCACTTCGGGGTTTCCTTGTGGGGCGGAGAAAGCCACAGCCACGAGGGCAGCCAAAACGATGAACTGGTGGAAGAGAAATCGAAGAGAAATTAGATTTTAACATTCAAATTTCTTTAGGATGAAAAGAAATTAGAGAAATTCGATTTCCAAGAAATTTCTGCCTGGATTCCAAAAATTTGTAGAATTTCAAATCTCGGATATAAAAAATTAGAAAGATTAAATTTCGAGGAATTCCAGAAACTTGATTTCTTCAATTCCCAGAAATCAGAAATTACTATTTCTTCCAATAGAATATTTATTTTCTAATTTCTAGAAATTTCTGCTTGGATTCCAAGAAATTGTAGAATTTAAAATCTTTGATATGAAAAATTAAAAAGATTCGATTTCGAGGAATTCCAGAAACTTGATAATACGAATTTCTCAAATTATCAAATTTGGGAGATTGGAATTCCTTCTATTTTAGGAAACGAGAGAATTGCGAGTCCCCGAATTAGCCAGAAATTGAAAAAATTGTATTTTTTGATTTTTTTAATTTCCAGATATTTTCGAAATTCCTCTATTTCCAGAAATTCGAGAAATTCGATTCCTTTAGTTTCCAGAAATTGAGTTTTAAAATTAAATCAGTATTCCAAAATTGTTTAAAAAAAAAGTACATACCATTTTCATGGTGAAATATGTGGTTTTTTTGAACTGCTCTTGTGAGAGAAGAGAGGAACTGATGCTGTCATCGAATCTTCTGCCTATTATATAGGTATTCTCCTACTGCCAAAAAAAATGTTACATGACGATAGAAGTCACCTCTCACCTTTCCTAAAACATTTAAAATCTATCAGTAGGTAGAAATGTGAGCGCGTTTGACATTAATAAAAATTCGTACGTCCTTCACGATGACCATCACATTTCCCGTAGTACCTGAATTTCTTCATGGAGAAATTGCAAATTATATATATGAGAAGAAAAAGAGAAAGAGAAGAATTAGAAAGAAGAATGAAAAAAATCTAGCGATTCTAATATTGAAGATACAAATTGTATTATCAATTATTATCATTTGCTATTATATAATAATTATATATTATTTACATTACTAGTTTATTTACTGGTAATATAAGTAGTAATAATAATCATAATTTGGGATATTAAATTTCTACTTTTTTTACGTATTTCTAAATTTTATCAGAACTAAGTCCATTGGTGAAACGAACGTAACAAATTTCAAGGTGATATTAATGATTTTGAAATATAAGTTAATTACAATTCAGTTTCTTCTTCTTCTTTTTTTTCTTCGTGTGTGAAACTAGATGTTGGGTTTCTATTAGGTAAATTAATAAAATTGATAATCAAAAGGTTTGATTATTCTTAAATTGTATATCAGATTCTGGATCTGGATTTGATTAAAAACTTAATCGCGGATAGTTAAAAAAAACAGAATTCGGAAGAATGCCAATTTAAAAATATTTTCTCGAGATTTAAAAAAAAATTCTAAATTTCCAGATTTTTCTCACACTTCCAAATCTTTGGAAAAAATCTGGATTTTTAAATATTCCAAAAAACAACAATCGCAAATCTTTTTTTCGCCCATTCAAAATTTTCCAATAAAATGTAGAAGTCAAATAACAATTGAAGATTTTCTATGGAAAAGGTGAAAATTTATTTTATTAAATTATTAACTGAATGGGTCACCTCAAAAACGTTGTAAGGTAAAAATTGCAAATTGTTCAAAAACCGCCGAAAATGAAAAAAAGAATCTTACGGATTTTAAAAAAAATTGTTCAAAAAAATCCATCAGGTTATTTTGTTCATTTTTGATGCAATTCAAATTTGATACAATAGTTGAATGGGTCACCTCAAAAACGTTGTAAGGTACAAATTGCAAATTTTTTCAAAAACCCCCGAAAATACAAAAAATTACCTCATGAATTAAAAAAAAAAATTGTTCAAAAAAAAATCCATCAGGTTATTTTTTTCATTTTCGGGGGTTATTGAACAATTTGCAATTTGTACCTTACAACGTTTTTGAGGTGACCCATTCAACTATTGTATCAAATTTTAGGTGAGGCAAAAAATAGAAGAAAATTAAACAAATGAGATATGAGCTCCTTCTGTATGGAATCCGTTAGTAATAATTTAATTTAATTACTGAAGATAAGTAAAAAAAAAATGTAAATCCACCGATAACGGTGATGGAATGCAACATGCGAGTACTGTTACTATACACAGTGCAAGCAAAGTGTATGAAAATACCACAAGTTGTTTGAAAGTGAATTATTCATCGAACCCCACTCACACTACACCGATATCTGTGCTCATTTTCATGGTTGCACTCACAATCAGTAGTTTCAGTCCTAACGTCATACTTGCAGGCAACCCATGTAATTCCATTAACCTTAATAAGTTTTGCAATTTGTCACTGCAATTTTGTTTCAATCATTCGAAGTGTCGCACCCACGGCGCAGTTTCTTTGTCGAAGATTTGTCATCTGAAAATTTTCACGGCATTAAAATCCAATTGATAAATGCATCAAGTGTTAGAAACGCATACGTACACCCAGTGTACTCTTTTTTTCTTTAGAAATTCGTACCAATAACGACCAATTTCTCTGTTCTTATCAATGATGTAACGAATATTATTAGGTAACGCATCTTTGAAAACAGGTTTTCACCTAAAATCTGATGAGGACGAAGAAGGTACTTTTTCTGTTAATAATTTCGTTTTCTCTTTACTTTACATGTTTCTCATTTACTTCTTTATTAAAAATACACCAGATTTCCACACACAGAAAAAAAATATTATTGGTTCAAGGACAAAATTGTCACGTGCTGTCACAAACATATGAAAGTTGTTCTATCTAATTTGAACCAACGACAAAATTTCTTGAACAAACCAATCGAATATTTGAGGCATTTTTATTTTTTCCAATTGCGCTAATTTAGTTGAAATCTGGAGTATTTTTTTCTCAGTGCATATTCTAGAAATTCAATTCCTACGATTTGCAGGTATTGGAAAAGAAATTCGATTCTTCCAATTCCCAAGTATTGGAAAAACAACAAATTCTTCGATTCCCAGATATTCCAGAATTTTGAATCTTCCAATGCCCTAGCATCAAAAAAATGACAAATCCTTCGTTTCCCAGGAATTTTAGAAATTCCATTCTTGGATTTCCAGATATTGGGAAAAAAATATGATTCTTTCAATTTCCGGAAATTTCAAAACTTCAACTCTTCTGATCTCCAGAAATAGAGGGAATTATTGTCATAATGAATTGCTATACTTTGTGAAGCTAAATCGACCTTCTACAAAATTGAATCCTAGTCCGTTAACTATTATGTTAATTAATTACTTACAATTAATTCTAAAAGTTACAACATGCAGCAAATATTGTGCAAAAGTCAAACTTCCTTTTTACTTTACACAAACTTATTTTATTTTCACATTTTCTTAAAGAGCAACACCTTATTTTTCCTTATCAAGTTGGCATAAGTTATAAACATTACCCAAGTAATTGATAATTAAATGTAGAATAATTGAATGCGTCACCTCAAAAACGTTGTAAGGTACAAATTGCAAATTGTTCAAAAACCCCCGAAAATGAACAAAATAACCTGATGGTGCAATAATAATTATTTTTAAAAATTTGTACCTTACAACGTTTTTGAGGTGACCCCTTCAATTCCCCCATTCTTATTTCCCATTTATAGGTAGAAAAAACTATAATTTTTTTTCTAGACTGCTGAAAATACAAAAAACCAAAGCGAATCATTTTATTGCATTTCAATAGCACTTCAATTCAGACTTTTCTGCAATATTATTAAATTGCAATTTGTATATAAGATGCAAATTGTAATTTACATCTTTTTGTGCAATTTGTATTTTATTGGCTAAATAATAGGCAATTTGTATTCCGCTGCGTCACCGGCTACACTATCCCGTGACACTAATATACAATTATTTTTGTTTTTTCTTGATACAACCGCTTATCAGTTTCAGATAAGAACAGACGTAATCGTCTGGTTCCAGTTTCTGTACGAATTTCCGTAGAAGTAAGTCGCGAGACATGGAAACAGTCCAGGATCCGCACCTGAGACACCTCTTCGACGGTGTTCCTATTTTCAATGTTTACAATCAGGACGTGTGCAATTTATCCGTTGGTGCTCCGGGACCAGATTTGTTGAAGAATTGCGGAGAGATTTTACTGAAGGCCACCGAACACAGAACGGTATGGCGTTTTTCGTTCTTTGAGTATCCAGGCGCTGATATTTTCCATTAGTTTCAAACTGCTGCACTGAAAATTAAAGAGATATTTCGAGGAATTCCAGAAACTTGATCTCTTCAATTCCCAGAAATTAGAAATTACAATTTCTTCCAATAGAAAATTTAATTTCTAGTTTCTATTCCCTCTATGGAATTTGGAAATCAATTTCCCTCAATATGGAATTTCATTTATTCATTTTCTGAGCTTAGTTAATTAGAATTTCTCAAATTATCAAATTTCAGAGAAATTTGATTGGGTCTATTTCAAAAAAAAGATAAATCAGTCCTTCAATTTGTTTTCTGTGTGATAAAATTCCCATTAATTGAAAATCACCAGGAAATCAATCTTTGAATTGATTTCAAAATTGTTCTGTTATTTTGAGTTTATCCTCTGATAATATTTTTCGCATTTGAAGAATCTGATATTTTTTTGGGCTATCAATTGATGAAATTATAATTGTATTTGTTTAATTCAATTCTGTCTGTACCCAAATTAATTATTCGGTTCCAATTCAAATTTTGTATCCTTTGAATTTGAATTTTCGAAAACTTCAAATTTCTTCCTTTTTATATTCTTTTTTAAAAATTATCAGTGGATACTAATAAATTTTCATTGCATTTGTAGAAAGCAGAGGAGGATGAGGGCAAATTTTATCTGTATCAATACGGAATAACACCAGGTTTATGGGAATGTCGAGAGGAGTTGGCAAAGTTCTTGACTCGCCGATACGGAGATGAAGTGACCCGGGAAAGCTTAATCCTCTCCTATGGGGCTACGAGTGGACTGCAACTACTGCTGAGCACCATCGTAGCCCCCAATGGGATCATTTTCGTGGAGGAAGCGACTTATATGATCGCTTTGGACGTCATGAGACAATTTCCCATGATGAAAATCGTTACCGGTGAGTTGCACAGAAGAGTAAGAGAATTTTTGTATTGAGAGATTTTGCAATTAAGATATTAACTAATTTTGAAAATAATAAAAATGAGTTGGGACGGCACGGACTTCGATCGAATGAAATTTGAAATTTTCAGTGTCGATGAAGAACGACATGGTGGATCTCGACAACCTGGAGGAAAGTATTAAAAAACACAAAGACGGAAGTTATCTCCTGAATCACGAGAAACTGTTTTGGGCAATTTTTTACACAATTCCCATTTATCACAATCCAACGGGAATGGTCTTACCTCCAGGTAATTATGATTTTAATTTTAATTCAACATTTTTCTGCATTCGATTGAATTCTAATTAATAATTATTTTTAAATAATATTATTATGCTATATATATATTATTAACTCTATTATATTATTACGATTACTATTTTTTTGTTACTATTTTCTAATTTTCGATTTATCACTTCTAACTTTTGTGTCGAATCAAGAAAAACCAAAAAATATATATTTTTTGTAGATGACTGCAAGCGTTTGGTGAAAATAGCAAGGAAACATTCCATAGCAGTCGCTTGTGACGACGTTTATAATATTTTGCACTACGATGAAGGATTACCTCCACATCGACTCTTTTTCTACGATGACCCAAAAGATCCGAACTACCAAGGTGGAAATGTAATATCGAACGGATCTTTTTCAAAAATATTATCCCCGGCAATAAGACTGGGATGGATGGAGTGTAGTCCGAGAGTCGTGAACGTGTTCAAGAATTCGTAAGAACATCCCTTTTGGCGTTTGGGAGCCAAAATCATAATTTTCCAAATGTTCCATTTCCATGAATTTATCGAGAACGCTTCTCAGAATTTGTATTTCTGTTGCCCAGAGGAACACTCAAAAGCGGTGGTGGTTTGAATCATTATTTATCCGGAGTCATCACGAGTTTGTTGAGTTTGGGCTTCCAAGATCGACACGTCGATATGCTGATCGAAGTTTATAAGGTTTGTTTGAATGTCGAAGATAAAATGTTTCGCAAGAACTTCCAAAAAATGCGAAAATTCCCTTTCAGGATCGGTTGAAAACTTTGTGCGATACTTTGGACCGATATTTGCCCAGTTGTTGCTCGTATCGAAGGCCTTCGGGAGGATACTTCGTCTGGATTCATCTACCGAATGGTAAGTTGCATTGAAAAAATTTAAAAGTAAACGAATTGCTATTAAAATATAAAGAAAATGATTTATATATTATTTTTATGTGTTAAAAAGAATCTCTTTGTGTACCTTTCGTTCGCTTTTGTGTGATTATAGATATCGATGGAAGAGACGTCGTGAGGTTTTGCGAAGATCGATTCAAAGTAACAGCGATTCCTGGTGCCCGATTTTCAAATACCGGAGAAATGAAAAACTTTTTGAGATTAAGTATCGGATTTCATAAAAGCGAAGTTCTTAAAAACGCCACGAAATTACTCTGCGAAGGATTGCTGCAATATATACGAACGGAAAAGGCGACTGAAAAAGATAAAAAATGAAAAGAAAAAATAATTTTACCACGATGAAATTTAATTACGTAAATTTCGATTACAAATAAAGAAATACTCGACTTGGAAGAAATTTTTTTAGAGAAACTTTCTCTTACACATCTGTATATTATAGATATTTTCTTCAATTTAAGTATCAAAGGCAACAGGAAGGACTCTTTTTTTTTTCTTTTACATTCTTATGTATTTTTCAAAAGAAATACTCCACAATTCTAATTTCCAAAATATATTTACACCGGAGCTGAAATTCCAGATGATTTCATGCCCACTGTTTTGATTTATGTTAACCAGAAGAAAGTTGAGAAAACCCAAAAATTCTGAATTATCAACCGCAACTCAATAAATACAAATTAAGTAAAAATTAACACTCCTTTTCCCACAAAATCGTTTCAAATTTAAGAATATCTACATATATAATACACATATAATACATTATACATTTTTATTTTAATTTAATTCATGATCAAAACTGAAAATCTTGAAAATTCATATTTCAAAATTTAGGCTCGATGATAATGGAAAAATTTTTTGGCGTGGAGTCTCTGAAATACATATTTTTCAACTTAGATATAAATCTCTATCAGTATCGAAAAAAAAATCTATCAGTATTTTTCCCTTCAAACTTGCACCTTTTCCTGGAATTATCGATCATTTCTTGCTCTTAATTCATCTCTGGAATTCATATCTTGCTCTTAATCTTGATTTCTCTCTTTCACCAACTAGGGAATCACATTTTCACTAAATACAGTCTTTTATTTTCACATACTACTTTTCATTACTGACAAAAACGTAATCTCATAACTCCATTAATTATTCAACAGCTCCTTCTCTTTATTCTCCAAGAGTTTTTGCGCTTCCGTAATATACTTTTCGCTCAAAGCTTGCAATTGTCCCTGAATCCTGTACACAAGATCCGTGGAAACTCCAGTCTTCTTCTTCAAAGTCTTCAAATTCTTATTTTGCACATCTTTGATCGAGTCTCTGTACCTGATAAAGATACTTTTCGCGCTCTTAGCTAATTTCTCTCTGTGTTCTTTCGTCACTCTGCAATAACAAAACAATATTATATTACTTTTATCTGGTATTCTCGTGTTTCGCTATATCTAAGGAGTTACCCGGAGTTAAAAGGACTCCAGTTCCTGAAAATAAAAAAATAGAACCCAACGTACTTTGGGAGAGGAACGAACAACGTCGTGCCATCTTGCTGGGGGTTCAGATTCATGCCGCTCTTATCGAGAGCCTGTAAAATCTGCGGGATAGCTTGCGGGAACACGGAGACATTGAGAACCAAGTTCTTGGGTTTTCTGACGATCTGCACCAACTCCTCCAGGGTGTAGTCTTTGCCCTCCAACGACACCGGCAGTTGTTCGATGGCACCTATGGAGGTTCTGATGGTCAGGTTCTTCAGGAAGTCGTGCTTCATGTCTTCGATGAGCTTGTCCAGCTGCCTCGTGATCTCATCAGCCTTCAGGAGCTCATTGATCTCGTTGAGGTCGATATGCTGGGTCTTTTGCGACTTCTTCTTGTCCTTCCCGCGGTCCTTCGCTTTCCAGAGCGTCGCGCTGCTGCAGACGCTCCGGTGGAACGGGACACTATTTTTTGGCTCACTTTGCGATTGTTGTAACAGAAAATGAGTGCGACTGCAATTGTTGCTCAAAACGAGGTTCAAGTACCGCCGATTCGAGGTACCGAAGCGCAAAATCTTCGCCCCGAGGGACATCTTTCAGTCGCAGTTTCGGCGAAAAAGGAAGAAAAGTTGAATGACAGCCAGGGAAAAAAGAGTTTAACAGTTCAGAATGTCAACTAAGAAAAAGATTTTGGCTGTCATGCATATCTTTCTGAAGGAATTGAAGTTTTTTTCGAAGAACAGTTTTACAGTTGAATACAAGTAGGATGAACATAACATAACCTCACTTTTTCGCCATGCTTTTTCGTGCATGCGCATGCGCGAGGATCTAACGCGCAATTTTTCAATTCCACCTAGAGCGGAATTTCGATTTCTCTCTCATTTGTGCTTGTGAAAAAAGGGAGTTTTGGAATCTTTTCAGTTTCTGAAAATTAGAATCTGATATAAAGTGACGAATTCAAAGATAATTTGTTACTTTGCAAATCTTAGTAGACTTGAATATAGGTAGGAAAAACATAACCTCAATTTCTTACGTTTTAGAATCTTTTCAGTTTTTGAAAATTAGAATCGAATATAAAGTGAGGAATTCAAAGATAATTTGTAACTTCGCGAATCTTAGTAGTAGATATTTTGTCTTTTTGTATCAATTAAAAAAAGAGAGAGAGATATGCACATTTATTGAAAGTTTCGAATTTCTGAATTGAATCGGAATTCATCGCAAGTCGTTCATTTACTTAGTTTCCATTTCTAACACTTTTATTTTTAAATTAATGGCGTAAAGTAATTTATTGATGATTTTTTTGAAAATTATAATCGATTTGCAGGAGTTTTCTCTACAGTATTCATTTTACATTGTCAATTAAATTATCAGAATTACCTACATCACACTGGATTTCTAGCCAGAAATTGTTCACGACAGTTTTGGAAGCGCTTCCAAGTCTTCCAAGACTAAATGCTTGTATACAGGAATCTGAAAAGTACTTTTTTGTGAATCGGCAATTAACGTAACGACATTTCAGGAAATCGAAAAATAATGCAGAGTAAAACCCAGAAGTTGTGCAATTTTCAAGAGCATCTGCAGAATACTTACATATGAAAATGAATTTTCCAAAATTGGTGGTTCTACAGCGACCAAAGACCCTCCCGAAGTTTCATAATGCCCTAAAATAGGGGACGACAATTCTTTGCCGTACAATAAATCTCTTTCGGACTTTGTAATTTCTCTCGAAAGATCTAATTGATCTTCGCTTTTGTCCTCTCTTTTCATTTCCAAGAAACCTCCTTGAAGGATCTAAACATTCAACAATTAATAGAAGCATTAGATATTTTTATCTGTATATTTCGTATAATTTTTTAATCTGTGGTATTAGGTTGTTATTCTTTAAAATATAATTTATTTTATTTTTGCTCTCCGATGCTGTACGAAACACATAGACCTTTTTTGAGTAAATTTATATCACGTCTGATAGTTATTTTGTGTATATTGTTATCAAAGCGAAGGTATAAGAAGAGGAAAGAATTACAGAGAATTAATAACGCCTTTAAGATTTTATCTCGAAAATGTCACATACCTTCATCGTAGTGAAACTTCCGACCCTTTTTATATCCGGCGGTAATCTAAAGTCTTTGTAATATCGAACCACCGGTTCATTTGGAATTATCGGATTCCAGGGCTTGAAAGTACCCAAAGTCGAAATGTATCTTCCCCCTAGAGTCCACAATCTTACTGTTCTGTCTGAGCTCCCGCTAAAAGTGGATAATAAAGAATATGATAATTTAGAAAAAATTCATCGATTTCTTCTGAAAAAAAAATTTTTAGAAATACAATTCTATAAAAATAAACCTTATTATGATTCTCGCTCCCGGGACGAATTGAAGAGAATTTACAGACTTCAAATGACCACGATGAGATGATAATAACATCGGTAAGGGTTGATTTCGAACAGCTCGTTTGGCCCTTCCAAGAATTCTGTCTTTCCATAAAAACGGAAATTCTAATCTCAGCAATGGCTTACATATTTTTGGTGGGTCTGGTAGAGCGTAATTGGATAAAAGCCACAACTTTATATATCCATACTTGTGACCTAATGAATACCATAGACAAGAGGAATAATTTCTGAATTTCGGTAATTTTGAAAAAAGGAAAACCTCAATATCAATATTTTGAAATAAGCCTGTGAAGGAAAAATTATTGTTTCGAAATTTGTTGGGATATATTTAATTAATTCCATATTAAATTAAAAAAAAAAATAAGAAACTCCAACCCACCGGTAGCCAGAAATTCATTATCCAAGTCACTGGCTAAAGCCATCGCACAATCTCCTGTTCGGTGAATCGCTGAGAAAGAAGTTAGAAATCCAGCTGCTGGATGATGGGTCCAGACTTGAATCGTTCCAGAATCCAAGGATACCAAGAAAGAACCGACATTCGGATCCATCGATCGGGTCGTTAAGAAGAAAATTGTTTGAACTGCGGAGAATCCTTTAGCGGTCAAAATTGATTGTTGCTCTGGAAAGTTGATACTTTGCACACTGGAAATTAATTAGGAAACATTATCTAATGTCATGAAAAAGTAGACAAAAACGATATATGAAATGGAAAATAAATACAAGGTCTTAAAAGTGTCTTATTTTCATATTAATAACAAATACCTTTTGTCAGTAGTTGGATTTGAGTAGGGCGGCTTTCTGATTTTTAAAGCAGTGTCACTGGAAGGTTTTGATTTCGCTTCGTCTTTATAAGCGATATTATATCTGAAATCCAAATTCAAAAGTCAAACTTTAACAGCGGAAATCAATTAAAATTTCTATTTTTTATCGATTCAATTTAAACCCGAATTAAAATGAATGTCATAAATTTAAAACGACACCTTCAATTGTAAATAATTAGTTACTTATCACATCGCTGATTTGCAATTGCCAAAAAATTAATTACAATATTTATTTTTGTATCGTAATTAAATTAACCGTAGCGAACTACATTTGTAGCACTATGCCGTCCGGTGGTACCACATTGGTGCCATGCGAAAACTATCGGACAAGCGCCAGTGGCACCACATTGGTGTCGTGCATAAAGATTTATACCGGCGCCAAAAGAAAGAATCCCGATCAGACGTGCGGACGGTAAAGTGTTAATTTATAGCCAACATGAAGGTTATTAATCAATTATTTCATCAATATAGAGTTATGATAAAAATAATCACCTTCTAGTGGGGTTGTCAACTTGATATCGTCTGTAAGGTTGACCAGTTTCCAATCTCCAAAGAATAATTTCTCCATTGTAAGAAGCCGTTGCCAAAGCTTGGGGATGTCTCAAAGAAGCTGCAACAATATCGTCGCTGTGTCTCGTTTCCCACAATTTTTTATGGACACCAAAATCGGTATCTGCAAATTCGGTAACGTGTCTATTCCAACCGGTACAAAGGATCCTGTGTTTTAGCCAGACCACGCTCGTAACTTCGCTGAAATTAAAATGACCGGAATTAAAAGGCTGCAATCAAAGGAGTCTTGGGGCACTTGATATTTCTAAACCATAGGTACCATTGATCTTCGATTGCCATATTTTTCAAGCACGATCCCGTATGGAAATTCCACATCTTCAAACTGCCGTCTCTCGCACCGGTCAGTAGCAAATGTTCAGAAATATCAAAAGTAGCCGCAGTTATCTCGATCGGGAAGTTTTCACCGTGGAATAATTTGCAATGTGCCAGTTTGACGAGAAATAATCTCCTGCCAAGCCATGGATTCCATACAATGATGTTCGAATCCAAATCTGTCGTTACGATCTAATATATTTATCAATTGAATGGATCACCTCCAAAACGTTGTAAGGTACAAATTGCAAATTGTTCAAAAATCCCCGAAAATGAAATATATAACGTCATGGATTTATAAAAAGGAAAAATAATAAGAAAATAATTAAAAAATCCATAAGGTTATTTTTTTCAATTTCGTGGGTTTTTGAGAAATTTGGAATTTCATTAATTTTTATTCAATTACGAGAGCTGTTTGATTGCTGAATGATGATAATGGAAATTCCACACTTGAGGGACTATTAAGACATGTGCTTCGAAACAATAGCCTGATTAGAATAGAAAATTATTTTTGCTGATAAATTGCAGTACCTCTTTAAACAAATGATTGTACAAAACATTTGTTACGGATTTGGTATGAGTAAATCCGTCGGAATATTCCTCGTTTATCACTTCCTCGCAAGTTACAATAGCTATAGCTACCGCAGCAATAATCATTTTATGACTGAAGGGGTTGTAAACCATCGACATAGTCGTGTATTCGCACAATTCATTGGGCAGCCCATTGTAAGTCTGCAAAATTACGAAAACAAATCATTAGTTTCATATGTAAACCCATAAACTACAAATTTAGATCAACCAGACGAATTTCCTTTTATACCGTATAAAAAACTGTTATCAATTATTAATAATTTTACTGATCAATAATATTTTATTAAATTTATTAATCGTTAATTATTTTTTTATCACTGTTGTTTCAGTTATAGAGTTCTTTTAAATAATAATAATAATAATAATAATAATAATAATAATGATACGTTTTCGATAGGTCAGTAAAAGTAAGTAGTACCTGTATGCAGGTTTGAGAAAAAACGTCCCAAACTTTGATAGTTTTATCTTTCGCTAAAGAGTAGATCCTCCTCCCGAAATTTTGCGTAAATATTGCAGAAATTGGACTTTGGTGCCCGTGGAAGATGTTCAATGCCTTTTTGGGAACAAAAGGATTCCAAGTGCGGATCAGGCAATCTGGACCTCCAGTTACCAGCATTTGGTTGTCTAAACAGAAACGGAATTTTAAAACATATCGATTGAGAAATGTGGAAAATAATACGTTATCGGTATCAAATAAATAGAAGATGAAGAGAAATTTCTAAAATATCAAATACCTTCGCAAAAAGTAAAACACGATACTCCCAGGTTGATATCAAATTGGTATCGAAATTTCGTTCCTGTAGGATCACACAATATCACAGAAAATTTGGAACACCTTGAACACGAGACGAATGCTCCCAAGGATCCGTAAAAATTTACTTGGTCGACCCAGTTAAGATGAATCTTCTTAAAATCTGTTAACGTCAAACCGTTTAATTCACCCTAAAAATTCAAATTATTTTTGTGACTATTTTTTCGTGCATATTTGAGTCAATTAATTATAGAATCCATTCAATAAAGGTGATATACTTACTCTACAAACAGCGTCGTAAGACAATTGTGTAAGTTCTCGTTCGGGGAAATGCTTGAAAGGATGAGCTTTGTCTGCGGAATTAAAAGCCATAACTTTCACAGACCCACCCGTATCTCCCAAAATTATATACGATTGTTCTTTGGTACTTTGGTTGAAATAATAGCTCATGCAAGAAACTGCGTCTTCGAACCTGGTTATCTGTAAGTACAACAATTAATTAAAAATTATTGGTATTAATTTTATAATAATTTTCAGAGAAAATATGGCAAGCCTATTTATTTGCATTCCACATTTCTTACACAGATAACTGAATGGGTCACCTCAAAAACGTTGTAAGCTACAAATTGCAAATTGTTCAAAAACCTCCGAAAATTAAGAAAATAACCTGATGGATTTTTTTTAATATTTTTTTTTAAATGGATGGATTTTTATTTTTAGAATCCATCAGGCTATTTTATTTTCATTTTCGGGGGTTTTTGAACAATTTGCAATTTGTAGCTTACAACATTTTTGAGGTGACCCATTCAATTAGTTAGAATGAAAAAAAATACCATCACTCGAAGATCAAATTTATCAGCTGCTGTGTCATAAAATCGCAGGTCTCTCTCGCACGAGCTCGTGCAGATTATTTGGATGTCCGGCATTGCTATGATATCCGTGATTACTGTTGGACGAACTTTCAAAAATGCTGAGGAACGAATAATATTGATAATTAATAATTTTTAAAAAATATATATTTAATTTTTTTTTTCAGAATTACTCACGATTCGTTGATTGAACGTTGCGCTTATGTTTCAAATCCAAAGACCAGTAATTGATTACACCATCCTTACTTGCTGTTATGTAGCAACCATGTAGAAAACTCCAAGTCCTGTCCTGAATGGCCAAAAAAGTTTGCAATTAGGAAATTTAAAATATTCATAATACCAGATTTCTAATTAAAACGTCTACTTGTATAATATTGTTTTTTGAATTGGCCTCTAAATTATATTAAATATACAATGTTATCCAGTGTCTTAAAATAAATATGTTTCCTTACAAATTTGACTTCTGGGCAAAATACAATTTTAGAAACAGGAGTACGATGATGCGTTTTTTTGATTAATTGTGGAACCGTGGATATCGGAAGTTCGAGAATTTGCCATTGAAGAGTAACATCTTTCTCTTGAAATTCAAGTAACAAATACGAAATGAATTCGTCCCACGTAACGAAGTTATCTCTTCTTGAATCTAACTGTAATTACGCAAAATGAAATTTATATAATTATAACATACTTGTGCATTATTTTTTCAAAGTAGTGCTTTTAACTTCAATGTTAATTAAATGTTATTATTACGGTAGTTGTCGGTACCTTATTAAAAAGTATGTTGAATTCCTCGTCCTGCATGTAGATCTGTAGTATTTGTTCAAAAGCTTCTTTTACTTCCGATTTATTCATGGTTTTATTTACGGTTTTCTGTAAAATAAAACTTTATATATAATATTCATTACAAATAAAAAATTAATAGAAGTGAGATGGTGGATATCGTTTATACTACATATAAATTAATAATAAGTAAAAGAAACTTATAGTGAGTAAATAAAAAATGAAATAGAGATATAATTATAATAATGACCAAAAATGCTTTATACAAATTCGTAATAGTTTCTTGAGTACATCTTTCCTGGACAGATTGTCGGTTGAAATATTCATGGAATTTGTTAATGAAACTGAAAACGGAATTAACAACATATTTAAGAACGATTCATCTTTTTAGTTACAATTTTCTACCAATTTAAGTGAACAACTGCTTTTCTTTATAAAATACCTTTGACGATTTTTTTCAGCAGATAACATCTTCCGTTCTCCTTCTTATTTTATTTATAAGAATAACAGTGGACTCGATTATATTTTAATTAAACATTTAAATACAATACCCATATATCGTATAAAAAAATCCTTCAAATAGTTTCTCTTTCAATTTCAGGAATTAAAAAGTAAAAAAACGTGTTGTCATAATTTCTATCAAAAAGCTGCAGAATGAAGCGAATTATTTACATGAATTATTTAAATACACGCTTATTAGCCATTATATCAGAAAACAAAAGATAGCATTTTTTTCGACAAACTTCAAAATAATAGAATGTTTTATTTTAAAGAAAAAGTTCTGAATGAAAGAGGTATTATTCTTTAGTTTCTCTTAGTGTTATTTAATTTAATTCTGTTTACATTTTCTTATACGAAGTAAACAATCCGGAACTGAAAAATTGAAGGCAACTAACGAACACATTGACAAACAATGTACAAAAGAAAAATTCCTGATTGGAACTAATTTCATTTTTTATTTATCAAACTAATGCTAAAACTACTTCGGTTTAAGCTCATAAATAAACTAAAGTCCACGAAATAATCAATAACTTTCCATGTGACTCGAGTAAACCAGGTGTTTCAAATCCACCTGCCTTGTGCCGCAGGTAACATCAACATAAAATGCTTTGTATACCAAAGTAACAAATAAACGAGCAGCGTAAGAATGGAACTTTTCAAAGCTTTGAGTCTCTTTAGTCGTCGTAAATACGAAGAATGTAGCACGATTTGTACGGAATTGTTGCGCAAAAATCCTTTGGATCAAGTAAGTGTCAATAATTTTTACCATTCCTATTTTCCTTGTTCCAATCTTCGCATATTCCTTCTATTGCTTCCACGTGTCTTTGTATCTTTTAAAATGCAAATTTAAAAAATTCTACAAAATTTTCTTAAATAAAAAATTCAGAAATTCATTAAAATTTTTCTTGATTGTAGAAAAATTTAAATAAAATCTGAGGTCGTACGGTATCTTGATTTCCAGTGTTTTAGATACATTAAAAGTGTTCTTACCATTTATTTATAATTCCTGCAGGCGATATGGGTGTTAAAAATGCGTTCCTTGACACTCCAAGTGTACGTGGATGACATCGAGGGCGAGGAGGAAGGCATTGCTGAAAGTTTGCTGGACAACTATACCATTGCTTCCATGCCGAGGCCAGGAACTTCGTTAAAAAATCCTGGAACCGCTCAACCCGGACTGGCGTTTCGACCTAAAACACAATCAGGTTGATAAATCTTTCTTTATTTCTAAGTCTCCATTTTTTCCCACAGTGAATCATTGTTGTTATATTTTATGTAACTTAATTTTCTAAATATAAAATGTATTTGAATCAAAAGAAAATTTGTATTGGGTAGGCAAATAAGTTCGTTCGGTTTTTACAGTGGAATAAAGCACAAAAACCGAACGAACTTATTTGCCAACCCAATATAACAAAATATACTTTTGAAAATATTTTTTATTAGTTACCAAAATTATAATCTGAAAAACCGACTTGAATTTCTGGAATTGCGAGGATCCTTCACCTTTATAAAATATCTTTACAATATACTTTTGACCTACAAATTACTTTCATACTAATTTCCAGGACGACCGGTGACTGGAATGATTCGTCCAGCTACGCAATCCTCGATATCCCAATCGATGGAACAGGCTTTGAAGACTCCAAGAACCGCTATGACTGCAAGACCGGTAACATCCAGCGCTGGACGTAGTGTTCGGTGAGTTCGCAGGAATCTGACTTCAGTTCTGACTTGCGATAGACAATTTCTTTACCCAAGAAATCTCTCGCAAGGCTTCCAGGAGTGAACTTGTTTCTGTCCATTTGAAAATCTCCTCTTTTTTGATTCCCCATCTGAAATTAACACACAGATTAGGTACAGCGTCGATGCTAACGGAGCCTGGAGGTCCTTTCATCCAGTTATCTCGGCTGAACGTCTCCAAATATGCCAATCAGCCGAACGTGGCTAAGCCACTTTTCGAGTACATTTATTATCACGAAAACGACGCAAGATATGTAAGTGTAGAATTAAATTGACGGAAAAAGAAGTACCTGGATTAATTTGAATATCCATTCCAGGCACTGGATTTAGCGGTTCAAGCGACTCAGGCTTGTCAGTACAAAGATTGGTGGTGGAAAGTGCAATTGGGAAAATGTTATTACACATTAGGGTTGATCCGAGACGCCGAGCAACAATTTCGATCGGCTTTGAAAGATTTCAAGAGCATCGAGACTTTTCTGAGACTCGTGAGAGTCTATGTGAGACTGGACCAGCCTCTCGCAGCTCTGGATATTTGCAAAAGAGGCTTGGAATGTTTTCCTAACGATGTTAGTTTGCTCTTGAATTCTTTTTGCCTGTCGTTTCATTTAATTTCCTTCTTTTCCATTCGAACCGAATTTTTCAATTCTATGAAATGAAGAAATTAATTGTATTCTGTATTTCATTGTTAACCAGGTCTCGATGTTAACAGAAATGGCTCGAATTTTCGAGGGATTGAATAACATGTCGATGTCTGTTAAATATTACAAAATTATCGTGACGGAAGACGCGTCTCATTCCGAAGCGATCGCAAGTATTGGCATGCACCATTTTTATAACGATCAACCCGAATTAGCTTTGAGATATTATCGGTACTTGAAACACTACGTCTATTCTTGAACGATTTTTCTAATAAAAATCTTACTCCCTTACATCTTTTTTAAATTCTAAAAATTCTTAAAACTCAACTACCAGCTCCAAGAAAACAAAATGATAAAATTCCTTCGAATCCGTGACAAAGTTACCCTTACACTTACACTTTCCAGGCGTTTGTTACAAATGGGAGTGCATAATGCAGAATTGTTTAACAATCTCGGATTATGTTGCTTTTACGCTCAACAGTACGATCATACAATTTCGTGCTTCGAACGAGCAATAAGTCTCTCCACGGAGGAAACTATCGCTGACGTTTATTACAACATTTCTCACATCGCTATTGTAAGTCACCAGTTTAAATGCGAAAATCGGCAGAAAAATAACTGAAGCTCAAGTAAAACATAATTTACAATAACAATAACGAAAAAAAGTGTTTAGGTGACTTTACAATGGCACGAGAATGCTTAAAGCTCGCTATCACCGCTGACAATCGCCACGCACAATCTTACAACAATCTCGGGGTCATCGAGATGAAAAATGGGAACGTCGCTGCTGCGAGAACGTATTTCCATGCTGCTGCAACAATCGCTAGTTTCATTTACGAGCCTCATTTCAATAGCGCCCTTCTAGCAAAGGAAGTACGTACATAAAGTCTTTCCCGAATTTTCATCTCTCAGACGTTCGCATGAAAAAAAAATTTGCTTTCCATTCGATTTCGCAGGTTGGTGATTTACAAACGAGTTACATAGCGATCCAGAAATCCTTGAGCGCTTATCCGGATCACTCGGATAGCAAAGAACTGTTTCGCAAACTGGAGAGGTATTTTTCTCACATGTAAGGAATCTCCTTGGACGTTCGATCTTTCGGCTTTTTCAGTACACTGTATTTTTGGATTCATCGATAATCGATATATTATGGTGTATTTTATACAGAAATTATACGATATATGTACACAATATATACACGCATACAAAACATCAAGAAATATAAAAAATCCTTGAAGTTCAAAATTCACTTCAGTGTATCGTACCTGTTTCCTCTGATAGTTCGTCTAAATTGTATAGGATAGAAAGAGATAATCATAACCGAGTTTCTTATTCAAATCAACTACAATTAATAACAATTATTTGTTTACGCTAATCGATTTTCACTTCCAGGCTAAATCAAATCGGGGCCAGATATTTTGCTTTTAAGCCTATTGCTACGATTGAGAATCTCTAAGTTTCCTGTACTTTTACAAATCTTCCTGGCCCGAAAGTACAGAAAACATTGAAATCTCTGTAAATCTGAATTTTTTTTATCCCCATGATTATGATTTAGTCCGAAAGTCCATGAAAAAATACTAAGTTACTATCGAAAGAAATTTTTCCTGATTTTACATTCCTTTCTGTTATTATTTAATATTGTTCTTATTGTTGTTAGTAGCTAATTGTTATAATAATGTGCCGTTTTGAATATCAAAAGCATAATATCGCTGGAATATATCACAAATGCTAATCGGTTCCAGATACCTTCGTATCATTACTGAGAATTGGAATACAATAAAATTGTTCCGTTTGTTGCTTTGTTTCTTACTTATTCTGCTTTAAACGCAGCAGTCTGTGATGTCTTAATTGACAAATGTATCGTCCAATTAATACATTTTTATGGATACAGAAATTACATTTTCTTTTATGTGATAAATCGCATCGATAATAATATTGTTTTTCGACTCATTTTCTATCAGCAAAAAAAAATACTTTTCAATAATTGTATCTCAAACCAATTAATTCGCCTCTCTTATATAAATTTAAATTTTTGCTAATTAATTTATATTATGAAAATTGAAGATTAATTTCATAACTTCATGAATTCAATGATCTTCGGCATAGTCAAAATTATAATGCGAAAATAAAAAAAAAACCCAAATTCGGCTTAATCTACTGTCATTTACAAAGTCTCCAATTTTTAAATAAATCCTACACTTCAATATTTTTAAATAACCAACTCGATAATTTTTTGTATCAGAGTTCAAGGATCGATTGAGAATTTTTGCTTTCGTGTATTGAAATTTGAATGTACCTGAAAAATTGTCATGCTTGGAAAATTGTATTGGAAAAAATAATAAATTCGAAGAAATAAAAAATACAAAAATATTTTTTCCAAATACAATTACTTGCGAGGATACAGTTTCTTATCATCTGAAATTACGCATTTCGAGATTGGTCCAAATTCACATAATGTGAACTTCACCTTCGTAAACGTTGCTTAAATTTTCATAATTTTCATTGCCGACAGAAAGACACTCTTTATATAAATGCAGACAGCATTTGGGAATCAAATATCTACTTTTTTCTTCTTGTATTCTTTTTGAAGCGGAATATTTCGTTACCATGTAACTGACAAATGGAATGACGTTGAAATACAAATGCAATTTTGAGATTTATTGTTCTTCATATGGTATGCGATATAACGAGCCACGATATCACAAAATAAAACAGGAACATCGGGTACACCGCCAAAGCTTTTCGTCCTGCTGGTTGGCTGTCCCCGAGGAAAGCCATGGAAGCTTAAGAAAAATTCAAAATGGTTTCATCAATTACATGTACTTAAAAAAACTTCATTTTAATCAAATAATTTTTTAGCTCTCAATCAAGAGAAAAAATGATAAATCTTATCATTTATATTCAAAATATATATATACAGTTTAGTTCGGAAAAATATTTCAAATTTTGTTAAAAATTTCACGACCGATAAAATGTCATAATATTATTTTTTTATACTCACCATAAGTGGCCCAACCAAAGCCAATTAATGTAATGATACATCTCAGAATAAATAAGAACGTTGTCTGTTTGGCAATTAAAATTATTCTACAGAGAATTAACGCAATTGCTGTGGGTAGTAAGCAGTAGCCTAACACACACACGCTTTGAAAGAAGGATCTGAAAGTAGAGAGATAGAAATATAATCAAACGACAGCGAAATTGACAGTCTCTAAAGTCTATGCTGTCCCGTAAAAGAATATCGAGCTGTAAAAGTATCTAAACGTACATATTTCCACCTAAAAGCTTCGAGTTTAGCGTAACGATCATAGACCCAATCCAAACTATCACAAATACTTCAGCAAACTGTGGTCCTCCATCATTGGAATTATTTGCTGTATCTGAAGATCCTTGCAAAATCCTAGAAACATTTAATACATTGAAGAAGAGTGTCCTCGTAAAAAATAGTTGTAAACTTATAGAATGACACTCTTACATTGCCATGACGGTGCATAAGACTAACGGTCCCCACAGATCCCCTGAAAAATGGTAAATTCAATTAAAATTAATATACTCATTTTGAAAGTACAGGAAAGAGAGCGAAACTTAGCTTGCTATAAAAGTTACAGGCGAATTTTGTATTGTTGGATATTGAGATTTTAGTAAAAATTTCAAACCAAATCAAATTTTATCAATATTTTCTATAAGAAATTTTTGAAGCTTACAATCTTTGAGTAAACTGCTCTTCTCTTTGGGATACAAGACATGAAAGAATTTCTTTCCCACTGCACGAACATCCCTCAGCTGCCAAAACAGAAAAATTTTAAAGATAGTAATAGTAATCAAAGTGCATTGACAATGTGCTTTATTAGCAACAAAAAGAATCATTAAAATATAATAAAAATAATTTAATATAATATTTGTTTGTAAATTAATTCTTTATATTAAAATTTAAAACATTTAAAAATTATATATAAATTTACCCTAATATCTTCAATATTATGCTTTGATCTCAAGCTATCTAAATAAATTACTAAAATAAAAACATTATTAAAAGAAATGCAATCATTAATGTGTATATCAATAATAAAACAAAATAATATTTCAATATTTTTCTTATAAAATTCAATATTCATAAATAAAATTATATGTGATATTTTTAATAAAAATATTATATATTTTATACATTTGATTTCAATTTTCAAGTTTTTCTAATATAATTTAATCAATAAGTTAAAAAATAAGTATTCAATAATAAGTAGTGAATAGCCAATAATTTTTATACTAACGATAGTGTCTCTGATAGGTTCGTCCAAGGTACTGAATTCAGGTTCGCCGAGGTTTGCGTTTCTCCTCGCTCCCACTGTCATGTCTCCCTCTACATTTTGAGGATCTGCCGAATATGCAACATCATCGAACATCTGGAAACGATACTCTAATTATTTTTGTACCCTTCCATTTATATTAACAATAATATTATTTAATGTTATTTAAATTAACAATAATATGTAGATAAGTTGATGTTTTTCTATTGACCATTGAGAGAAATATTAATAATCAAGAAAATAATAACTAGAACAATATCAATGACAATGGTAGTATAAGTATTAACACTTTGCCGTTCGCACGTCTGCTCAGGATCCTTTTGTTTAGCGCCGGTATAAATCTTTATGTACGACACCAACGTGGTGCCACTGGCGCTTGCCCCGGAGTTTTCGCATGGCACCAACGTGGTGCCACCGGACGGCATAGTGTTAATAATAATGGTAAAAGAAAACAATTTTACGTAAATAAAGAAACCCCATAAATTTTGAGGTTATGGTTGCTTACATCGAGTTTTGCATCGTCCTGTCTCGCCATGATTCAAATCCCAGTATTTCTTGGATAGGCGAATAATTACAAAAGGATTAAAATTTCCACCCACAACTTTTAAACTCGATATCAGACAATCCTTGAGCCTTCAACGGTGCTTGTATCTCAAAATGACACGTAGTCACGAAACCGCTCAAAATCCGCTTGAAAACATAGCTTTGCGTCGAAAGTGAGGTTATGTTTCGCCACCACAAACTTATTATTACATTACATCGTATACGAAATCCCACAGATATGGCGAACAATGGATGATCACGTCGAATCCTGTCGTTTCTTGGTACCGGAACTCATATTATTATCTTATTATTATAACTGTTTCCTTGTTGTCTCCAATCGCTTTACATTTAATTCCACCGCAACTGGGTAACTAGCATCTATTCCAAAAATTGTACAAACTCCTGGTTGTATCCTTTCATTCAAGATCATCAACACGCAGATGGCGCGCAAAGTATGGCCAATATTTTCATCCTTTTTCATTGTTATCGGAATTCCCGATTAACCATCCGCGTTTTGCTCCACGTGTATTTATGGATACTTTCTGACATATAATTTTGTTTTCTGTATTAATAGTAATTGAAAAAACGCAGTTTTGTGGTTCATGAAATAACCAAAAGCGGTATTTCCTTTTTTTCTCCTTCTTTCGGAGTAGTCACCCTCCTATCGTCAAAATGGTGTTCAAAGTGTTCCCCAATACCTCGTCGCTCAAACTCATGCTCGTAATGATAACGATAACGATAAGCTTTGCGACCGTGTGCGCACAGCAGGAAACCCATAAGCGGCCATCGCTGGAACCGGAAATGCACGAGAATTCGAATTCGAAAGATGAAAAGAACGATATTCGAATCTCCAAAGAACTGCAAATTTGTATCCTTTTCTTTTGTTGGATCTCCTTTTACCCGAATCTTGGGAATATTAAAAGGATTTATTCGCAAAGAATGTAATATTGCTGAGTAGAAATATTAGATGATTGTAATTACCAGTAGCAACAATTACAAATTAATTACAGTATAGTTACCTATTTGTAATTAATAAATCAACGATAATGGATACTTAATTGTTAGCTATGATTACCAATAATAATTAATCAATTGCTGATCATATTTTATTATTACCAATGCAAATTACAGAATCCCATTTGAACTTATAATTCTTCCCCAAAAAGGATGAGGGTTCATAAGGCGGGTTTTGATGTCTTTTACAACATACATAAAAAAAAGTTGTGCGCAATTGCGCTCATATTAAAAAAACGCAACAGAATGTGCCAAAAAACGTATTTTTTTTATAAATAATACAAAGACTTAAGTTTGCTTCAATAACAAAGGGCTTAAATTAATTAAAAAAGACTTAATATTCCTCCAACAACACATCGAAATTATTAAAAAGATTATTGCTATATAAATCCAAGATATTATAATTTTTAATAATTATTACGACCAAAATCGCGCGTTATGGACCCGTATCCTTTATAATTTCAATCAAAGCCCAAACCTGTTTCTGAAATTTACCAAACATTTATTTCTACCGATACTGATACAAATTCCTTATCGAACGCCCATTAAATACCCATAGTTAAGGTACTATTCCAAAAAAGGCGACAAGAACAATTGGAAGGTGTAACAGTTTTGCGAAAAATGGACAGTTACGAGAAAGTCTATAAACTCGTCAATCTCATGATGGATAACATCTTTCTAGTACTGGAGAAAAATCAGGGTATACTGCATGAAAGTGGGTTTTTTCCAGACGAGGATAATTCCTTCCCAAAGGAAGAAAGCGCCAAAGAAGGTAAAGGCTCGAATTAATTAAGAGAACGAAAAAAGCAAAAATTCAAGTTCCCTCTTTTTTTGCAGCATATTCAAGTATCCTGGAAAATACTGCCTTGTTCGGAGACATCGTCCTTCACGTTCCAAATATAACTCAGCGGATTCTAAAAAAGCATCATAAAAATTGGAATAATCTTATAAAATGGTCTTTGAACCTATCGAACCATTCGAAGCACCTGTTGGATAAGAGCACAATGACAATGATTCATTTGCTCGAACAGGAATTGAATTTCAAGCCACGCGAGGAAGGATATTCCAATCCTTTTTGGAAGAGAGCTAATTTTGAAAACTACAAGAAGGAAGAATTGCCCGATCGAAAGGATTTCCAAAAGGAGAATAAAAAGAAGAAGAAATTACAAAGGGGTCCTCGAATAACAAGAAATGAGTTATGATGATTAACGTAACGAATGAACGAATAATAAATGTTTCCGAATTCTTAAGAAAAAAGCAAAACTCATATACTTTCTCTTATGCTCATTTCTGAGCCTCGAAGGTTTCGGGGATGACTGGTGCTAAATTAAACTAAGATAATAAGACAGAAAAAAAAAAGATGTGATATCGATCCCAAACTGGTTGTTTTTAGATACCAATCGTGTCACAGCCGGTTTGGCGATGCTTATTTATGCATAGAAAGAAGGAAAGGGTACAGCTACTACCGAAGTTTCTTATTCTCAGACTGGGAGAATTTAATGCCTCAATAAATATAATAGAAAATCATATGGAACGTCTTTTTCGTCGAGTTTCCCTCCGTTTTAATTATCCTGTATTTCTATTTCTCAAAATAAAGCGTCGCAGCAAAAACAGGATTTGGTCCTGAAAGTAGAATGTCTTTTTAAGGCGAATATTTCCAAACTTGAAAGTTCTCTTATTAAAATATGGAATTTACTTGAATGTATCAAGGATTTGAAGCAATTTAAAGTAACTGCCGAGTCGGTGATTGAATGCAATCAACATTCTCCTGCTCATGAAATGCCAAAATAAATTCGTTTCTTCGAAATAATTTCAGAAATAATTACCAAAACTTGGCATGTACCACCAAGTATTCCAAGAATGGCCAATAAAAGATAAATAATTCTTCCTACATAAATTCTTCTTCTTCTCCTATCTTGAAATTCGCTGTTCGATCAGTTATCGAATCAAAGTAAAATTTCCTCAGCCGTGTCTCGGAGACGGTGGTAGAAAGTAGTCAGCCAATAAGCTTAAACTCAAGTCACTCTTTGGTGGAAGAAGAAGAAGGCTTCCATCGAGTCCCTTTCTGGCTTAGAACAGTATTGTGAGAGCTAATGGGAGCTCTTGGTTGTTTCGTTTAGGTAGCGGTTCCATTGAAATCCTGAAACACGTAGAAACTTTTGCTTAAAATTTAGAAGTGTTACAATTTTCATTTTTTTCTACAGTTTTACCTTAATTTGAATAGAGCCAATTGAGTTAATATCACAGCCAAGCCGAAGAAAGCTATGAAATTATACGGAACGGTGCTTCTCTGCACCGTATTAATAATTACTGGTGAGTGTTGAATCTTATATTTATAAACAACTGAGAAATATTTTATAAACGTAGAATATTTTGCTTTTCCTTCCACAACGAAATGCCTGGAAGTACCATTTTTTCCAAATATTGGTATCATCGGTGTAAATTCCTTTCGATACAAAAGAATTTGGTGGTTTTCAAAAATTCAAAATTGCAATTCTAAATCTATAAACTATTTTCTGAGATTTGGGAATTCCCTTAATTCCCTTAATTTAGTTTATGCTGCTTTTACTCCATAACTCTTGAGAAAAGAAAAAGTCTTCTATGTAGTTCCTTCGAAAGGCTTTTCCTCTCATTTTCATTCGTAGTCTTCGGTTTGATCTAAATTAATGCTCGTCCAGATGGGTGATGACAAATGGACCTGCACCGAGCATGAAGTTTCTCTCCAGAAGCTTTACATAAGATTCATTTCGCTGGATAGACTTGGTCTCGAGGCAAAGAATAAGGATACAAATAGACACCATGTGTATGTGATTGCAACGTACGGGACAAACGGGAATGTTTGCTGGACACTTGACTGCATGTACAACATACAACGTCATTGCCACACGTACCTTCACTTTCCACTTTACATTTTTGTACGCTCAACTTTTTGACCGGCGGCATTTCCTTTACAAATTCATGAATTACTCAACAATCGATAGCCATCTCTCAGCATTCAATAACTCCGAAGATGGACCTTCTATTTTTTTCTTCCTTTCTTCCGAAGACCAGGGAAAATGATCGAAAAAGAAATATTCTTTCCACAGACTCTTGTGTCCTACTTTTCTTGGTTCCTGGGTTCAGAATCGTCTTCGACCTGTGTACAAATTGTAAAAGTTCGTTTCAGTACTGTAGATTCCGTTTTTTGCTTCACGGACTACTTTCATTTTCTGTACTGACTTTTTATAACTACTTCTGTATTTTTAGGAAGGAAAAATGGATTTTCAATGGAATGAGAAATTCACTTCCTTCTCGTATCTTCAAAAATAGAAAGAGACTTTTATGACACAGGAACATAATAATCAATGATTTTTTTAATTCGGTGATCCGTAAATGTAGAAGAGTCATCTGGAAAAATTAAAACATTGTTTATAAATTTGGAAATTAATATTTATCCTGAAAAGAATTTCCTAGCTCGAATAAGTCTTTACTCTTATCATTTTCAGAATCCAAAAACGAATTTTCTATATTTCAGTTTTAAATATTTCTGTTAGTTTCAAATTTCAGCAAAAAATTTTCGAATTTCCAAAAATTGTGGTACCTGAAAATCCTGTTGTAAAAAAGACATATGTAAATAGAGTTCAAAAGTCATTAAAAGGTGAACTCCCAAAAGACTCTTGAAAAGGTGTCTTCATCTGTTTTCATATTTCTTCTTCTTCTTCTCCTCCTTCTCCATGAATGCCACTTTCACCTTTTCACGCATTTACGTCTGCTCTTAACACACTTTTTGGATTTGTATCCAGTCGTAGAGGATTTACATGATAATTACGATCAAACGATGTACCTGTAACACAAAGTTTCAAGTACTATTATTTTATCAAAATGCAGGAAATGAACATATCCGCTGAGTAAAATTATGATCAGGCAATTTTTGATGTCTTTAACTTCATTTTACGAGTGTTTGTAAAAAGTTATACTGTTACAAAATATAATATCTGTACTGTACTCGCAAAGATTCCTTTCATTGTACAATTTAGAAAGGGATTTATTCTAATGTAATTTATCATAGCGGCTTGGTTTATTATAAAATGAAGAAATTGGATAATTTTCTTTGAAAATAATTTCTAATGGTTTTCGAAGACTCAAGCTTCTTCTGGGATTAAACGAAGTATATATTTTTTTCTTTTAACTTTTGGAAACTCAAGCTTAAGTATGGTTTAAATCTTCCTACTGAATTCTCAGAAAAAATATATATAATACTTGCTGACTAAAAATAGAAAGATTAAAAATGTCCTAATCTCTATTATCACATGGACATGAATTTAATATAAAATTTGCTCGTTTCTTCTGGAGGCCTTCTTATTTTTTGAATTCAAGAGAAGATAAGCTAGAAATTACTTCGAAAATTCCTATGAATAATTCGACGAACCCCAATTTCATTACAGACGCACGTCGAAGGATTCTATTTACACCTTTATTAGTATTCAGCTGCCACAAAAATATTTTAAGAAGACACATTTAAGTATTCCTCCTCCGATTCGTGAATAAAGTTTAGATGCGTGCTCGCACCCATCTCGCACCCAGCAAACGGGGTAAAAGAATTCGAGTGCTGTTACATCAGACGTCTATTACCCAATCCTTTGTTCTTGAAACCTCTTCGAAAATCTCTCCCGAGCAAAGATTGCAAAGAAGAAAGGTCAATATCAATAATCAACCTACTTTCCAGCTTCGTGCCTCGTTCCGCTGCGAACAAAGCAAAGCATTTTCTTAATACAACACTATGAAATTTCTCTTTTGCTAAAAAAAGGTAGATCAATCGAATTCAAGATATTATCCAAAAGATGAGAGAATAATAAAGATTTTAGAATTTCGAATCGAACCCGATACCATGTAAAGTCTTCATTTTTCTTTTCGCAATAAGTCTGTCGCAGGATGAAAAAATGTTCAGTAATTATGAATGACTAAATGAAGAAACTATTACAGCGTTAATAATACCGTAAACAAAGATGCCTGTAGGCTGGTTGCTTTGTAGACAAATACATATAAAATGTATAAATATGTACAAAAAGGTATACCAGTGTGTAAGAGTACCATTGGAATGCCCATAGTGACGTTTCTCGCTTTCTCAAGAGTCTTTTCTGGTCTTCATGGAATTTCTCTCACCCATTTTCTATAAGAGCCTCCATCAGTTTCCGTGTCCACTTTTCATTTTATTATCAATGAGCAAACTAGAAAAGGGTGATGGTACTAAAAAAGAAGAATTGCTAAAGAAAAGATTTCCTTTATTTTTAATAATAATCCAAAACGCTATTCATTTGACTAAATGTATTTATGGTGCTACTCGAAGAAATTTCAAGTATATTTGATTATTTAGTATTCCATAACTTCTTAATCAAAAACTAATCGAAAGCTTCGACACTTCGCTGATGCAAATTTGTTCCTCGACACATTCGTGTAAAACCAAAGATACATACATGATAATTTCAACTGCGAATCGAATAGGATTTCTAATGCGAAGTCATTTATTAGAGTCGTATTTGATAATACAACAAGTATGAAGGACTAACGATCAAGTTTACCGTAGTAAAAGTAGAACGTTTGTACTTAACATAGCTGCAAGCTAACGACTACTGTAAAATCAACACTAGCAGGCGTTCCTCGATCCTCACCTTGACATTTCCTGATATCATTATTAAATTACTGACAATAAGTAATTGTGCGAATTTTGTTAATCCTCAAAGATATTGAAGGTTCCGTCCGATCGACACTTTTCATTTTTCTCCCTCAAATCTGTTTCAGTAACCTGCCAAAAAAGTAAAAAGGACGATGATAAGAAAGACGAGGAATTCAAGTGTCCAGAAGGTCAAGGCAATGGTAACTTTGCCGATCCAGCCACATGCAGGAGGTTCTATCAAGTATGTTTTTTTAGTTTCTATAATAAAAATAAGAAAAAAGAAATATTGCTAAGACCTGAATCGCTTCGGAATATTTCCCATGAATGCTTTTTCTCAAGACCCTGCCGTGAAGCGTAACAGAATCTCATTCTTACATAAAGCTGCTGCTGTTGTTGTTGTTATTATCATAAACCTGATAAAATGTTAATATCTCCTTCCAGTGCGTCGACGGGTATCCATATTTAAACAGGTGTCCTTCGGGATTGCACTTTGATGACATCAGTAAATTCTGTACTTTCAAAAATGAAGCTCGCTGCGGTCCCATTCCAACCAGTGAGTGACTGCAATTTTTAAAGAAACTATTAACAGTTGGACAAAATTTGTATATTAAATTGAAGAAACAATTCCCGCTTTCAGCTCCAGCTCCAGTTACAGAGCCACCCACGGATTTGGCAGAACGGTGCGACACTTCCGAATGTCAGCTACCCTACTGTTTCTGTTCCCGAGATGGAACGATTGTTCCTGGAGGACTCGATCCCGAGGAGGTAAATATATTTCTATCGAACATCTTTCCTGTCTCTGTTGTTCTGAAAGTTCACACTAAGCTCATCCTCGACCCTGTATTTCAGACCCCGCAGATGATCATCATGACCTTCGACGGTGCCATAAACCACAACAACTTTGACCACTACCAAAAGATTTTCGCCAAGGATCGTCTCAACCCTAATAACTGTCCTCTGAGGGGCACCTTCTTCATCTCCCACGAGTACTGCAACTACAACATGGTGCAAAGTCTAGCTCACGATGGACACGAGATTGCCACCGAGACTATTTCGTAAGTTCGCAGTGAGAAACAAATATAAATGAGGTCGAAGGGTATCGGGGAAACCAACTGTTTTGATTTTTCAATCAGATTGCAAAAGGGACTGGAGGACAAGGGATACGAAGAGTGGGTAGGAGAGATGATAGGAATGAGAGAAATCCTGAAACACTTCAGCAATATCAGTCGCAATGATGTCGTTGGGATGAGAGCTCCTTATCTAAAGCCTGGACGCAACACGCAGTACAAAGTCATGGAAGACTTCGGGTATATCTACGACAGCAGTATTGGGATTTCTCCATTGAAAACTCCCATCTGGCCTTATACTCTCGATTACAAAATTCCACACGAATGTAAAGCAGGTTCCTGTCCTACGAAGTCATTCCCCGGTAAGAGATTTCAGAAAGGGAAAAATTTTTTATATTTGTAGCAAAGTTTACTCCTACCAAAAGTCAAATCTTATGAGATCTTAATACTACAGGAGATAATTCCATTTCAATTTTGAGTGTTTGGTCACCTGAGAATCAAAAGTAACCTGTTTTGTTTCTTATTTAGGAATATGGGAGCTTCCTTTAAACGCTCACTATGTGGAAAGCTACGAAGGCGGTCACTGTCCGTATCTGGACCAGTGCGTTTTACATAATCATGATCCTGAAGAAGTGTTCGAATGGTTGCAAGAAGATTTCAACCGATACTACGAACAAAACCGAGCACCTTACATGATGCCTTTCCATACAAACTGGTTCCAAATTAAGGAGCTCGAAAGGGGTTTGGCGAAGTTCTTGGACTGGGCAGTTACCTTGTAAGTCAATGATCTATGAAAAACTATGATAATAGTAATTTTTGTTATGATGAAATCCCTTTTTTTTCAAAATGGTACCATATTTTATCTATCATTTAATAAGTAATTTTTTTTACTTGATTTTTTGCAGTAAATACAAAAATTACACGGGATGAATAATCACAATACTTGTTTGTTCAAACAAAATAAAATTTTTTTTCTTTGAAGTAGTGCTAATTTCTTTATATAAAATTTTCAGAATGAAAGAAAATATTTTTTCATCATGATTCCTTAAGTTAATGCTCTATGACGGTTCATCCCTTGTACCTTTTGTATCAATAGTATAACTTCTTAGGGAAAGTACTAATTTTAAGTAATTTAAATCACTAGTTTGTTTTTAAACTCGAAAATTTAGACGTTTTCAATTAAAAAATGAGATTCCCCTAAAAATTAATTGAATGGTTCTAACAAATATATCTGATCTAAATCATCAGGCCAGATGTCTACTTTGTTACCGCAACCCAGGCTTTAACGTGGATAACAGACCCCAAGCCGATCAAAGCTTTAAATAACTTCGAAGGGTGGTCTTGTAAAAAAAGAGATAATCTTCCCGAGCCACCCTGTAACAATCCAAACAAGTGCGCTTTAGATTTCAAACCACAGGAAGCAAACTTCACAACTACAAGGTTCGCATTCAATGTTATTCTTCCTTTTTCACCAGATTTTAGGAAATTTGGAGACAGATTTGGTAATTCTATAGTTTTTCTTTGTTCCAGGTATTTGGAAACGTGTAGAGAATGTCCAAACAAGTATCCATGGTTAGGAGATGCGAAAGGAACTGGATTTTACAACGACAATTATAATCCAGAGAGTAAGAAGTAAAGAAGAAAGATGGTTTTAGTAGCAATGTGAGATAAACTCAGAAACGTTTTCTTTAATATATGTTAATTGCTGTATTGATAATGAATTGTTGTGTATTTCGATGTAACACAAAAAAACAAACGACTCTTTCTCATGTAAATATTTCCAGTAAATATTTTAGTAGGTACTAAAAAAAATGATAAATGAAGCCAACGTTGAGAAAGACGAAGTCATAAGAGTCGTACAATATTACAAAAATATTATCTCACTCTTGTTTGAGGTATTCTCTTTTATTATACGATAATACCACGATGTGCCGTAATATTGTAACTATTACGTACATTCGCACCAGGTTGCCTAAAAATTAAGTGCGTTGTTATAACAAATGTACTCCTTTGAGTATGTGACTAAAGAATAAAATGAAAAAAGAAAATCATTTTTAAATAATTACTTTTTGTGAAATGAAAGACTTTTCATTTGTTTAATTATTACTCGGGAAATTGGATATTCAGATGGTAAGTCTGAATATCCAGTGAGGTGGAAAAACCATGGAAATCAAGGTGGTTTTTTCATATCATATATTTTCTTCGTTTGAAGTATTTACAAGTATCGTCGTACTTCTTATGAAAATGTAGCGAATCAACATTCGCTGTAAGTAGAAGTATCTAAATCAATAACTTACATAGTGAATTTTTCTAATATTTAACGAATCGGTACCCATTCCAAAAAGATATCTTTGTATTTCTTCCGATCTGCAAAGAAATGTAGATAAAAGTTATAAAATATTAATCTGTATAAATAAAAATGAATGGCTAAATATGTTGCTAAGCACAAAACTCGAAAACGGCTAGACCAATTTGGCTATTTTTTTTAAAACTATTCCTTGATGTTTAAGCAAGGTTGTTATGAAAAAAAAAATTAGAAAAATTACATGGAAAGATGTAAAAACCAAATTTTTTTGGTTATACCTGTGTGGAATATTACTATTTTGTGTTTAATGCGTTCATTGCATTAATAATCTATATAAATAAATATCTATAAAATTTGAGTTTCTTGCACTCTTAGCACGGGCGAAGCCGTGCTGGGGGCTCTAGTTGATAATAAAACACTTAATATTTTTCATAAAAATCTAATTCTAATGAATATTCAATTGCTTCAACAACCTTAATACCAAAGTGTGAAAGAAGGAAGCTTTGCCGAACTGCAATTTCTTAGAGAGTTGATAATTTTAAGTTCGGTGTTTTTTAATTCTTAGACCATTGATAATGGAAATGCCAAACATAATCATTCGTATTTGAAGAATTAATGGGAATATGATTACCAGGAGGCGGAAAATCCTCGGGATGGCGAATAATGTAGTCTCTTAAAATAGCATCTCTTTCAGCAAGAACATGGATTTCACGTTTGTGGAGAAAATAACCGATAGTAACGCCAGCAACAAAGCCCATTGCATGCTTCTGGATACCTGAAAATGATAGTTTCGGGAAATGAATAACCCTTAATAATAAATATTGAAGGATCTATTTGCGTTGCATAACTTTAAGTGAGGTTATGTTTCCTATCCTGAAAAACCTCCTTGCAACCTCCGATCCAACTTAAATGGATAAGTGAATAAATGAACGTAATTACTCACATATCTCCAAAGAAATAATAATAACTCACCAGTGTAAAAGGGCCGACTGTTAACCCAATTGTACAAACAGGGTACCGCAATACCCGAAATTCCGCAAAACATTTCAGTCCAATACTTGGATAACAAATTTTCCCTGTAATTGGGGTCGCGAGTTAAAAGATCCAAGGCCCATTGAACGCTCGAATTGTCTCCGTCCATTTTAGAGCTCTGCCTTAGCGATTCCTCGCGAATGCGAAAACTAATTAATTAGTTATTTCGGTATGTCACAAAAACTTTTCCTGTCCCTGTGACACCCAGCACCCAGGCTCCTATTTTGCTATCCTTCCTACGGCTCAGCCGGACTGGTTGCCATTAGTCTTCGATCGATCGACTACCCACCAACGCGCTCGATTCGAAACACGCGATTCTTCGTTTCCCCGCACTTTCATTTCTTATTTAGTTAAGTTTTAATTCACAAAGTTGAGGAATTTCATAATTCTTCGACCCCTCGATATGGTTTTTACAAACTATAAATGGGCAACTGTCTTATTATTAAACTTTATGACAAAATAGAATTCCTCGTCACTTTCCTCGGATGAATGTGGCGCCACCTGTGTTAGATCCTATCCGCGAAACTACTGAGGTTAAAAAAAAAAGAATAATTTCTCCTTAGATTGCAAATTAATAAATTGTGAGTCAATTGCAATAAAATGACAACTATTACCGGCGAATTTAAAATATTTCCAGTTTCTGTATTTTAAGAGGCATTAAAATTAATTCCTATCGATTAAAATAGAACCCTTTTTGTGAAAATTGAGACTTCGGGTTCAAAGATAATTTTGTTTGTAGTGACTGTAGCGCCATCTATCAAAGATCCATCCCAGAAATGAATCATTAGTGAGTGATTCCTTGCGAAGAATAATTAATTTATAATTTTCCATTAAAATTAATTTCCAACTGAAATATACAAAATATATAAAATGTGTTAAAAAAGCCTAAAAATATAAATTAATTAAAACGACTGTAACGGCACCTACGTCAATTCTTGCACAAAAAATAGTCTCGATGGTTTAAACATTCACCGCTAGAGGAAAACGGCGCTACCGAGAAATTCTCAGTTTCTGTCTCTTTCCGGCACAACGACTCCTTAGGTCTTCCGGTTCCTTTCCGTACAAAATGGCTCCCAAACCGAAGCCCGCAGAGAAATCAGGTATATTTTAATGTTATTTTTACTGGAAAGTTAAGACTTTCCTGGTTTACATTCGGTTCATATAACTCGCGAGTAACTTTGCAACCAATTTTCATCGGTAAACTTTCGCCTCCTCTTGATTTTCGAGGAAAACAGGAAAGTGCATTTTCAGGCCTCCACCATGTGGTTAGATATCCTCATCACACGTTGTCACTTATAGACTTTGGGAGCAAAATATACCTAACAGTGGATACTAATAGCGAATTTCGTTAAATTTTCGAAAATAGATCATGATTTTACTGTAATTGTAATTTGGTGCGAAAGAAACTACAATTTTGACTTTCAAGTTAATGGTTGATAACCGCAATTATTTTCACACCAACCTAAAAACGTCTGTATTTTTATTTATATCTTCAGTTGGTGCAAACTGAAGTGAATAGTCGAAAACCACAATTATTTTTGTAACGACAAAGGAGTATCTATATTTCTATTTCATTTTATTTTATAAATTCTTGGACAAAAAAATTCGAAACAAGTAATATTTTTAAAATGTAGCATAATTCTAGTTGTACTTTAACTTTTCTTAACACTTTACCGACCACTAGCGATTCAACAGTATTCGTGCCTCCAACTGGCTGCTCGATGATATTAATGCTAAATTATGTTTATTAAGCATTGACAACAAAAAGCCAATTAATAAGCTATCGGTGAGTAGGCGTTGGCGACAGAAAGCCCATTAATAGGCTAGCGGTCGGTAAAATGTTAAAAAAATATTATTTGTGTAAGTTTCATTTCAAATGAAGATTAATTCGCTCAATGTTTGCGATTATCCACAGCCAGCAAGTCTGGTGAAAAAAAGGCCAGTGAGAAGAAAACAGAGAAGAAGCCAGCAGCCGCTGCATCTGCTTCTGCTTCTGCTTCTTCCACTACCTCCAAGGTTACGAAGCCAGCGAAGCCAGCTGCAAAGAAAGCAGCGGCAGCGAAACCAGCAGCCGCTAAGCCAGCAGCAGCTAAACCCGCAGCAAAGCCTGCAGCTAAGCCAGTTGCGAAGCCAGTAGGTGCGAAACCTAAAAAGAATGAGAAGACTCAGAAGAAAGTACCTAAGGGAGGAAAGAGCGTTATTCAAAAGGCTCTTAAGGCACAAAAGAAGGTATTCTATTTCGTTTTTGCTCATAATTTCATAATTTCTGAAATAAAACATAAGTTTCAATAAATATTAACTTATTTGAAATAGATAAACGCTAATGAAATTAAAGTTTTTTTTTCCAAGTATATGATATGATTTTTCTAAATTCGGAAAATAAGTATTTTTCAATGTCATATAAAAGTCTCGATATCTTATAATTTATTACTGGTAAAAATATTCTTTCAATGACTTGTGTTTATTTCGGCATAAGTTCCCTTCTGAAATGATGATTTGTTTTGGGAATCTCTTTGAATATATTCCTTGAAAATACTTTTACAGAAAACACTGATATTTAATGGAAAACATTTTTTATTTTTGTCACGAATTTTTTGAAGATAAAACCAAAGTGAAAAATCTTTTCCTTGTTTTTCAGACCTTGAAGGGAGTTCATGGATCTCGTGTTAGGAAGATCAGAACTTCGGTTCATTTCCATCGTCCAAAAACATTCAGACCACCAAGGAATCCTAAATATCCACGCAAGTCGGTGCCCAACAGGAATCGGTAAGAATCTTTTTGATATTTTTAAATTCTTTATTCCAATGACACTAAAAGTAGAATAAACTGGAAATTAGAAATTGAACTTCTTAACTGAGTATCAAATAATTATGAAGCTAATATTTTTACAAAAATTTTGAGATATCTTTGTAACAGGAATTTATTTATTCTTTAATTTCTCTGTTTTGTTTCATGGATTTCAAGTCTGGAGGTTCATAATTTTTTATTGAATGTCACACACAAGTTTTGAAATTAAAAATGATATAAAAATATATTACTGTTAAAAGAATATTTTATACCTTGATTATGCAAAATTAATAATTTTCAAATAATAAATTAGCAATTCAAATTAATTTTTTTATTATAATTCCAATTTCAAAATATGATGAATTTTTTGGGAATCTCTTTGATATTCTCCATGAAAATGCCAAAATCTCTCTCTGAATCTTCTCTTATTGAATATCTTTCCGTCCAAAAAATGCAAAATACTTGTATTAATGGAAAAAAAATTCTTTTTTTCTATGATTTCAGAATGGACGCTTTCAATATCATAAAATTCCCCTTAACCACCGAAGCGGCCATGAAAAAGATCGAGGACAACAACACCTTGGTCTTCATCGTTCACACGAGAGCTAATAAATACCACATTAAAGCATCGGTGAAGAAATTGTACGACATCGATGTGGCGAAAGTGAATACTTTGATCAGACCCGATGGCAAGAAGAAGGCGTATGTACGTTTAGCGCGTGATTACGACGCTCTAGACGTCGCGAACAAGATCGGCATCATATAAGCGCTTGCAGTGATAATAAGGACTTGTATAAAAGATATTCAAAAAAATCTGTGGCAATAAAACACCATTGGTACAGAAAACCACGCTGTATTTTATTTATATTTACAAAATGCATTCCCACTTTTACAATTCAGGGGAACCGCTGTATCCGTAGAAAATAATATTTTTGTTATTTTGAAACTGCAGTTGGAGAAAATAACTGAATGACAGTTTTCCTCACAATCCCAGTCGACCTGGAGTCTTCCGATAAGGCGCAGGTGTTCCTGGTTCCCGAATTCCCGGTGTCAGGATTTCTTTCCTAAAAACCAAAAATAAGGAAGTTATGAGATTCCAGATTTTCGGAAAAATAAATTACTCAAAAAAATGTATACATTGGGTGTACATTGAAGTCCACTTACTTTCTCACGGAAGCTTGTTCCCTTTCGAGCTGTTCCAGGGCTCGAGCTTTCATCTCTTCCTCAGCTTCCTTCATCTGTCCTTCCATCACATGAAGATGCTGCATCGCTTGTTTTCGCTTAGCCCTTCCGCTTCTTCCAGTCTCCTTGACGCTGAAGAACATCGGCCCGAGCTCGGCAAGCCAGTGACCATCCACGGCGGTGACGCACTGCATGTACTCTTTCGCGGTCATCACCAACTCGTGGTAAACCACATAATCCGGGGTGAACCCCATTCCGAACAAAGCGGAAGTTGGATGAAGGTGACAAGGCATTCCCGTGCGACAATTAACGTACTCACCGATCCCTTTGAGTCTCGCTGCCTGATGGAAGTAGGCCGAGCAGATGCATTTCCGGACGATGTCCCAATCCGTGCCGCAGCTCACCACCTCCATTTTCTGCTGTTTCAAGATATCCTCGAGTTGCTGCCGAACTTCCCGCACTTTGCGCATAGCTTTGGCATGAATGAAGTGATCGTTGCACCAGGAACTGGAGTAGCCGTTGGCTTTCCACTGGTTGTAGACATTCAGGTACGTGAGATGATCGGATTCGGGTACTTGGAATTTTTCTCGAGCCGAGTCTGAATCTTCCTCGCGTCCCTTGGGTCGATAGAAGATCGACGGTACCGATAACATGGAAACTGAAAAAAGGAGGCAAAGTTAAAATTAGGATTCCTTGATTCAAATCGGGTGACCCTGATTTAAACGGAACAAAAATTATTTTTGTACCCTGGTTGAAACAAGAGAACAAAATGGAGGTTTCGAATCTCTGAATAACGAAAACAATTAAGATCGTATAACAGTTAATTAGGAAAAGTAGGAAAAATTTACCTATGATGAGAATATCGGCTGTGCATCCGAGTTGGGACGCGACTATCAACATCTGACACTGCGGAGGATCCAACGGGAACTCTGCCATTTGTCTTCCTAGAGGAGTTAGTCTCCCAGTGTGATCTAAGGCTCCGAGAATCCAGAGCTGGTAGAGGGAGTTCAGGATGTTGTCTTGCGGGGGCGGATCCATGAAGTGGAACGCGAGGAGGTCCTGGACTCCCAGAGATTTCAGCAATAACACCGTGTTCGCCAAATTCGTGCGCTGAATTTCAGGCACTCCCGTGGGCAAAAGTTCGTCCAAGTATTGCCTCCTGGTGTACAATCTGTAACAATGCCCTGGACCTACACGACCTGCCCTTCCACTTCTCTGGTCCGCGTTAGCTCTTGACACCGGGTACACTTGCAACGCGTCCATGCCGATTCTCGGATTGTAGACTTTCAACTTGCAATAGCCGGAGTCCACGACGAAGACGATTCCGTCAACGGTCAGTGACGTTTCAGCGATATTTGTAGCTACCACGCATTTCCGTAACCCTCCCTCCGACTGCTGGAAGATTTTCGCCTGAAGATCGGACGGAAGTTGAGAGTAAATTGGGAGGATGGAAAGAGGCGGAGCGGAATCGATCTCGCCTAATCTCTCCTTCAGCGCCTCGCAAGTGACTTCGATATCCTCTTGTCCGGGCATGAAAACCAGAATGTCTCCTCTTCGAGGCTGCAGGTGAATCTGTAACACCTGTTTTACAGCGGCGTCTACATAATCTTCCACCGGATTTTTCGCCTGAATGATCTCCACCGGATAAGTTCTTCCAGGAATAACGTAGGTCGCTGCGTTCCCGAAGAAAGCGGAGAACTTATCCGAATCCATTGTGGCTGAAGTTACGATGAGTTTTAGGTCGTGTCTCCTGGCTACGACTTCTCGAAGCAAACCGAATAAGACATCCGTGGAAAGAGATCGCTCGTGAGCTTCGTCCATTATGATGACACTGTACCGATCCAAATCCCCTTCTCGAAGACTCTCTCGTAAGAGGATACCATCGGTCATGTATTTTATAACAGTCTAAAAAAAGAATTCAATTTTTTTAATCAAATTATATCGTAATTTGATGTTCGTAGAGGAATTATAAAGAAGGAATTATAAAATGATCCTTAATATCAAATAAAAAAACAAAAACAAAATAAAATACACTTACTTCTTTGGAGGTACAATCTTCGAACCGAATGGCATATCCAACTTTGTCACCAAGAGCAGATGCCATTTCATCGGAAACTCTTTTAGCGACCGACATAGCGGCGAGACGTCTAGGCTGAGTGCAGCCAATAATGCCATGACGACTGTATCCATCTTCGTGGAGATATTGTACCAACTGCGTGGTTTTCCCGCTTCCAGTTTCTCCAACGATAACGACCACGCTGTTCTCTCGAATAATGTTCAGTAGCTCCTGTCTGACTGCAAACACTGGAAGGGTTCTCCTCTGATGCTGAATGAACCGATGTTTCTCCTCCCCAGTCACTTCTCCAGCTCCAATATGCCTCGCATACTTTTGACCTGCTTTGTAATCGGTCTCCTGGTCTGGAGCTTCTTTGTCATCCTTTGCGGTGTTTTTAACACCCATGATATTTCCAATATGAGTTCCAGCTAGTTCCCAGTGTTTCTTCTGTGCTCTTTTGCGTTCTTTTTGTTCTCGGTACGCTCGAACTAAAGCCGAGCCTTTTCTCGCTACTAAGGCCATGTCCGATGTTGGATCTCTTACAGGAACTACCGGTTCGGGTTGTTTCGTGAAAACGATACGGCCTGTTTGTACCAGAAAGTCATAGTTTGTAAATATTGAGATTTCTTTGGAACAATTAAATACAGACAATAAATTGTAGTAAAGATAAAAAATTAGATAAAAACAATAGCAAAAATGTTAATAAAAATCCTGAAGAAATTTTTCCCTTACCATCCAAAAAAGGAGGGACGACATTATGAACCAGTAAATGAACTCTGGATTCTCCTTCGTCGTCAGGATCGTCGTCGTGTTCTAAAGAACTTACGACTCCAGAAGTCAACATTCGATTACGTTCCCAGAGTTCGTTGTCTTTATTGATCTGTCGCTGCTGAGCGGATACTCGTTTCTGCCTTCTCGCTTCAAGCTCCATCTCTTTCTTTTGAGTGTATTCTTCGGAAGCACCTGAGAAAGGTCGGTTTTCTCCGTCGTCTAAACTATACCATTCTCTGTCGAGCCTGAGGATTAAATTTAAAATAAAAGATATTTTTAGTTATATGTAGTACAATTATTCCTAAAAATCCACAACAAAATCAAACTTTTAGAATTCATTTCTGGTATTTTCCAAACCTTTTTTGTTCCTCTTCCCACAGTTCCTTCTCCTCCCCATCGATCATTGGAGTTGCTCCAGATGGTTTTTCCTTATTCCAAGGATTGTATTTGTAAGAAGGTGTAAATTCACTCCGTATGCTATCTCTTGGGTCCCTGTGTGCGTATAACTTGGGAGTAGGATGATCCCAGCTGGACTTTCTAGGTTCCTCATCCCCATCGTCGTCGTCGTCCCAGTTACTCCTTGAAGTAGGATTTCTCGTCCGGAATTTTGGAGTTTGAGGTTCGTCTTTAAACCTCGGAGTCCTAATGCTATCTCTACTTCTATAACTTTCTTTATCTCTGTCTCTATCTCGATCTCGATCTCTTCGTCTGTCCCTATCTCTATCTCTATCCCTGTCCTCGCGATCTCTGTGAGAATTTCGATTCCGTTTATCGTGAATACTCAATCTCTGTCGTTTCAATCTCGCTTCTAAACGTTCCTGAGCTTCGCTGTTGACTCCCCCGGTATGAGTTGGAGTTTCTTCTTCGTGCGTGCGATACTTCCTATCCCGAGATACGGATAACTTGGATCCACTAGGCTCCTGTGAATTCTCCCTTCGTTTCCGTTCTGCGAGTTTGTCCAACCCGAGCATAGAAACTTGTGGTTTCTTAAAAGTGTGGTCGGAAGCTTTTTTCCGTATTATCAATCCTCCCACTTGGTTGCTGTTTTCAGTTCCTTCCAATCTATACAAATCCGAGTTATCCTCGGCCATTTTATTGTCATCCATGTTTTGTGTTTTCTATAAGATAGGAGAATCTGAAAATACATAGGAAGCAGAAATTAGTTTATTGCGGGTGGCTATAATCACTGCAGTAGCAAAAGGGTTAATAGCTATAGTCACCGCAGTAGCGAAAGGGTTAATAGCTATAGTCACCGCAGTAACGAAAGGGTTAATAGATTTAAAGGAACTTATAGCAGACCTGGTTTCCCAGTAACATAATGGAAACAAAAAAATAGCTAAACATAACCTTATTTTCAAACATCAACGATCCACTCTGATATAAAATATCGAAGAAACCGGCAAGAGAAATACGATTTTTCTATCGGAAACTGTGGCTTTTATTGAATATCGTTAACAAGTTTCCAAATGAATAAAATCTGGGTGAAAAATGGAAAGAAAAAAACTTTCACGATACCTCGTCAATCGCTGTCGAGTACAAACGATACTCGAAATTTGAAGTTTTGAATTTCGAAGGAAAAGCTTCGTGCTCGTTCTTTACATTCCCAAAAAAACGTTTCACACTCAATATTTATGTAAAATGTTGACGAAATTTCAATAATTCGTCCATAGCTACTACGGCACTACCAATTCAACAAATCCACCATATTGAATTACAGTACAAGATAGTACATACGTTCGAACAGAGGGGGATGTGATTTCCAAGTTCTGTACGTAACGAATGCACATACCGAAAGTTTCTGAAAGATGACGTCACAAATATGTTTTATTGCAAAAAGAGATTTTGAAAATGCGAGAAAAGAAAGATAAAATGATTCTTTTGTTTGTTCGAGAACGTAATCGAATGTGACATTTCAGGAAAAGCGAAATCGGCAAAGGTAGTTTCGAATTCTGCCACAGTTCGCGCTATTGTCACATTGAAAACCTGGTGATCAGTATCGGAGTTATTACATTTCAAATTCCTCCCCTCCCTTTTTGGGTTTGCCTAATTAATTTGTTACAAAGCCCACTTTACCGATCGACCGAGTACCGAGTTATTAAAGATGGCGCCGCGCGTATGCTGTTTGGGCTTCGGATTAGAAAAGGACGAAAAAGCAGAAGAGAAGGATAGAGTTGTTTTTTTTTCTTTTTTGGGAAGTGGTGGTACCGGCATTTGACGCAACATGGCGCCATTAATTGAGTTTCAGTTGGTCGCGTCTTGCGAGGGAATGACGATCGTGGAGAAACAGAGTATTATTTATGATTGTTGTTAATAACAGTGAGACGAACTATTGGAAAGTACTGAAACAGTTTCACAATTCGTAACTGCAGCGTGTGTTGATACGCGGTTTCTATTTCACGGTAGTTTTGGTTCCTTCATTTATACATACTTATATATATGAACATAAGACACAAAAAGGAAAAGGAAATAATCCAGTTGCATTTATTTATACATTAATAAATCGTTCCTCGCGTTCGAGCGCGAACCGAATCCCTCCATTTCGAATGAAGATGGGAAGAGGAAGAATCTAGAGCAGGAGTGGAAACAGGAGCCAAGTTGAATCCGACCAATATGGACGGTTGGTTCATCCTTTGGGAACTAAAGTAGAGGAAAGTAAAGAAAAGCAAGGCAAAGCAGACCAGAGCGGAGCAAAGCAAAGCGGATCAGCGGAAGTCGATAAGTAAGTAAGTCGGCCGTCCTTAAATTGTCATTTGTCGTTTTGACATCATTTCTTTTTTTTGTTCTCCTCCTGTCTATGTCATACATATACTTACGCACGTATGTTATCAGCGATTATTGATTGCTGGAATTGTTGGATGTCTCGCTAGGACTGGAGATTGCAATATTTATCCATTGAATTTCGGAAAAGTTCCTACTCGGGTCCGATGTTATTGCGATCTTTCGTCTCTTCTTCGATCGGTTGGTCTATTATCTACCATTGGTTGCACGGAGCTGTACCGAGTGCATCCTTGTTCACGCGTAAAATTTTGTCGATGCATGTAAACAAGACTTCGGCGGTATGAATTACGGAGACGTAAGGTCGAACCGATCGTCAGTTGTTCAGTGTTGTTATTATTTACAGAAGATGAATGAAGCAGTTATTGATGATAACGATAATGGCAGTGATAATATGAATAGTAATAATAATTATAATCAGAATAATAATAATAATATTGATAATAATCAGAATAATATTGGTAATAATTATAGCGATGGTGATATTATTGAAAATAGTAACAACATTACAAACATTAAAAGTAATGTGATTAAATTCAGGTTTTTGTTTTATTATACTTATTGTTATCGATATTGTTGTTATTTTCTTTTTTAAAACATAATATACTTAGGTGGTCAAGTTTGTCGAAATTGTTGGTACCAGTAATAATAATAATAATAATTAATAACAAGAAAGAGAAAAAAATTAATATGATCACACTTATTGATATTGTTTTGTTGTTGTTGTCAGTATTATTATTGTTATTTATAAAATGTGCAATTTCTAAGCCATCCGTTATGTAAATTATTTTTTATCTTCTCTATTATTCTTTGGCATTTCAAGAATAGTAAATGTTTTTAGGAAATTACAAGAAAAGCCGTATTTTTCTTAAGCATTATTTTGACATTTATGACTACTTAACACATAACAGTTACAATAAATAATATAAGGTTAAAACAGAAATACATTATTTATTAAATTGTATTCTAAAATAATGTCTAAAGGCAAAAATAAAAAGGTAATAAACTATTATTATTCTTCTTGTTGTTATTAATACTATTACTATTATTTTTATGCCTTTCTGCTGTTCCTTTTGTATATAAATACATATTTTAGACATTTTTATTTATACATTATCTTAACAATAGATCATAAATAGCGGTACCTAATATATCTCTATACATTCAGACTTTACAAGATTAGCATCCACACAGGCGACCCAGGTCACCTCTTGAGTGCAACGGAAAATTATTTAACATTTTCTCACCCCCTCCTTTGAAACATAGACTATCGTTGAAAGAAAATAGACATATCCATAACTTTGTGAAAATTCGCTGATAACGGTAATACTAAAGGTACTAATACTAATAATTACTATTATAACAATAGTTATAATCTACTCTTTGTTATGCTTTATTGTGAAATAAGCAGCATTTCTAAAAAAAGTTCTCTACTTTTCGACTCTGTAATAACTTTATTTTATATGCACTTATCGCAATCATTATAAAACGTTTTGAAAAAGGAACAATGCAATAAAAAAGGGGGCAAGAAAAATTTAAGCGAGTCGTTAAAAGATTGGAAGTAAAAAGTGTAAAATACAATAAGGTTTGGCTGCCGTTGCTGCTCCTACTGCTCGGCTGCATTTCAATTTGCATAGCATACGTTGAGTTCAGCATGTGGCGAAAGATAAATTCGTGTTGGTCTCCCAGACCAAAGTTAACTCGCACAGTAAATGCCCTCTGGAGAATGCAGAGCCCACTGGCGAACTTGTGTTTTAACCACATGTGTTTTTTGTGCATCACAATTTCAAGAAGCGACATATCTCAGGAATTTCAGACTCGCGATGAAACGAAAAATGGGATAGATGTATATATAGACAGAGAGCGAGGGATAATCGGTTCTTGGAAGTTCTCCGATTTTCCTCTTTCCACTCTACGGATTTCGAAAATAAAACCACAAGTTTTGCAGATGCAATCCACTTTTATTCAATTAGGAACCGTTTCGATAACTTCTCATAAGTTATATTCAGGTAGCGATTTCCGGAATGGTACAGGAGGTCTGGATTTCTCGACTCTTCTAGAAGAAACCATTGAAATACTTTGACTTCTAGCCAACCTTTACCAAGATTGTATAAGTTTGTGGCTTTGTAGTTGAAGACCGTTATTAATTATAGTCGTTTTCAAGAAAGCTGGAACTTTTTCATTCGGTCTCTCCTTCTGTTTTCCCCTTTGTTCTTTTTCTTCGTTGAGAGAATTCTCCATTTCCGGTGAGAAACTGCACTGATCTCCATTCTTGCGAACACGACATTGAAAAGCATTCGTCGAGGTTTTCCCATGAACACTGATTCTGCCACCGTCTCCCAAGTATAAGACATTTTCTTTACCCGAGAACTCTGGACCATCCACTATAATTCTGCCACCGTCGCCTCTGTACTCCACGTTTCCAGTGTTGTGATTGATCCTCAATCGACATCCGTCTCCGATAACACAGACTTTTCCAGAGTTGTTCATTAAGTTAATTTTACAACCGTCTCCCGACACCTCCAAAATTTGCGTGTTAGTCTCTAATTTCAGATTAAGGCCATCGCCTTTAATTCTTTGCACATTGCCCGTGGAGGTACTCATTTTTTTACACTTGTGAAACAACATCGGCAGTGTACTTGCGATAGTGTATTGAATTCCGTAAAATCATCCGCTTTATGTAAACCTATACGGTCGGATTCAATATCATGCTGGGAAGTCCCTAAGTCATTTTACGTTCATAAATATCGTTTCACGTCCGCATTTCCCCTACCAGTTGGAGGACACAGTTTAATTCTTAGCTGACGAGTTACTGATACAGCTAGCCATCGTATTAGTAACGTGGTAGGGGGTTTAGTAATTGTAGAATGTAACTTGGGTCTAATTTTTACAAAACTTTGCATTTGCGTCACTGTGATTTTCAAATGTGTAGCATAAATCTGGAAAAGGTTTGCTAGTAATCTGTGAAACAGTTTTTATAACAATTTTATTGTAACGAAACATAACTATAGGCAATAAAATTGTCAAATTTGAACTTTTTTAAATATAGGTTTTTAGGTATGAAAAGAATACAGTTGAAAATTCCAGTTTTAGTCGATACAATAGTATTTTACAATTTTGAAATTGCAAACTGCAATACCGTAAAATTTGTCTCAAAACCAGTTATGTTACAATACTAGAACACAAACTATTGTATTAGGTAAATTAAAATTAACAAAAACAATAACCGTAACTGGAAACTTTGCAACTGCCCCTGTTACGACTTCAAAATTGCGAACCCGAGGGAAATTGGTCGCTCATTCTGACAATTACTTCGAAAGGTCAGGAACTTGGGAACGTGAATTTACGAAAATCCCATCAGATGCAAATAATTCACTTCCCTGCATGCTATCTTATCAGGCTGATAACAAATTTGTTAAGGGCCTTTAAACTGATAAGTTATCAACCCCAGAGTGGGTGATAAAAGAAATGAACTAACGTGTTGGTAACAAGACACATTTGCTTCAATGACAACACGTAACAGGAGATGAAAGAAATACGACGATGGGCAGGAGGAGCATCGACAGGGGAACTACCAAGTTATTTACTCCTCCTAATCGTAAAAGCGAACACATGGTCTCCAACGATGATAATAAAGTCACGTGAATCTGAAATTAACGGATGTTAGCCTTTTATACAGGAAACAAGTATTGGACGTTCCTCCAGTTTTCAATTTCCTGTTAATTAGTGCCATTGCTTTGCTTTCCACATTTGTCCTTTGATCCAAGACCATTTTATCGATGAATCAAACTACGTATATTTAGTCATTCTCATATCTATTTTCTCATTCGTTGAGAAATACCAATCAGCAGTTCGATAAAAAACTCATCGATTACTTAACTATTTTATAATTATTTATTAATCGATTTGGGAATTTTTTAACTCTATCTATTTTCTTAAGGAGTCTAAAAAGATGAATCATTCTAATTGACCTCCAAAAGGATGTCCAAATAAAGCCATCGAGTGAAAGCCGAGAATGTTAAGTCAACTTAAGTTCCTTCACAGCATGTGTGTGTGTGTGTGTGTCTTTCTCTTTTGTAACATGGCCTTATTTTTACAAGAGTCCTTAAGAAGTAGCCCTTTTTTTCTCTCATTTAAACTATTACCGAAAAATAGTAAAAGTTAATCGATTTATTTCCATCGATGATTCATTTTTAATGTCCTTCTGCATGTATTTCTTAGAACACTGACAGCCTTTTGGGCAGAGTGTTCAAGGTTGATATGCCACTCCGGTCTTTGATTTCACTTTCAACTAATGTACATGCCAATCTTACGTTTGTTCTTCAGAAACTGGATTCACTTGCGAAAAGCAAAGGCTGCGAATTCGATCTGCAATATGGAGACTGTGGAATCGAATGACACGAATGGTGATAACTTAACAGTGTCGAGCAGTCCAAATGTGGCTCGACAAGACTCGGGAGTACCGGAAGATGCAGCGACACCGCTTAGCAGCAATTCAAAGTCCATTTCTCCTGAAACTGACGAGGGTGATCCTGATGACACTGTAAATAGCGATTGCAACGTTACTGTTATTCATGTTAGTGAAAGTAAAAATTATACAAATGATGAGAACGGCAAGGATGGGAGCGACAGTGGCGTCGAAGGCTGCATCACACAAGTCCCGAGGGTATGGATTCATTATTTTACCTGACTCATGAATTTTGCAATGTTTTTTGTCAGCAAATTAACAAAAAGCTTCTTTTTGATCATAGGTTCGAAGTCGTAACAGCAGCTGCAATGGGTTCGACGAGGCTTCCTGCGATTCGAGTCTAGTTAGCTGCTGCTCCGTTTACGAAGATCCTTGTGGCACATTTACCGATGATTTAAGATTGCCAAATCCTGTGGGTGGCGTCGCAGGAGAAGGAGAAGAGAGGACCGAGAGTAGAGGTGGAGAAGGAACGAGCGAAGGGGGCAGCGAAAGCTCTTCGGTGGCTGGAAGCGTATCTGCGAAAACGAGTAGGAGCAACAACACCCGAAGAACAATCGCTTCGTCTTCGTCCTCCTCTTCCTCGTCTTCAACGTCTGCAAAAAAGAAGACTTCGAGCAACGTCGATCCACAGAAATGCTCACGAACGAAACCGGTCTTATCATCTACGGCATCTCTTAGTAACGTTCCTGCAACTCCTCGGTCTTGTAAACAACGGAGTATGACTCCGAGAGCATTGTTGTCGAAGACTCCGCTCCCAGCGAGCTCCAGCAAGGATAAAATCGTTCGATCGCGCGATAAATCGTTGGCCAGGGAATCATGCGGTTCCAATTCAGCGACGACACCCACCAGTGAGTCCGGAGCAACTGCGAGTGCAGCCGCGGAAGGAGCGACTCCGAGAACGCGAACAAGACCGACCCCGGATTCCTTGCCTTCGATTTTAACCACGGAGATCGCCAAAGATTTGAAGCAGAGGGGCAGAGGTGCTTCGAGATCGAGAGGCAGCTCGATATCTCGTGGGAAAACCCCGGGATCCACACCCGGGACTGACTCGGAGGTCCGCAAATTTGGGAATACTGGAGGAGGTTCCTTATCTTCCAGTGTTTCGCGCAACCTGTACTCGAATAGCAAACAAATGAGCGAAGCGATGACAAAGAGCGTCATGCGACTCTCGCGTGGAGATAAGATGACAACGAGTTTAGATAGCGCGAAAGCAGCGGCTTTAGATAACGCTTCTGCAACGTTACCTCGTAGGAACCGGATGAAGTTGTTTATATCGACAGTTACGTCCAAGCCCGCCAAGTCGGCCAACGAGAAATCCAATGAAAAATCCAATTTCATTCGTCCGTTAAGTAGAGATGGAAGCTTAAGTAGAGCGACCGACAAAAAACGAGGTGTTTATGCAAACAAAAATGTTACGAAGGGAGTTACGAAAGTTACCACTCGCATTTACCACGAAGTTGGAATCCAGACCGGATTGACTGGTCATGATATCGAAAATGTCATGGCTGGAAACACATCGACGATATCCGCCTCCGAAATCGTGGAAAAAGCAACGGAAGGCTGTCAAACCGAAGAGTCCTATACTTTTGTAGATATCCAAGCTTTGCAAGCGAGTGTCCAACGTTTGACGGCTGATAATGAACGGTTGAAGGTAGAAAATGAGAAGTCTAAAACGGAGCTGACGGAAGTTAGGAAATTGTTAGAGGAAGAAAAGGCGGATCATGCTTTCGCCAGGCAGGAACTCGACAGAAATGCTCAACGAGTTCTGGCCATGCTTGGAACTCCGCAGTCTGAACATGCAGGTAGTTATTATCGGTAAAAAGATGGTTATTGGGAAGACGAATCGTAACTAACCAAGACTTTGTTTACTTGCAGAAGGGAGCGACAGTTTTCTCGAACTCGAAACTCATTTGCAGTCCCATTTGCAGTCATCGGGACAAGCTTTTGCTAACCAACAGATTGAAATCGCGGATTTGCAGTCTCTCTGTCGAATGCTCAATCGAGTAAGTGGAGATTTTGAAATAAGGAGGCTTTCGAAGGTACATTTTTTTCAAAATTTAAATGTACTTTCATGATAATAATCTTTTGTAGGATTTGGAGAAAAGTTTAGCTGCTCAAAAGGCTTTGCTGCAACAACAGCAAGAACTGGAAGCAGAGTCGAGCGAAATGCAGGATTTTCTTCAAGAAGAGAAAGCCACTCTTGCCGAAGCTTTGAAAGAAGCTGAATTAGAGGTAAACGAATTACACATATGAGATGAGTCAACGAATGAAATAGAAATGAAGATTTGACTTTTAATTCTCCAAATTAGGAATATCGATTAAAAGGATGATATTAAAAGGGGTTAATAGTGAAAGAATTATTATAATTAGTTAATTGGAAGAGTAGGAAAGCAAATTTGATAGAATGTTCAGTAGCAATGCGACAATAAGTAGCTTATTGCAAAAAATATTTATCTTCGATATTTTATTTAACATATTTAAATTGATTTCGTAGAATTAAAAAATAATTCCAAAAACTGCATTCGTGCTTTAAATTATTTTAAAATCGGAAACTTAAGAACGACATTTTTTTGTTTTACAGGTAAAAGCCATGAAAGAAACACTGACTCAGCGTGATTCGGAGTTGCAGAGGCAAATGGAAGAATGTAAACATCTTGTTCGTATCAGCGAACAAAGAAGGTAATAGAAAAAAGCACCGGAAGCAATGAACTTATTCTCGGCACATTATATTTGAACCCATTCTCAAATTGATTTTGAATCAGGCCTGAAAATTTAATGAAACAAAAAATTAATTGGCCATTATACGCCGTAGTTTTTTTAAATATTCGTTAATAATACTGCTTTTTAGGGGGTTCACACAAGACTACCCCCCTAAATAAAATGGAAATTCGTTTTGCTCAAGAGATTCACATAATCCCGTTTATTTCGTTTTTTTTCAGTTCTATTAAATGAATTTAAGTAATTTTTGGTTATTGCAGGCAAGAGAATTTGTCCCTTACCATGAAATTAAGTGCTGCGGAACGAAGAAGTAGAGAGTTGCTTCTTACGCAAGGAGCTGCTGTTTCTGGAGCAGCCGTCGCTCTCTCAAGTTTGGGTACCAGACTTGAAGCTTTAGTGGATCAGTTAATTACTTCGTATAATATTTCATCGAAAGATCTTGAGGTGGGAATGTTGTTATTCGCAATCTTCCATTGAATGGTATCTAACTTATTTTTTTTTTTAAGAGAACATAAAATAAATTTGGACATATTTTTCCAGGACGTAATTTTCCATAACGAAGCTTATAGTCAAAGTAACAGTAGCGTGGAGTCGAGTCCCGTTAGCTCCAAGCAACATAGTTTAAAAGATTGCACTCCAAGTCCAAAAAGAGGTTCCTTTGTATCTGCTGTGATCGGTGCTATTAGAAACGCCGCCACTCATCCGTTCGCTACTAAGTTAACTGATAAGAAATCTTCTTCCTCGTCTTTCGAATCTACTAAGCAAAGTGGTAAAGGTACGTCTTTCTATCATATTTACTTTTTAATTTTATCTCTTCGATCTTAAAATTTTTTATTGGCAATTATTCGATTAAATTAATGTTCCTTTTCAATTTGGGAAATTTGTTTTTCGTTGCGAAGACGTTTCCAAAGGAAATAAATAAGAAAAATGTACAATCGTTGCCTAGGTTCTAAATTATCCTTGATTTTATTTCTTTGCAGAATTAAGTACAGAGGTGTCATCGGATTTACTAGATTTTGAAACTGAGCCATGTTTGATGATGGAGAGTGTTTTAGAGGACGTATCTTTACCCGATACATATTCGCATAATATGATTTCAAGCTGTGATTCGCTCCGTAGAGCTCTTAGCGTCCCGGAGACTGTAGATGAGACTGTTGCTTATAGAAAATCAAAACTCGGTGATCAGTGTGCCAGCCTGACAAATCTTTCACAAGCTATTTTAAATCGGCGCAAGGTGAGTGCACTAGAATTTCTTCATCGGAGTTTATAATTTTGAAATCACTTTTGAGTTATTCCCTTGCCACGTCAAATCTGACCCAAATATATCGGTTCAATTTGAAATTGACTTGAGAAAATAGATAATCTAATTATATTATTATTCAATGCCATAAATGTCAAATATGTTACAATTCAATTTGTTTTCTTATTTTAACATGCTCGTCATTATGCAGCTGCAATTTTTTCAGAAAAAAATATTTGTTAGTATTTGTTGAAAAAATGTAGAAATAATTTAGAAATAATTTTTTTTCTTGGTCCAACAGGTGGAAGATGAGGAGGATAATAATGATTGTGAATCTATAAGCGAATCTGAGAATGGTACTGCCGATGGTCCAGTTGCAGTATCATTGACTGATTATTGTCCTGCCGTGAGTCTCGTGGATCAAGTTATCGACGTGGACAATCTTGTAACGAAGCTGTTGAAAGTATTACGTATCATTCAATTGGATAATGATACCTGCATTCAAGAACTGAAGGAAGAGAAGTACGTAAAGTTCAAAATAGGGTAGTTTTCACAGTTTTTCTCCTTGAAATAAAAAAAAAATTAACTTTGGATTTTCTTATCTCATTCCAGGTACCAATTAGAAACTAAGTTGGAAAGCTACGCATCGAAGCTAGAAAATTCCACGACAACTTCAACAAATCATCACGAATCTTCCGAAGAAAAGAGTGAAAACTCGATGATATCTCAAAATAGATTAACAAGTGTCTTAGAAAATTGTCGTAACTCATTGAAAGAAGTAACCAATGGTGACATCGTTGATACATTCCTGGTTTAACTGTCTCGACCTTTCTCTCTCGTTACAAGGAAATGAAAAGTTCAAACCAAGCAATTTGTTGATTGTTAATTGATTAGAGTACAATTTTCATTGTCAAATAATGCGAATGGAATTGGATGAAGAAATACTGTTCTAGTCTGACGATCATCGTCATGAAACTTAACTTCCACGGAATTCTGACTTGAGATCATTCGTATCTTCAACAGGGTAAAAACCTGAAAGGTTATTCTTCTAAAGAAACAAAAAGAGAAATAAGGAACAAACTGCGTTTGTTTTCCCTACAGTCGCTTACTAAATCTTCCTTCTTTGATATTTTCAAACATTGGAAGCACCAATTTTTTGTGGATTTCGTGTTTATGATGATAATAATAATAATTCAGTAGATAATCATGATAATTCTGTGATTCTTTTGGAGGCCATGCCAATGACGTCTGAAACGAAATATTAGAATTTTGAAAAATCAATTCAATGAAAATATACCACAAGAGATCTCACCGTTTCTACTATCGAACTTCTAAAGTTTCTTTCAAATTTTTTTTAATGTCTTCCAAGATTTTTTCAATCAAGTCTACAAAAAATCCCAAATATTTGTGTTTTCAATTGATCTGAATTAGATAACCGGCATTTTTTTTATTAGCTTTTCTCATTTATCGTTCATTATATACTTATACCTATACTCTCATATGTTAATTTGTTGCTTTCACTTGTAATTTCAGCTCATACGATTTATTTATTGTACCATGTTTCCATCTCTTTCTCGATTTTGTTTGAAAAACAAAACGGCGATAATTCCAAGCTTCTAAGAAAAAAGTTACTGTACAGATGAAAGAGTGAATAGTTTTTAAGTCTCATTTTTATACGAAACAAAAACTTGTGTGATGGCATGCCAAAAGATGAAAATAAAGAAACTTATGAAAGAAGGAACACTCCGATGTTCTGTCCTTTCTCGTAGAACATAAGTTTCTTTAATATTAGAAGATGCCCGACTATCCTGAATCCATTTTCTCCAGTAATTTTGTTCTATTTTTATCGCAAACTTTAGAAGTTAGTTTAATGTAGCTTAAATTTCTTTTCTTTGCGGATGAATCAATTAAAATGTAGAACAATTAGAACTTGAGAAAACTTTTAGAGTTTCCAGATTTCGAAATATTTGATCCGATTTTCGAGGCGAAATATTCGAGAAATGTAACACCAAGCCTGATTAATAATTTATAGCGGGAGATGGAAAAAATCTGTACAAAATTGGTACTATTGTGATTAAAATGGGGAAGCTTTTTATTCGTGTTACAGATTTGCACAATATGAAGTTTATATGAAAGTATTTGGAGAAGCAGCTAAGAAACGCAAAAGGCAAAAAGGGGACTATTAATCCTTGCCATGAACTGAGCTTCCGCCTGCAACCACTGACGTTTGTAAGCCTTTTATGCGATGTATCAGAGGTGCGAGTAAGTTGAGCAAACGTAATTTTGATCTAAAACAAAAACGAATTATACTTTAATTTGAAATTAAGAATTTTTTCTTCATTTTCTTTTTTTAGCTTCAAGAAAGTATTATTCTCGGAGCTGTTAAATGTTTTTGGTGAAAGAAATGAAACTAGACTGAAAATGAGCTTTGAAGAAGAAAAGCAAATTCGGAAGCAAAGGCTTAAAATTTGGAAATTTTGCAGCATAGGTCCTGCTTTTGGTAAGAAATCATTCAATCTAATTATCAAAATCAATAAGAAAAATCACAGGAAAAATATACTAATATTTAATTTGGACATGAAATTGAAAAACATTTTATACATTGTACATATTTTTATCTAATCAATTTTTTTATTAATCATCCACACCCAAATTATATAAAAATCGAAATGAAAGTAAAAAAGTTTGCAAAAAATGTTTTATTAATATTCAGTTTAAAACCTTAGTCCATTTTTCATTTTTATCGAATCAAATTTCGTTATTGACGAATTACGAGATTTTCATTATAAAAATCAGAGTCTTTCTACATTTTTTACTTTTTTAAAGCCAAGGATTTTGCGTTTCCGCTTAATTTCAATAACTTGTCTAAATTTCCGAAGAAAAATTAAAAGAAAAAAAGTAGATAAAAACCTTTGAGAAGATTTTTGATGCGCTGGCGGACGTGCCTTTTGTGATAACGTGACTTCATCAGGATTATCTTCCTTTCCAGATTTCGGTCTCGCAGGGGAAGAGGAAGAAGAAGAAGAAGGAGACGATGACGACGAAGAAGACGATCCTGGTGTCGAGTGATTTTCAAGGAAACCCAAATCCAAATTTGATAAATTAGACGGCAAATCACTACTGCCAAGACCTCCTGCTAAAAGTAAAGCATCGATAGGAGCGATAACGAAGACCACACCATCAATATTGAGGCGATAATTCTCCGTTCCGTTTTGCCTTTGATCGTAATGATCCGTATTTGGATCCAGCAAAGGAAGATTTGTCGATGCAATTATCGGCTTCTCTTCTATCGGCTTCTCGGTTGGATATCCATTTATTATCGGAGTCGACGAAGAAATAGCGAGAAGGAGCAAGAGATTTTTAAAAATTCTCATATTAATTGCCGGCATTGAACACAGATTTACAGTTGCAACGAGAAAAGCTCGAGTGAGAATTGAATTCAAGGATGAAACCTTCTTTACGATACGAAAGACAGGCAAGTTGTGAGGTTTGTGAATCTCTTAGCAACTGTAAAGTCAAGTCGATCCACTTCTACCCCTTCTATAAAGATGCTTCTTTACTTTTATCCTGCTTCTCTCTACGCTCTCCCGAGTTCAAGAACCTTGTAAAACTTCATGCAGTTTACGATGATCAAGAATCGATGGAAAAAAAGGAGGAACAAACAGGAAAAAGGGAATTAAATGTGCGGTGAGGAAAAAGTTGCTTCATTTTTTTTTTTTTCATTAACGTCAAAATAAGTTTGATGTTCAGTCAAATTTGGAGACTCAGAAAAGAATTTTTGGTGAAGAGGAAATTTAGAAATCATTCGGAAATTCGTTTTCCTAATTATTTTTGGAAAATTGTATTCTTTGAATATTAAGTTTTAGCAATTTACTAGAAAACTAAGAATTCTATTTCTTGATGTTAAATTTTTAGAATTTTTTAAAATCGACAAGCTAATAAAAAATATTGCTATTCAAAAGGACAAACTTTTTCTGATACAGTCAAACATTTTGCTTACAAAAAAAGATTCCCTAAATTAGAAAATACAAAAGTTGCAGAATTGCCTTTATTCCTGATTTCTGAATTTCCGAATCTTGAAAAATTGAATACCAAGCTTTATTGTTAATAATCCCATTAACTTGAAGTTTACTGTGATCACGGTAAACTCTCAGGTGAGATCCTTTAAACTCAAAGCTAGGGAGGGCAATGTCCTCTTATGGCCTCAGCAGTAATGTCTGTTGCTGCGTTCATTTCCAGTCACTGACATCGACCTTGCCCTTGCTAAGCAGCTTTTACTCTTCCGCAATCTCTCCCTCCTTCTTCAAAGATTCTTATTATTGAATCATCGGCTTCTTATAATAGAAATGGAAGATAAGGAAAGTTGACCGAAGTAGAGATGCGTAGAACTTCATCAAGTTTATTTTCTTTATTCTTATTGGCTCTCGCGAGAATCAGAATAATCTCGATTTTTACAATGAAACTTTCTCACAAACACAATTATTAATGTAAACTATATTAGTATTGCAGTACCCTTTTTATTTTCCAAAGGTTTTCCAGCAGTGAGAAATTTTTACATCTTTCCAATCTAGCTCCCACGCATTTCTTTTTTTGCAGAAGAGATTTTGTTATGATGATTTTAAAGTAATTAAAATTTTTAATTTTAAAAGTTTCCCATTTATAGAATCTACTGTTTAAAAAATTGTATAGATGTTGTGGTAGATACTTTTTGAATATTTTGAATTATTTTTCAATTTATGTAAAAATTGCTGATGTTTTTAAAAAATGTTTAGTGCCCATGTATCAAGAATTTACTTAATTACAGAAATTGATCGAAAATCGCAACGTTTTACTTACAAAATTGTGAGAAATCTTTCCTCTCGCTTTTTTCCTAATTATAAAAAAGGCAAAAGCAAGATATTTATGATTTTGACTTTTTTTCTGTGGAGAATTTTCCATCGCATTTTCATAAACTTTAATATGGCAACTTTTAGTATTTAATGTCGCTTTGAAATTTTTTTCCAAAAACTTCTTTTTGAAAAATGAACAATAACTATTCCAACAAAAACGTGCCCAATATTTTCAATTTCTCATTGGTAGCAAAAACTTCGCGATTTTTTTTCTTCACGTTCCCAATAAATCTTCTTGAAATCTTAAAATAGCCATTCTTACTATCAGTTCCCTTCTGAATGTAGCTATTTTTGGAAACCTTAAAAATTATTTTTATCTTCTGCAAAAAAATGCGACGCTAATCATCTTCTCTTCGACAATATTCAAATTTGTTACATTAATCAATATATTTTTTGAAAAACAAAGCAGTCTTAAAAAAGAGCTTTCCCCAAGAAGGAATTAATTGAACGCCGAAAATTTATCATCCTGACAAAGACCCTCATTGTCTCGTACTCTTCCAGGTCCGCAATTTTCAATGCCATCCCCGAGCAACACCAGTTCCTGCTGCTTCCGAATTGGACTTTTTTGAACATCATTCGAATCGACAGAATCTGCACCTAAATCTGCCGCTGACTGCTTGGAAGCTATTTGGAGGTTCTGGAGAATAACGTTTCGAGATTTCCTCGGTCCCTCGGGTTCCACTTCATCCGCCTTTTTCTGCAATTTATAATTTTTCAGTGTGGTAAATATTTCTATTTTTTATATATTCCAAGGGGAAAGCTTTTTCACAAAAATCTTTTAAAATCCCAGAAAAAAAGAAAACTCTTTCTTTCTGGGATTTCACATATAATTAATTCCTTAACATTTTTCCCAAATTTCTTTATCGAATAATCTTACCGCTAATTCGTCCAAGTTGACCTGAACAATTTCGACCTTTTGCGGAAGTTCCGGTTCAATCTCATCCGATGGATTTTCTTCGGTGTCCTCTTCCCCGTGACTTTTCAATTTCCTAAATCCAATCTCGGTTGCAATGTCACTTAAGAGTGACATGGCAGGAAATCTTGAAGTGGCGACGATAATCATGATATTCTCCAGGTCAGCCCGAATGTTGGTCTGCCCATCCTGTTGTTGATTGTAGATTGCAGGAGCACCAAGACTCAAAGATATAATTCCAAAAAGTACGAGAAATGTTTTACAAATATTTTGTCTCATTCTTGCAGATCTGCCACTTCTACTTCTTCTTCTTCTGAACCGAATGAGCTCTGATCAGCGACTGGTGGCAGATAAACTGGTGTATCTTGCACACGGTTTACTACTTTACGCAGTTTCCGTACAAAGTGAGAAGACCCGGTTGAAGGTGGAAGAGCAGAGAGAGGGTATTTTATGGAATCTTGGAGTTCCACCGAGACAAAGTTTGGGGTGGATATTCAGGTTTGCGGATTTATTTCTGTACGTGACAAGTTTGCGACCTTTTTAAGCTGTTTGGTTTTCTTTGGCAGGGTTCCAAAGATGCGGATGTTACTGTATGTCGAAAAATTACGAAAAATTACTGTATGGGCATGTAACAATTTTTCTTTTTCTCGAAAGGGGATTTGTAGTATTTTTGGAGATCTAAAATTATTTCCTCAATATTTTTAATAATTTTTTAACGAATATCGAAACAGTAACCATTAGTGGTTGATTTTCTTTAAAAGCCAATCCCAAAAAGTTATACCAGTAAAAAGATTCGAGCCTTCAAAGATTGATTTATAAAATCCCAGGACATTACTTAATTTTATTCGATTCTATAAATAGAAACTTTCAGCGCAAGGTTTTTTCCTAAAATCAGTTACTTTTAGAACTTTCAACAAGAAATTAAAAATAAGTAAACAGCAGAGAAAGAAACACCAAAAATTTGTTATGAAAAACTCACAAACTCAATAATTTCCAGCAATTTATTTATCACATTTGTTCCACTCGTACATTTTTTCTCCATAGAAAATACAAGTTCGACAATAAAATGAGCGCTTACACTTTGGAATATTTATCCATGGCACGCTTTTATTATAATTTCTTATTCGATCCATTATTATTCGGTACATAAAGAAGAATACGTAGAAATAGAAAGAAAATGAAAATGAATTCAGTTCCTAATTTGAAATTACAAAGTTCTTATAAAATCTTCATTCATTCTTCCTTGGTTTTTTGTAGTTTCAAAATATCCTGTACAGTTTTAGGTGCCAACTTGAGTGCTAATCTGCAAAAAGAAATTTTCGACATTAATCTCGTATCCCACAAATATTTCCTAAAGAAACATTTCTTAACAATTTTTTCCTGATAATTAAATTTTCCTTTTCTTAACTCTTCAAAGATCTTTCCAAAAAAATATTTTCCTATGAATAAAAAATGAATAAAAGAAACTAGTACTTATAAAAATCCAAAATTTCGCAATAGGGTCGAATTTTAAAGATGAAATTTAAAATTCATTTATTAAAAACGAATAAGTTCTCACGGAATTATTGAAAATCTTCGACGACGTTTTCCAGCAGGAACACAGGCTCCACTTTTATCCATTCTTTGTCCAGCAGGACACCCAGAATTACCATTGTTCCCTCTTCTTAAAGTGACTCTGCGTTCTATTCTGACACAGTGTCCTTTTCCGTCCCTCCTGTATCCCACGGGACATCTATTGTTGCGGGATAAGCTTACAATTTTTGTCTCTTTTGTAGTCGTTTCTATTTGAGAAATATTGGACTCATTCTTCTCATTAATTTTTGTCTCATTTTCAACTTTTTCTAGACTCGTGGATGAAAGGGTTGATTCCGTCGCAAGGGTGGTTTCCTCAACTGCTTCTTCACTCTCGCTCACTGATAACGATGAAGACGAGGAAGAAGTAGAAGATAACAGCGGAACTTGTGTAACATTGTTCCCAAGATTTTCCAATTCGAATGACGTAGAAACAGCTGGAGCTGCAGTTGTGGCTGGATTTGTTGGCCAAACACTCCAAGGATCCACTGAAGTTGTTGGTGAACTCGTGGTTGGCTTTGTGCTCGGTTTCACGGTGAAATCGGCATAATCGTAAAAGTAATCGTATTCCTAAAAAAAAAAGAAAGGAAGTGATTGATAAGGTGGAAAATTTGAGATCGACATTTTTTCCAAAGTCATATTTGAATATCCATTCTGAGCAAGATAAAAAATATTTAGTATTTGTAAAGTAGAGAAGCAATAAAGTAAATTTTGAAATCAGGGTATGGAAATTTTTTGATCCATAAATTTTCTAAAGGATTCTCCAACTTTTTCAATAATTCCAATTTATTGTTTTCATTCTATTTTTTAAACCTTTATTCTAACTAAAATCGAAAGTATTCAAAAGATTAATAATAGAAACGGAAAGTAATTATGATAAAAACTTTTAACGTTAATAATAACAATGATAATTTTTAATGGCAATTTTTCTATGCAATATTCCGAAGTTTTTCAATAACTCGAATTTATTGTTTTCATTCTACGCATACTTAAATTAATTATTTTTTTCTATCATTTTGCAGGGTTGCCATTGCAGGGGGACAAACTTCAACCCTTTGTTAAGAACCAGGGAGAAAAGGAAAAAATGTAACCATGTAATTACCGTGTAATCATCGAGAAGTTCCGTATCAAGCAACGCGAGAACTTGAACATCCTTGAGGTGAATCTGTACATTAAGCTCTCCTTGTTGGCGTTGATCATATGTTGCCGGTAGTGAAAAAACCGCAGTAACGGCATTACCGATGATAAGTGCGATGAATAGTATATGAGAGAAAAGGGGCAGATAACGTTTCATCTTGATTTTATGGTATTAGATTGCGATTTGAGTACAACGTTGCAACGTATCTATAGATAATTTGAAAAATAAAGGAGGACCCGATAACGAGTTCCCTTCGTTGACGTTATCTACACACTAAAGAAGTCTAGAAGCCGGAGATCTTCCGAGTAGTAACTGCAATCTACTTCTCCTTCAAATGTAAGAATCCAGCAGGAATCGAGCAAGAAAAACCGGTATTTCTTAAGTCCACAAGGCGAAGAGTCGAGAATTTATATAAGCACACGTGGAGGGACATTGCCCTGACCATCGTGTGAAACATGTATAACATAACAAGCAGTAGCTGACAATAAATGGAATATCCAACTACGCGAACTCGTTGACGATTTAGGATATTTATTCTGGAGCTGATTTCATCCTCGCTCGAAATTCCATGATTTTATTATTCCTTCGCCTTGTTTCCAGAGGCACGTAGTTCGTTCGCCTGAATCCGAAGTAGGATAAGAGCGAATCATGGAATCAAGTTTGGTAACGGTAATTTCAATAATTATAGATCCACGGTTCCTGCATAGCGGGAGCAATCAAGGAGTAACGAAATAGGAAGAAGAAACAGGAAGGAAAGGAGCAATTATCCTACTGAGTTTAGATTGATCCTAAACTTATATAAAAAAACCGAAAAGAAATATATCCAAGAGCAAAAAAGCAAACGTATTTTCAAATTTGGTGTCAAATAAGACATTTCAAATGTCATTTTTTAATTGTGTAAATTCTTCTGGTTTTCTGAAAATAAAGTCTAGGTCTTCGAAACGCATTTTAATTTCATATTTTCATTAAACTTTTAATTACAATTATCTTTTGAGAAATACTACGTTTTTTTAAATGATTTTTCTCTAAACTTTGAGTATAATGATTTCTCGAATTTCTGTTTGTTTCTTTTTTTGGGGGGTAGATAAAATTATCATATTTATTAACATTGCTTTTTACAAACATGATTTTACAAATTTCTTCTCACTTTTGGGTGATCAGAAAAATTGTCGAATTATTGAATAACAAAACTCTTATTTTTATCTATCATTAAGTAAAAAAATAGTTTTAGGGTCATATGTATAAATTAAAGGATGATATGTGATGTAGTTTGATGTCTTTTACAACATACATAAAAAAGAAAGTTGTGCGTAATTGCGCTTATATTAAAAAACGCGGTTGAATGTGCCAAAAAAGCTATTTTTTTTAAATAATAAAAAGATTTATGTTTCCTCCAATAAAAAAGGGCCCAAAAATAATTAAAAAAGACTTAATATTGTTCCAACAAAACATTGAAATTATTAAAAAGATTATTGTTATATAAATCCGAGATATAATTATTAACAATTATTAGGACCAAAATCCCGCTTTATGGACCAGCATCCTTTTAATTACAGGATTTTCGAAATTTTAACGACAAGTATTTCATAAGCGGTAGCGCGAAACGGGAGATCTTGTATTAAAATGGTGGCGCTGCTCGGGTTTGTTTTCGCGGTAAATTTTTCACAGGCAGTGGCAAAAACACGTTTATTTACGCGGGATCAAAACATAACCTCGTTACCGGTAAACCAATTACCAATTACTCGGGAAAACTACATCTATTGAAGAAAGAAAGACTCAAAAATGGGAATTTTGGGATTATCGAAACTAATTGCAGACGTTGCACCGAATTCGATCAAGGAACGAGAGCTGAAACATTATTTCGGTGAGTCTATGCGCTTTTCCGGGTATTTTTCGGCTCAGGAATTTTCGGACCTTTCACTTTTCAACTGTGGGAGTTTTAAAAATAAAATTTCTCATTTTTTAAGATTTTTTAAAACTTGAATTTTTCGAATTTTAATGAACTTTCAATCTTTGAAATTTACCCCACTTTGAAATTTTGTACATTCAAAAATCTCTCAAAATGTGACATTTTTCAGGGCGGAAAATTGCAATTGATGCTTCTATGTGCTTGTACCAATTTCTAATTGCCGTCCGAAGCGAAGGAGCTCAACTTACTTCTGTCGATGGAGAGACTACCAGGTAGTTTTCATAAATAAATGTTATACAGGATTATTCAGAGCTCCCATATGGGGTTTCCTTTCAAAAAGGGTGTTTTGGAGCTAAAACTTGGTACAAGTGTTCCGATCAATCCTGAATATAAAAGAAATTACTTTTTAACGCTATACCGACCACTAGCCTACTAATGAGCTTTTCGTCTCCAATGATGAACACGTTGACTGCCATGTAAATTTTACGTGACTCCCTATTCACGCCTCGTGGGTCGTAATGGTATATACTATTGCATTTGTCAGAGACCGACATGGCAGTTAACGTGTTAATAAACATAATTTAACATTAATATCGTAGATTGGCCGGTCGGACGCGCGAATGCTGTTGAATCGCTAGTGGTCGGTAAAATGTTAACAATTTCTCTTAAAAAAATTTGCTCGTGTTTGATTTGCTTTGTAGAGATAAATATTATTCATGTGAAAAAAAATTTCAACATTGACGGAAAATAATCATGACATAATATAACAAATTGAAATAGTTTCTTTGTTCCCGAAATTGGATATGAACTTTGAAAAAAGAAAATTAAAGTCAGTGGTAAAATAATTTCTTTTATCTCGTCAATACCCGCAGTCATCTCATGGGAACCTTCTATAGAACCATAAGGCTCGTCGAACAGGGAATCAAACCCGTATATGTATTTGATGGGAAACCGCCGAACTTGAAAGGCGGAGAATTGGCCAAGCGTGCCGAGCGAAGAGACGAAGCTCAGAAACTCTTGCAAGCCGCCGAAGAGGCTGGTAATGTCGAAGATATTAACAAATTCAACAGGAGATTGGTCAAAGTCACGGAAAATCACAACAAGGAAGCTAAGCAGTTACTGAGCCTCATGGGAATCCCATATGTTGAGGTAAGAACTCCAAAAAAAAAACTGGACAAAAAGTTAGAAATTATTTTAGAATTTTAATCTCAACAGAAAATCCAGTGTACAGATTTTAGTGTCGAACTAAAGTTTGGATACTTGCAATAATAATTCTCCATGGAACTCTTGCATAATAAATTTTTTTCTTCTAAAGGAAACTTTCATATCTTTTCTGAAATTGAAACGACAAATTCACAGGCTCCTTGCGAAGCTGAGGCACAATGTGCAGCATTGGTAAAGTCTGGAAAAATCTTCGCGGCAGCCACCGAAGATATGGACGCCCTTACTTTTGGATCGAGTGTATTGCTGAGACGACTAACTTTTAGCGAGGCGAGAAAAATGCCCGTTCAGGAATTCCATTACAATAAAGTCCTCGAAGAGTTGGAGTTGAATAAGGACGAAGTAAATAAAAAAGGACATTTTTGATCTCTTGATTTAAAAAATAGCTTTTAAAGGCATCCGAATTTTACTTAAAGGCATCATAATTTTTGGATTCTCACGAATTTAATACTTATTTCAATATTTAATTTAATATTGACTATACCTATTGAAAATTTCAGTTCGTTGATCTTTGCATTATGCTCGGGTGTGATTACACGAGTACTATAAAAGGAATTGGCCCAAAGAAAGCCATGGAATTGATAAGAGCTCACAGAAATCTCGAAACAATTTTGGAAAACATCGATACCAAGAAATATCCAGTTCCCGAGGATTGGAATTACAAACAAGCGAGAATATTGTTCCAGGAACCCGATGTTAAAGATCCAGAAGAAATTGAGGTACAATTTCGATTCAAATTGTATAAGACTGTTCTGATATTTTGCTCTGAAATTTGAAATTCCATTCGAAAATTAAAATCTAAGCTCCGAATGTTTATTCTCTTGCGAACCTATCAAATGGGATAAATTTATTAGAATTTTCCTTGATCTTGCGACATTTATTTAATTTCACAGCTGAAATGGACCGATCCAGACGAAGAAGGTTTGGTGAAGTACCTTTGCGGAGACAAACAGTTCAATGAGGAAAGAGTTCGCAATGGTGCCAAGAAACTCCAAAAAGCTCGAGGAACTTTGACCCAAGGTCGACTCGATTCCTTCTTTAAAGTTCTACCGAACCCAAATCCATCTGTGAAACGCAAGGTAACAAGAATTTCAATTTCCTTTTCTTCTCTCTCATATGTATTAAATTATGTAAATTAAAAATTATATTTTCAGGCGGAGGATAAGAAGACTCCCGCGAAAAGAGGAAAATCTGGTGGCAGAGGTCGTGGAAAAGCAAAGTAAATAATTGAATTTTGTCTCTTGTGAAAATCCATTTCGTTCATTAATTTATATCGGTATTATTTCATCGGTTGAACCAAGAATCCTTTTCGTCCATTAGTTCATGTCGATATCACCGCCCCACCTTGTCTCGAATGTCTGCAGTTGTAATATATATTTTTGTATTAAATATTCATATGGGATAAAAACGTGAACAAAGCGTTAAGGTTATTAGAATGTAATCAACAATTTTTTTTTTCTAAAATATACTCATTTACAATAAAAAAAACTTAACATTCTATCTCATGTCATTCTTGTTACTTACATTTAATTATAAATAATTCGATCAGAGTGACATGAATTCAAAGTTGAACACTGAGTTTGCGTAGTATTTCCTCGATGGTATTTCAGTTTCAGTTATTATCTAATTCTATTCCATGTTTCTAAGTTCTATGTTAAATGATGGAAAATCGTATTTTTCGAATTCGAGGGTAAATAAGTTTCTAATTCCCTACGTCACTACTTTCCCACTGTTAATAATTTCGAAAAAATCCTCGAAGGCTACGAATTTTTGAAAATTATGTTAACTTCCCATAAATTTGAAAAGTTCTATAATTTAATTGAACGATATCGAAAAATACGAATTCTCTGGCAGCAAATTTTGCACAAAAAAAATAGGACACTGCAAATTTGCCCCTTTTATATTAATTAATGTTAGAATAAATAGTCGGAAAATTTTCGCTTGTAACGATCTTGAATCCTTCGAACTTATGATTTATATTATAGTAATTGTTAAAATTTAAATAAATTTATACAAATTGGAAACGTGATTGTTGTGTATAATTTTCTTCCCCAAAATTAGAATTCAGGGAGTTAAAATTCCTATAAAAAAATAAAATTTTTCATTTCATTCCCCAAATCTTGCGAAATAAGTTACTAGATATTACGAATAAGAAAATTGATCTAAAATTCGCTCCTGTAAAAGAGAGCAGTTCAATATGAATTCTTCAAAAATTTGAAATTTTCATTGAAATCTATACAAATCTGAATTAATTCAACCTATTTTTCTCAATCCATGGGAAAAACTGTTTTCAGGCTAAAATTGTGTGCAATCGTGATACTCGAATACGAAAACAGAATTCGAAGATTGACGCAATTTTTACTTTTTACTTGAAAATTCAAACTTTCATTGTGACAATTTTCGAATTCCGAAATTACCATTTGGAATTCTCAATCACTCGAAACTACGCTTTCGTAATTGAAGTTAAGTGTAATTTCAAAATTCTCCAATTTTCTTTACATTTTTTGACATTATAAAAACAGGTCTTATTTAAGATTCCAGCTTAAAGCCGCATATTTTCAAATAACAAATAAGATTCACAAGAAAAGGTGGATAAAACTGGAGAATTCCCTTGATTGTAAATTTCGTAAATTCGCAAGAAAATTGTTACTCGATGTTGACTAATCCGTGGATTGTTATTTCTTCAGTCTTGATATTTGCACCAGTTACTATTATACTTTTTCCTCCGTCAGACTAAATTTCTTTCAAAAATCAATTTTTTTTCAACAAAAACACATTTCGTCATTGAAACTTTATGATAGTACTTCCAATTGCATTGGGATCCAAAACATGCGTTAATGCATGTTCGATGTTCATTGGATAATAAGCTCTATCTACAACAGTCTGCAATTTATCGGCATCCACCAGGTCACGGATAGCATGAAGATATGCTGTTTTCAATTTTGCTCCGTCTTTCCATTGGTACATATTTAACCCGAAAATGTACTGAAAAAAATCAACAAACAAAACGTAATTAATTTTTGGTGAAATATTAATTTTGAATTACAATATTTAGTCGTCCACTAGAGTCAAGTAGCCAAGCGACCGAAGCTGGTGACTTTCGAAGCAAACAAACCATTCTCATTTTTAATTAAACGACTCGACTTCTATCATTTTTCGAATACTTACTTGGATAAGTAACTTAATCCGTACATATCCTGCGAAAATACTTCCAAAAATAAATCCCATGGAATCGGACGTTAAGTTTTCAGCAACAGTAGACACATAGGAACCGTACGGGAGTAAATGTTTTTTAAGTAAACTTTCCGCAATCGCTGGTCCTCCCGTATAGAAAATTGCATCGAATCTGGAAAAGAAAAAGAATGAATTTTTCCATGTTTTCTGCTTTCAAATTCGAAGTTGTGCATTTTGAAATTGTATTCCTATTCCCATGTTACACAATTAAAATTAAAAATCCAAACTCCAAAATTCAAAACAAGTGAACTCACAAGTCGTGAAGCTCCAATTCCTTTTCGATGTCGGATCCGTTCAAAGGAATGACTTCATCGGCTCCTAAAGCTCTCGTCACAGGAATTGCTTGCGGTTTGCAAGCAGAAACTACGTGACCACCCCAGAGTTTGATCAACTGGATTAGAATGCATCCCACTGGAGTGGTCCCACCATAGACCAAAACCCTGCAACGTGAAAGCATTTTTTGTTGTTGCAACTCTTCTTCGTACACAATTACATTCAGAAAATGATCCATCCATCGCCTGCTCACCTCTTGCCCCGAGCATTCCCCTCCGAAATTACGGAACCGTTAACCAAAGCATCCCAAGCCAAGCAACCACTGTATGGAAGACTCGCGGATGCTTCGAAAGTCACCAGCTTCGGCCGCTTGGCTACTTGACTCTCGTGGACGACTAGATATTCCGCCATAGTTCCAGGACGCCAGGAAGGAACTGCTAAGTATACCTCGTCGCCGATGTCGAAATCTATCACGTTCTGCCCGATATCGACCACCACTCCGGAGCAATCTCTTCCAAGCGTTACAGGAAGGTCTCTGTGTTTCTAAAAAAAATATATATGATTCGAAGAATAAAAAGATTGAAAAATGAAGAAAAGAGGGTAGGCGATAAAACTTCAAATCGACACTCCGTTATAATATTAATTATTTTAGTAATATTAAGAAAAAATCGATTGATTTGGAGGAAGTTTCCTATCCAAATCTCATCTCAGGGAACATTCCATCGGGATAGCCGCTACTCAAATAGACACTACCGTCCAAAAGTTTAAAAGCAGCGATATTTTTGTACGAAATAAAAAATGGAGTTGTTGGTGTATTAGATTTTTTTATGTATTACCAATTAAATATTTACCCCGGAGTTCAGAAGACGTCGATAGACTCTTGAGTAACCTGAAGATATTTTAGCATCCATTACGTTAACGGATGCGGCCTTCACTTGTATCAAAAGTTCACTTGATTTCTGAATGATCGGCATTTCCGCATCGTCGATTGTCGAAACTCCCTGAAACGATATTTATTATGAGCCGAAAAAAAATATGGTTAAAAAAAAGGGGAAAATAATAATCTATAATTTTAGGAGTATCTTTACCTCGATACCAATATAGTGATGACAAATGATCGATTTCATGTGATGCAAATGTCGAGGAGTGTTTCTCCAATTGAGTCCGATGCAGTATCCTATTAAAACACCTGCCGTTAAACCCGTGAGACAAAAGGCAACTTCTCTCTTCGTGACTGAAAAAGTTTGTCAAAATGTTCATCAATTTCAATTTAAATATTCAAATTTTAATATTGCAAAATAATATAGTTTGTATATCACAGAATTCCTACTCCCAATTATCGTTAGAATGCACTTTTGTTCAACTCACCATTCCCCAGTCGTACAGTCAATACTTGTCGATAGAACGCTTTTGGATAATAATGTATATTATGCAGTCGAACTAAAAAGTGTTCCCATCCTTGTTGCAGCAAATTTAAAATTCGGTCCCTGATTTCGTTAATTTGTTGTATATATCGTTCGTCGTATAAGTCCTTCAATAGTTGGCTCAAATGTGAAATCCATTTTGCCATCCATTGCTGGCTTTGTTGACTGAATACTGAAGTTTGAACCTGTGAATTACAAATATTTCTGAAATTAGGGAAATAGAATACCCGAAGTCGTTACTGAATAATTTTTTTAAGGTATATGAAAATTCATGGAAACTAAAACAGTTTCTTTTTGTTGTTATGCAAAAAGGTGGAAAGTTCAAATTTATCATTCTATATATATCAAAATTAGTTTCTCTGAAATCTTAAGGGAGAATATGTGTCCATGAATTTTTCTAGAATTCTGGGAAGTATGGGAAAAGTTTAGTTCTCAGAATTTTAAGGGTTCACAGATATTATGATTGTCAATGCATTGAGATTTTGGCTGCCGACTTCAGTTTAAACGAATCACGTGTGTTAGAAGGATCGTTCGGATTATTTCTATTATCGTAGCCACAGAAATAGTGCATAATCAAAAATATGCATGACTCAATTTCTGACTATGAAACACTAAATTTACAAATAGCGTTGCATAACTTTGCCATAATTTCAGAAGTAAAATTAGGTATTATTATTCTAGAAAGAAAATTCATTTGCAGCGAATGATACTTTTATAAAATTCTTAAATGCAACACATTGAACTTTTTTCCTCTTTTTGCATAACGGGGTACGAAATCTTTATTTTTGTCGCCCAAATCTTTTTTTTTTATTGATATTTGGATGTTGTAAGAATATACTCGATTTGACAACTTCAAAAATTGCAATTTCAAGAGAGTAAACTAAATTGAATAACTCTTAATTAGGATAAACAATTTTCAATGACTATTTGATTTTTTCTTCTCCAGTCATTCGAAACGAGCGAATCGAGAAAAGAAATAACAAAAGGTAGAATGAAATCAATTTGAAATAAAATAAAATCATACCTGAAGATTTTCAAACTGGTGAGTTAATCTGAACCATACTTCATCCATAGTTGTGGGAAATTAGAGATTCGAAAACTGGTAGGGGGGTGAGATCTTGGAACTTTATCTCCTCATCCTTAAATGGAAATTCAATAATCAGGGGAGTTTATTTGTTGTAAAAGTAACTTATAATTACGGTGATTATGAAAACTTGGTAAAAATTACTTAATAAACATATACAGCTGACCAGTTACGAGGTGAGCCAAGTCAAGACAGATGAGTGGAATTGGTTACAAAACGTTTCGTTACCCTAGAGTTACAGGGGCGTAAGTTGAGTACGGTGATATAAATAAACACAGTGGAAACTATATTTGGATGCAAAATTTGTCTTTGACCACTTTTTCAATGACATCGATAGTTTCTTATCAATTGGATGGAGATTCGATTAATATTTCCGTTTAGTTATCCGCCGAAAATGTTATTATAAAAATACCGGAATCTACGCCGCTTTTATACAGGGTAGAATTGTTTTCTTATATATACATATATAGCATCTATGGTTTGGTACCAAACTCGAGTGGGAAAAAGTAGAAACGCTTCTGTATTCACATTTTAAATAGAGTCTCGGGTCAATTTGCAACTTCTTGGCACTGTCTCGCACTGCATTGTTATCTGTGCCGTTCCATTCTGCACAGTACGACATGGAGTTCGATGTATTCGTCTTTTTTCCTTCTGTTTGCATAACAGTCAGACCTCGGTCCGTTCATTCAACGATTGGAGTAGTCACGCGCTTCGCTCCGTTCCAATCGCGTGGAGCGATAAAAGAGGACGAAACGCAGCCATTGTCGAATAACCGAACGCACCGGGCGATTGGATATTCCACCGATAAGGCTTTGTTTTGTATATAGAAATGTAAAAATACACAGAAATTATTTTGGATATACATAAGAATGGTTGAAGAATGACCTTATGTGTACAAAAACAGTTTGAAATACATTTAAAACTTTCCGAACACATCAAAATAAGGAAATTATATGTATAAGAATGACTTTATATTAAATAGAAATTTGGAAAACAAATTAATATTTTCAGAGGAAATGTTTCCAGCAAAAATATAATTTTGTTTCGAAAAACAAACAGAAGACCTAGTATTATCAATTTCTAACGCAATGAACCTATTTTGGTTGTACAAGAATAGTTTTTTTAATATACAACAAAAATGCGGGCATTTGAAACCGCGCGAAAGAATGATGGCGCCCCGCCCCCATTCTGCTAAAACTATATCAGTATCACGGACAAACCATGATTACAATACAATCGCATCATTAAATTCCTGTCTTGCTAATTCCCTACTTGTGAAGTTCAGTTAAATTAAAATTTGATGTCCCGTGAGGACTGTGTATGGTTGAAGTCTGTGAAGTTCATTGACTCATCCGTAGAGAACAAAGAGATAAGGATACGCATTTTCATGTGGTTCTTGATAAGTGATAAGAATTTCCTTCCTTCGCCTGTGCCAAGGATTTCCTTGAAAGTAACCCAAATCTCCTACTGCGGAAATATTCGATTTGAAAAGTGAAATAGTTCGAAATCTACTTAGTTTTCCCGCCGCTAGTGCGCCATCTTGAAGCAGCGTCGTCTGCAAGAAATGAATGAAACTATTTGGCGTTGTTTATTCATTTCAACACACGCGATTGAATACGATTTGTCTCTTTCTTGCTACACCTGTGACCTGTATCTATAGCTATGACAGAATGGATTTAATAACTAACTAGAAGATGTAGTCGGAGAAAGTGTTAGTAAATTAGTAACAAGAATCTTGGAAGAATTACTCTTTGTTTGTTTCTTGTCTTCAGTTTTTTTTATCAATTGGAATCGGGTAAGAATACCATGAAAAATCTTTCTGCCTGCCACGTATATATCTATGATCGTGTTTACTAAGTGTCAAGTATTAATTTCAGGAGAACAAAAGTGTCAGGATTCCAACGGAGGAGTATGCATTTGTATAAGGAAAAACTTCAGATTTTTGCAACCACTTTAATAAATTCTGTCAAATTCGGAAAATACCTACGGTAACACGCGCTACCAATTCGCACAGTTGACTAACTGGAAAACTGGATACTGGAAAAATGTCACGTACCTGCCAGGTGCCTCTAATTGCACTCTCCAATGAGAGCAGAGCCTTACTCTCTACTCTCTTGAATCCGCCGAAGATAATTCCAGGGAGCAATGGAATACCCAGGTAAGACTAACGAGTTACTACTCCGGTTGAGTTTCTTTTGGACATTCATCCTGGTTTGAAAAGTTGCAAATAGATCCAGTCCCTATGTTTTTTCTCTGTTGCTAGGGATTGGAGAGGATTGGTGCAGCTTTTAAACCTTGGGGGCGAACTGGTGCCTTACTTCGCATCTCATTTAGATCCTATCACACTAATTTTGAATACCACTCATGAAAAGCGACCAAATTGTACGGTGAAGGACCTCCAGGATGCCCTGGAAGGAATAGAGAGATGGGATGTTTTGGACGACTCGGAAACTCTTTTTGGTAAGGAAATATGTGAAATTATGTATTTTTTTCTTGCACGTGTGTGTTGATATCGTGTTGGTGTTTAATCATATATCGAATAAAAGTTATGAAACCCCATTTATGAAATTGAAATACAGAAAACTAATTTACATAAAAAAAGGAACAACTTCAGTTATAACCCATTTTTTTGCATCTCCATTTTTTGGAGATAATTAGGGAAATTTTTTTAAATCCCATTGCTCGAAATTTCAAAGTGAGAAAATTTTATATCTAAAAACTTTAATTGAGAGAGAGCATTGCAAATTTTGTCTTTTACAGAAAGAGATGCGGAAGCCTACTTGGAACGTTTAAGCAAATCACAAACATCCGCTCCAATAATCAATAGTGAAACAGAGGAAAATATGTTAACTGTAGGTGAGTGTTACAAAAATAAACAAAAGATTCATATTTTTAAAGTTTATTTATACCAACAAAAATTCATTAGATTCCAAATAAAATCATAAAAGATTTTGAAACTTACATATTTTATTTTTTGTAGATGACTTATACAGACATCGGCAGGGATTGAATGGTCAAAACTACGACGCCTTTTTGTTATATGCAGACGAAGATACAGCATTTGCAACCGAGGTGATTGATAATCTTGAAAACAAATACCACTTGAAGGTACAAATTTTTTAACGCAATTCTTAAAATTAAAAGTCAATAGTTCCTATTCGATTGTATTAACATTTTTTATGAACTTTGAATTTACAGCTTTGTCTGAGAGACAGAGATCTTATCGGAGGAGTGACGTTCGAACACGAAGCAGTGATGAGATTAATCTCCGAGAGATGCAATCGATTAATTGTCATAATCTCCCCCAATTTTATAAAAAGCTCAGCGAACAAATTTTTTCTTAACTACGCCCAAGCTGTTGGAATTGGTAAGATTTTGCATTTATTAGTTGTAATAAAAAAAATAAATTTTGGTTTACCAAGTTCGCTAAATGAATTCTGAGTGAGGACAAAAATTGTTCAAAAAATTATAAAGGAAATTACCATTTTTTCTAATATTCTTTGATTTTTCAGATAAACGGCAAAGAAAAATCATTCCTTGTCTCTACGAGAGATGTACTTTGCCAATACAAGTTAGTTATATGTTCATTTTAGACTACAATCGATTAAAAAGGTATAACTTCTGGGAACGACTTCGAGATTCTGTGAAAGCGTCCAGTCCGGAACTGAAAAGGTACCTAATAATTTAGACTATAATGAATCAATACTTTTTTAACTCCTAGAAAAATGACCTCATTAAAAATACTGAACATGTTTTATTTTACGAGTTTTTGAATATATGCTAAAATCTTAAATTTGTGGTTGCAGGATTCTGAGTCTAAAAATTCCTAGATTTCGAATATTTTCTGAATCTCTTAAAAATTTGGTTTTTTTTTCAGGGTATCTCCCAGCAAAGATGAAATGAGCTCTCATAGAGAAACTGTGACGGATCCGGTAGAAATTCCAAAAGAAGTTACTCTAAACGGTTTCAGAGACCAAGTTTCTGAAACTTCTAACGATCATTTGTCATCTTCACGTTCGATTGAAACGTTGGAATCTACGAAACCTCTATCGAAATCATTATTGGGTGTGAAATATGTAAAACTGTTTCGTTGGACGAGGAAGAAACTAACGAAAGACAAAGATGAGTCAAAAGTGGAAGTGAATTTGCAAAATCATATAGAAGAATCTATGGCCCTTCCTTCTTTAGGATCTCTAGACACTATATCGACAGTTCTTGAGACTGATAGTGATAAGAATATATCCACAGTTCTTGAGACTGATAGCGATAAGAAAGGCAAAAAGAAGTTGACACAGAAGTGCAGGAAAAAAGCTCAATCTCTTCTCTTAAGATCCTAATGTACTTAAAAATATGAATAAATAAAAACTATTTTTATATTTACTTATAAAGTAATTATCGCAAATAAAAGAAGAATTATTACATAAAAGAAAGTGACTACAATTAATACATTTTGTTACTAACATCTGGAAGGAGATGATGAGGAAAGAAGAAATTGATTTTATGAAACTCGTTTCCATAGCAATGAATGTAAACAAGAATGAAACTTGAGAACTTTTCTAGCTTTAGGGAAGGAACTAAACTACAAACAGTGTTTCGTGACACTGAGATCGTTTTAGAACGGAGAACTTTGTTAACTTGTTGAGTTTTGAAATAATGAACATTTCCTTTTCACACCCGAAAGTTACCAACAAGCCCCCGATTGGCGTTCAGTCATCTTTTCCGAAACATTTTGTCAACAAAACAGCCGATATGCAGACTCAAGACACTGAAACCTGTCAAGAAACAAAGAAAGAAGAGACAAAAACAACAATTAAGGATGGGGAATTAAAAGTGCTGAGAAAAAGCGATTGTAATCAGAACATCATTGACTCGAATTCTTCTTCCCTGGAACAACTTTGTAATATGATCAACGATTTGGAACAGAATATTGTCGAGCAAGGAACGGAAGTTAAGAGTGTCGAAGAGGAAGCTTTGGATGTCTACGAAAAGTTTAACAGCCATGAGTCGTATCGATACACCCAACAAGTGAGTTTGGAATTTGTAAAATTCAAAGTTCGATTGGAACTTTCTCAAAACGTGACGTTTTCATTCTATGTTTTAGGAGGAACCGGAAAAAGATCATTCAAATGATTTCTGTGCATTTAATGGCTCGACTTTCGAAGAAATCATGTCGTTCCTCGGAAAGCTCGAGGAGGATACGATTTCGATATCGAAGGAACACCGTAATAACATTGTAGAGGAATTTTATCCTCCAAAAGATGGTTTCCGTCTGCATTGCAGCCGGTTGGTTTTATTTATTAAAAATTAATTGCCTGTCTGTAAATTTGCAGTATAAAAAATACAATTATTTTATGCTTATAGAAGTAGTTCATTCTTATTTTGTAGTTCGTTCTTATAAGCACAAAAATCCAAAAGTGTGGAATTTGAATCTTGAAACAACTCCAAATCGCACAAATAAAAACTCACAATTACAGATTTTCCAAATCCAAATTCCAAATAGCAGTAGAGTACTTTTACAATTTTTGTCACATTTTTAGTGAGAATATTTTACCGGAAAACTTTAAGGAGGATTTAACGACAGCCCAGTTGCAGCTGGAGGAGAAGAATGCCACTATTCAGATGTTAAAAGATGAATTGAAAAACGAACGGAAAAATGCATGTGAGAAATTAAATTCTCAGAAGAAAGAGTATACCTGTGGATTGGAGAAACAAAAATCCAAGTACCAAAGTATTATTAAACGACACCAGAAATTCATTGAACAGTTGATTAATGAAAAGAAGGATTTATCAGAAAAGTGCAATTCTTTGGTGCAGCGCGTCAAGGAACTGGAAATTAGACACGAAAGGGAGTTGAAGGTCATTGCAGAACGACATAGCGTTGAATTACAGAAAGCTAAACAACTATGTGCAGCTTCAGAAAAGATACGGAGGGAACGATGGCTCGAAGCGAAAACTTCAAAGATTAAAGTAATTTTTGGATTAAACTTGAAATTGCTCATATGGTAAGAAAAGTTCAACTGGTAATTTAACATTGTTTTAGGAAATGACAGTGAAAGGATTGGAACCGGAATTAAGGAATATGGTAGAAAAACACCAACAAGAAATCCAGGAAAATCGAAGCATTCATATGAAAGAACTTCAAGATTTGGAATTGAGAACGATACGAAGATCGAACCAACAACTGGAACAATTGAGACTCGAACTAACCGAAAACCATGAAAAAATGCTAGCGAACGAAAAAGAGGTTTTGATTTCAAGGTGCCTCTTTTTTTAATCCTCGATTTGAACAATTTTTTTAAAGTTATTTTTGAGTCGAGCAATAATATTATATTTTCATTTTTAATTTTCAGGTACCAAATAAAATTAGAGGAACAAGAAATGCAATTTGAAAACCAACGCAAGAAATTTTTTCATCAGTTGCAAGAAGAAAGGAAGTTGCATGTCGAAGAACAATCGAGGAAAGATGCCGAAAGAAGTCAAACTCTTCGAGAGATGACTTCGGAGTTCCAAGAAAAAATCGAGGCACTAAAAAGGCAGCATTTAGTTGAAATAAAGTCTCTGAAAGAATCGCTTCAGATTGAGAGAGAAACTTGGATGGAAAACTGGAAGAGACAGCAAAATATCAAGTTGGAAAAGGCAGAATTCCAGATTCGAGATGAGTGTAATCGACAGAGGGATAAAGAGATCGAGCTTGCTATTAGTCGACTAGAGAAAGAGAGTCGGGATATGAAAAGTAATCTACAGAAAACTGCAGAGAATAAAATGAGGTAAATAGGATAGTCCGTAGTGAAATGTAGGGGTTTTAGAAAATGTCAAACTTCAATACATTTTTTTTGTTCAATTTTTAGATATTTAAAAGAAAAATATGAGGCGGAGTTGCAGGATCTCAGTGACAGGGAAAAGCTTTTGAAAGCGAAAGTTTCTTCGCTGGAGGAGAAGTTAGAGAAAAATGAGGCGGAAATGAAAGAGAATGAGGACAGGTTTCAAAAGTGTTTGAACGATTTGGGGGATTCGAAAATAGTGAGTTTCCAAAATTTTTAATTTGGAAATTTACAAATTCCAATAATTTACCATAAATTAATAAACTTGAAAGTAGTTATGACATTTCTCAATTTCCAACTTTTCTGATTTCTTATTTACTTTTGACAGTTAATAGACAAATTAACAGTCGAAAGGGAGGAAGCAAAGAGAATCGTTCGGAAGGAACTTGATTCGGAGAAGAGAGAACTGGAAGAAAAAATTGCATCATTGTATCGTGAGCTAACCGAGAATAATTCTATGAAAGACACCTTAATGGCTCAATTATACAGCAGGTAAGTGAAATGAAATATCTGAAAATAAACAGCTCTTGAATTAAAAACAAAAATGATTGATGCATTTTTTAATCTATTCTCAGGATAAAGTTGGTGATAACACAAAAAGTCTTAATGATCAACAATTTGACGAAAGAAAGCGAAGGATTGAAACGGAGGTGTGAACATTTGGAACAATTGTTGGATCAACAGAGAAAAGAATATATTTTGAAATCGATTTAGGTGTTTTGACTGTGAAAGCAAAGAAAATAGAAGTAAAAACAACCTTTCGTAATTTTATAAGAATCTAATATTTATTTGTGCTTATTTGTAATCTCTTTCTCGCTTCTGAATGTACAATTCGTTAAAGTTACAAAAGAAGTTGACGTTTTTATTGTAACAACAAAAGATTGTTTAACAGTAAAATTTACGTAAAATCACACTTTCTTTACAATTTGAACGACATCTTCGTCGCATAAAACGTGATCTTTACCGACTTTTTGCGGCTGGTGTTTTACAGATGAGCCCCAGACTAAAGCGCTGAAAAGGAATTTTAAAGTTTTTACTCAAAAGATTAATTTTAGCATGTTTATTAATGATATTTTTCAATCAATTTTCAAGTTGAGTAACGTATCGATTGGGAAATGTAATTAAAAAAATGGGTTTTAATGTTTAAATATTTACAAACTTACTATTTAAATTCCTTAGCGATCGATCTATGAAGTTTGTTGCAAAAGTCTTCGACCGTTCTTCTTTCGGTATTTAGAACCACTGGTGAGTTGTAATCCGGCAACTGACCCTTCGGTTTTGTATAACTAAAAGAGATGGAATGTTTTTATTACTTTTTACCGCGATGGATAGCAAATTGTTCGTTTACGTAATTAACAACTTACATTCTAACTAGCTGCAAATAATCCCACATCTTCTCCAAAAGATCATCAAAATTCCATTTGTGATGAGCGGAAATCGGAACACAGTGAGGAATTTTGTAAATCACATCAAGTTCCTCAATGCTAATTTGATCTGTTTGAAAAAATTGAGAAAAAGAATTTTTGCTTTAATTCTATGTCATTTTTGGTTATTTGAACAAAAGAGTTATTCAAAATTCAGGTGATTTCCCTCGATAGCATTTTTAATTACACGATATTGTAGTAAAAATTCTTTTATTTTTTGTAACTCGATCAAAAGAATCGAAAAAAATAAGTTAAGGAAAAAATTTGATATTCGTCACATTTTTTACACTAAAAAAAGGAACCTAAACTTTCGAGATTTTATAAAATTCCAAATTTTAAGTCACTTCAAGGTTTAGTGACTTCTGAGTATGGTATTTCCGACTCTTTTTGGCAATTTCATAACTATAAGAGTACCAGCAATAATTGTAATCTTACCTATTTTGTTTAAAAGATAAATGCAGGGAATATAAACACGGTTTCCTTCGATTACATCGATGAGGTCGTCGGAAGTTGCGTCATACCGCAGAGTAATATCCGCGTTATGAATCCGGTACTCGGACAGGATAGACTTTACCGTATCCAAATCTAATTCCGATTGAGCACACTAAACAAAATTATTGCAAGCAATTATTGATATGCGAGTTCTCAATTGATATCCATTGTTATCCACTCGGTCACTTTTTAGTTCTTTCCAGGATACTCACCATTGTTTGCAAATTAATACCACCTTTGTCCTTCTTTCTAAACGTAATATTCGGTGGCTGTTTGTTGAGCCTCAGTCCGAAACCCTCCAATTCGTGTTCGATGAGTCTCTTGTGACCCAGTGGTTTGAGGACATCGAGAACGATAAATATCAAACTGCAAGTACGAGCCACCGCAATGACTTGTCTACCTCTTCCTTTACCGTCTTTCGCACCTTCGATGATACCTGGGAGATCTAGTAACTGTACATAATTGTTGAGTTTAGTTGTTTGTGTAAAAGTAATAGAAAATTTGGAATTATTTTTAAGGAAAGCAATCTTTAATTGAACAGGGATAAAATGAATTTTCAATGGGAAACTCCTGACGTTTTATACATTAAAATTGTATTTGTTTTAATTCAAACTCAAAGCCAACCTGAATTTTTGCTCCTTTGTATTTGATGCATCCTGGAACGGTGGTTAAGGTTGTGAACTCATATGCAGCCACTTCTGAATAAACTCCCGCGAGAGTACTCAGGAGTGTTGATTTCCCGACTGATGGAAAACCTGAGAATTTGCATAATTCACTAATTATTTCTAAATACATTTACTAGTTGTAAATTAGTCATTTTTTAATTAACACTATACCAACCGCTAGCCTATTAATCGGCTTTTTGTCATCAAGGTTTAATAAATATAACTTAGCATTGATATCGCCGAACGGCCGATCGGACGCACAAATGCTATTGAATCGCTAGCAGCTAGTAAAGTGTTAAAATAAATTTAGTTATAAACATTTTAGCTATAACATCTTTTTGTAATATCTGATTAAAAATATATAAATATATTCAATTTCGAGTAGTTTTCAATTATGCTTTTCCAACCTCTAGTATTTATTTTGTATCAATTAGATCTATTGGGGTTTGATGATAAATATAATAAGGTATTAACTAAAAATTTCTCTGAAACTGTCAAAACACTCAAGAGTTTTATTCCAGAAAAATCTACCCTGAAATTTTGGACAAATTTTTCTTTTAAATAGTTCTAGAGTTTTCCATTATTTTACTATACCCCTTCTCTTTCTTACGTTTCACTTTATGGATAAATTACCTCCACTGGGGACTAAACCCAAAACCTACCGACAAATCCAATTCTAGCGTCTCCCGTTTTAGCAACTTCAAACCCTTGTTCTCCGCCACCGCCACCGCCTTTCGGAGTGATGAGTTCCCTTCTAAGTTTGGCGAGCTTGGCCTTCAGTAGCCCCAAGTGCCCGGAAGTGGCCTTGTTCTTCTGGGTCCGAGCCATCTGAGGGATGATTGTTCCCAATGAGCCATTATTTTCTCAGATCAACGACAAAATATGCTAATCAAATAATAAACAACTATTAAAGGTAGAGACGTACCTCGGCTTCGATGGAAGCGATTTTCTCCAAAATCGTACTCATCTTTGTGCTCCTTTCGGTTCTTCCTTCTCAAAAAACGTTCCTGGAGAGTTGTTTGAAACGAAAATTGCGAAAAAGACGTTTCTCCACTATTTAAATCGTGACATTATGTCTCGATAAATACAACACGTGTTATGTACAGTTCTGCCTTCTATGTGGACTTACATATACATATATGTACTTATGGAACAATACCTCGCAAAGTCCGAAGAGATTTGCCGACAGGCAGGGATAAGAAAAAAAAAAGAATTGCTTTGGTGGAGTTTTCGCAGGACTTTAGGAAGTGGCGCCGCGTGTCATTTTTTCCTTCAACCTCAATGCTTGCAAGCTTCTATACCGTAAGTCATGACGTCATCATTGAATCACAAACGCGCTTTCCCGATATTTTTGGAACAAAAATGAGGTGTCATTAGATTTCCCAAAGGTGACGCCTGGTCCTGAATGTGCATTTTATATTTCAAAAGTGATAATTGTTCTGTCCTTATCGGATTTATGGAGTGTCACGGTTTGTGCACCGCCATCTTATTATCTTGTCTTGGTGATGAATAAGTAAGAAATCGAAAAAGTAAGTAAATTATAAGATTTTTTAAAAATAAATCGAAAAAATGTGATACTCAGGACCGATCGTTATGTCTTAGGTATTCATCGATCGTTATCTCAAAAGAATCCGTCAAGTAGTAACGGAGTATCGTGGGTCGAAATATTGGACAAGTTTTTTGAATACTGGCGGGTTTTCTAGGCTTCATTTTTTATTTTCCTTCTTGGCTTTAGCTGGAATGGTTACTAATTTTTAATGAATATTTCTGACGTAAACTTTCAGTTCCAACGGAAAGAGCGACTCGCGTTGAAGTTATAACAGCATTACCCAATTAAATAGAAATTTATTCTGGATTTGAGGTTCGCGAAATGTAGTAATCGTACTACCAATAGGAACGCAGACCTTTTCATACTCGGTGCAGCTAAAGTTCCTAGAATTGTGGGGAATTTCTAGTGGAAGAGGATCTTACCGAATCCAAATTGGCAACGACCTCTAAATAATTGTGTACGATTACGATAGAAGGAATAACGAAAAAGAGAGAGAGATTGAATTCTGGGTAAAATGTATATCATGCGTCGTCGTAGTCGTCGTCATGTTGTCTGTCGTTGTTTTTTTGTCGCTTGAAATATATTCTTTTCGTAATATTTCATTATTTCACGAATTTAATTGAAAGGCTATGACCTGATTCGCTCCATTATCGAGTACGAGAAATACTTCCAATCAATATTATTATTCAAATATCCGTTAAAGCAGTTTGGTGAATACGAAACAAACGGAGTATCGATTTCGAGGTGGTGCAATTTCCTTACACATATACGGTTCACCTTTCCATCAGCTTTTTCGTTGAAATTTTCATTGTCATACGCGAACTTTGGGGATGTGAGTAAACTGTTCCTACTAATACACCGTGCTCTTTGTCATGAATTTATAAGCAGTTCCATATCTTTCGCAATTTCTCGTTCCAGTTGATTAACATACAATCGGGGAGCGAACCAAACAGGCAAACATGATCGACGTAACCGTGAAGACTTTGGATTCCCAGAATCATGCTTTCTCCCTGGCTGATGATGTGAGTTTTCCAGAAAATTCCTTTTATACATATTCTCCCACGTTATACATTATTGGCAGCTTCTCAAGTGGTTCGAGGATGATATTCATGGCAGTTAATACTTCGTGAAATGCTGCCCAGTAACTCTTTAAGGCGCAAACGTATCTGTCCCACCAATTTTACTTGAGGCTTTATTTTCTACTTTAGGGTTTTTTCTATTCCCCGTTTTTAAAACTTCAGAATATCTGATTTCATGAAAAATACAGAAAGCAAACATGGAGACTATAACTGCCACATCCCCTTGTTGCCTCTGGTTATTGAATTATGAAAACCTTATTTTAGATTCATTACTATTAAACCAAAGCGAACCCAGAACCTTAATTGTAACGACACTTGAAATTTACCTAATTTTTGACTATCATTGAAGAATATGTTATTTAATGTAAAGATTTTTATATTAAATAAAAAAATATCTAATATAATATGATTATTGACATTGAATAATGGATCTAATTTAAGAAATGGCTAATTTTATACCTTGGTTACCAATAAAGGCAATTACTTATTTTAATCGTGATATACTATTGAGTCATAGACAATAATATAAAAATGTGTATGTAAATAATTGGTACAAAGATGCTAAGAGTCTAAAAAATTTTACCGAAATGAAAAGTGAGGAGTAGATGAATGATTTTTTGTTATTTGTTTGAATAATTTTAACACTGATCGACCGCTAGCGATTCAACAGCATTCGTGCGTCCAACTGGCCGCTCAATGATATTAATGCTAAATTATATTTATTAAGCATTGGAAACAAAAAGCCAATGAATAGGCTATTGGTCAGTAAAGTGTTAAGAATTTCTTAATTGTTATTTGTTCGTTAATTTATTTACTTCTGATATTCTTGGACAATCTAAGATTAATTTCTGTTTTTTTATCCACCTCCAAGGAATAATAATGTTCTTAACATTTTGTTTATGGACAATAATTTATGGATACTAAGCAATTACATTATTTTTAAGTATGTAAATCTAATAAATTAACAGGTTCTGTAAGTCCAGTGTTTATTTTTGATTGTAAAATCCAATTCATACAAAACTAAAGATAATTAAATGATAATATCTTGTAGCTATTATCATGTCCTTTGAAGACCTTCCGTATGTAAACATTTCATGATCTAAACGTAAAATAGATTGTAATACTTTAATTTTAGATATCACTCAAATACCCTTTGTGCTTGGTTCTCCTTAGTTATTCTAATTGCTTCATCTATTATCTTATGCAAATGCTATTTTGTAACACAGATCACAGTTCGAGAGTTTAAGGAACATATTGCCGAGGCTGTGTCTGTCCCAGCAGATTCACAGAGACTCATTTATTGTGGAAGAGTTCTACAAGATGAAAAGAAGTTAAATGATTATGGTAATATTTTTTCAAAAATATCAGACTTCGCATTAAAATGTACACTTTTTCTGAAGAAAAGTATATAATTATAGTGACTTCTAATTTTAACCTTAGTCATATTTTTAAATTATTCGTGTCTCTATTAATTTCGTTGATGTATGTCATCTATTTTAACAATTTGAGATCGAAGCAGCGCTGTTGAGATTTTATGTCGAAAAAACCCAGCACTTTTCTAATGTTATGGACAAGTAAACCACGATTGGGCTGTTCTCAAATGATTAAAATAGCTGATAACTGAAATTTCTCGGAAATTTAAATGTAAGAATTCAGTAGATAGCAGCTTGTTTCAAATTGTTATTGCAGATGTCAATGGTAAAGTTATACATCTGGTACAAAGAGCACCGCCGCAGTCAGGACAACGTGGTAATAATGGGGGTCAATCGACTCAAGGACAAGGATGGCAGAACGCTCAAGGAGGAGTATATCGACATACCCGTTCCCATGTACATGGAAATGCTATGTACATTGGAACAATGGCAGTACCAGCGCAATCGGTCGACGGGCGTGGTATGTTTAAAAAAACGATTGTAGGTTTATAAAAATTTGTTTCCTTCAAACATGCACACATACACAAGAAAAAGAGCGAATTTATAAAATAAATCACGGATATATTTGCTACTGATTATTCATTTTTCTTTAATTCTTTTTATATTGTAGTTTATCGTTGCCTTTTTTGTAGGAATACCGGTACAACGAATAACTAGTACTTTGTCGAATGGACGTTTGGGTGTTGCCAGACGAATGTTGAGTCGCGTGAACCAAATAGTAGATCGCTTGGATGATCCAAACAGTCCTCCGAATCCTAGTCCTCCCGAGGCTGGTTCGTCGCCATTGCCACATCATGTACACGTTCAAGAATTAGATCCAGAACCAGTCGAGTACGTTTAAACTTTAATAGTAATGTTATACAGACATTTTAATTTGTATTAATTTGTAGTTGGGAAAAGGTCAGAGATTATTTCGGAAAGAAAAATTATTCTTGGAATTTTCTTTCTGATTTTTTATTGAATATTACTATTGAACTTTCAAAAATTCTAAAAATATATATACTTTAATTACAAAAACAATTCACAACAAAATTTCTCGAGCAATATTTTTTTAAGGATTTTGATGCTGGAAAAATGTTATTAAATTTCTTCGTAAGAACGTTTTCTAATTTAGCGTTTTCAAAAAAAAGTGGTATATTTAGAGTCTCTGTATTTTTGTAGTGGCGAGAACGGTGGGAACAATGGCGGTTCCAGATTAGCATATGCTGCGACCGCAGCAATGGCTGCAGTCCTTCAAGCTGCTCGTCTTAACAATGTTGCCGAGTTAAGAGGTAAACATCTAATTTTATTCATCGTACCATAAGTAGAGTAGAATCGTGACTCATTTGGAATGACATAATTTATACTTTTACATGAGTTATTTTGAACTGTCACATTACAGTAGTAGGTTGGTGTACTTTATAATGTGGCTTCTACAATTTGCATACATTCCACAGGAAATGGAGATGAAAGCGGTGGTTCAAGTGCTACTGGAAGTGGAAATGTTACTGAGGAAGATCAAAGTGCTGAATCACAACAACAGCCGCAAGATCCGGAAGAACAGACAGCCAGTAATGGAGAAGGACAAAATAATAGGCATTTCAATGCAATGTAAGATCCGAAGATTCCCTCATTTTTTAAATATAGTCATACATGTTTTTGTGCGGTCTGCTTTTGACACTATTTATTTCGTTCAAATAAATTAATCACGGATTGTGGAAATGAAGCATATGCTCCGGAAACTCAAAAATTTCTTGGGAATTGAATGCAAAGCCTAGATAAATGATCTATCTCTTTATTTATTCTTGATATTACAATTAAATTGTTCTTCATTTTTCCAGGATTGCACGTCCACCCCAAATGGCGGAGTTATTGGAACGTTTCTTGTCGACACAAGAACGTTTACGACCATACATTGAACGTTACCGTACACTAATGCAAACAGATCCTGCTCTGCCTGCTGGAGTAAGATAATTTTAATTTACAAATAAAATAACCCTAGTAATTATTAACCCTCAAGCGACCAGGTAAAATGAAGAAACATATGTGGCCAGGTGGGGTCCACGCGGACCCCACACATTTTTTGACAGAAAGCGATCAGTTTGATGTTAAGAATTCCATTTTTCGATGAATTTTAGGAAAAGTAAAGTGTTTTTTTATTAAAAAAGAGTGATTGGTCTGTTTTTTGAACCATTTATTTGAAAATTATTTCATGAAAACATATTTTGCGATTAATCGAAAAATCGCGGTAAACGTGCTCTGGGGTCCGGTTGGACCCCACCTAGTCGCTTTAGGGTTAAAGTTTGAATTTTGATAAAACACTTTCTTTATTTTGTAAATTTGGTTACACTTGAATCTTTTCTCGCCAAAAATAAAGTGTTTGACAACAATTGATCATTTTCCAGGGTGGACCTGAAGGTGTTGATGAAAGTCAAAGAATAGTTGACGGTGTGAGCGAAAGTCTACATAACCTATCCCATGCTTGTCACGCTTTGAGTGATATCATTGTTGATATGCGGCAAGAGCCTCCACGTCATTTACGTTGTAGACCAATTCTCATTCAACATTCTGCGATCCTGCAAACTGGCATTCCCATACAAGTTGAGGTATGTGAAAAGTAGATAAACAAGCTAATTTGAATACAGACATTTTTTAAATTTGATTTCTATTGATTTAAAAATGTTAAGTTGTAATGATTTCAAAGCTGATAAATTAAGCATATGGGCGATAACTTGGAAATTAAAAGGGCTCAAATTTTGTCAGGCTCATATAAGTCTACAAGGACGCAATGCCAATAACAACAACAACACTAGAAATGAAGAAAATACTGGTGACGCAGCCAGTGCACCGTCAACCACAGCACCGGATGCAAATACGCCTTCTGAACCTACAGTAACTGTTAACATTGAATCGTCACCAGCAGGTAACTCAATTTTTTTAGTATCCACTTAAAGGTTTGTTATAGTTTCACCCAGAAAAGGTTAAAAAATTACAATTTTGGAATAAATATGTCAATGTCCTTAGGATGCACCATAGACGTAGAAATGATTTGTGATTTCAAAGGTGCATATTCTTAAGTCTACGTTGGGTCTATGAGAGAAATTATGGTTTTTCTCGCAAACTCAGGGTCAAGTACTTCAATAATCACCTTCTTTCATTCATTTTGAATCATTCCCCCTTATTTTATAGGTACAACAACTGCACAACCGACTTCGGACACAAATATACCCTCCGATCCGATAGACATAAATAACACCGATTCGATTCCACTACCGTTTGGTAAGAAACAATGTATTAATTACTGAAATAAGTTAAATAAAACGTTGGAAATCGAAACGTAGAATAATGCAACTCCTTTCTACAGGTACAGCATATAATTTGGCAGGTAATGGAAGCGTCGAAGTTTTGATGGAAGTCACACCAGAAGGTTCGATGGAAACTGGAGGTAATGGGGGTGAAGAAAACCAACAAAATCGTAACAACAATAACAATAATACAGGTAAGTGTTGCAGAAAAAAAAGCAAGATTTTATTCTTTTCTTTTATCTTGCGTGATACCTTTAATTAACGGTCGATTTTTTCAAATGTTTATAAATAAACTAGAAATTATAAAGTAAAAAATTCCACATATCAAGAAATCCGGTACCTGGAATGCAAATTAACACTTTTTAACAGGTGGAACTAACGGTGCCACTCCAGTCATGTCTTGGAGTACTACGTCCCCGCCAAATTTCCTACGTAATTTATTACAAGCTGTCGCTGGGCATGTCGTACAAGGACACGTTGTTCAAGGTGGAATCGCTACAACTTCAACTGCTCCTTCAAATACTTTCGTTCTTAGAGATGGACGACAAGGAGTAGCCGTGGCTGTTGACAGTAATCCAAATCCAGGTCAAAGCACGCAAGCCAGGTATGTGCTTATTTTTTATTAAAATTACTTTATTTCATATATATTTATCCCTTAATTCTTTAAAAAATGCTTTTTACGCTTTTAATATTCAGATACATTTTTCCTACAGAAATAACGTTGGTACTCATCCAACAACTGCGACACAAACGCGAAGTACTTCGCGTCCACATGTGTTCCATCACCATACACATCCTTTGGGAAATGGAATCAGTATAGGGGCAGGGGGATTCGATGATCCATTTTTACCCTGCAATTCGCATCATGTACGTCGAACACCTACGACTTCATCGAGTACAATTAACGTTAATATTTCACAACAAGGGCAAACGCCTCCCTCAGCACCCGCAGCGGAACCACAAACTTCATCGCAGTCCGGTACGTTCATAATTTTTTCAGTGTAGTTGTAATGTATCTCACTAATATTTTGAAACTGATATTTGAATCATTTATTAGTTTCATTAGGATTTCATGAACTTTTCTTGTAATTCTTATTTTTGTAGCATCGACATCTTCAAATGCGACAACATCTACTTCTCAAACCACGAAAACCAACAGTCCATTAGTTAATAATTCTTCCCGTGTACGACATATTTTAACAAATGCCACTGGGGGTCAACCACATATCAATATTAGTGCCGAAGGTAATAATAAAATCCGCGTACATCGTTTGATGTTTAAAGCCCAGAACTTGTTATTAAATTCATTGTTTCCATTAGGCGCTGATTTAGGTCAAACTCTTCGAAACGCATTGGATGGATATTTTAGGTAAATACTCCGATAGATTTTTTTCAAAGTAATGTTTGATTTTTGTCATGATTTTAATACACGAAAGTAATAGTTTTGATTCTTAATGAATTTTTTGTTATTTTCAGTCGAAGTAACTCAACACCGGAAGTAACGTTAGCTGATATATTACAAAGTAGCGGCATTGGAGTGGAATTTGCGTCACATGAATATGGTCAGGAGGAAAATTTCTTAGTAGATCTTTCGATGTTGCTCGTGAGTATTTGTTCCTTTTTTTTAATAAAAAGATCATATTTAAAACTTCATATTTCGAGTATTTATTTCGAAATCAGGCATTTTGTTAGAGAGTGAAAATCAATATTTTTTGTCGGTTTCTCATAAGAGATGAAGAGACCTAATATTACAATTTTATTTTAGGTTCATAATATAACTTTGCAAGGACTGAGAGCTTTGAGATACGGCCAATCAGAACCAGTCGCAATTTTACGAACACCATTGCGCGAATTCTTACAATATTCCTTCCCGTACGCTGTAAACCCAGCAGCGATACAAGAACAGGCTGTGGAACGTTTCTTCTCACAATTGAGACCACATTTGACGAATCTTTTACAAGCGGAAGAATGCACTAATAATGAAACTTGCAGTAGAACAGACATTGTCGCTACTGTTGAAACTATTTTGCGTCGTCATATCGAAGATTCTTTGAGACTTTTGTACGACGAAAGTAAGTTCGTATAATAATTAATTTTCCAATGCATCGTTTTTTGAGAGATTCAACAATTTTCGCTATTTTCAGTTTTTTTTAAGTGTCTATTTCAGATATTGCGCGACAGAGAATCTATAGTTTAAAAAATACATCGATAACGATTATTTGTTGCAGGATCAACTGATGAAAGCTTTGGCCAAGAAATTTTGTCCATTGTCAATAACTTGGCGATTCAGTTATGTTATGTACTTCGCTTTTATCTTCGAGGAGGACAAACGGCGATGGAACATATAGCTATACGGTTTGCGGTAATTATTCAGTCTTAAATTATAAAGAAAAGTAAAATGGCCTTAGCAGAATTCACGTGAAGTCCTTCAAAGTAATTTATAGGACTGTTTTTTTTTAAAAATAAAAATTCATGGCGAATCCTAACGAATCATTAAATAAGTTATAATAATTGCTACATATTGTTCCATCATTTGATAGAATGACTAAAAATATAAATGTTAAAATATATTACTTCAAAGTTTCAATTATACCCAATATTTTATCATAGAACCAATAATCTTTATTTTTTCTTTACCTTCTTTCAAATTTTCAGTCGAGGGAAATGCAAGGAACACCCGAAGCACTTCGTCACTTCGTGCTCAATACCATTCTGGCACGTTTCCGTAATTATACCTTGCGTATACTCCAGCCTCCGGACTCTGCTATCTTACCTCTTCTTGTTTATAAAGATACTACCATTCCAACGTCGACTCCATCTGCATCGCTCGAACAAACATCCACAGTTCCCCAGCAGGAACAACAACCCCAACAACAATTACCCAAACCTGAGGTAAATAATTGCGCCGTTTTTTAACTAAATTGAAACGTTAATTCAGTGGGATTGGATAGGGAAAAAATGTTACCGTCGATTCAAAATTCTTTATGGAAGTGATCGATACTTCTGTAACAATCAATTAATCTTTCAGTTAATGGAAACTGATACCGTAGAAGATAGAACGAGTAACGCTGAAAGTTTATCAGTGGATGACGCTGAAGTTCCAGAGACATTTCCAGGACACGAACATCTGCCTTCAGTAAGTTTCAAAGAAACTGCTTGGAAATCAATAAATAATGAGTAATTATAAAGGAATGTGGGCCTTGAGTTTTAGAATTTTGGCACTGATGTACAAAGTCAAGGACTATTTCTATCTCTTTAAATTTTAAAATCATCTGAAGAAATTTTACAAATGCTCTTAATTTAAATCTTAAATTTATAATTCATCTAAATTCTTCTATTATGAGGAAACTTGGTCTTGCTTTTTCCTCGGCCTGAGATAATTGATTTTAATGAAAAATTATTCAATTTTATTTAAATGAGTGACATAATGATTTGATTCTTTGAATTACCATCTTTTAGGATTGGGTACCGATTATCGCAAGAGACAGCGTGAAACAACGTCGACAGTTTCAAAATATGATAGCAGGTGGTGTTCCAACATTTAGCGATGCATATTTAGGAGGATTGCCAAGTAAACGACGTAAAACGATAGAACAACAAAAACCACGATTACTTGCTAGTCCAACACCAAATCGTTCCGCTATAGCAGCTTCGGTGGAACGTTTGGTTCGAGAAAGTGCGAGTCGTGCTGGTGTTGAAGAAATAGAGGGTGCAACAGTTGCAGTAGCTGCGGATCCTGGTGTGAGACGTGCTTTCGGACAAGCTGTTCGGGATTGCCTAAATCCACGAAGATGCGACACACCCGATTTCCCAGATCCTTTACGTTTTCCAAATGCGAGTAAATATTTTTCAGAAGAGCGTTCTCCGAAATAATTGATAAGGAGGATCGGAGGGAACAGGTAACATTTCTGACCTTATTGTTAGATTTTAGTTTTAATTTCTGGTTAGAATGAAAACAAAACATGAAGGATAAAGGAAGAAAGGAAGGAAGGAAAAGCGATGTAATATTTGTTAACTATATTATTATTCTTACATATAGAAACACAAATGAATTAAATTCATGTAATTTAAAAGGAAGTTTGAAATCAAATTCATAGGTATGTAAATGTTGCTGAAGTTTGGAACACGGATGAATATTTAATTGACGGTAGACTTAGCGAATAATAATTAGCAATTTTTCAATATTTTGTAATTTGCACTTTGAACATTTCAAAAGTAATATTACCTTTTTGAAATGCAGCATTAATGTAAATTTCTGTTTGGACATCTCCTGTTACAAACTTCAGGAAAAGGCGCATTTTTTTTTGCTGTGAATGGAGGATTAACGTTTAGTAGGTCAAATTATTTTTCGAGAGGAAATTGTTTGCAGCGTGTAAAAAAAGTAATAAGATGTGAAGTAAAAAAATCTATTAAACTTGTTTTTCATAACGATGAAGAAGAAGATATCAAAATCGATTCAAAATGGAGATAAGTTTTGTAATAGCTTCTAATATCGCTACTTATTAATGAAATGATACAAAAACACTAGAAAACACATGTAACATTTATATTCCAACGGCTCATTTATAAGTCGTCAAATTCGTCTCACAGATAGTTTTTAGTGTTTGCAATTAATGCGCACCAAAAGAAAATGGATTATGAAAAAAGGTATATATATATATATATGAGATGAGTGGATGAAAGAGTTAAGAAATTTTGGTTGTCACAACTTGTACATGGGACAGTCTGAAATAATATGTAAGAAACAATTTATTGAATATCGTTGTGTCTCTTTGAATAATTTTTATTTGTATTTATCTCCGTTCAGTCTCACCTTTTTTCTTTTCAAAATGTTATAACTTTTCCCCTTTCGTATATACCTTCGCTTGGTTTTCTATTTTTTCGACAAGAAAAATAGACACAATCAAGAACGAAGCTCGGTTGAGCGGAAACACCGTAAATTTTTGTCTGTATTTAAAGCCCAATTTTTTTAAGATTTGTAACTGGAGTATTAATTGACTATAAATGATGCTAATAAATTAATTGCAGGATGTTTTGCGACACTTAGATTTTGAATATGAATTATTTCAGTTAATCATTTCCATTTATTTAGGAATAAGCATTTCCCATTTGTACATTTCAATTAATTTTAATTTAAAATTTCATAACAAAAATATTACAATTAATTAGTAATTTGATTTTGAAATGTTACAAAATATAATTTCATTACTAATTTTTAATTACACAATTTTACTAAAATAAGTCTAATATTGTTTCTACATATTAATCGAGTACAAATTTACTTCGCAGCGATTATTTATTTTTTATTTAATAGAATTCAATAAAAAGAAATAAAATTTTTGTAATAGGAAAGTTTTGTCGACAAGAAAATTTTTTTCTTTCCAGATGACGATTTTTTAAACATTTTTTTTTGCATAGTATCTCAAAAATGGACAGAATGAATTTAGTGAATTTAGTAATGAAAAATGGAGAATTGATTTTCTTTTGAAATATTTTTTCTATTTCCGAGACAAAAGAGGATCTTTGAAATCGAGTAAGATGGTAATGTCATCATGAGACTCTTTATATTTTTTATTACTATGACGTAAAACTTTTGAAATGTTTAAAAGTCCAAAAGAGAAACATATTTGATCAAGTAAAACATCATGAATTTGAAAACACAGATACTGTGAATGAAAATAATAAAATGGTATTATCGAAAATAACATCGAAATGCTGAATTTCGGAGTGCCTGCTAATTTCATGTGGAGATTGCAATTGGCACCTCCTCTTTTTATTGAAAGCATTTTTGTATTAATATTGGTTGTTCTTCTTGCAGTCTCTTTTACGGACAACTTTCGTGGCTTTTTTGTACGTACCACTTCTCCTTCTTATTATTATTGATAACCTTACGATGCTTTTTTTGATTAAATGTATTTGTACTCTTTTTGTAACAATGGACAATTTCATATTTTTATCTACTAAAGATTTTAAAAATCATTTACTTCGCCTTAATTTTATTATTTTTCTAAATAGCGACTTATTTTCAAAATTTAATTATTTTTTATATCTAATACACGAAAATTTGAAAGAATTAATTAAAACTAGTGTAATTTCGTTTTCCATTGTCAACTTTTAACAAATTGAATTTTCAAAATAACACAAGAAATTCCTTAGTAAAAAATTCTTCGTTGTTCTATAGTAAATCGATAAATAATATTTCTAAATTTTTTCCAAGAAGAAAATGTTAGAAATTGAGAAATATTATTTGTGCATCTACTACAACAACGAAGAATTTTATATTAATAAAATCCGTCCGAGTGGAACCAACCAAGAATTATTATTATTATAATTTATAGAAAATGTTCTGTTACAAATCGGGAAAGAGAAAATCTCAAACACCACAAATGCTTGCTGACTTTCATGGTTTATACTAATACCTATTTTCTTTTTCTAGGAAACATATTTCCCGAACACCGGATTTCTCAAATCGTCGCAAAGCCAAAAAAATACAATAGTAATGCATTACCCAGCCTCGGCTCTCGACTCGTCATCCAGCTCCAGCATAGATTTGAACGTTCCACCTGTGAGACCGATTTACTCGACGCCGATTTTGAAGGAGAAGAGAATGACACGTCAGGACGATATCGACGATAACGCTATCGGCGATAACAAAGATCCGATCGGAAGAAATTTACCTTTGATACAATCCTCGTCGTTCATAGCCACAAATTCTCAAATTCCAATTATCGACATCACGGCTATCGATTACAGCGCGTATCGACACAAACTGATAGAGAACATCCTCAGAAGACAATTCGAAAATCAACAGCCTCCGGGCGACATCGTCTTGAATTCCATCGTTTTGAATTCCATCGACTCCAAGACCACCGCACCCTTGAACAATTTGAAGGATTTCTTTGGATTCATCGCCGATCATCGCGACCTTGCAAAAAATGTGGGAGTCAAGGAGATCAACTATCTGTACCCGATCGACCGTTTTCTGATCAAGGGGAACAACCGCAACACGACTTTGGAAAAAGCTACCGAGACCTTGGACAGCGACACCAGTGAAACCGATCGGTTTAACCGACCCCGGGGTCCCGAGAGCTTCAAGAACAGGCCATCGGAGAAATCGCACGAGTCGCTCATGAAGAAGATGGACGCCAGGTCCATCGGAGCTTCTTCGCATCCTTCCGTGATAAAAACGGGGTCTTGCAACAGGAGGGACGCCAGCGGGAAAGGCGGGAGATCCAGGACCCGGACTGGGGATGGTCAGAAATCGGCAGACCCTGGAAGATCCCCGAGGACGCCCTCGACTCCTCGGCATTCCATGAAAAGGAATCGCAAGTCCAGCATGGAGTCGGTCGACTACCTTTCCACCGACGCCGAGTTCTCGGAATCGGTGATTTGCGGCTCGGTGACTTCCAGCGAATTGCCCGAGAGCTTTTACGGGGACTCCATTCGACACAGGAGTCGAAGTCCCGCGACCAAACAGCCGTGGATAGGAGGTACCCAGGTGGCGACCTTCAACAAGAAGTGCATAGCGTCGCGGGACAGGAATTCCGCGATTCTCGAGAAACCGAGGGGCCACAGAATGACCCTGGAGGCTCCCAAGGAGGAGGAATCTTTCGAAAGCAAGGAGTGTTTCGCTAAAAACGTGCCGGAGCAGAAGGAGCTCGTAGAGAAGAAGGACGCAACTCGTAATCCTGCGAAAGTTAAGAAAGGGAAGGACAAAACGAAGAAGGATCAGAGTTGCCTGCAAACGAGGAACATCCTGATCTCGCAGGGGGAAGTGAAGTTCTCGAAGAACGACGAGAGAGTCGTTCGGGCGAAGGAAGTCCTGAATAGTCTGAAACACCAGGAGGAAGTGAGCCAGGATGGAGTCGTGAATTTGAAGATGAAAATGAGGGGAGAGAAGTACTTCAAGAAGGAGAGTTACATTCGAGGGAAGGAGCATTTTTCGAGGAAAGGAAACTACGCGAAGTATGAGGTGAACGTGAAGAAAGGAGAGCAACAGTCCTCCTCGAGCCATCGGGACGAGGTGTTTAATTTTCGAGTGACCACGAGCGAGGATGGAAAGAAAGGCGAGAAGGAAATGTCGAATTTGGATAAGGAGGAGGATAAGACGAAAGCCACGAGAAGAAAGAACGTCAAAGAACGTTCGAAGATACCATTGAGATCGCCTGTGAGAACTGAGCAACAACGTAAACGAAGCAGCAGCAGGCGTTCCGATAAGATGCTCGTTAAGAATGAGAATAACGATAACCGTTTACGCATGAAGACCTCGCATGGAAACACAAGTCGGGAAGTCTATCAGCAGATGCAGCAAGAGTACATCAAAAGATTAAGAATTCTTTCGACCGATCGGCAAAATATTGGCGTGGAAGATCTAGCGACGTTGAGCCTTACCGATATTGCGTTAAAAACGATATTTAGTCCTAAAGAAATTGAAGAAGTGCAGAAGCTGTTAAATAATAAACGTGTCGATTCGAAATCATGTCTTTACTCATAAATTTAGAATAAATTGTCGAAAATGTACAAATATGGCTGGTGGAAGTTTCATATAGTCGGAAGGAGTATTGCGTTTTTGTTTTGCGATGTCCAACCATTTACATTGTTTTTGCTCTGATAAAAGTTTGTTGCGTCACAAGTATGAAAAAAAATAACACTTGGGTGGTACTTTATTTTAGATGAATTACGTGTTTTTTTTCGAAAAGATTGAATTAAATTACATAGGACGTACTTTTTAAGAGAACGTGTGGCTATGAACGAGAAAAAAGCATTTTTCTGTCAAGTTATTCCATGGAATTGGCAGTTTATGGGAATCAAAATTGTAATTATCATGACAAATTTGATTTTTCCTAGTAAATGTAAATTATAGTTTTTATTCAATTTTTTTCATTTTCCCTTTTTTGACGAAATTGTGCGTTGGAATTATCTTGAAATTTGCATTAGCTCAGATTTTTTTTGAACATTTTTGCAACCTCTGACGTAAATCTACGTTACTATGTTTTTTATTCTAGCATTTAAAACGGAGAAATTTGTTTTCAATATTTGTCGATTTAATTAGAGGACAATATTTTGTTTGTATGATTTTTATTGTAGGGAAAAATTGGGAAAATGTGACATATTATGAGTTATTAATATTATTATGATTATATATATTTTTTTAAAGCAGTAGTAAGACAATTACACTTTTTGCAGTATTCAGCGAAAATTGGTTTAAAAAAATGCCAATAATTTGATAATTGGATAATAAAACAATAATTGTAATGTACGAAAAAACATTTGCTTTGGTAAATGAAGAAAAGACCAAAAGAAGTAGAGAGAGAGAGAAATGTTGAAATAGATACATGCAAAGATTAACTTGGAATTTCGACACTTGCTTTTATACCGTTTAGGATAACAAATTTTAGAGAGTACTTTCCTTATTAGAAATTTACTGTATTTATTTCGAAGAAATTTTCCCAGGAAAACTTTCTGTACTGGGAAAATATTTTAAAAGATCGATATTAAAATTCTCTTGGTACGCTTTATAGAAAATTTTCAAAACAGTCTCATGTCCTGTAAAATTTGTAAAAATTTGAGTTTCATGAAAATTACGACAAATTTCTGAAAGATATAAATGCTTATTAAGGAGCAGTCATTTTTATCAGGACGTCCTGGTGATTTTTCGCAAATATTATATTTCCACCAGTGAATGTAAATTTGTTTCCCAAAAGTATTTTTTCAAAATTAGGCAAAATGAGACCGAAAGTATTTTTCAAAATAAGGCATTTGGGAAAAAATAATGTACGTATTGGGTTCCCATATATGTGGGAAACCTGCCACCGCGAAAATCAATTACACTTATTTTCAAGAATTTTCGCATCTACGAGAGTCTGTTGAAGAAAGATCCAGTAGGTTTCTGTAGTCCGAACGAATTACATAAAACATGCATATTCATATTTCTGGAAATTATTCCGTTTTGCTTAGATTTATGATTACGTATAAAAGTATATGTACATACAAGATAAGGTATTGCGTAACGGATGCCGTAAGGCTCGCTGATAATTAATTACATGCATCGGGTAAAAGCCAAATGGAGGTGACGGAGGAAAAATATAAACATTATGCATAATTTAGGATAGAGAAACTATAATTTCCAATTAATCGAATTTGAAGACAACGTCAATGCTGAGATACGTAAAATTCATTATCACGTATTTTTTTTTTGTCCACGTACTCTATTTTATATTCATACACTCTTTTTCTACATCTCATGCGATTTCCCAACGCGAGTTTCTTTAGACATTTATTTATTGCAAAATCATGCATTTTTTTTCGTCCAGAATGAGTTGTTCAAACCGATATCGAATTATTGAGAACGTGATACGTGAAAGAATAATTGTCAGAGGAAATGTAGCATTGATCGTGAATTTTAAAATGTATTGATTTTGCTTATCGCAAATACTTGTAAACAAACACAAACCATTTCCGTGGAATGGATTTTCCTGTTCGAGTTATGAACAGTCGTTCCCGAGAACGCAGCAATTATAATTTATGGAAATTGAAATTCGCGAGGTTCCAGAATTAGAATTCTCATTCCAAAGTGAATTAACGTAGCAATGTAACGTTTTTTTTCAATCAGCAAAGCAAAATTCTAGGTTTTTATACAATTTCTAATAGAATTTCTATACAATTTCTATAAAATTTCTATACAGTTTCCGTAAAAATTGTACACAATTTCTATAGAATTTCTAAAGGCTTCTCCAAACCTAGACGATTTTCTGGGAGAACTATCTAGAGCCGGAGGAACTTATCCGATGCATAAACACTTCAGACTTCAGTAACTCATGTTGGAGACAGTACTTTTTTGCAAATGCGAATTTAGCACCATTCCGTCGAACGTCAATTGCGATTGACGGTGGCGAGGAGTTCATTCGTAACAATAAAAGAATCGTTTATCTGAAGACCGATGGAATTGAAAAATCGGTTTCTCATGTAAACAGATGTAATCGGGGGGCTTTAATACGACCAGCTATAATTATAGTATTTACGAAACGACGCGATTAAGAAGAAAAAGGAAAACACGTGGGCTGTATTTCAAAATGATCTCGCTAACATGGATGATACATTCAATTGTTTCTTTCTATTATTGATAACATCGTGACCCTCTCTGTCTCTCCCATTTGCTGGATGAAGAATTTACTGCTGATATTATAATTTCATCTGTTTTCTTTAATCCACCACTCTGTTTCTCATTCTTTCGCCCGTATTAAAAAGCAAACGGAAAGAAAGACCGCAGTATTCGTGTTTCACGGCGAAGCTGTTCAGTTGATCCGAGAACTTTCAATTTGAGCTAAGTGTTTCCTCTTCGGAGAGACGGGCAAAAAATGTATGGGAAACCTATTCCAAAGAACGTCACGGAAACGTGCGATCGGGAAGATTTATCTTCCGGGTCTCCACCCGACAAGGTGAGAAAGTGCAGATAAATGGAAAAATAATTGTTTCAAATGAGTTTTCATTGAAACAGAAATGTATAGAAATCTATGGAAAGTGAGGAATTATATTTCAATTGTATATAACCATAATGTAACACGCAGAGTTTCCAAAAAATAACGGACCAGCCCTAAAATTGCGGTATCGAGTCATTTTCCCCATAATGCATAGATTCTGACATGAGATAAGGAGTGGCCCGTCACTTTTTGCAAGCCCTGTGTGATAATTATAAATAAATAGAAAAATTGTTATTACATATAAGGGTTTATAGAAATGGGATTTTATAGAAATCTATGGAAAGTGGGAAGTTCTAATTTAATTGAATTCAATGATGTATAATTATTTATAATTTTATTAAATGTATTATAATAATAATGAATAGTGAAAATAATGTGTAGCTATTTTTAGTAAATAGTTGCATACTAAAAATATATTAAAGTAATGTAACTATGAATAAATAAAAGAAAAATAGAAACTTTAAATAAGTTTTTACAGAAGTGAGTAGGATTTGATAGAAACCAATGGAATGTGAGAAGTACTTTCGAAAGTGCCAAAATATCTCGATGACCTTCTAGTTTATGGCAATAAGAATAAATTATTCGGTATAAGATATATTATAAAATTGAAATTACAGATAGTTCGCGATTCCTTCTTTATTTTTAATATTCGTTTAGAAAAAATACTGATAAAAAACGAATTTGTGAATTTTTAGGAAATAAATTGAACTGTTGTTAGATGAAAATGACTCATTCGGTATAAATATTTATATTTCAAATAGTTGTAGGATAAATTATATCTATGATTGTTATTCCGATTTTGTAGAATTTCTTGTTTGTTTATCGATTGATCTCTGAGAAGGCAACGCGAGTTAATAATTATTCTTGTTCCAATCGATTTATTTATTTTTAATTTAATTTAATTTTCCGAATTTCAGTTCTTAGGGGGATGTTAATAAATTTGGTTTTAGGCGATTAAAAAATACTGTATATTTTTGGAGAAAACAAGTTCCACAATTTTTTTTAGCTCTTGTATTACGATACATTGCAAGTGTCGCGAATTTGGAAATTGTGGGAAAGAAAATGTAAAATATGTCAAGAGATCCTCAGTTTTCATTTTCTCTGTCCATACATTTCTGCCTACGGTGAAGCTCGAGAATATTCAGCGACAATAATGCTACTTGTTACACCTTTCATTCCTAAGCTTGCTTTCAAGATCAACCGCTTTATTGAGAATTGACTGTAGAACCAGTTTTCGTTTTCCTACACGTTTCGATCAACGTTTGTTGGAAATACTGGAAAACAAATAATTCAGTATAATATATTCTTTACATTTAAATTAATTACTGTGTAGTTTGTAATGTTTATGTATAATACATAATCTACAAAACTAGAGTTCAGCATACATAGAAAACAATTTTTTATAAATTCCAAGTTCAGTATAAATACAAACAAATGTATCTGTATTTAATTGCAGTTCTTTATTAGCATTGCAAGAGGTAACATTCAAGCTACAAATTGTAGACGGTGTCTGAAAGGCAATAATTTTCTTGGAAGAAATGCAGTTTTTGTTCTGAAAGTTTCTCGTCCTTGTTTTACAATAATATAAATTATTCCATATTGGAGAAGTAAATATTAATATAATTCTGGACGAATTTCTTTGCTGGAAATTAAAAGAATTGGTACTTTTTTTCTAAAAAGGAAATAAGATAAACGTAAAAACAACGATTTTTTTTATAACGAAAGTAAATCGTAAAAGGAAATCAAAAGATCAGAGCAAAACGTCAGTACTGCGAGACTGGAAGAATTAGCATGGAGTTGAATACGGTAAAGAATTTAGAATTTTTGTTGTAATGTGGAAAAAAATCCCAAGAGAATTAAATTTTGAAACATAGCTATCGATTTATCTATTTAATTGTTAATTTATTCAAATTACATTCCATTATTTTTACCACTTCATTGGTTATTGCCTTCCCATCTTGGTTTCAGAATTATTTATTAAGACACACAATTTACAATTTGATGTTTTTGGTTTTCCCCATTTTAATTCTTATGTATTATTACTACTACTAATTTCTTGTCCAACAACACATACAATCATAGTAGTGTGCTAGTGGTAGTAATAGAAGCAATAACAGAAATGAGATTTTCATTTTTTCAGCCTTTTGTTATTATTTCTACTACTACTACTTTGTTTTTAATAATTTTAATTAATAACTCGGCAATTATTGCAAATTTCGAAAAGTGGTAAATAACTTTTCTTCTCAATTTTTCACAATCTACCACCATCTCTCGGCTTTGACACCCCACACGGCTCAGCCTGTATATTTTTTTGTATTGAAATAAAAATAATATGTATTCATTCTTTTCATCAAAAAAAGAGTAATTTTAAAAATCCGGAATATTTAATTTTCCTGATAAAGGACAGAGGAGACTAATACCATGGAAACTAATGGAAGAAATTTTTTCTTTGAATTTGTTTTTATTTTAATTCCTGAAAAACGGGAAATCTCTACGGTACTCCCACTTTCTGTTAATTCAATTTTTTAATCCAAAGTGATATAATATCGACGTGATTGGTTCGTTCCAGAATTTATGAATCCAATTTCAACGGTAAATTTTCCCCTTTAATTTGTTTTCAATTACAATACTAGGAAAAAACGAAGAAACTTTTCGGTACGTTTGATTTTCCTCATTCAAAATTCTGATTCAACTCGCGATAGTATCAACACGGTCGATTCGTTACTAGATCTTCGAATGGACTGTCAATGGTAAATCGGAACACAAAATTTCATCAGACAGCACGAATGTGTCGTCAGAATTGAGAAAATAGTGGCAATTGAGAAATAAATAAAAAAAGCGATCGAGTCGGTAATAGGAGGATAACATGTGGTAGTGCCTTTTACATGAATCACAAGTATTTTGACCCTGACTTTCAAATTGCAAAAAGCAAAAGCGAATGATGCAAAGGCTGGTCAGGATTGCGCGCCAGGTTTTTGTCCAAAATATTTATGTTTCTCTTCTGCGATACAGAAATTACATAAAAGAAACGCTCTTTCTTTCCCTTGCAGGAGGAAAGAACGTTTATGCGTATTTTATTTACCCATTCATCGCAAGTGGTGGTATTTTATAGTTACATGCAGAAAAAGGGAAGGGAGTTTCTCCTATAAAGAATCGGTACCACTGGATTCGTTATTTATTACCTTTCCAGTAGTCTCTCTCACAGTATTTACTTGTAATTAGATCGTTTCCGAATTTCAAGTTCGTACATTTGTTAGGTACTTGTTTGTTTTAAGCCACTGGACGCCTATTCGGAAATGGTGTCTTCCATAGATCCGTGGGATGTAAGGAAAAGAAATTTATTATTCTTATTAGTAACTAATAGCCTTCGACCAGCAAATGCAATTTTGATTTTCAAAAAACCCATTAAATTAATAACAATTGTAGATCAAACTATTGCTGACTGATACCAACCATGTCCGATTCAATAAATAGAGTCAATGATATTTATAATTCTGTGTATTATTTTTACTATTATATTACATAACAATAATAATCTTAATAATAATAATCTAGAGTAAGGGTCATATCTTATTATGAAAGTAAAAATTGTTTATTTAACCTTGTTAGTTTTTCTTGAATATTCCAGTATAATGAGGAAATGGTAGAATTTTGAAGCCATATGAGGAGGATAGAAGTTTTAAAATAAGGAAAAATCTTTTTTTTTTATTGAGAAATAGAGGGAAGCCTCCTTTTTTTTATAAAAAAGAAAATTAGTTAATTGTTACGTGCAATCAATTTTGATTAATGGTTTAACATGAGAAACTTGAAATCGATCTGATTTTCTTACAGCCGAAATTGATGCAAGGGGGGAACTACATAAAAGAGGGTAGGGATTCTGCAAAAAGGACCTGCATCATTTTCTCGCCGAAGGAGGAAGATGAAGTCGGAGCTTTGGGCCGTTACCTGCAACTTTTCGCGGTATGCTAACTGTAATTGTAAGGAATTAGTAAAGAAACAGAGATAACGAATTATTTTCAGTATCGATGAAAACAATAATTTAAATTAAAAAAAAATTATTATCTGCAGAAACACAAAGTCAATCTTTTGCACATCGAATCCAGAAGTTCCCTGCGACAAGCGAATGGGTATGAATTTATGGTGGAATGTGCTCCCGGTGGAAATCTTGGAAATGCCGTGGAAGATCTCAGGAATCAGTGTGGATATTTTTCCATTATTTCCAGGTAAGTTCCGTTTTGCAACCCACGAGGAATTTTTTTTTATCCATTAGAAGGATTTTGTAAAATTTGGATGAGCATTATTTGCTCGTGGAATTCAGTCAAAAGCGAATTTCAGTCAAGGATGAAAATTGATTTCCCAAAAAATGTACTTTTTGTTGGATTAAAAAAATTACATATCCTTCGAGGAAATGATCCCAGTTTTAGTGCAAATTATTTTCTATTTTCGAATTACGATTTCTTCGAGAAATTTATTATTTTTTATTTGTCATTATTTCAGCAAAAATTATTTAAGATATTGTCAAAAGTCTCAAAAGTTTCAGAAAATTATTAAAATCCGGGACAAAATAACAATAATTTTCTTTCCAATGCATTTTCTACATACGGTGAAAATTTCATGCACTTGTTTTAGAAATCACAAAGACAACATGGGCACAGTGCCCTGGTTTCCGAGAAGAATTCGAGATTTGGACCAATTCGCAAACCAAATTCTTTCATATGGCGCGGAACTGGATAGCGATCATCCAGGATTCACCGATCCAGAGTATCGAGCTCGAAGGAAGTACTTTGCGGATATCGCCTATCACTACAAACAGTACGTTTAGAGTAATTTTCAAATTAATTAGTATCGTTTTTATTAGAAAAAAAAATCGGGAGATAATTTTCCTGTTTTAACATTATTTTTTTTTTGCGATGTACGATTCCAGCGGCCAACCAATTCCAAGAGTGAAATACAGCAAAGAAGAGGTAGCTACCTGGGGTGTCATTTTCCGGAACCTAACTGAAAGATATCCAAAGTACGCTTGTAAAGAACACAATCACGTGTTTCCTCTTCTGATAGAAAATTGTGGCTACCGGGAAGACAATATTCCCCAGCTCGAAGACATTTCTAATTTCTTAAAAGGTAAAGGCTTTTTATATATTTCTGAAATATACAAAATTTAACATACAATTAATTATACTATAAATTAAATTGAATGGGTCACCTCAAAAACGTTGTAAGGTACAAATTTTTTTCAAACAATTTTTATTGCACCATCAGATAATTTTTTTCATTTCCGGGGGTTTCTGAACAATTTGCAATTTGTACCTTACAACGTTTTTTGAGCTGACCCATTCAATTTATTCAAAATATTAAATTACCTAGAATGATAAACTTTGTTACAACAAATGATTTAATTTTTTGTAAGATTGTTTAAAAATTTTATTGAATTTTACAACATTCAATTTTCAATTTTCACCTGTGGGTCTGATCTCGACTGGGTCTGATCTCACACAAGGAAAATTCAGAACAAAGCGAGTTTCATTCAACTCATAAAAATATCTTTGGATGCAATTAGATCTAATTAAGTGACGAGGTTGATAAATATTTCCTCCTTTCGTTCTCTTTTCAGACTGTACCGGATTTACCTTAAGACCAGTGGCAGGATTATTATCGTCTCGTGATTTCCTCGCTGGTTTAGCCTTCAGAGTTTTCCATAGCACGCAATATATAAGACATAGCAGTAGGCCTTTGTACACTCCAGAACCGGATGTTTGCCATGAAGTCTTGGGGCATGTACCGCTTTTTGCCGATCCCTCTTTTGCTCAGTTTTCACAAGTTATCGGTTTAGCGTCACTTGGAGCACCGGATGAATACATTGAAAAACTCGCCACGGTAAGAAACTACTTCGAGCTTTTTCCTTCGATTCTTTTATTGGGAAATTGCTCAAAGTGGTTCCTCAAATTTGTCTTAAATTGTCGCTAAATAAAGGTTCTAAAGGTTTTTGTATAACACAATTGTTTGAAACTTTGATAAATATAAATACAAATTTAGTTTTTACTTTATTTTATTATTTAAATGCATTTTTTGGGGCAAATATCAATTTCAGTAAATATAAAAAATATTCCGGAAATATTTTCTGAAATTAAAATTGAAGGATATATTGATGAGATATGTTCGTGTCTTGTTAATTTGTATTAGAAATGTATTTTTCTACATTGAAAACATTTTTTCCTATTTTTAAATATATTTTTTTATTAAAAATATTTTTTTTTTATATTCCACAACAGGTACGAAATTATTCAATTTCTCTCGGAATTTATAATAGATATTATTTTATTCGTATTTTTAAATTTAAGTATATTATTTTTTTTTTCAGTGTTTTTGGTTCACCGTGGAATTTGGTCTATGTCGACAAAACGGTGAACTCAAAGCTTATGGGGCAGGACTCCTGTCATCCTTCGGAGAACTCGAATACAGCTTAAGCGGGGAACCGGAACTCAGACCATTCGAGCCGGTGAAAACGGCCGTTCAAAAATACCCCATCACGGAATACCAACCAGTATATTTCGTTGCCGAAGATTTCGAAGATGCTAAAGAAAAAATGATGTAAGGAACGATCCGATTTCTCCACCCCCTCTGATTTTTCCTATGGTAGCTAAATTTTGTCGTTACCCCGACAAAAAATAATAATTTAATTTTTTAATGTTTTTGCAGAAAATTTGCAGAAACGATACCGAGGAATTTTGGTGTGAGATACGACCCATACACGCAAAGTATAAGTATCATAGACAGCAAACATCAAGTGGAGGACTTGGTACTCAATGTGAACCAGGAAGTGCAGATCCTGATGGATGCTCTAAAGAAATTGAAAAATTAATAGAATACGTTGTAAAAATAAATGTTGGGATTTTTTCTATGAGTAAAATAATTACAAATATCGTTTTGTCGTTGTTCTTATTAGTGTAAGAAGAATTCATACAGATTAAGACAATTGTACTCCAAACAAATACGATCTCTCTTCCTGAATCTTATGAATTAATACAATTACATAGAAAAATTTCAGTGGTCAAAAAAGTCGGGACTCTTGCAAAAGAAAACAGAATTTCAGGCGGTCCGTTTCCAAAATTGTCATGAGAAGAACAACCAGTTTAATTAATTACAGCCACGCATTACAAATAAACCTCCTGGTTGTCGTAATTGCAGTTACAATTTTTCTTCTGTAATTATTTTTTGACTATTTATTTTAAAATCAACCACGGAAAAAAATGTCTCATTTTCTAAATTTTTTCGAATCGAATTTGTGATTCTGATAATAAGAACGAAAATGATACAGAGTTTTCGAAAGTCATATTATTAATATAAAAATGAAAATTATATAGTTTCTGCAATTTCGTCAATTATTCTTGAATTTTCACCAAGAAAAGTTCGATAATTTATTCTACTTTGAGGTTCTTTGAGTCGAATTAGAATTTTGAAAAAGGATCGACTATAAAAGTTTCTTTTGCTAACAGTGACAATATGTTTCCTTTTGGCATTCAAATTTAATGCCAGATCATTTACACACTCATCCTTAAATCTTTTTACATAAATAACAAAATATATTACTTTTTTCAACTTTCCATTCACTCGATCTACGTATTCGCGTATACTTTTTCACGGAATTTTCTTTACCCTGTTTCCGGAATATTGGGAAATCATAAAGAATATTCTTTTTTTAGTGGTGGTCCAGTAGTGGAATGAGATACGACTCGGCTTGAGCTAGTACTAGATCGCCATAAATTCCTAGTCGAGTGTAATTAATTTTAAATCCTTTCTAAGTAATTAAAAAAATTACGGTATGAAAAATTGCTTTGATATTATTACAATTTGGGTACTGGAATCGCAGAATTAATTAGAACATTCTGGAATGTCGTAATTATAAATGCTTAAGACATACGAAAAATATCACCGGACTTTAAATTTTCGAAAAATTGATGAGAATCTATAATTGTTCTAGTACTGGACCAGTATTCCCCACTTCTCTTTTTTAAATATTTTTTTGCTCAAATCCTAATGGTTCCCATAAATTTTGTCAATCCTTCTTGGTCACCATTCAATTGACGATACTAAGTCCCACAAAATGAGCTTTTCTTTATTCAAAGAAAATTGTAAGATTTTCATTCTGGAAATTTGTTTGATCAAATTTTTGGGTAACGCTTATAAAATATAATATTAGGTCTACCGGAAAGTTCTGTCCGTTTCTATGACAACAATTTTATTCCAAAAACGGACAGAACTTTCTGGTAAACCTAATATTTTGAGGGGAAAGAAAATTCAGAATAAATTTTGCTTCCTCGCGACCAGGAAGAATTAACAAAGTGGAACCAGTGGTCAGCAATTTCTACTGAACGTTCTCGGAAATTAAACTTTTAATTTCCAGACGTGGCGTAGACAAAATTTCCAGTTTCTCTTAAGAATTTATCAATTCAATTCAAGAAATTCCAAATTAACAATTACTTCTCCTCAACAATTTCCAAAATATACGTATATCTCTGTAGTATTTCGAAAGCTACTTTTTACATAAAAAATAGACGATTACCCTCTTCCACTCAATTCCTCGTCGGTCTTTGATGTTGACTTGTGGGAATTTGTTGTTGTGGTTGTTGCGGTATGTTCGTGTAAACGATTTCGTTTTGATGAGGACACATGGGAAAGTTTATTAATTCGTTGTTATTTTCTTGATGCGTGGTCGGTGGTTGCCGCTGCTGGTGCACCGGTGATTGCGAGGACGGTTCCAGGGTGGTTGTACCGACGATGTTACCGGTTACGTTCGCTTGCATCGGGAGTGACTGGGGAAACAGCTCCGTCGGGACTATAGGTACCGGTAACGTGATAGGAACTGGAAGAATGCTCACTTCTTGAACAGTGGACGTCGTAGTGGGTGTCGATGCCATTCCTACAGCCACACCCATTCCTGGGATTTGATTTCGTATGCCCGTTGTTCCGTTGTTGCACGGATTCGGTTGTTGGCAAGGATTCGTTGAATTGTATGCAGGTATTCCAACCTGCAATTAGGAAATTCAATGGCTTAACGAGGAGAAAAGGTGTACAGTGATTATGATAATGTGAATATTAATAAAATGTGCGTTTTGAGGAAACCGTAGCAATCTTAATTAGGGGAAAAGGGGTTAGTCGTGGTCATTGCAAAAATTTGAAGTTCCCATTAATTTTTAATATCCATTTTAACACCTATTCGACGTCTGCCATATCTATAACACCTACGACGGCGCTGTGGATATTTAAATTTTAACAAAACAAATCAAACTTTTGCAATGACCGTGGCTGTCCACTGGCCGGGGCTACCCCCCTTTCCCCTAAATTGAATTTTCAATAAGTAAACTGCTCTTTTTGCAACCATTTGGATTGCAATTTTCGTTTAACGGAACATACATTTCTTGAAAATTTAATTATTGTAATAACTTAAATGATAGAGTTCATTAAAAATTTTAATTATTTGTTCAATTATATAATTCGTCTTTTTTTCATGGAATCACCCTTATTTTTTATTTTCGAATAGTTCCATTTCTGCGATTTGAATATTTTCCTTAGTTGGCCTACTGGGACTTAGACTCCCTAGTCTTATTCAGGTTCAATCTAATTAGGTATCTCCATAACAAGAAAATCCTACAATGATTTGTTCATGCCATCATGAAATATTTGTCAAGTTGAAAAATTTTTGCTACCACGCGATACAAATGTTTACCGTTGGGTTTTGAAAAATCCCTATGTGCTAACTACGTTATTCTGGTAAGGTGCGATAGCAAGGATTGAGATGTTTATCCGACGTTCCTTAACTTTTGTCCCTAAATGGATCTACTACGCAGAGATCATATTTTACCAAGTTTATGAGCAAGAAGAAATTCAACCGTTTTATTGCCAAGCGGCGCAACCGCGCTTCTTCCGTTCCACGTCCAAAAATGCCAGCATTTTTGAAATAAGGAATGAAAAGAGCGCAATTGCGCCGCTTGGCAATTTTTTATTTGGAAACAAAAAAAGACCTCTGGCACTAAAACGGTTAATTTTAATAAATCCCTTGTTATTTATTACTACCAATACGATTAGAAAAAAAAGAACAACAATTTGTTGCTTTAATAACATATATACACTACCGGTCAAAATTTTGGGTCCACTTGCATATTTCATTAACATTGTGAAGTGGACCCAAATTTTTCACCGGTAGTGTACATAAAAAATAATGCTAGCTGAAATTGTCATACACAAACTTCAATTTGCATCATTTGCCAACTTTAGATCTCTGCCGGTCTTACGTTTAAGAGAGGTGAGAGTATGCCGTATCTGGCAATCAGCAATTGCTCCGAAACCCTCCGAAGCTCCTCTTGCTGATGAACAATCAATTGCTGAAGCTCTTCGTGCTTCCTTTGCAACTCATCCTGTATGTGGTTCTGCGCGGGGGTCATTATGATGCCTTGTTGATGCAACATCTACACCGAAACCAATACCAATTTAAAATTGTATTAATTTATATTTTTTAAATTTTATTATTTTATCATCAAAATCATCCCCCTGGGCAACCTTTTCCTTCTTTTCACATTTGCAAAATTTCAAAGCTCTTTTAATCACACGCTAATAACTCCAAATCCGTACCTCAGTCGTTAGAAGCGTCGTTATCATCGACTGATTAGGCGTCGAGTACCCACTGGCACTCACAGCAGAGGGAATGGAAACTTCGCCGGTGTATTGATTGGGTTCGATAAAGGTCGTCGATGTTTCGTGACTCATCTCTACTTGGTGATGTTCCTGCTGAGGCTGATGTTGCTGCTGCTGTTGGTGCTGTTGGTGCTGGTGCTCCTGTTGCCTCGGTTGCAGGGGTTCCATGGGGTTTCGCGTTCTTTCATGAGTGTTCACCGATTTATGGGACATTGCATTCCCAGGCGACATGCACTCGTTATGGGAATCGTTATGGCGCGTGGATGGCAGAAGGGGTAATGATTTTCTGGAAGTCTGGGAGCTGACAGATATCGAGGCGGTATCGGATCCTCCGTGGTGCCTCATCCGGGACGAAAACGACGTGACGGACCTGGACGCCTTCGAGGACGATTTCGAGGACCACGTGGAAGTAGGCATCTGGCAGGAAGTGCCGACTTGCTGTTGTTCGGTAGACGGAGACGTGGTTTCCTGAGATTGGGATTTTGAGAAGTTTTCAGAGTTTTTCCGCAACTCTTTCACCACGTCCACGTAGTTGACAACTCGATGAGTGCAAACTATGAACTCCGGTTTCGAGTTCCACTGATTGTACGTTATGTAGAACCTCGTTTGCAACCAGATCCATTGCTGCCCTTTGGTGAGGAACCTGTAGTGGCAGGAGGTTCCTTCACCTTTCTGCATAACTGCAAGGATGACTTAATTTTAATTACCACCCTATGCATATATATATAATATTTTATTATTTATAATTAAAATTGAATATAGTAATTTTAATTATAAATTTATTTATAAATATAAATAAATAAGCGTATATAAGTATATATATTTTTTGCAAAATAAAATATATATATATAGCAACTTTCGTATTAAAAAAAAATACATAAGAGAACAGAGACTCACGGGACTCATGACAAGTTACGACTTTGTCCAAGTCATCCACGTGGTAGTAATCGTAACCGGATGTACCGAGAACTTCGAACGGAAGGTACCCTATGATCGGAGGCGCTCTGTGATCGAGGAACAGAAATTTCCATTCGAGGCTATGCCTGGAAGTGAATTCAGACTTGTTACTGTCCACGACAGACATTTCTCGGATGATCTGTGGTGTCTGCAGTCGTCCCGTACCCACGAAAACCATCCTGGAACGAGAAATATGCAGCAAAAGTTATTTTTGTGTAACTTGGTTTGGAGTTTTTGAAAATTGTTCTAACAAATTTATGAATCGGACAATGAAACTCTTATTTTGCAAACTTACTTTCTGTTATCATTCCCGCTTGTCGTAGATCCCAGTCGGTTATTGGGGATCAATCCTTCGACATCTGCATCTACGTCCGAACCTGGAGCGAAAAAGATTAGTTCATTGATATTATTTTACTGCATTGTAAAATAATTAATTATTTTTTGAGGATTAATTGTTTAATATTATTAAAAAAATTCTTGATTAATAATATTTTATTGCTCGAATTAAGGACTGACGAAGGGAAAATAGAGGTTGTGTCTAGAATCCTAACATTTATTTTTAGGAAGAAGTACCATTTTCTTTTGATTCGAAAAAATACAAAAATTTGTAAATGTTTTTCCTAATAAATTTATAAATTGCATAAAATGGAAAATATTTCCAATTTCTGTTCTAAATTACAAAAAAAACGGTTATTCAACATTTTAGACATAATTTATAACAATAATTTATACAAATAAAATATTTGGTCTATTATTAGTGACTTTGCATAAAATTTGTAAAAGTGTTTAAAATGTTGTAGGCTCTTCGTGACGGCAAAGGATCAAATTTGATGTGAAATTTTGTAACGAAACCGATAATGTCGTTATTTGGTTATACACTATATTTTCCAAAACAAGACCTACATAGCAACAATTATATAAAAAAAATGTATTTTATAAAATTAAAAATGTATCAGCACTGAATCAATTATTATAAAAAATATATTCAAATATAGCCCTTTCGTAACATTTCTTTCAATTTCATCCACATCTTGCGGAAATTGGTCAATTATTTTCGTTTGAAAGCACCAATTATAGAGCTATTCGGGGAACCGCGGTTGCTGCCCTTGACCGAGCTTGCGAATAAGTTATTTTCGAGCTTTTCACAAATGCCTTCAGGAGCATTAATTCGTTCTCGAAAACTACCTTGCCGGGTGATGCAGACGTTCTTTGTGCTTTCAGGGACTAGAAATATACACGCTCATTGTTCGTCGCAGGATTCGAGGAACGACATAATACTCGGTAGTGGGACGTAGATCTCAGGGTAGGTAGGTATTGTCCATTTTATAATATCCATTTCACCCTTCGCTCGTCATATGTAAGAGTCAACTTTAAATAATACTCACGGAAATATCCTATAAATTGTACAAGTTCATAAATAGGTTCCTCCCGAAAATCCAAGCCTCCTCTTTTGATATGGCACGTGAAGGAAACTTGATTTTCGTTCGAAACCGAACTGGAGTTGACTGGTAACTGTTTTTCGCTGTAGTCATTTTCGTTAGTCTCGTTAATATTCACATCGCCCTCTTCGGCGTCGGCGTCTTCTTTGATGACGTCATCTCCGGTTTCTGCATTCTCGTCGTCCGGAAGCTCCTCTTTTTCAACTTCGCTCGCCACTTCGCGTCTTCTTTTCGCCATTATGGTGTACACCTTGCTTCCACGTCTCACGCGTTGCTCCGAATTGCGTTTCTTTCCTGTTCTGTGTTGTTGATCTTTCCTACCAGTCGTCGGGTTCAGCAAAACGTTGTACAAATGCGACTGGTCCTCCTGGTACGCGATTTCATAGATTGTCGCGTTTGCAAGTTCGCTGGGTAGATATCCCAAGAGGGAGGTGACGCTTTCGGAAGCGTAGTGGATCCTTCCGTTCGATGAGAAAACCATAATGAATCCGTCCAATGCCTGAATGAAAAAAAGAAAAATTAAATAAATTCGAGATATTTTTTTTTCTTTCGCGATTTTTTTCTTCACGATTTCAGGAAGAAAGTTGTCAAGGATGAGAAAGTAACGGAAGACTAATTTTATTTCGAGGTACAGAATATTAGTTGTTTTTGCGTAAAAAATGCAAATTTACCATTTTTTCCCTGTCTCGTATTTTTAATGAAAATAAAAATCAAACTCATCCAGCAGTCTTTGTACGAAAATTAGAAATTATACAATATTCTTTCCAGAACGATTTTCTATAAAGAAAGAGGAGCTTTATCTCACACCAAAATTTGGACCATTCAAGAAAAAGAAATTTTTACACTGTACCTCAAGAATCAAACGAGTGAACTCCTCGTTGGTAAGAAAAGAAGGCTTCCAATCTTCCTGGATTTCATGAGCTCTCGATCTTACAGCTATTTCTGAAAATTATGTATTTATTATTTATAGTTTGATCGCATCTTAATATTTAAAATTATGTCATTTGAAGCGTATGGATTTGGTTGTACTTGACAAATATTTGCAAACGCTATCTTACCAGTACAACCGGTAACATCGATACACAGATAAAATTGAGACTTGCAGGAAAGAAGGAAACGATACAAAATAATACGTGTCATTACTTCTCAAAAAGTTTTTTGCTATATCACGTCAAAGTTACCGCGATATGATTGTAATATAACAATCTTTACTGACCATGTGTGTATTTTCATTAATTTTCTTTTTACTAGCAACTACAATGATTCGCAATAGTTATTTTCTTCTTATATATTGTAAAGGAATTTAAGAAATTTGAGTTCCTTACCATTATGGTTTTTTAGAAAAAGAATTGTCGATTTCAGCACCGTGGACTTGTCCATTTTCCTTGTATTCGAGTTCACCATGCTCCCCAATTCGTTCACTAACATATTAAATTGATCCCTACGTTTCTTCTCGCTTAGATTCCTCGATTTTCTGTTTAAAATAAAAATATTATTAATTGCTTTCTCAAATCAATTCCTTGTTATTAAATTTCTTGATTTAATGCAAATAGCAAAATTATAATATTCAGTTTGTATATTTGATAAATATAATTTACAATAAATACAATTAATTAATTAATTTCAATTAGACAACAAATTTTGGACAGTATTGACAGTAATTATTTTATATTGGGTTGTCCCATAAGTTTTTTCCTTTTCAGCTCGAGTTCATACATAGCGTGGCGCGGAAAAAACTTAAGGGACACCTTAATTATATAATTACAGTCTAATATATAGAGGCTGTTCCAAGTGTCTAATTTGATGATTATTCTAATTGGCTAATTTACAGTTTCCGCGTGTTTATTTTTCAGCGAAATTTCTTTACAATTATTTCGAGCGCATAATTAAATTTGAGCGCGCAATTTTATAGCAACTTTCATAATATTAAAAAACAATTTCTTATTTCGTACAAAACTACGACTGCTTTCCAATTTTCGAACGGCAGTGTACTCAAATTACTGAAAAAAAATCAGGATCCCAAAAATGACGGTAATTCACAAAACGCGTACCCAACCTCCTGCACTTTCAGCATTTTACCTTTTAGTGTCATCTTTGGCATCGATATCGTCATCCATGGTTTCGCTGGAAACAATATTAATCACACATTAAATTCAGCGTCGATCTCTTCCTTTTGTTTCAAAGTGAAAAACAATCAGCTTCATCGACAGCAGTTTAGTTAATTAACCTGATCGTTCTTTCATTTATTCCAATACATATTCATCGATTCAATACACTCCGCACTTTTCAATTCACATGCGCCTTTTTCAACCACGATTTTATTTTCAAGGAAACTGAAACTGCCTTATCCCCGGATCTAGGAAAATTCCCCTCGACTACAAACACGGAGATTTTTCGTTAAACGGAAACCCCATGAACCTTTCTTTTTTCACCCATCGGTTGGGTTCCTCGTTTCGGAAACGGCGCGTTTACGGGCTCGCTGCCACAAATCGATCCGCTACGAACAAGTTGTCGGCGATTGGCCATCGCGGGCAAACAAACAGTCACTAATTATCTCATGTGATACAGCGGAAAAGAATTTTCCGAATTGTCGTGGCATGAAAACTCGAGGTACCCTCGTCCACGAGGGTTCTCCTCATTAGCCAGCGCCAATTAAGAAGCAACGGACTTACTCGGATCGGCTGGAAGTCTTGCAAATGTCTCTCGCCATGCGAGAGAGGCGAGACGGTTTCTCAAACACCGAGTGGACTTCGATTTCCGGAAGGTAAAGGAGAAGAGATTAACTAACGTAGGTGATTCGCAACACCACGGGCACGCTCAAGAACTGCATCGGCGCCTCCTCGCATGCAACCTCGCCAGCACATTTTCGTTAGACGACACGTACGAAGATGACACGCGGGTCCGAAGATATTTCACGCAAATTGAGCATAATCTATTACGTTGGAGGAATTCCGCACGGTTTAATAGAAGGTCTGCTCGCTGACACAGTGCCGAGTCGCGGCATCAACGCGCGCGCTAGTTGCGCCACCATTCAATGCATATTGCATTTGCACGCTGCAATTGCATTCTGTCTACGCTTTCCTTCTCTACATGTGTGTGTGGGTGTGCGAATGTGTGCATGAGCATGAGTGCAAGTGACTACCACTTGGCTGCCTGCATATTGCAAAACGATATCCCTCTCCTTCACTTGAACCGAACTTTTACATCAGTCGCTCGCGGAGAGGTTGGACAAAATACCACGAGATTCTGCGATTTTCGGATCGAAAAATTTTCGCGATACATCGGGACGCAGTTTTCAATTGGGTTTGGGAACTTGCGGATTTCGAGGAATTCGCTGATATCGCTCTAGGCTTATCTTTCCCTTCCCTCGCCGTCTTCCTCTCGTGTATGGGAACGCCGATTTCGCGTCTTTATCGAGAGGTTCTTTCTCTTTTAGGAAATATTTCCACCAGTTACTGGGTTCTTCAATTTTCCGGTGATCTGAGAACAGTAGGCAGGGATCGTAAGTTACCAAATAACGCGAATTTGAATTCTTATAGACACTAAAGTTAAAAATTTGGAAGAAATCGTATTTTTTAATGAATTGAAAAATCTAACGTTAATATTACGAAAGTAACCGATTATTATTTTTATTAACTCCTTGTGACTGTCTGAGAAATTCTTGCTATTATTTATTCGCAATGGAAACCCACTTTGTTTTCGTAAACTTTATTGGAATTGCAATCACCTGAGGTTTTTAATCGTATTAGTTTCGGAATATACTTTTTTTTTACTATTTACCACTGTAACAGATAAATTTAATACTCGGTAATAAATGAATTTAATAAATTTTAAATTTTCATCAAAGTTCCTTGTTGCTTCCACACTTTTGAATAGTAGTGTACAAAATTTGATCTAGCGATTTTTTTAAATATATCATTAATGCAACGAATTGTTGTTTTTTTTAAAAATCATACCACTAGTAATTAAAAGCAACGGATTTAATAAACATACATTTCGTTTTGTCTATGAACAACTTACGATCTCTGCACAAAGTACACAAAATAGGAAATTAACCCAGAATTCTGAATTTCGAGATTTAAGTCGATCCGATTTTCAGGCAGATTCAGGTAGAAAACACGTACAGGTAACACGTTTTTAAGGGTATCGTGGAAATAATGAAAATTGCTAAAAAAAAAAATAATAACTATGTGTCCGTGGCGTAGACGAATGATCCAGAAATTCAAATAAAATCAATAAAATAATTATTTCCACTTTTATAGTCAACGCTTGCGTTTATTATCTTTGTTAGTTATTTTAATTAGTGCAAAATTGTTCTCGCGCCTAATTCTGATTATTTTTGTACATAACCTTACTGTTTTTCGTCACAGGCGCACTTTCATTATTTTCATAGTGCTTATCAATTTTTTTTTCCCTGTCACAACTTTTCCATTCAGGTAAAATACAGATATCGCTTCTTGCTCGAGCACCGGAACACGTGGGGATGATGAATTCGCTTTTTAATTAATTGATATTAAAGTAGGTTTCCAAATTTTATCGAATTTAAATTTTGCTCTTAACCAACACACCTTTCTGCCACGATTACAGCATCCTGCGAGAAGGATGCTCTTTTTTTCTGAGAATTCACAAATTTCGATGTTACTCACAGAATATCGATTCGAATTTCAATTAAAAGCACGAATACACTGAGAATCTGTTGCGCCTTTGGTGACGTTTCAAAAAGCGAGGACCATATTTCGTGTAATTTAAACAACAGCCACGTTATAATCGATACAATTCTAATTTTCGATCATTTACTAACCATGATTAGGAGCCACCAATTTTCGTATTAATCGTTCACGTAGAGTACTGATGTTTGAGACGTAATACGGACGGACGTTGAGTGGGAATTCGACATGTCCTATAAATTCATACGCTCAATACTTAATTTCAGGGGATGAATGTGCCTCGGGAGTACGCGCAGAAGATGCTATTACGTACGTCTACGTGTTTTGTTGCGAGTGTCCGATAATAGGGGAAGATTTGGGGTTGAACTTGGAATTACCAATGTCGGTTTGCCGGTATACATACGGCGCAAGTACAGAGGGTGGTGAATAAAAAAGGGGGTGTGTGTGTAATACTTGTTGTAGGTAAATTTGGTCGCTTCCGATACGGGATCATTCCTGGTCTATTACAAGTCTAACGTTGCTCGAATATGACCAATACATATTTTGAGCAATTTTTCTGTTTTTATTAACTTTTGCGGGAGTTTTTCGGCACAATTGCTTTTCTCTTATTTTAGAGTTACTGGAAACGTTTTGAGTTTTTATGTATCATTTTTTTTCCCGAAAAATCAAAGAATTTTATAAGTCAGGAATATTTTTTGCTCTTTTAATTTGTTTTTTGGCCCCCCAAAAGCCACTACTTTAAATGTGAAACCCGATTTTCAAACAGCAAAGGCTCAGCAATCAAATACCAATTTTTTTGAAAATATTTTATTCGATTTTCTGAGTATCGTTTATTATATAAATTTGGAACCCTCGTTTTTTCACATCCCCTTGGTATTAATTTACAGAGGGAGAGGTACTACTGATTGTGAGAAACTGGACAAGTGGAAATTGCGAATTTTAGACTTCGTGGAATTAAATTTAATTTTCTACTATGTTTAGACCCTTTGCAACTTAGTGTGCTTTCATTCCTAATTTAAGACTGACAGCTACCTGAATTTAGGTACAAGATTTATATTTATATTTATAATAAATGTACAATATTTATTTCACACTTCAATTTCTCATTGGAAGTAAAAACCATTTTAGGGACCATTTAACAGCTACGTCACATTTTGAAATGGGAGGCTTTCTGGATGGTTCCTTTAATTATGTCATTCTTGAAATTCCTACATGAAAACGTGGAACCTATCTTGCTTCGATCGATATAACCCCTTCCCTTTCCTGCCAAAGTTTCTGGCGCTCTTTTGCTACGTTTTTCAAAAATACTATTGGTTTTTAATTCTTCTACACTCTTTGAGAAATTGCTACTCTTTTTCATAGCAAATGTTCTCCTTTCTTTGTTAACCCCAAATTTTTTAATTACTGTTTCTTGCCCTGCACCACTTCCAACTGACTTGCTTTTAATTTCTTCAAATTTATTTTTCGATGGGTAATTCTTATTTCCACCCAGAATTTCCCCTGCATCCCTTATTCTTTTACTTTGCGACTTGACAGTACCCTTTTCAGAATTAGGTAAATGATTTTTGTGTATTTCTTTAATATTTCCGGAAACTGACATTTTTAAATCCCTCCCACTTTCTTTCCTTTGAACCGGTACCCTTTTTCCAAAATTCAAAGATTTGATATTCGTTTTTCTGTTCGAAATTGATCCCGAATTAGAAATGGTCGATAAATTCGATTTCTTTGGTCCCATTAGAGTTTCGAAGCTTTCGAAAATCTGCTTCTCGAAATTCAAAAGCGAACTTCCCGGATTTTCCTTCAGCAGAGCCATGAGCTCGTTAATTCCATTTTTTGCAAAAGTCGAACTTTCGGAATAAGTATTTTTGCCTGGTTCTTTAGTCTCGGGAAGACTCGTTAATCTGGACACGACGGTATCAGTTTTGGAAATCGATTCCATCGCGGGTTTCGACACCTTGATGTTTTTGAGTCCTTTCGTCCCTTCGAAAATTTCGTGATTTTGCTTGAAATGAAAATTCTTCACGACGTTCTGTTTCCCCACAAAATCGTGTGCAAATTTAGGTTTATTTCCTGTAGTAGATTGTCCCATTTGGGGCCTGGATGGTTGAAGTTTAGAATTCTGCGGCCTTCCGATGACGATTTCTAAAGGGGTTTTATTTAACATTTGTTTGCAGGATTTTTTCAAAGGTGTTCTAGCCAAGGCTGCTTTTTTCACGCCTTCTTTCTTGGGATTCTAAGGTAGAAATAAGATATCGATAATTTTCTGGGAAGAATCTGCCAAACTTATTCTTTGTTTAAAGTTAATTTTAAGAAACGGTAAATATTGTCAAAAAATTTAATTTTGGAACCGAAGCATTCTCTGTTTAATCCAAGAATTTCAAATTATTTCAAACGTTTTCCTTAACGTTGCGAATTTTTCTGTGAAGAAAAATATTTTCGCTTTTCCCTCCAATCAAATCTATTTTCAAAAGTAACTTTGAAAAAAAACCGTAACTGTAAAACGAAAAATCATAATTTTTCTAAAGTTACAATTTTTCCAGGAAAAAAAGGTTTCTCGATTCTCTTGAATAAAAAATCGTAAAAAAATTAGAAAATTACTCATTTTTTTACCCTTTTACCTCCCCTTTAATCGCGTTTAAGAGAAAATATTGCTGCTAAATATTTAAAAACGCGTAGTTATGGATTTCGACCACCAACGATAATTTTCAGTCGTATGGGGCAGTAACAATAACTGGCTGCTATTGTAAGATTGTCTTTAGCAAATTGGTACAAAAGCCAAATATTTTCAACATATAAAGCACCAGAATGTTTGCGTTAAGCAAACACCCATGTTCACCGTGAATCAATCATGAGGAGAATTTCGTCTAATCAGACCCCGTCATCCTCCTGTATTTGCTTTGGCAGTCACTTGTTACCAGAATTTCAAGAATTTTTGATTAATGCGCGAAATTATTTTGGCCGTCTTCAAAAAACGTCAAATTCCGCCAGTAATTACAACATTCTACGGAATTCTTTGGTCTTTCTATTTTCCAACAAAAAAAAAATAATATCACGGAAGCAGGTTGTTCGAGTTTCTTGGCTTCTCGATACATTGTCAGTCTTTTCAGGAACCCACACATACAGGGTCTGTCATTCGGATGAATTAAAGACAAAAGCGAGGAATCTGGTGGCTGTTTTTGATTTTTTAGCAATCGTCATTGTCAAATTTCATTACCAGGAAACTTGATTCGTACAGTTCCTTCCAACCGTGCGCCATTCCACGTTCCTTTTCTTCTTTGGATAATTTTCCTTCCTTACGACGCTTGTAAATTCCTTGCCAAATTATTGCGGATCCGAAAACCTTGTTTTAAGTAATGACATTTTGATATTATAATTTTAATAATAATATTTTTGTTCGTCCATTTATGTTGAAGAATTATTACGTAATAAAATCAGCGCTCAAATTATTTTGTAATTAAGTAATAATTTCCAACCAAATTAATACCAAACTAATACCAAATTTGGAGGAAAGTATGGTTGCAGTTAATATGAAAAGTGTGGTTCCAGGATTCATTTTTCATCCAAGGATTCGAGTTTTCTTTTCCTTTGTGAAAAAATGCATATTTTTTCACGATGATAAATTTGACAAATGTTTATTTACTACGGACTGATTGTTAAGAGAATATTACCTCCTTGGCAATTCGAGAAAGATTCGACAATCGAACAATATCCTTCAGGTTCAGGTATTCGGATATTTTCAAAATTAACGATTTCGGCAGAGTAAGAAGATTATGTCTGTTTCCACTTGCAATATTTTTTACATGGTCGAGTATATGTTTGCCTTGAAAAATGTACGTTTCGAAATTTAATATTTGCCATCTGAATGTTGTTGTAAATTAGAATATTAAAAAAAAAAGAAATTTAAAAAGAGAGGAATTTAGGAAAGGAAAATTTAAACGTTACATTTTTACGTATATGAATATAAATTACCAAAGACCCGTTGTATCTCTTCTTGAGTGTCTCTGCTTTTTCCGAAATTGTGGAAATTCGTTACCTTAATTGTAGGAGAATGATGTGGACCGTGGGAAATTTTCCAAATGAAAAGAATAACCTATGAAATTGAGGTGCGTTAAAAAAACATTCTTTTTGTCTTCGTAATTTTCTAATTTCGACTTTTTTCTCTATTAGCCGCTTACTTCGTCATCGAGAACTTTCAGACCGTAGTAATCTCTACTAGGGGCTGGAGCGACAGCATATTTTTCCAAATACTCGATCTTATGAATCATTTTGATGTTGGGTTTATTTCTGAACAGTCGATTGTCAAAAAATTCTTTTCTTTTTCCTTTTCTCCCTTAAAGCATGCGCATAGTGAAAAACAAAAATATTTTTAAAAAGAACCTGGAAACTTGGAAAAATGTAAAAATTGTCGTACTCCTTACGGAGCATTAATTTCTGTTAATTTAAGAAATATCTAATACTATACATATTACTATCCACAAACTAAAAAGTTTTTCCTGTTTATCAAATGTACCAGCTGTTTGATAACGAATGGTTATGATTTTTACATAACGGTAACTGTTTCCTGTTAGGGTTTGCTGCGATAAGAGCAGTTTGTTTGTTACAAAAGACAGAATCTTTTTCATTTCAACGTAAATATTTAATTTCGCAACAATTTTAGGGAAGTAATCATTTACCGTGTCAACATAATTTTGCTAGATAGATTCTAAAAATCGGAGTTGAAAGTTCCTTTTTAGACGTTATAATTTTTTTTCCCAAATCTGGGAGTTGTTCCTTGATCAATAATGATAAGAACGTAGGTCGCTGTTATCGCATAGCTTTACCTGGAAGTGTACGTAATTTATAGCCAAGAGCGGCAGATTTAAATTCAAAAGTATTTTGAAATCATCATTTCAGAGGAGAAATAAAAATACAGTGGGTTGCCAGGAAAAAAACATAAAAAGACGTCTAATTAGTAATTAGTAGAATAAGAAGCTTTTGGTTCAATCCCAAGACTTACGATTACAGTCGAATTAGGAAGTACCCCAGCTTTTGCTTATTTATTTTTTACTTATTTTGGAAAACTGTCCCGAAGATCCTTCCTTTGATTATATATATCGAGTTTTATTTATTTAAATCCATTTATGAGTAAATTATAGCTTTTCTAATTCCAAGAAGTAAAAATTTTTCAAAATAGCAATAATATAAACAAGGAAATATAGGAAATCTTATTTTATTGTTGTTTAATTATTATTATCCATAAATTGTATTTTGAGGATTGATAATTGAAGTTCAGCTGATGATAAAATTATATATAAATATATACTACGTATAAAATAATTTTCATAATTTCATAGTATTTACAAAATTATGGAAATAATTTACATTTATATCTTTCAAATGATTATTTGTATTGAAAGTAAAATCAAATTCTATTGAAATCCAAGGAAATTTCGAATGCAAGAAGAATTATAAAAAAAATGTATTAATATATTAATTTTCATAAGATTGACCGCGGCATAAATTTTTGAGGAATATTGTAAATAAGACATTCGGGGTTGAAAAAATTTTGACATCAACACAAATTATAGTATTACGAAATATTATAATAATAATAATTAGAATTGAGTAAAATCATGGATTTTACTATACAATGTGTTTCAGGTGACAAAAAAAATCACCAACACCATTTCAATTTTTTCTCGTTCTACAGCGAAAGTAGTATTGGTGATTATAGAAAGTTACATATAATATTTACAAAGTTTTAATCGTAACGTAATTTCATCTCAGTATAGGAATAAAAATAGTAACAATAGCTCGTATAGACCATAATTAACATCCATCGATGAGGCAAATTACGGGAATACCAAAATTGCCCAGGCCAACGTTACCCCTCCAGCAATTTCGAATATTACTAAATTGCTAAAGTATTATTTCGAATATTATTTTAAAAAAAGTATAATTTTGTTTTTCGATGGTAAAAGTAAAATTCCAAGAGGCTTTAGGCTTCAGAGGCTATATTAGTTTAAGAAACATTTGAAATCCATAAAAATGTTACTACACGATTTATAAAATTTGTCGTTAAAAATGTAATTGAAAATGATGTTGTCTTGGGTCGAAGATAATATAACAATTATACACGATAAAGACTATACAGTAATATCACAATGCATGATTCTTTGCATGTTTGCTTTGAATGTCAAGTCTAGAATAACTATTATGTATATATACCTTTTATTTATAAATATATAAGTGTATATATATATATTTATTCGGAAAATCGTCAAATTTTTAAAATAGTCAAATCTACCAATGACGTGGTAAATAGAGTTTCAATTTCATTCGTTACACTCGTATCGCTAACTCTTGTACGAGTAATTCAAAATTTCTAGTTTTAGAACATAGTTATTATAACTTCATTTCCCACTCTTTTGTCTTTTTTTCTCCGAGATCAGAATTGTTGTTCCGTGTTATCTATAGTTACGTTTCCTTCTTTCGTTATTTCTACCACCTTTGCGTTGTTGGTCGAGGCATATATTTCCTACAAAAATATTGGGTCAGTGCATAATTAACGACGATCACTTTGCACGAATATAACGCCAAAATGGTCGTTAATTATGCACCAACTTGATATCATAGTATTGGGTCGCGTTACATGTTTCACAGTGAAGTGTAAAATAGGTATACCCTTATCACTGAAATTGACCGTGAGCAAACATCGACATTCTTGGAAAATTCTGTGGAAAATTACGAAAGTGGCTTAAATCACAGTAAACGTGGAAAGAAAGGTACAAGATTGGTTTGATTTCTTCCAACCAATGGAATGTAGGAATCTTGTTTGCATTAAAGTCTAGTTTAACCAATAAACTGTAAAAAAAAAGAGCAAATCCATTTTTTTGTTTATTTGGAATACGAATTTACGAACTTTCAATAGTTACGTCAATTCCAATTTTGTGTATTAAAAAAATATCAAGATTGCAAAAATAAAATATTGATAATGTAATAATTTTTCTATTCTGAAATGTTTAATTTAGAATCACTCTTTGCCTGTTTACTCTAATTGTCTGCAGTAAACAATGCCATTGTAGCAGAAATGAGACAGCCAAGTGACTAAAATATAATGTGTAAGAAAAATAATAGTGTCACTTGGCAGCTCGGACTTTACTTCATCTATTATTAAAGCAGAAATTTTGACTGAAACATTTCCGGAATTTCAAAGATTTTCTTTATACTTAATTTTTTTCAGTTGGATCAACAACAATTTCGAGCAATTTGTGGTGATAAGGTTGTCCGATTTCTTTCACTTTGAGAACTATCTGACAAAAATAATTTTCACACATGCCGATCAACTACAAATTGATGGTAAAGATAACAACTTCGCGAAAATATATTTAATTTTCAAATCCGTAGAAAATACGCGAGAGGAAAAAAAACTGTAATTTCGTTGAGAATTAGTTAGTCAGAAAATTAAATATATTTGCCAAAGCAAGGGAATTTCAGAACACAACAAACGCTTTTTGTCGTACTCCGTATTTTTTTCCATTCACTTTTCAAAAAGGAAAATAAGCAAATTCTAGAAGAAAAATTGATGAAAATATTAAAAAGTCTCCACAATTAAAAAATATTTGCTACTATTTTAAAATGCTAAAGTTTGAATTATTTTAATAATCGAGTTACAACTTCTCCTTTTTGTTTCTCTATTGCATATCTTGGTATCCTTCCTCCCTCTTAAAATCGTTTCTGAAAATTTGAATTTTTCTAATTTTTCCACTCCGACATTCACTCGTTCTTTGCTCTTTTCATTCTTAAACAAACATACATTTACGCATATATATATATAAGACAGTGTGTAATAGTTTATGGAAGAACAGATTTACGTATTGCATTAGCGTAAGGATCGCACGAAGGAAAAGCTAGTAATTACAAATTCATGAAATCTTGGATAATTAATGTGTGATATGAGAGTCAAAGAGGACAATTTTTTAAAGCTGAAAGATTTGGTTCTTTTATCTACAAATTCTACAAACATTTTTACGACGTTCACTTCAGATGTTTTTACTGTTAAAAATCTTGTATAATCAAATTTGTTGTAAAAGCTTGAATAATAAATTTTGAGATTTTGTTCAATTTACAATGCTTTTAATTCTGATAAATTTTAATAGGTGTCTATTTTCATGAGTACTTTTATCAATTAATTTTTGAAAGTTAAAATAGTAAAACAGGCAAAATAGTTATTGAAGCTTTGTTTGTTGATATTTTTAATAATCATCAAGAAAATTATGGGAATTTCAGCCGTAAAGATTAAATACAATATAATAGACTTTCTATTATTCCTGAAAGGAGTATTTTTTTCTATAACCGATGAAAAGCATTATAAATTGTACTCTTTTACTAAAAAAACACACAATTTTTAGACGAGAACGAGGAGATAATATGGTACCTCCTGGAGGAATAGACTTGACAACTTGAAATTTTTGGAATTCTAAAAGTAAAATAGGAATTTTAGACAGAAATTCTGAATTTTTGAACATTTCAAATCCACTTTCACATTAAAATTTATTAATATTTTGAACCGAAAGAGTTTTCACGTGTAAATATTTCCTCCTTCAGAAATATAAAAATATAGTTAGAGCACTTGACATGATGTTTATTAAAAATTTCGATTGCGGGATTAAAGATATTAAAAGTTTCCGAAAGAAAGCCATTCCGCTATTTTTTTTTGGATTCCTATTAGAGTTTTGGAAATTCCAAAGATCAATATGAGTCAATTAATTGTTCATAAAATTCTCCTATTTTTGTAAAAACGTAAGCAAGTGCTATAATCTTCGCATTTGTTTTCAACACCTTAGCAAACATAACGAGTTTTAGAATGTTGTAATAACTTTATAATGGAACATTTAATTTAGTAGCATGGTAATCGATCCTTACAAAACAGTAAAATTTTTTCCCTACCTTTTTAAGCTTTCTAAAAGAGTTTACTGAAAAAAGTTTCCAAAAGTTTACTGCTTCCTTTTCGGCTTCTTTTACCATGACGGTAATTAAAACGTTTATGTGAAAAACCGATGCTCTCAATTCCTTCCAATTTCATTTATAATTATCTACCAATATTTGGTATAAAAATCCATAAAATATCACGTATAAACATTTATGGTTCCAAATAATACCATATTTTACATCACACCAATACGTAGACAAAAAACGCTAATTGCGAAATCTTTTATTTCCAAGAAGAGTATAAAAAACTTTTCATTTTGACTTTGACTTTTCCTCAGACAGTGAGACAAGAATTTTTAGATACAATAACGTAGCAAGATTCCAAAGCTGTAGGTCATTTCGAACCTTTCTAAATTTCAAAATTCGCGCGTTTCAAATTTCATTTATTTCCAATTTTCGAAGCTCTAACGTTAGAAATTTCCGAATCGGTAGGATTGAAAAATACTTCAATTACTTTGAAACTTGAAAGATGAAAAGGTTACGCAGAGTGAAGGTGAGGGTAATTTTGACCAACCTGGAAGATCGGTATTTTCGAATTCGAAGAAATCTCCAGGAATATCAAAAATTCCTCTCCCTCCAACTACAGTTTTTCCGCGAACTTCAAAATTCTTGTGATCCAAGACGATCCTTCGAAAATGTTGTGAAACGAAAATATCGCAAATCGAAGACGCTCATGCTTCTCCAGTTTACGGTCACTGGAAAATAGAAACCGACGGTGACTCCGTGACCGATCGCTCGTTTCGACATATACTGGAAGAACTGATAGTGTCTTCAGAGGGTGCCGAAGCGACCGTCAAATGTCTCTGTTCCATATGGTCGAGTGTTTTTTCGATAGCACGTAGTCTTTTTTCGAGACTGACCGTGCCCAATATCCCGACTTGCAGTTGGGTTCCCAAGGGTAAGATTGCAAGTAACCACCAAGTCCATGAAGGACCATCCGGTAAGCGAGGCCATTCCTCTTCGGTTTCTGGCATCCTTCCAAATACTCGTTGGATTTCCCTTTGTTGAGATTGTGGTACCGTCTCCCACCATCTCCTACCTTTTGTTCGCACCTGTTATGTAAAAAACAAAATATTTCTTCATGACACACTTCATTGTCAAAAGTAGTTTCTTAAAACGACGGATTCGATTTTTTGTTTTAAGAGTCACTTAGAGGCTGAAATTGGACACTTTGCAATTCTAATTAATTGAATTTATAATTTTCACTTTTTAGAAAGCACAAAAAATGTTTATTTCATTTTTTAAATAAAATGCGAATTTTTAACAGAAATTCCAAATACTCAAAAATTTCGAGTCCTCTTCGATACTGATATTTTTTTAATATTTTAAATCGTTAAGAGCTTTTAAGTTTGGAATAATTAAATGTAATACTTGAATTAAACTAAATATTTATTATAATTTACAGTAAATAATTAAAATCAGAATTTCTACGGGGTCTCAACGAAAGACCTTTAATGAGATGTTTGTAAAAAAAAGACCCATAACAAATTCAAAAAATTACAAAAAAATGCTATAATATGATTTATACTGCTCCGAATCCGATAAGTTCGTACAAAACAGGTGACATGACCCCATCTCTCGTTGTAAATTTGGTGCCAAAAAATGTATTGGTCCATTTGTTTACCTTATCATGGAGTTCGACGAGTTTGGGAAGATGTTCCGGCTGGACCGGGCCATCTTTCAGGAATTCGACTTGTGCCGTATCATAACCATCCTTCTCTCCACCAGATAGTACCCGAAAGCGTTTGCCTCCTACTGTACTGAGAATACTACAACCGTCTTTCAGCAAAACGCGATCCCGTATTTCCAGCATAGTGCCATACTCGGCGTATCTGAAGACAGAAGGAAATTTTTATGAATATTTTTTGCCGTTGAAGTGTCGTCTTAGAAATATTCTCATAATTCGAAACCTAAAAAACTTCCGTTTTTTGTCGCCTAAAGCTTTCTTGGGGGGAAAAAAAATTGACACATAAAAATACGAAAATACCTTTTGCTACCGGTGGCATCTCTGTTGACACAAGCGGCGATTCCAAACTGACGAACTCCACTTTCCACGCATCTTCTGACCATCAATCTGTATCTTGGTTCGTAAACAAAGAGAGGACACGCCACGCATGGGAAAGCTGTGGTGCAGACGAAAACTGCGATTTGTTCGCTACCGACGACACCGAGACCCTGGACCAATTCAAGACGATGACTGGCTGCTCTTGATGCGTATTCCCCAGGTGCCACGATTTTCAGTGCTCTTTCGACAAAGTCCGTTATCGTTTTCTGGCTGCTGGCCAGATACTAAAGTTTCAATGATAAAAAGAAAAGAGGTTGTTAACGCATGATCAAAGGTACCGATCGACCGCGTGGAAAAAGGGAATTAGAAAAGTTTTACTCCGTACACTTAGAACAGTTGGATATGTAATAACCCGTAATCGGGAAACAATGGGAAACGAAAATTAATTTTCATTTTTCAGGAAAAGAAAGATCTACAGATAAAACAATATTTATAATTTGGAGAAAGTTTGGAATAATTAAATTTAATATTTAAAGTCAATTTCATATTTATTATAATTTATAGTAAATAGTGAAAATTAAAATTTCTACGGGATCTCGAAGAAAAACCAAGACTTTTAAGAAGATTTTTGTAAAAAAAGATCGATATTTAATTAATTCTCAATTTTTAGGAAAGACAAAATCCACAGATGATGAAGTTGATAATTTGGAGAAAGCTTGGAATAATTAAATTTAATATTTAAATTAAATTTTATATTTATTATAATTTATAGTATATAGTGAAAATTAAAATTTGTGCGGGATCTCGAAGAAAAACCAAGACTTTTAATAAGGTTTTTGTAAAAAAAAGATCGATATTTAATTAAATTTCAATTTTTAGGAAATGAAAGATGCACGGATCAAAGTAAGTGATATTTTGGAGAAAGTTTGGAATAATTTATAGTTTAATATTTATTATGATACACAATAAATAATTAAAATTAAAAATACCAGGGGGTCTCGAAAAATTAATGAATTTACAAATTTCACTAAGAATGTAAAAATTAGTACAAGACAAACATCAGCGAATAGCTATTAAATAGCGTACGGGAAGTTTAAATATCCGCTGTTGTAAGTTACTGCTCGATACAATGAATTATTTACAAGAATCACTCTTACGTAGAGCGCTTTGCAGATTTTTGAATTGATTCGCAATTTCGAGCGCGGTACTTCGAAAAATATAGACTTACCTCGGCAAGCGACGTGACACATAATGGACAAGCTGATGAATAGTCCAGACAACGATCTAGACACATCCAACAATAGGTATGTCCACAGGGAGTTGTAACAGGTTTCCATAAAAGTCGGCAGCAGAGAATGCATTCCAATTCACAAGCAGCGGTGTTACTGCCTCCAGATAGTGGTGGTAAAAGTATTTCCGCTGGTCGTGCTTCTATTCCTAAAAGACATTTATGTAAAGATAATTAAGTATATCGCGTTGCCAATTTTAAGTAGGCACATATATTAGGTAACTGCTAAATATATTCACTTTTAAGTTTCTCGGCTTGTTCGAAAACTCGGTCTAACGTTGATTGAAGTTTCGTGCTGTCTTGGGACACGGTGTTTGCCATAAGTCTTCTACATATTGCCTGAAAGGAGAACAATTTATTTTTAGTATTTTTGATTAAATGTGAAATTCAAGAGAATTATTTATTTCGCAGAATTTTTAGTGGAAAAGAACCCTATCTTTCTTCCTTTTTTTTTTTGAAACCGAGGTGTGATATTTTGAAAGAAGGAGAGCCACCAATGCCTATTCTTTTTTGAGTAACAAAATGATGACCTAAAACCGACAACCTTTCCATTTGCCAGATAAGTAAAAAAGTTAAAGCGCTCAATGAGCGTTTCAACATATTGCAACACCGTGCAATTCCACTTCTACTTATGGGGCAATGTGTGGCAATGTTTAGAGGCGAACTGAACGTATGGATTATTTATACAAAAAAAGCTAAATATCCGAGGTTTGAGCAACCAATACCAAATATGCTGGACATTGAGAAATTTCGGAATTTCATTCTAAATTGTAGCAATTAGTCGCTGCATTTGATTTCGTCACACGTGCATCGACAGCTCGTTACGGAGCCATACCCACAGAGCGTGGAATATTGCATTGAAATATTTCAAAAGTGTTTCCATGAAATATACAGGCAACATTTTGTAAATATTTCGTAAATGTATCAAAATATTGAATTGAAATATTTTTTAGATATTTTTATTTCTATTTCTAGTAACAATATTCTTTAAATACTATTTCTTATGATATGTAGATTATTATTGTTAATTAACGAATCGCTTTTAATATAAAATTATCATTGTTACTTCAAATTTGTTTTTTGAACTATTTTATAAGCTATGTTAAACTTTTTTTATTGCAAAAGGGAGGATTCCCTTGAATTCTAAAAAAATAGTAATATTAAAAAATATTACAAATGATCTGTTTTACACTTTGTGGTAAAATATATTAGAAATTTTTCAAGAAACATTTCGAGAAATATGTAATAAATCTTTTAAAAATTATGTCGTCAAACATTTCTGAAATATTCTCCAAATATTAAATAAATATAAATTTATCAAAATTTTCGATAACATATTTTGCAAACATTTTAACAACATTTCATGTAACATTTATGAAATTTTTCAATAATATTTCCTCAAATATATCTGTACCCCAGTTTTAGGGTCGTACGAATATTCCAAAAACATTTCAACCCTTGTTGACAAATATTGCAGAAATATTTCGCAACTATTCTATGCAGCAGGGGTAGTTCTTCCACGAATGCAGTAATTCTATCCATAAGAGCTTATATCTAATTATTTATGCAACAAGACACGATAGATAAGACGTTTTCGAGATTCCAACCTGATTGAATTCTTCTTCTCCCCCACTACTATTATCTTCGCAATCGGATGTATTAAGAGCAAGTCTTCTCACTCGTTGTTGACTTATGCTCGTCATTCGATGACGATTTCTTCTAATTCTGGAACCACCATGAGCAAGATTATAAGGTGTGCGTGATGAAACTGTCGATATTGTTTGGCGACGAATACTTGGTGAGAGTACTCGTGTCAATACCTGCAAATTAGAGTATGGTAGTGACGCAATCTTTCATTTTCCATCATGGTGTACATAGATATGTATTTCAAAGTAAAAAGACAAGCCGAGCAAAAGTGTCTCTAATCGAGAGATTAGATATTCTGGAGAAGAAAAAAGGCAGGGGGGGGGGTTTTATTCACGGCTGAGACTATGATATAACGACTCTATCTTCAGCATCTATTTTTGTAACCTTTCAGAATTTGATAAAAAGAAAAAAAAGAAACGTGTAATCCTCAGAGTTCCATGTATTTTCTTAGACAGAGGCACGATTGAATTTTTCAGAAGGTATAAGACAGCTTTATGATATACGTTCTCTTGGGAATGTGCTTCATAAAGAAAAAAAGTTTGCTTCTAAGTAACTGTAAAGATTAGTATTAACGTTCTATTCGCGATATATCGATAGGACGTGCGTACATTAATTTATTGACGATGGCATTACGTTGTTATCAAGACTGAATGATTTCTTCTTAGAATTCTCTTGATTGCACCGCGTTACAAAGAGGCTTCCTATATTACACATATTGCAACTATGTCTCATGATTTAAAGCACGACGATAATAAACTTCGCGTAACTCATGTACATGTACTTAGGTATATCATTCTTTTTCTCACCCTGGTTAATTCATGACGCAAAGCTTGTGGGTTTCTCTCGATAGTCACGCTCGTACACAACGCGAAGAGCGCCTCTTCGTGCCTTCCCAATGCCGACAGAGCCTCGCTTCTTCTGAAATGACCCTGCCGATTCAATGATTAATTTTTCTTTCTTTTCCAATCGTGTATAGGAAAGTTCGCGAAATCATGCAATTAGTGCGAATGAAAATAACGTTAGGAGCTTCTTCGCATGGGGATTCTCCATTGCGAAATTGACGCACAAGTGCCATAAATTTTGCTCTCTCGGTGGTCGCAAAAATAATTTTTCACCTCACCGACGGTAAATGTACGATTTTTACTGTAAATACGCAAGGGAGATTCAAAATCCAGCAAAAAAAAAAATTGTAAAATCCTGAGCCTCCTTTGCAAATTTTCTTTTGGCACCGAACAAAATTGTAATTTCCGAAAATAAAAAAATTTCTAGAGAAAATAAAATTAGTAATAAAATAATAATATCAATGTAGGAATAAAATTAGTATCACTAATAAAAATTAGGAGAATCGTTGTAAAAAGCAAAATTTATCGTAATTGTTTGCGCTCATTATTAATTTTCCTGGTTATCTCGTAAACAACTTTTGCATGTTTTGCAATTGTTATAATCGTTATCGCCATTCCAACAATTAATTTTCCTATTCCTACTATTTTTAAAATTCTCTTTTTTTTACAGTATATCATATAAAGCCACTATTAGAATGCGTATAATATTCCCATGGAAAAAACTCCATGGTGATAACAATTTCAAATATGTAGAATTTCCCATAACAATTAATTTCTCATCTATATTAATTAATTTCAAGATAAATACTTTAATGAAATACTTTCAAATCCGAAAATATGTACAAATCTTTTTCAATCTTCCAAAAACAAAATTATACACACGCATATTTAACATCGTAACTTTTATCACCATAATCGAGCGAATGCCAACAGTGGCTGTACAATTATAGAAAATATTTTCTGACTGATGGGACAAAATCTTTATTTTTCTTTTTAGATACCATCGAAATCATCTACTTCGGTGGCACTTCGGCTAAGAAAGATTTTGAGTAAACGTTCAACGATTCTTACTTTGCTCCAATCTGGACGCAAGCGAACTGCATGGTCAGCATCAGCCAAGGAAGCGTTTGGTCTATTCAGCAGAAGCAACGCGTGGGCCCTGTTGCTGAAATGAAGGGGACTGTTTGGAACTGAAAAAGAAGAAGAAAAAACGGAATAGATTAAACTTATGACAGCGTTGAGAAGTATTCCTCACTGTATAGATACACATATACACGTCAAATGATCTGTACTAATCTGAAGAAATTGTTACATGGACTACACTCTGCCTCTTAATTAATTGATTACGTTGGCTCGATAACTCTTACGTAAGGTTATTCTTCGACAAATAGACTGTCACTGCAGAATCAAGTGAATGAATATTTTTAGATATTATTCCCTTTCGCTGTCATTATTACGTTGTACCCTGTTAAGTCGTTTTGTAATAAGTCGCGCTGTGTCGTAATTGTATTGAAAACCAATTTTAGCGGGTCTATTTTTCGTTTCCTTGCAGTCTTTATGATTCCACCGGTGTTCTGGTGTTACAGTGTTACATAACCGGCTAGTATATGTATGTATCTGTTATATGGCCTGGATGTAAAAACAAGTCTTCCAAACGTTACGAGCCTTTATTCCTGACGGAGGTCCACGTTGGGGACCTGATCGTAAGATCTCGCGAGAAATCACTTCGCGGATAATGGGAGTTCTACTTATTGCTAGCATAAAGTAGGCTAAAGTGTCCTTATCGCGATCGAATGAGAAAAAAAACCGGAATCGATCGCGAAGAGAAAATTTTTTTAAGGCCACTTTTGGGTAAGCTCTTATATCTGGATTTTTAAATTGCTTTTTAATGGAAACCTAAAGCAAAAAACTTTTTTTTTCTTCGTTAAATCCGTAGCAAGAATTTTAAAGAACTAATTTTTTTTTCTTTACTTTTCAAAGCTTGAGAGACCCCATGTTGACTGTTGAGAGTTAAATTAAGAGAATTAAAATTACAAAAGTCACGTGGTATTACTTATTTAATTTTTTTTCAATTGATCGGCCATAGGTCAGAAAAATTTCTAATTGACTCCATGATGAAAATGAGTGAAGGAACAATAAATATAGTTAGAATTACTATATATATATATTTTTTCACGTACAAATATTATCCAAGAAACTTTCGAATTTCGAAAAAAGGACAGAAATATTGCGAAAATTTCAATTGCGCGTGAATTGATAATCGACAATTCGTTTCTTGTAGTACCTAAGCTGTAGTAGGAACCTGGAATTTCTGGAAACGGCATTTGCGAGAATATTGCTTATAAAATTAGCGTTATATCTACTATCAGGGATTATTTTAGAAATGATCCTCAACACGTGCGTACGTATAGTAAACCGGTGACACGTTGACAAATGTAGGATCTAAAAATGTCGACGAAATTATTATTGCTAAAATGTTGCGTCGATTCATTCACCGCGTTCGTGGTAGCTCCCAACTTTCCCGGTCCGGTGTGTCACCAATTACGCTACATTTGCTGCCCAAATCATTACCGAACCTGCCTTTCCGCGTTTAATTCACAGCTTTTGCAACTGTTGTCGAAGGAATCCGAAACCTTCGGTCACTTCATTTCTCGCGACGAATATATATGTATACACCTGCGTGGTACTCGTGTCCACGGTAATAGTTACCAGCACGTTTCGCTGCGCAATTAGAACTTTCTCTAATATATCATCATTGCATCTTTTACAACAGAAATTGCATCTTCTAATTTTAATTTCCTAACGAGACTATATAAACGTCAAATAGAATTGGCATGCCTCCAACGTTGACAATGTCATTGATTCTCAACGTCAACCGCAACTCGGTGGTTTGCTGTACACGGGGTGCGCGGTATAAGAGTGCGAAGCCGAAAGGCGATGGCGGAGGATGAAAATTTGAGGAAAAAAAAGTTATGCGCGCCAATATTTCGTAATTCGGAATAATTCTCAAGTAATTAAATAAAATGTCTTGGCCAATCGGAAGGTCCAAGAAGCTCGGTGGGCATGTCAAAAAATTGAGACTTCCACGACTACCACACTTTGACAGCGAAAGGTGCCCCTCCCCTCCTCGCCCTCCACAATGTGATGCCATATCTGATTGGTCAGAACATTTTCATTAATTATTCCGTAGTTGTTCCGAATTTCGAAAGTACTATTTTCCGAAATTCGCCAAAACATTTTAATTACATCATAAATTATTCCGAATTTCGATAGTACCATGTTTCGTAATTCGGAATAATTAGCGAGTAATTAATTAAGAAGCTTTGGCCGATCAGAAAGTCCAAGAGACTCGGTGGGCATGTCAAAAAATTGAGACTCCAAATCTCGTGGCAACGACAACGATACTTTTACAGCGGAAGGTGCTCTTCAGCCCTCGCAATGTGATACCACCTTTGATTGGCCAAAACATGTTAATTAATTACTCGGGAATTATTCCGAATTTTGAAAAAAAGGTACATCCAAATTTTTTCTCGAATTTTCACCCTCCACCACCACCATTGGGCTTCGAGCTCTTCCACCACACACCCTGTATAATATCCTTCTTCAAGCTAGCACCGATTCTTAAATGCTCCACTTTTTTCCCGAAAGAAGGAGATATAAAACGTAGCGGGATCCAGTTTAAGGTGGTATATATCGTCCGCATGAAGATCAATAACATTTCGCAGTGTTATGGTGGATGAAGGAAACGCGTGCGTGCGATTTAGTTCAAGAGTCAACAGCCCCGCGATTCGTGAAGCTTCGGAAGCAAAACAGCCACGAAGAAGAGCTTCGTGGCTGCCACAAGTATCTACGAGCCTTCATACGCTCCGCGAACGGGTGACCGACCTTTACGTAACGCTTGGACTCTCCGCTGCGCTTCGTGACGTCCAAGAACGCATGTATCATCTTTGCACCGTGTCTCCTGAAATCCCAGGTTTCACAGACGATTTCAAGACGAAACGTTGATGTTTCATTCTTTTGCTTGTCTCTCTACTGTTTTAACTGCCTGCACCAGGCTCCCCTTGGCTCTCTGTTGCAGGTACAGGAATATAAGCTTCCCCGAATTGAATCTCATTTATAGATTTTTTTAGCGGATTCAGATTCTGGGTCAATTGCATGAGAAGAGACTGTTTCCCCGTATGGATGCATCCGAGCAAGGATTTAAGTGTAACGGGATAATCCTACCGGAATTCTAGTGAAATTTTGTTACACCAATAATGAATTTGGCAATGAATGAAATTTATAATAAAATGTAAAATTTGTAATATTTACATATGAAGTTAATAAAGCATCATATCAATTACTATAATAATTTGATTCATTCGTTTGGAAATTGACAAAATGCAGATACTACCGAAATTGTAGCAAAATCTCGTTACTCCAACAATAAATTTTGCACTGAATGGAATTTGTATTAGAAAGCTCTAAACTGTAAAATGGTAATGGGAAATGCCATTATTATGATTATGTATTACTTATTACGTAACGGAGTTTGTAATAAAAATTATTGATTCTCAATATTACCATTTATTTGTTAATAAAAATAAAATCAAATTCGCTGCAGAAGTCAATCGAATAATCAATGTGTGTTCTCTAGGGTTTTATGAAACACAAATCATGTGGAATTTTCTCGTTGGACCATTAACACTCATTGCATTTAGTACAATTGATTTTAAAAAATATTGAACCTCGTAAATAAAGACAGGCGATAGTAGGAAATCGTATTACCCAATCACGAATTCGGAATAACAAATTCTGGCCCTCAATTTCGCGCCAATTTTTTATACAAATGTAAACTCAGAAAAACGATCGGATGATTAATTTGTTTTCGTCGGTTTCGTGAAACGCCAACGTGTGAAATCCGCATACGCCTCCAATTCCATCCTGCGCACTTACTTTACATTGAGCAAATACGAGCAATTCATATAACGTGAAACAAAATCATGTGCGCCAGTTGAAAAAATTACAATGCGTCGCAAAAGGTTGCCCATCGATTCAACGATCTTTTTTACATAGTTTCTTTTATGGGCGGCATTCTAATCAGGATCCGGTGAATGTTACATAAGTATTGACTTTTTTTATGAAGTATATTGATTTTAAGTGGACGCTATGTAAATTTGCATGCACTTTTTCCAATATGACGCCGCCGTTGTTCTGATAAACTGTCGATTAGCGTAAAAAAATTTGTTTCACTACTTGGAAGAATTAATGAGAATAAAAAATTGGCGTCACCTATCACTGCAAAAAAAGTTGCTTTTTATCTCTCCGAGGTGACAATGTCGGTAACTAGGTTCCTAAACTTTCTCGAAACACGCACAGATGCAAATTGTGATTTTATTTATTATATTTTTAATTCGATGGATTTTTGTTAATTTAACCCTTGGATGGTCATAACCATTTGGGCATTTCTTTAAAAAAGACCGCGCCAGGTATCGAAAGGCTTGCAAATTTATTTTTTTTTAATTTTAAATATTGTTTCCATATTTCTATATTTTTTAATCACCCTTTAGGGGTAAATAAATAGTACCAATTCCCTAGAACGTCCCTAGAACCTTGTTATCCTTGTCTACGATTGGACCAGATAGAGTTCAATGGCAATCTTGGGCAATGATTGAATAAAGAGATCCCTTCCGTATCTTAACATCCGAAGACTCAATTCGTTCGGTTGGATCTTGATACAATATTATCATCAATTTCACTCACGTGACGAGTACTCACTCGACTTCACGAGAATTTTTCATCGGGAGCGAGTATATTAGAACAAATTATCATTAACTTGCTCCCAGTGTTTGCTTGAGAGCTGATAAGAGTGGCAGATAGCGGCAAATGTCACGATTAAACATTATGTCATTATATAATTGTTTAATATCATAATTTGGTGCCTGAATTAAAGCCGAGCAAGGAAGAAAAGGCCGAAAGAACCGGGAGGGGCTTCGATCCGGGTGCAAGTGGGAAAGCTTGAATTATATGATCAAGGAATCCTAGTTGACTTTTATTAGTTCGCAAAGTTCTTTGAAATATTCATAATTTTATGTAACGCGGAAGATTATCGCCACCATGTTATGCGTCAGTCTTTTTTTTTTTTCATGATACCTCCACGTGTCGTGTTATATCGATTTGCTCCCTACTCTTATTTACTTCGATACCTTGTTACTTTGCTTTATTCTAAAGCAAAGCAAAGTAAAACGAGAGAGAGAGAGAGAGAGAGAGAACGGAGTTTTGTTACTTCATTCATAAAGAGATCGCGCTTGATGTTGCGCTTCATCCATTTTTTATAGAATTGATGGTAAGGGTATCGAAGAAGACATTGGGAACGGTCAGATTCTGGGCCAAGGCAAGAAAGTTTTCGCAAGAAACAGAGGAAAGCAGAGCGAGTAGGATTCACTGATAAGTTGTGGTAATTTGTGCAGCGTAGAACGTAAATTTTATGGCGTTACCGTAATCTTTATCTCTCCCAGAGTTTCCTGATATCTGAGAAAAAGCATTCGTGTAAAAACTTTGTCCCATTTTAGTTCGATGTTCGTTTTTATTTTGTTTAGCTAGGGTTCACTGAAATTACTGCAATTATTACAAATGTGATCAATTTTACTTTGAAAATTTGTTATCGAGTCACTTCTGAAGTATGCACTCCATAGTTGATAATAATCAATGGTTAGAATATTTACTTGACTCTGTAAACAATGAAATTTTATTCTAAATTACGATAAATAATTTTTCTTATTTTTAAAAAAATTGAATTTGTAGATGAAAATGGGAACCGAGAGGATAATTTATTAGTAACTGATGATGTTCTTGCATTTTTAAATATTTATACTATTTGTAATTTTCTATTTTCAATAATGTTATTTTTTCTTTCATGGCAGGAAATCGGGGAAAAATATTAAAGTGTCAAAAATAGAGGGGGGGAATTTATTTCTACAAAATATCTCAAAAGTATATTTCTCAATATATAAAACAATAGAAAAAAATTAGCAATAGAAAAAAATGTACCGTCAGTTGCAAAAATCTTTCATTGAAGTAAGCTCCGAAACTACGATTTTCTTTCAAAAGGGACAAAAAACGAATCAGATAATCACGAATCTTGTGCAAGTCTTGCAAAAAGTTACAAGTCTTGCGCAAGACTCCAAGTCGTCAGTTTCCTCTAAAACTACTCTGATGAAGTAAAATAAAAAACTTTTTTTCTAATGAGGCTATGGCGAAGCTATTTTTAGGCTTTTAAAAAAATCTAATAGATATTTGCGGTTATTTTCAAGCTCGTTTTTCTGCCTATGTAATCTTCCGTGTATGTGTTATCTCATGTAAAGCAGGCGACGATAAAAATGTACCTATTACATTCTCCCGCGTTGTCAAAAAATTTGCTTTTAATTTATACCGTGTTAATTGTTTAACCGTGTTATTGGGTTATTTTGGCGTGGATTTTCTTTCACAATGCACACTTTTCCGGGTGCATTGAACCGCCGAGGTCTCGGAAATCGCGGTAACTTTCACGGTCAACACTATACAAGAACACAGAAATCTCTTGTCAGCTATGACCTATTCTAATTTATCCAGTCTTTTGTATGAGTTTTTCGCAATTAAACCTCCGATACCATCGTAATCACAATTTCGCCTACATCGTGACTATCGTGGGGTCTTTGGAGGATTTCACGTTATTTCATTAAGTTACAATTTTCGGAAAAAATTTCTAACCGTTCCTAGTTCATTTGAAATTGGTCTGCTTAAGCTCCCAAAAAGGTTTCTTTTTTGAAAATTGAAATTTTCTTTTTTTACAAATGCCGAACTTCTATTTCTATTATCTGATATCGCATTTTTTGGAAAATCCTAGAAATTTATTCGAATCTCTATCGAAAATTAACATGTACTTTCTTTCGTCCTTAAGATTAAGCAGAAGCTGGAAAAAACTCCCAGCGAATATAAAATCTGCATCTACAATTTCTAACCTCAAGTCAGCACTTAAATTTTTTAGTTTGGGTTGCTATAATTAATAATTTCTATTTTTGTTATGCTACATAATAGGGGTAGTAAATTTCCAAATTTCCTAGGGTTGCCTTTTTACAAATATTTGTAAAAGGGGATTTCCTCGTGTAATAACAAGTAAGTAAATAAATAAATAAAAAAAAATACTTAGGTGGCTCGTGCGAAAATCTTTTTCTCTGGTGCACGAAAGACCCCAGGGTGGTATTGGAGGGTTAAGTTTCAGCCGAGTATAATTTGGCGGTTGGCAGATCCTCGTTACCCTACTGACAACCTACACGGTTCAAAGTTGTACCCACGTTGGAAGTTACATTGCTCGTTCTTACATAACAGCTTTTTATTATGCAATTGACGCGGGCGTCCGGTATAGTACAGACTTTCGCGAGAACCACTGAACTAACGAAACGTTATCGGCATATTAAACCGATGAAATTCAACATAACACATAGCAGCTTCGCTTGGAATCTATTATCGGGGGCTTGTTTTCGTAAATACAATGAAAGTTAAATGAGATAGGTACCGTCGAATATACTTCGAGGCGTTAGATAATAACGCGATGCGGCTGAGAGCGTGAGCTACAACGGCAACTCTAGTGTCAACGTAACCATTTATATAAATCTGTCGGGTTATATAATCCTGGCTAATCGTAGGTAGTTTCGGCTCGTGGAGTTGATACATCAGATCAGTAGATACGGTTCACGTTACTAATGTCACCATTGTCTACGACTCCTTCAATTTTCTCCCGTAAAATGACGTTAATCGGAAGGCAATGATGTCAACGACTCGCACGCCGCGATCCTACGAACGATGCGCGCGTGGAAAGGTTAAACATTTTTTTTTTATTACCGTAAATATTGCATCCGGTCTTTTTGTCGCAAAACGTAGGAAAACGGGGATCGAGTAAATATATTCTTCCTCCAAGAGGGTCATTACATTCGCGTGGACATTTAATTTAGCTTTCTGGTGGATTTGGAAACGTGACAAGATCATGTTGGGACCGGACGTAACGGGAGTCTTCCCTGTAGGATGGCGAAATTTATGGAACTGTCCGAGTAAACATTTCCCGGAACGCAATTTGCTAATCGTCCCTACACGAAGGCACAGTTACCGCAGAAGCTGCTATATTATGACACATAGGAACAGGAGGCCATTATGAAAGGTGCTGCCGAATTTATATAAGATCAGCTGCCAAAAATACACTAAAAGCAGTTCTATTTTGTAACGGATCCTTTAAAACTTATTGCATCTTAGAGACTCTTCGGATGGCTTGTCTTGCTTGCAAGCAGTGCAAGCCATATCGATCCGATACCATGCGTACATTTTTTAACACCTTCGATAATTGACCGGAAAATTCGATTCTGAGTATTAAAGTCCAATGAGAAATTTTTAATGTTTAAGAAAATCTAAAATTTAAATTGCTACTATTTTTGTTATGATCAAAATATTATTAATATTAAAATACCTAATAACCAAATAAAAATATATGCACTAAGGAAAAAAGAATGGAAGGAAACAAAAAAAAATTAACTAAAAAAGGAGAAATTATTCATAGAAGCCTGATCATAATTAATTAATTCCAATTTTATAAAACAAATTTCTGTATATTATTTGATATATTAATTTTCTAAAGGAATTAGTCTATTTTGTAACTTTTACTATTGTTGTATTAATTTTAGTAATTTTCCTCATTTTAATTGTTTTTTATTATTTCATTAGCAAATTCTCCAACTAGTTTTTTCGAGTGTAAGGAATTTCTTCTTGCATCTAATAAATTAGCACAGATACTTTAACACAATCGAACTAATCCTACGTAGGTACTAAATATTAGCGCTCTTTTGTTACTAATTCGTTGCTTATATCCGAATCAAATATCCGTTTCTCGTCCTTCCGATGACTCGATAATTATTGCATGAACGATTTCTTTAAAAAATTCATTTCAACCTCCAAATCGTTCCAATTCCAAATCGTTAATGTTACCGATACCGTTACTGGTGTGAAAAAGGTGCATTATCCGACCCCGTATCGAGCAGGGGACAGCTGCGACGTGACAGTTAATGGAAAACCACCACGTTATTAATCTCGCGTATATGTAACTTTATAATTTCAAGCTGCGTGTATATATTCGTGAAATTGATAATGTCGTGATGTCTTCGTCGACGTTACGTTGCACGATAAAGTTGCATCGTATAACTTTTCGTTCGACGGCGATGACGACGATTTCTAAAGAGATCCGAGTGACAAAATAAATGTTGGTTATTTTTCAAGAGAATAAAATAATCTTCTGTCTATAGGTTGGGCTACCGGTTTTTGCATAACATCCATAAATCTTCTGTTGATCAATACGATTGTTCGATACCTCCTATCAATAATTGAAAGCGTTGTGTCATACAATTCACATTGTTTCACAAAAGCAGCTCTTTTCTCCGACATAACAAAGAACCGAACACGTCATTAAGAGAAATGATTTCTTTCATATCAAGAATTCATAAGCATGCGTTGATTTTACGAGCTTGCATTTGCCCTACTGTGAAGAAGAAGATAAAGAAAATTGTATATTCCACCTTTCAGCCTCTCGTTATTTATCAGCAAAATAAATATATTTTTATTAATAACTATGTAAATGACGTTGCATCCTTTACGAAATACTGCTGATATCTCTGCTTCAAAAGATGAAAGTGAGTATGGGTTATACTTGGAAACAGGTTTCGTCCAGCAACACTATTTACAGGGATGCTGAGGAAAAAAATCCATTTATCATGAAATCAAAGAATATTATTTATTTCAAGAATATTTTTGCAACCTTCTTCGAAAGGCAGAAAAAGAGGAAGCATATTAATTTATTTATTTAAACAAAAGCTTCCACGAAGAACAAGAAAGTTGGCTACTACTGTAAGACTGCTACTATAGTATCTTTCCTTGAAAATTTATTCGCGTACTTTCTTGGTAAAATTTAATTTGTTTATACTTAAATTGTCGATACTTAAATTGGCACGTGTAACTTTTTCTATTCAGGGAGTATGAGGGAACATAAATATTATTTGACTGTAGTACAACTAATTGTAAGTGGGTATCATAAAATCCAATGAGTAGATTAGTAAAAATTTTTTTATCCGACAGAAAGGAAGTTCAAGCAAACTCCTGCTTCCATTGTTACAGAAACATTATTGTGAAAATACTTTCAACAATAACGAACGTCCATAGATCTTCCAGAAAATGCATCTACAATTGAATTTTAAATTTTTCCGACCCCCATCTATTTTTTTTCAGAATCCATTGTGTGGTTTTTCATTTTACAATATATTATAGAAATAGAATAGGTGGATAATTGGAGGAAATGTTATCTTTGTTTTTTTTGGAAAGCACAAAATTTGCAATGAAAAACATTATATTGGATGACTAGAAATTAGAGGGTAGGTGGGGTTTAACGTCACCCCACGAAAGAGTAGGAGAAATACAATTGAGTTTGTAATCCAAATTGTTTATAGATATATTTATTTATTCATTTACTTAATTAAAACTGTTTTTAGTAATTTTCTCGTTTTTCCCCTTTTTTTTCTCCTTTCTCTTTTCTTACTATCCAATGACATACAATCTAAAAATATCTTAACCGAAAGACTGAAGAAAAACATATATTGTTTATTCTGTATAAAGAAAAATACACATTTATCGGCATTTTCGTTCAATTAGAGTTCAATCTCGACCCATAAAAAAAAAAATTGTTGAAATCGTCAGACGTCGTTATCCCATAGTGTGCTTATCTGCCGGAAAAACGCATATATACCGAAAACCTCCTTCTTCCGGCACAGATAAGAGTTTCTACGTAATATAGAAACATAATTCTAGGTCTAGTGTCAACAAGTGCACATAATACATAAAACAATTTCTATATATTTAATAAGTGCACACTTATAATTATACTTTTTGTTGTGACTTACACGTGTGCGAGACGTACAATGTTTATTTAAATACGTTTAAATTTAATTCAACGATGGATACGACTCGGAGGGAAGAAAATAAAGATTAAGTACGTATTTTCCTAGTCAGCTATAGGATCTCATAGTCGCCGTGGATGGCTGGGTGCCAAGAAAGCACAAAGTTTACATAACACGGAGAGTTTGACAGTGCACCGAGCACGTGAGTAACACGACGTGCCCTCTTTCCATCTCTTTCTTATCTCAGGAAATACCTCCTGCTATTATTCATCTTTATATAACGTACTTGACAATATGTATATTGATTAACAGGCTCCATCCATTCTCCAACTATTATATATCTTCGGTATCCGAAGTGTTACCAAACGCGCCACAAAAATTCAAACCGTTATGCACTTCGCCTACTCTTCAGTGGGGTGCCATTAAAGCCTGCCCCCTCTGTTATCAGAGTCTACCTCTACTCGTCCAATATAATTTTTTCTTTTTATGAAAATTAATTTTGGATTTTTGGAAAAGAATTTGCATTACAAATTCAATTGAATTTCAACAATTTTGAATAAAGTGGAAAAAAATTAATTATTCTTAAAGTACAACTAACGTTTCTAGAAATAACAAAATAATTTGAAACACTGAAATGAAAAATTCGGCAATACTTTGAAAAGTTCATTGGAATATAAATTAGAAAAATATAATTTAATTTACACTATCCAGACTAGAAATTAATAAAGAACTTTTAGAAATTTTCAAAATATTAGGTCTATCGGAAAGTTCTGTCCGTTTCTATGACAACAATTTTATTCCAAAAACGGGCTGAATTTTCCGGTAGATCTGATAAATAGAAACATTTTTTTTTCAAATATCAAATTAGAAAATAGTTTATGACCGAAAGACTAAAGAAAAATATATAGTATTATCACCGTAGGAGCAAACTAGAGGAACTGTTAAATCCGTAGCATTGGATGTAAAGGAGGGACTCGTTTGTATCTTCTTGGAATAGAATTATCTTTGTTTATGTATTGCTTGTCAATTTTTATAATTCCAAATTCCCTATAAATAGCAGTTTTGATACGTCATACTTTAAAAAAAAGCTTCCCAACCTCCGATATCGTTAATCTATTTTGTAAAGCGAGCAAGTGATGTGTTCTACGATTTCCTCGAACGAATGACGTTTTTAATGACAACGAAACGTAACTTGTTGCTTCCTTATGTGTAAAGGATTGTTATAGATCATAAAAGGAACTCGTCACTTGCTAAATTTATAGTACCTTCCGAGGGAAGAAATTCTGAAATTCATCAAAAATTGCTTGTACAAAATTTTGGGGGCAACTTTCAAAAACCCAATTATTGTTAGTCGGAGTCTAATTAAATTTTAATTAGAATTCCCTATAATTAAATTTATTCTTTTTACTAATTTTATTGTTACTACTGCTTACTAATTTTACTGTAATTAAATTTATTTTTATTACAAATTTTCACAATCAGGCAAGTGAATACTTGGACTTGAGATTGATCAACATTTCATGGAAAGTATACATTCGTATTAATATTTATAAAATTGCAAAAGAAAAATCTATACAGGTAAAATTATTATTTTATGTTATTCAATAAATTTTTCTGAATCCGACAATTTTTTTTTTCTTGGGTATTAGAACAAGCATTAATTAGACACTGACAGTTATTATAATATTTCTGTGTTTAATTTAAGCAAAGAAATAATATAAATTTTAATTAATCAATGCAACCAGGTAAGTTATGGCTGAATTTGTATGTTTGTAAAACATTATCGAGCAATAATTAGAATATATTGCATGAATTTAATTGATGTAAACATATTCTACCACAACTTTCCATCTGTATCGTAAAATCTTTCCGCATCAGCATGTAAATTAAATTTATTATTTTTTTATTTATATTATTGATGTGACCTTCTTTTCGATTCACGCGTTATTTTGTTATGAAAATTCTGATGCGCAAAATTGCTGTACGTGCGGGAATCTGTCCGGGGGTTGAACAAAAATTTGACTGAAGGTCCTCCCGAACTCTTCGGTATGTCAATGCTATCGAAATGCTAAAAGGAAGTGGAAGCAATAAAATATCAGGTGATTTCTCATTTGAATTTTGCGTTCGCGCAATATACGAATAGTCATATCATCGGATTAAACGGTGAATCAGACTGACGTTGTAACCCAACAAGCAGTGAGTAAGAGCCCAGAGCGAGCTTATATAATTGCTCGGTAAGCATCGGTATCGAGAAAAAGAAAGAGAGGTTGCGGTTTCGCTATGATATGTTTAACGCTGCGAATACCATCAATTGTACGAACAATTCAATCGAAAGAAAAGGTGAATTGTAATTTATAATGGCATCGGGTCAAGACGGGACACAGGCGCATGTGTGGGTGCAACACGTATCCAGTGCCTCTCGTACATTGGTGGTTAATTATTGCAAAAGTTATGATTCCAGTGGGGAGTGAGTTTAAATCATCCGATGACTAAAGTTTTATTCTTGCAAAAGGTCGGAGAAAAATTGCAAAACAGCGCTATATTTTGTTACGTAATGACAATAATCCCTCCAAGTCATAATATCCCAAAGTTGAAATTAAAAAAAAAAATTGAAACTTGAAAATTACAAAATTTTATGCTCTGTATTGAATTTTATTATAAATCACAATACCCCAAAATTTAAATTTTGTGATATTGTGATTTTTAATAAAGTTCAATATGGAGCATGAAATTTTGTAATTTGCAGATTGATGTAATCAGAAAACCTTGTTACATTTTGTTACGTAATTTCAATAATTCCTTAGGCTCATAATAACCCTAAATTTCAATTTTAGGATATAGTGACTTTTAATAAAGGTCAATATAGAGCACGAAATTTCATAGTTTGCAGATTGACGTAATCAGAAAACCTTGCTGCATTTTGTTACGTAATATTGATAATTCCTCCAAGCCACAACTCTGAAAATTTCATTTTTTTTTTCAATTTCAATTTTGAGATCCTGCAACTTTCAATAAAGTTCAATATGGAGTTCGAAATTTCGTAATTTGCGGGCTAATGTAATCAGAAAACCTTGAAAAACAAAGATCAGACACACGAGCATCGAGTCTTGTCTTCTACAAAATTGTCGACATTGGCGACGATCGATCGGCTCTACAAGATCGACCGGACGACCATGGCGCTGACCTACTTTCCATAACCAGGATATAAGATTCACTAATGTTTTATCTCGATATAGAATTAGAAGAGCCGATGTCGTGTGACAATTCTTTACGTCACTTTGTTACATAACTAAATCCGTCGTTGGTATATAAGTTTATATGCGTAGATCTCATACGTAGCGTTTCAACGTACGTTTCTCGAAATCAATTGGAGGTTGTTTTCAATTGGAGGTATTTTTTTTCCTATCGATAGTAGTAATACGAGATTTTAAATTGAACAACTCACACAACTAATTATTTTTGCATATTTTAATTAATAATACGTACGATATTTACATTTGACAGGTTCATTAAAAGTGTTTCTGTCGATGGTAATCACGTATCACTGCGAATTCTTATCAGAATTTCTACACCGAATGGTCGCATTTGTGGCGATATATATTCAGTTGAAGTCTTGCTCTTTTTTTCCTTTCAAAACTTTGCGTTCCAAAATTAATAAAAATCCGTCTCGTTATCAGTGTATTTATTGCTTGAGAATATTTTTACTACAAATTTAACGATATCGTTTTTCCCCCCTTTTTTAAAAAGTGAATGCCAAGTAGTCCAGGATACGTGTTCGTAGTGTTCATACAAAATGTCAATTCGAGAACATGAAGTCGGTTGTCAATAACAAATTACGTAAGCAGGAAAAAAATTCTAATAATTTTCACACCTTTCGCGAATATATTTCTGGCTTTATTCCAGTTCTTTTGCAATATTTAGATTTCAATGGGGTTTCCAGAAATTTGTAAATGGTGCTCTTTGAGTTGCAAATATTTCTGGATTTATAATCAAATTTTATATTCCATAATAATAATAATAATAATACTAATAATAACTTTATTTATCCTGAAGTTGGGAAAGTTCAAAATTAGACAATTCACGTAATTATAATGTATCGAAATCCTATCGGAAATTGTTGAAAAACAGGTTTTTTGCGGAAAAACTACATTTTTCATTACCAAAAGAGGGATGAAGATTGAAGTTTCAAATATGGGGTTGGACAATTCATTTCTAAGTGTAATTTGATGCGTAGAATCGATTCTAAGGGTCGATTTTCACGAAACCCTAGCCGAAGATCGTTAAAGATAGGTTTTTTGAAAAAAAATCGTATTTAATCGAAAAAAAATATACCGGATAAGGGTCTTTGGAAAGTGCCAAAAGTTGATTATAAAATTCGAATTTTTTGGGAACCCCTTGGTCTTCCCCCAAAAATCTTGTGGCTCTGCGCTCCCTTAGGGCCAAAAACGCACCTTATGGACCCACATCCTTTACCGCGCAACCGTAACTTTGCGAAATGAGAAATTTCAAAATGACCTACTTAGCATGCACTTATTTACACCATAAATATTTCCAGGCCATAAATTCATGGCGAGAATATTTTGGATTTTACCAAAATCGATAAATTCCAGGTTATACCTTGAAATGAATGATCGTTCTTAGCGCGAGCTATTATTGACGCGGGCGTTATTACAAAATATGAAGATGAATATGGGAAAAGAATGAATTCATGTACGATTATATGTATTATTGAGAACTGACCCCCTTTTCACAACGACCGTGACACGTTACCCCCTTTTTACAATTTTCTCGGTCTCCGAGAACCAACAGTTCACAATGCGATGGCCCATACCATTATAAACGTGTCCTTGATCCTCCACGTTCTCTTTAGAATTCGCGGTCACGTAAATGCGATTTCGTTCCTCCACACGACCCACGGTAACAGAAGAGGAGGAAGAAAAAGAAGAAACGTGCACAAGACGTTCGTATCCCGAATTTGGCAAAGATCCATCATCCATTTCCTTCGCCAAAGTCAGACATAGGTACATACATGTATCAAACATTTCTAAGTTCCATTTCTAAGTGCACAGCGAGTGCTATGTATATTTCAATTTTCAATCTCAAAATGGTAGGTCATTCCGCAGATTATACGGGACGTCTTTCAGACAGAAATAAATGGTAACGGCATCGGAAATGTGTCTTGTCGATGTGAGAAATTAATATGAGGTATTTAAATCTCGCAAGGATAATTGCCACGCAATTTACGTGCTTTTTGGGGTGTGAAAATAGATACCATGCTAGAAAGTAACGCGTGGTGGCCTATCTTATAATTATTCCTTGGACGCGGAAAAATTCATGACGCTTATCCGCAAAGTTTTAGCTGTAACAAGGACAGTAATGCGGTATTAGTTGCATTTTATTGCTATAATGAGCTAGTGCAGCTGCATGATAGCGATTTCAGCAGAATTTCGTCATTAATGTATCAAAAGTGCGTGGCTATATCTTTAGTTTCCTACTTGATACCTGAATCGAAGAAGTCTGTTTTTCCCACGACAATAAAAAAAAAATTGTGGAAGAAGGGCTTTCCAAAAATCCCCAGGAATTGATACCAAAATTGACTGGTACCAAAATTTTGTTTGGAGGAATGAAAATATTTAATTATTATTAACGTTGATAATCGAGGCTTTTCATGAACATGACACAAGACAAAATCTCGCGACAATTTGATCAAAATATGACCAATGACTGCATTATCTCGTTCCCGCTTTTCTTATAAGTCGCGTATTCGTTGCAACCACCGAACTACATGCCACCAGACGAAACAGGTGGCTAACTGGGTCGTTAGCAAAGTGTACACATGAACGACGCTCTACGAAGTGAACAGTACGTATCATCACGTACGATTACACAATCTAAGTATCCCTTATAATCATTGAGATGTATGGCAACTGATGCAGGGAGTCACGCATCAATGAACTGACCGTTAGAACCATCTTAGGACGTCGCCTTCTGAAGATTGGCTTGCCCTTGTGAGAAATCACTTGTCGACAGTCGTGAAAGGTTCAAATCTCGTCGAAATTAAATGATAAGAGATCATTTTTATCAGCTTCTATGTTTTTTTTTTTTTGGAAATATTATAAAATGAAGCCAAATTCGAATCGTGACGTTTCAAATTATTGGCAGAGTAACAGGGGTTTATTATTTTCCTTAAGATATTGTTATTTTTTATTAATATTATTATTTTCAAACTGAAATTCCCAAAATGTAGCGTTTTTTCCATATCGGCCGTAAAAATTAGAGCCTCGAATAAGAAAGACAGTGTATCACCTGTCGACAATCTTCTGACACTTGGAAGTTTGCTGCCAGTGAGTAGCTACTTTGCTCCGCACTTTTGCTAAGAAAGTAACAAAGGTGTTCCGCGCGAGACAAAACATTTTATCAAAGATCGTAGTATATTAGGCGAGTGGCTATCGCTATGCTTGCCAAGTATTCAGCCTCATACTGGCCACTTGCCACTCACTGCTTTAATTTGATCGGATCTCTCATTGTGCGCGTACAAATCCTGGCAGGTATTGGGAAAGGACTAATGAATAAACGGTGCGTTTTTGCCACGACTTTGGGGAAAGGACAAAGTCTCGAACCGTTTCTCGTTAACTTCAATCCAATTAATATCACTTTTCAGACATTCAGAAACAGGTTGACATTTCGCAGCCCTCTACCTTCATCCTACATCGAACTGAGAGCCGTAAGAAGAAGGCAGAAAGACGCGAAGCTAATTTACGTGGATAGGAGTTGCAGCCTTATGGCTCTGAGGATTTAATGTAGTATCTAACGCAAATAAAATTCCTCAAGTCCATGACTGACATTAGGTGATATCTGGTCGGAGCGTATTTGGTTAAGCACCTGAACATACAAGCACAATTTTTCCTTCTTTCCATCCACGGAGGCGGTTATTTTTAAAACCACGTGACATTTAGAGACAAACGCGATACGTGAACGCAACTGCCACGATTGTCAAAGGTACAAGCGATTACAGGTTTTCTAGAAATGATCTTTCGGGTCAAGAATCTGTTCCCATTTTTCGAAAGTTATATAAGTAAGCCTTTTTTCGAGACACGTAAGGAGAAAATGGTTTTACATAAAAGTAGGGAAATTTAGAAGAAGGTCTAAAGGTTATTTTGGAGAAGATTTACGATATCCTTCATGAAAGGATAATAATCATATAATAACTAGTGAGTTACGAGTTTTATGTTGTTTTAAATCTTGAACCTCTTATCTTGCATCGAAGGTGCAATAAAACAGATTGTAAAGTTGCTGGGAAAAAAAAAGGAAAATGCATTTTCCGTCGCACATCACGGGAGAAGACAATCAGCGCGTGGCATCACGTTGGACGCATTCGTATGGAAATACATCTGGAGCTAGTTTTTGAAATTGTAGGAGGAAGTTTGCGAAGGACCGTTTTAACTGCAGGAGCTGCAGTTCAAAAATTTGCATTTTCCGGAACTAGCAAATAGCTGATTTTCAAATTTTTTAATTATGCAGATAAGAGCCTGCAGAACGCATCTCTCGTTTTGGCATCATATGTGGATTCTTCACATTTCAACGCCAGAATGCATATTTGCAGAAATCATCAGCATCAATTAGGAGACATCGCGGGAGTAGCTAATACTGAACTTTTTATCCTTATTTCAGCCGAAATTCCGACTGTGAGTGCCGTAACCTGTTTCCTCTCTAATTATATCTGGAATTAATTGAAAATGTATTTTGTGAAACTATCCTTTTAATTATATCCGGGATCGGTAGCAAATATATTTGGTGACGTGACGTGACAAGGTTTGACGCTACACTGGGACGAAACCTCCGGAAAAAAAAATGTCATGGATGCACCCAAACGGCATGGTTGTTTTCTATAAGAATCTCCATAGCACGTACGAGAGTAATCTTGCATTGGTTGAGACGACGATTTTAATTATAGCCTTCATTCCAAGCGCTAGGGCTTTCGGATATACTTGGAATTAGAAGCGACTTGAGCACAGTCAGATATATTTCGAGGAACTCGGATGTCTCACAGGGAGGACCCCAGTTTCTTTGTTTATTATTAAACGCATGGCGGAGTTTTAACAAACATAACGACAATTTCACCCGCCGCTGACAAGTATAAAGTTCCTTCCGAAATACCAGCCGTGCGCTTACGCGTTGCGTGTATTTTGTATCGCACATGACGTTCTAGTATTTGAATATAGAAATTAGTCAGCCTGCAGGAGTTGTTATTACTTACATCAATTATTTATGTTAAATCTCGACGACGATATTTGTTGCAATTGTATTTTTAGAAGTTCACCGAATGCACAAAACTATTAAGGATATCGTTTTAAGAATTACAATATTTTTTTTTTATTTTAGAATTGCTTTTATGGAATATTTTTATATTTTAATATTCTTAACACTTTGCCTTCCGCGCGTCTGATCGGGATTCTTTGGTTTGGCGCCGGTATAAATCTTTATGTACGACACCAACGTGATGCCACCGGCGCTTGCCCGATAGTTTTCGCAGGGTACCAACGTGGTACCACCGGACGGCACAGTGTTAAGAAGGCATTTGAAGTGCGAGATTTGACTCTACAATATTCGAAGAATATCCGATCGTGAGAATTTTTGAAATTAATCGTATGAGTGATTTTGAAATGGTTACCCGTAAAAAGATACGCAAAGACCCATAGTGCATCTTGTGATACAAAAAACATTGACGTGTGCTATGAAGGTTTGAAAAACAAGTAGCGAGATACTGAAGAAAATTATTGCTTCAGCCTATTTTTATTTTATTTGTTGTTCCATGTGCTGGACTACGATTACGTAACATAATACTTTTTTTAACGGTTAACAGTGATATGCAGACAAAATTCTGCAGCAAACTCTGGAGCTACGTGGTAGAGAGGCCTTAATGACGCCATCGAGAAAAGCAGCTGATATATGCTTTCGCAAGACGGCAAATTATAGCAACGATTCGGTTAAATGTAATAGAATCCGGTCGTTCGTTTCGAAACGAGAGCGTGGAGAAAAAACGTGCAATTAGATTTCTATGGCTAAAATGCCGATAACGTTGCAATATTTCCTGCAGCTGTGATATCTTCCAGTTACTGCAGAAGCACGGTAGCCATTTCGCGAAGAATGCGACGCATCCCTTTTTTATTTTCGTCCATCAGCCGGATTAGGCCTCATCCGCAGCAATTTTCCAAATATGACTGGAATGCAATATTCAAAAAGGTTTCTCTTACAAAAAAAAAACATTTTTGCTATAATTTGGAATGGCTTTTAACCTGGTGGCACAGTCGAATTCCAATAATGCATCGCGGATCCTACACTTTCCCATGCTACTGAAGCTAAATAATGCTCTTATTCCAAAAGGACAAATCGATATTAAAGAAACAATATGTTTCTCCTGCAAAAGCCATAATTTCGATTTTATGTAAAATCCGGATACGTGTTCCTTCTTCGAAAGTATAAAAATGGGTCCGATAGCTCGACTCGTGCCTTCACTCTATCACCCTGTTATATAAGAACCGCTCAGACTGGCCATGAACTTACTGCGGAGTCCGAACACGTTGCAGCTGTGCGTGCGACTTCTTTTCCCCTCACCATTAGCACGTCTGCAGTTGCAGGTAGATATATTTTTTCCGAGAAAACGACATTTCCATTTATTAAATCTTCCCGGCGTTTCATCTTTTATAGAATTTACTCGAACCTTCCCCGGGGTCCTTAGTACGAGCGGATATAAGTACTTACTCTTTTGCGGACAAAAGAGGGGAATCGCGCGAAAATATCAAGAAATGTATGTTCTCTCGAATAAGAAATGAACGAGAGATTGTTTGAAAAAAATGCATTTTACTCATTACAGCATTGATTTATTTAAAGTTGTTCAGATTTTTGTATGCAGTTGCTGACAAAACTCGAACAACAAATTATGCAAGTGCCACATTTTTAGATGCAAGTAAACAAAACATTGTTGAAGAAAAACATGTTGCAATAAACAAAATATCTTCATTTTCTGAAACTTTTATTACAACTTCTGTAAATCTACTGTTTTTTCACTTACTTTTCAATTTTTTCTAGATGTTATCTGTTTTTAAAAGAAATAGTGTTTTTTTTGCTTTAAGATACAAATATAGTCTTAGATATTTTCTAGAAATTGTGAATTTTTCAAGTATTAAGGTACGTAAGAAATAATATTTCCTTCTACTGGTCAATGGCATTTTAGGCGAAAATTTTCCAAATTTCCAAATTTTCAAGACTTCATAATCTCAAAATCCGAAAAATTTTAGATATAAGCTAGTGTTTACTGTTTTACGCATACATTGTTATCTTTAAACAAAATCTAATCAATTATACTATTATTGATTGTAATTCCATAACCTCGCTTTAGGGGACCTGTCTCAACGCGTCAAATAAATACCCAAGAACACTCTTTTCCACGAACTGGAAACTAAACACCTTTCCCATAACAGAATTCCCAATTTCCTTCAATGATTTCCCTCGGGGACGCTCTCGAATCCTCAGAATTTGTGCTAAAAACGATTCCCCGTTTGAACGACGAATACATTTCGTACAAAAAGCCAATTTTCGTATCCTACCGCGCCTGAGACGATATTCAGTTCTTTTACCTCTAAATTTAGACGAAATTTCGAGACTCGGAATTCGCCACACGGCTAATCTCCTTTTACGACTGGTTTATTAATAGTTCTTACATACGATACGGTGGCCCACGCAAATTGACCCCCCGACGAAATCAACGCGTTACATTGCCATATTGCGATGGAAATGCAACAATCCCATCAACAATTGTCGCCTTTGTCAATCTCCCCTTCTGTTTTCAACGTCGCGTTTCCCTCCTATGAAAGAGATCGTGCCGGCGACCTCGAATATCGGTCGACGAACGATCTCCCGGACAAAGGAGTGAGTCCACAAGCTGCAACTAGTGAGGTCGTCAACCGGCAGCGACCCGCCCAAGGATTCGTTGGGTGTCTACCACTATACCACTATATGTGCATTCAACGGACAGAGATGCATCCATTTGTATCCTTAAGAGTTTTTCTACGACTTCTTGTCAGCGTTATGTAAAATATATCCCAGCAGCGGCGCGACGATAATGTCGAAACAAAAAAAAAAAAAGTTAAGCAGCAATCACGTTGCGATTTTATGTAACGAAATATTTATGCACACTTAAGCTTCGTTATGATCGCTGCAATTTTTAGCCGATTAGGCAAGAAAACGCTGAACCTTGTGAAACGCAGCGAAAGAATTAATAATAAATTCGTGCAACTTACAGCAATCCATCTCCTTTTTGCTATCGTGTAATTAGAAACAATGAGTTTAATGAATATTCCTTGCGGAGCTAATGAAAAATAAGAGAATGCTGCGTTTTGTAATGAAAATTTCCCTCGTTAAAAGTCATTTTATAAGTCCAGCGAAAGGTTTTATTGCATTAAACTAAACTAAATCCACGTTAATTATCGTAATGCCATTTTATTATTCGTGTAAATTAGCGTTGTTGAAAATTATAGAAAATGGAGAAAGGGGATTTTTCGTGTATCCAATGTGAGCAGATTTACTCTCGGTACAGGAAACAATGTCCAGAGGGTCTCTACAATTGTATTTAAAATTATTTATTGCCTATACTGGAGAAAGTTTGCAATAAACATTATTATGTTTGTATGGTAATTTTGCAATATAACTAGAATGAGTAGTTTAACAATATATAGGGTCTAGGGAATTTTGCAATACTAGTAGTAACAGGTGCTAGGTTTTTGTAAGGGTTGTGCCGAAAATTTTCGCTTTTTCCAATTTTAGCATCTTTCCGCAGCAGGTGTTTCCAAAAGATGGCGTTTTTAATCCTATCTATAAGGCTTTTGGGTATTTTGGAGTCGGACGTTTTCATTATGCAATGAATCTTTCAATCACGAACGGTCTTTTTATTTCCGAATCGAAAATAGCCCAGCGGCGCGTAGTGCTCTGTTCGTACTGTCTTCCAAAAATTCTGGCATTTCTGGACATGGAGCAAAAGAAGCGCGATGGCTCTCGAACGGATAAACGATTCCCTTTTCATTTAAATCCGCGATTTATCTTCCTTCGACTATCAAGAAACTTCAATGCCCTCTTTCGAATTTTCCGAGAAAAGAAAGAACAAGACCGGCTGTTCTCCATCGCTTGCACTTGTCACTGCGATCCCACTTCGGTGACTTAAGAAAGCTGTTATTGTATAAAAAAGCGCCGTGATTCAACGTTCAACGTAAACATTGATAAAAACATGACAACAAAGGAGGAATGACGTTGCCACGTAAATTCCCAGCGGAAGAAAGTCGGGGACAATAATGCAACGTATTCATATATGCTAACAAATCCGATTGAAAACTCACCGAGATGCACCGCGAGGTTGTACCTCTCAAGGGCTTGTGCAAATTGTCCCTCCTTCATCAGGAGATCGGCCTGATGCCTCGCCCTGCTGGCTTCGGCTTCACGTGGCCACCACTTTTCCACGAGTCTCTGCACGAGAACATTGGTTTCCCCCGCGAAAATGATCTTCTGGTTGCAAGCACGGCAAAGCTTGCCAACCACGTCCAAACAATTGCGGCAGTACGTGTGGCCGCAATTAATCGTCACCGGCTGATACAGAGCACCTTCACAACATGGGCACACGAACGAGCCCTCGGACAACTTCCTGCGTCCGACACCTGACAATTCGTCGGCGAACGCACTGGCCAGATGCCTCAATCTGTCGGCGGGTATACTCCCCAATTCGAAGCATTTCGAGTACACGTCGATGGATTCGCGGATACGTCCACATCTTGCCAGGGAATCCGCGTAACTGAGCAGCATCTCGAAAGTCGGCTTTTGCTGATACCGATGGTGCTGATGGTGCTGGCGGTGTTGATGATTGTCAGATTGATGTTGCTTCAGACACCGCTCGTACATGTCAGCTGTTCTCGAATAATCCAAACGGGAGAGATGATCCCTCTCGGACATGGGTTCCACCGAACGAGGTTGCACTCCTTCCAATGAAAACAACCGTTGTTTTCCCCTGTTTGGCTTTCTACGATTCGCGAAGCGTTACGTGTCGAAGGAGATGCTGAAAATAGGTCGGTGAAAACCGCTGATTCTCGATATGAACGTATCGGACGACGTTACGCTAGACATGTTTCATTGAGGATTAACGAAGGAAACTGAGGATGTGGGTGATACGACCAAGGCAAATGTAACGCGACGCCTCCTCTATGCACGTAAAATCGATTGACTTTACACAGAAGACAAGAGACGCACGCACCCCCGGGGGTTCTTTGACAGCTACGTCGAACACGCGGTTGAACGCTAGCGCGGATTTCGGAGCACCGATGCCACTTGTGGGGACAACGACGTATGCAACTGACGATTTTGTTTATGCAAACGAGCGAGTGTGTGTACGAGGGCGTGTGTGGGTGTGTGTGTGTTTGTTATGTTATCTTGGGCAACGAGAAATTCGGAGCTGGTACACTAACGACTGGCGGCGTCTCGACTGTCACTGATCAGCCAGTGTCAGAATATCAGTGGCGGCAAGCCAGCAGCAATCCCACTTCGCGCACTTTACTTCGCTCGCATTCCTCCTCGATGCCAGCGCTACACGACCTACAGTCCATTACATATACTGGAATCTTATATATATTTTATATATATATATATATATATACTTATATTTTGTGATATAAGAGCTACAGGAATAGGGTTTGCGTATTCGAGGAAATAGAAGGGTTTTCAACGGTAGTTATTACAGCAGAGGGTGGATTTACTTAGCTCGTAAGCTTTATTCTAAACCGTTTGTTACCACCGCGTCGCAAGGAGAGGGGAATAATTAACGGTTGTATCACTTGAACAGGATTTGGGATATATATCAGTATACCGGGACCGAAATAAGCTTGTGTAAGGCGTTATTTCAGGTTTCATAGGAAACTTATTAATGTTTATGGATAGAGAGATCTTACTTAATGTTTCTATTGCCCCTTGGCCACTCCAGTGACCCAGATATTGGTTGAACCTTTCCTCCAGTAGGTTCCCTGAATTATTTTTATTTTTTCTAGAATATCTACGATTCTTGGAATTCCAAAAACGCCGAAATTAAAAGGTTGAATGTTGTTAAAGAAAAAAAATTCGAAAATATGAGTTGAAATCAAAATCCAAATTTATTTGTGGTTTTCAATGAAGATTTTTTACTTCTCGGATCTACAGAAACGCAAAAATTTGTTTTCTAAGAAAATTGCAATAAAGGTGTGATTGCAGTTGGCAGATAAGAAGATGGCATTTTTATTTGTATTTTAATAACTTATTTATTTGTTTCTATATTTTACAGAGTTAAGAAATTTTTGTTAAAAGGACAAATTTGAATGAATCCAGAATTCATTTAATTATTCCGATAATATTTTGAGACAAAACCGATAAATCAATTGCAATTTCTAAACGCAGTTTTATTAATAAAATGATATCAGCTTATTCAAGTTAATTAAATAAAACTTCATTCATCCCAAACAAATTATTCGCTAATTTTTGGATTTCAAGAATTGCGAAATTTTCGTTCTGAGAAATATGCAATTAAAATTTTCAAAAATGCAGAAATTATTAAGTTTATACGAGCACGAATTTTGGCATCACGACAAGTGAATTTAGATGATACTATCATCAATAATCTAAGTAATTTTCGCAAATTAATTTCTAAAATTTGTCAAAACATTAAAAAGACACTGTAACTTTATTTAATTACTAAGGGACACTATAAAATGCAATTACAAGAGTACGATATTTCCTACGGTGGGCAGTAATGGGTTAAAGCGGTATAATAAAATATAAATGTCAGTAAGTTTGTCTGTTATCGTACCACTCAATCGTAAAAACCTTATCTTGACCTTTCGCAACTTCTGTTTAATCTTGAACACAAAGACTGACGAAAATGGAAAGTATTAAAAGTCACAACGCCTGGATGTTGATGTTTTCCTTTTAAATAAAATTTAGGAAACGATTTTAAGACTAGCGCGTTTACTTTCTGGCGATCGAATTGCGCCTTGCTTCAGTGCTGAATAACCATACGAGAATAACTACTATATTGATAATTCTTTTCTCAATGTACGCAAGTCAATAACATTATTATCTGCGGGAGTGAACACTATCTTTTCTTAACCACACAGTCCCAATGAACTGATTATTGAAAGTGTAATTTATAAAAGTCGTAATTATATTAATGATAAGCTGTTTTTAAAACACCACACTTTCCTTCCTCCTCATACGTCGGAATAAACATGCCAATGTTTGTCACTCTGCTTGTTTATTGGTGTTGAAGCGATAGGTCAACAATGAACATGTTACGTACTGATAGGAGTTTTTTCGAGCCTGGTGAATTCATATTTTTCTTTAAATGCATGTCTTACATACAAGCTCATGCATTTTTAACAATACGAATTTTTATGCTTTTGTTTCATTTGTTTTAGGAAAAATGTACTATATACATATGTATATAAAAACCATTCATATGATTTATAAAAATCCTATTAGATGCATATAAAATTGTAAATTTTTCTAAAATTATATCCTACCTCTGTCCCATAATAATAGTAGCAGGTGAATATTTAAACGGGAATTCAAATGCTACTATTACTACGGGACAGAGGTTGTGTAATTTTCCTCTCTATTTTTTATGTATTTTAAATATTCGAAATTTTTTGTCGGTACTTATGCGAGTAATTATTGGGTCGGTGCATAATTATTAGGCGTTTTTAAATTACCACGTTAAAGAAACGCCTGATAATTATGCACCACCCCAATAGTTTAAAATCTGTTCGAGCTACTCCAGAATAGGTAAAATAAGTAATTGGAATTCACGTGTTTAATTTATTCGTTATAATTTAAAGCTTGAAAATTAAAAAAATATATGTACTGAAACTGATACAACAAAAAATCTCAGGCGATTACAATTCCAATAAATTGTAATTTAATGGGAGAATTTTTTAGACACAGGCATAAAGAGTCGACCATCTTACCTAAATTAGTCATTAATGTTAATAACAATTTATAATAATCGGTCGCTTACGTAACATTAACAGAAGATTTTTTTATTTCATACAAAAGTATGATTGCTTCCAAACTTTTGAACGGTAGAGTATATGTAGGACACGTTTGTGATTTTGGATTTAAAAAAAAAAGAATTCACTTTATTATTTAAGAAGCGTCTTCAGTGACGTCGTCTTTTCCATATTTTCTGCATGACTAAGAGGTGCAGTTTCTATCCCTTTCCTGTCTAATTGTTCAGTCAATATAATGAAGACCATTTTAACCCTTGCACTCTTAAATTAATTTCTAACCAAGTCACAGTTCTTCTTAAAAATGTTTCATGTGGAAATTTTCTTAGGTTTAAAAATCTGTGTTGAAAACGATTGGGTTTGAAGAAATTGGAGAAAAATTACAATTCACATACCTACTTCGTTATTGATACTGATTAAAAGTTTCATCATACTTATTGTTAGAATGATTGAAATGAGTATCATAAAAAAACAACCTTGTTTGTACTGGTTGCAATTTTATAATTTCTTAAACATTTTTCCAACGGAGTATATCATCGTGCTTATCTTGACAACCCGTGCTAGTAATGCAATAAAGTAGCAAACAAAATTGAAATGAATTCCTCGTCGCATTAATTTTCTTTTCACAGAAAAAAAAAATTCTAAACAAAGATATGAAGGATTAAATTGCTTTTTATTTATCCAACCTAACCTTAAATATACTAAGAAAATTGCCTAGAAGTTAATTTTCCTTGGATTAAAAAAACTAAGGACCTGCTTAAAGAAATGTAAGCAAAAAGAAATTTAAATCTAACGAATTTATTCATTTACGCTATCGATCTTTATAATATTTAGCACAGTGAATTTTAACGATTGCAAGTAGTACCTACTTAATTTATTCAGATTTATGCCAGTTTCCCTGCTATACTTCGTACTCGTTTCAACGTTTCTTTGCACTCCAAAAAATTTGCTTTCAATCTAACTGAGATTTGTTGATCCAAGGCATGATTTGCTTTTATGCGACATTTTTTAGCATTTTTCTACATGAACCTTTTTTCCCTATTATAATCCAAGGAAAAACGAAAAAGAAAAACAATCTTCAATTCACGCGAACGGTGAAACCTCGAAATCGCGATTCGTGCAGAGAAAAATGTCGAATTTCATTCCGTTTACAAGGTTGGGGTCTCCGAAGGCAGAACTTGCGTCACATTTGAACCAAAGTTTGCTGACACATTTTATCGGAGTGACTACTTAACACGTTACAATTTTTTAAAGTGGCTAACGGTGGATTACACATTTTCTGACCGTCCGAATTCCCGATTGGAAACGTCATCAAAATTTCGGATCTTTGCAACAGCAGTCGAATCCACCCTGCAGGGACGTTAATTGCATTGCCATCCTCCGGAATGCAATTTGCCGTGAAGGTACCAACGTTGTTGCAATAACTTCGACTTCGCGACCCGAGGAGTTCCTAACTCTATTAATCTGTCCTACATTTGAATTTTTAACGAAGCCGTGAGCTCATGTCAGTATATGCAGAGACTTAACCAAAACAGTTTGATTATCAAGCTTAATTTGCTGCAGCAATAGAATCATTCTCGGCATCGCTAAGCTGACCGGTATGGATCCCTTGCTATGCGCACACTGCTCTTCTGGAGCAAAATACGGACAAAGAGAATGTGAATTTTGAATGAATACTTAATCTCTGCCTGCATACGCATTTATCTTGCGACTTACGTAAGCTATTTGTGTTGTACAAAGAGTCACCTTTGCCGATCGCAAAACAAATTGTTAATCATCGAAATACGGCGTATCTCGTTGTTACGTAAAAAAGACTGAGAAATGTGCATTTGTATTATATATATATGTATTTTACTGACGTGTGGATTTAATAATAAGAACATTACTAGGCTTAAATTTGAATACGGGGGTTAAAGCGTAGATCTCCTTGCTCGCTTCCTTCCTGCGTCTTCTCCTCGTTCTTCCTCGACAGCGTGTTTGTTGTTTATTAAATATATTTGTTGACGAGACTTAGCTCAAGTTTGATTGGAATTATACTTAGTATTGCATGAAGTATAAAATCACATAACGTCGCGTCGCGTCTAAAAATAAAGCGGGCACTCGATAAACACGGGAACCTTTATGTAATGAATGATGAAGAGTGTGTAAAAATTGTTAACGTTGCAATTGCGACGTGTAATGTACTTAGACAGTTGCATCTTATCTCGAAAAGAAGGACATGAGAAAATGACTAATTTGGATGATGGTAGAATTGAATGTCATACGAAAAAAGTTGGGAAAATTATGGAAATTATGTCATTGTTATTATAATGTCTCCTTAGTAATAATGCGTATGTGGAGAATGAAAATTGCGATGAATTTCAATATGAAGCTGAAATGTTTAGAACTGTGCTCGGAATTGCGTCGATTTCTATTTATTAGAAATTTAATTGCCTGAAAAAATTGAAGAAGATTGATTTTCATCGAATTTCATCCGTTGGGGAATTAGTTGCAAGTGCTTTAATTGTAATTGTAAATAAATTTGCGAAAAAACAATTTTTTTTTCTTGCGATCAAATGTCAATAATCAGAAGAAAATTAATTAAAAAAATTATGACAACGCTATTTGTTTCGAAATTAAATTAAATTTCGTTATTATTGCTTTTTTTTTTTAAATAGCAAATTTTTGCTAAATGCATGCTTTTCCTCGAAGCAAAAGAAGCAGGATCCAAAAGGTTGTTGAGAGCAAAAAATTATTTTCTTATTATGCATACATATTCTCTTCGCAAATATGATTTTTACGTTACATCCAACAAACGTTGCCTTTGACTGAGAAAGTGCTTTCTTGATATTGCAAAGGTTTTTCCGCGTTGAAAGAATAATGAAGTGAATAACTATTGAAATTTCAAAAGTTGTTACATAAATCGTACCGCAGCGGCAATCTTTTGTAAGAATACTATAGAAACTAGTATACCTAACTGATTACCTTCAAATTCCTGGCTTACTTATGAATTTCTCTACTATTCCTACAATTCTTGTAACCAAAGCCCACCATGTTACGTCTGAGTCGTTACTTCAGAATTTTGCCTATCGAGAGTCTTCGTTATGTTACAATTTCCACGTTTCTACTTGTAAAAAATTGGAATGGAAAGAAAGTAGAAACCAGTTTATTGCTGCAATGAATTTTTTATCAGTACGATGTAGTTAGTCTGTACTAAGATAAATAATGCAGCAAAATTCGAAAATAAGATACGACGATGATATGAAAATTTCAACCAAATAGGATTTTTATTTCTTCCTTTAAAGTCTTACTTGTCACCTATTCTAAATTAATAATAAGTTTTCCCGAATTATTTGCTTTTTATAAGAATCAAATTTCTCAAGACACGATTTTTATATTTTTTCAATTAATTTTTTTTCTATCGTTAGCTTGAATTGTAAATCTAATTTTTTTGTCTTCCTAGTCTGTAGTAATATAGTATTATTTATTGCATGAAATTTAAAAAGGAAACTGAAATTAAAATTTAACTATCATAAGTTTTTAAAACTAAAAATATCAAATTTCAAAATTCAAATCAATATACTCTTAAAATGCCTTTAACCTTAAATTTGTTTAATTGCTGTTGGACCATTTACGCTTAAAAAATTCAAAAACATTGGAAAAAGAAAAATTAAGCACTTTTTTCCACAATGATGATTAGATATGATAATTTTATTGAGTCTTAACGGTTTTCATATCCATTTTAAGAAATGAAGTTAAGTAATGAAATAAAGTAAGAAGAATGTGCGAATGAAGGTTGAGTAGAAATCAATAAAAAAAAATAATCGGAATTGATTCGATAAGAAAAATAAATTATATAACAATTTAAATTTATATGTATATCCAAGTGTGGTATATATTACGAATACTACGATTATTTTTTCTTCCCTTGTCTCATAAAAAAAAATTCATTAATATTTATGATTATAATAACAAAGTCTTATTGTTTTAACGCGTACGTATCATACGGTTTTCCTGTGTTTTATTTTTCACTTGATTCATAGAATAACATGATAATTTTATAAATACCAATTTTCGTCATTCTTATTATCATTATCATTACGCTTGTTATTCTTGTTCTTATTAATACTATCGTCATAATCATTATAATCGTTTATAAAGGTTTTCTGTTGTGTTGGAGTATTTTTTTTTCAATTTTTCATCATGTGCATACATGTTACTAATTAAACACGATTTAAAGGTTTGCGATAATTTCAAATGAAACTGTGCAATATTGCGTAATGACTGAATCTAGATTTGACTGGTAATAGATGTCACTGCATTACGACACACACACTGCACACACTGCTAAATATATTTAACATTTGCAATTTTTTAATTATCAATATATTTATTTTTTTGAGCCACAATGGGTTTCGTCAAGACCCATCTACATTCCACCAATTTTTTTATGACTTATGGGGTCCCAAAAACGGGTAAAAATTGAAAATTTAAAAATTGGGTTAGGAAATTCATTTCTATGGGTAACTTGCTGCGTAAAATCGATTGCGATTTCCCGATCTGCCTTCGGATAATGACAATGGTGTTTTAAGATTGGTAAGTCGGTCATGGTAAATTGATTTAATTATACTGTTACTGAAATAATCACTATTATTTATTACAGGAATAAAATTCATTTCGAAACTATTGCACGAAAATAGATGGGTACTTTATGGGCACTTAATATTTAGAGGGACGACAATTGTAGAAAGTTACAATAGTATTTTCCGTGATATTTCTCTATACAAGAGTCCTTTGTATGAGAATTCCCTCTGTAATTATAAGTAGAGATATCCCTTTCAATGAAGCCCAAAAGTTCTGCAAGAGATTGCATAAGGTTTCTGTTAGAAGTCTTATGCAATATTATTCCATGCCGATTTTTTTATTCTTTTGACGGACTGAAATCTATCACTGACGTACGAAAACAGAAATAAACCACGAATAACGTAAAACGAATGACAGTGTCATCACTTCAAATGATAGCGAAAATTATTCTCACATTGCGAGATTTCGTTTCTATATTACTAACAATAAGTTACCGCAACCTAGCATTATACTACTTACTTGCATTGCAGCTACTCTTGTAGTAAGTATAATAAAATTAATTATTTTTCGTGGTTTTCTGAAATAATAACTTCATGTCGACAAAAAGAATTTCTTTGGATTCTGATGGAATTTTTATCGAGCAGATTTTAATGGTATAGTAAATTTTACGATAAGTAGAAAAGGATTGTGTTTTAGCAGAGTGGAATGAAAATGTTTAATATTTCTCTATAAATTATAATTCACAGTATAATATAATTTTTTATTCTATTTTCTAGACCATGGTGGATTAGTAAAATTAACTATTTTCAAATTTCCCCCTTTTCTCTGTACGAATTTTAAATAATTGTAAACTGGATTTCTGTCATACCGAAAAAAATAAAAGCATTGATTATTTCAGTTCTAGTTGATCATGAAAGCGGTTGGAATAACTATAAATGTAGCTAAAATTACTAGAGATAAATGGTTGATGCCTTATTTAACTATAGTAATAATTATTATAAATTTTATAAAATATAGTACAAGGTTTATAATATAATTGGTGCTATAAATTTTTTTTCAGTTCACAGGAATTAGAATTCGACTTTGAAAATGATAGAATTTTTTGAAATCATTTCCAAAATATTTAATAACAATTACACGTCTTTGAAAAATATCTAAAAATTCCAGGAATGATCGTGAGTCAGAAACTCTTTGGCAAACAAGAAAATCGCTCGTAATATCATTTACTTATGTGTCCCCTTTCGCCAAAAATGAATTTCCCACTAAAAATACACCTTTTCAATCGGGATACAAAGACGCACGTAAGAAGGTAATTAGGAGAAATCCGTTACGTTCAATTTGTATCCTCTTCCTTTGCAGACGCATTATTTACGAGATTAAATTTCAATCCCATTAGCGGTTACGTTTAAATTTACAATTTTACTTATTTAACGCGATTTACAGCCATTACGTAATACAAATATATATAGTATATAAAAATATAAATTTCCTTAACATAAATTTCTAAGGAATGTAGCGCAGATAAGTAATGAAACCTTAACATTAGTCAACGTCAAACATTATGCACTGCGTGGAACAAAAGAAATGCATATGTATCTTCGCATAAATAAATACATATACCGTTGATGATCTAACTAAGTATGATTTGCTCAATCTTTTATCATACCTCTGCGAAGAAAAAAAGAAATATATCATGGAATCAATTTATAAATGGCGACAAAAGTTATGGTACTTTGAGCAGAAAATATATCAGGTTTTAAATACACACAAGACGTGTGTAATGTGGTATCGCGTAAAGGCACATATAAATACACGTAGAGATACACATTCATACGTGCTACCACACACGCGAGCACACGTTATGTAAAGTTGGGGCTGAGGAAGCACGTGGTGTACTCTTGTAGCACGTGTTTAACCCATTGCACAACACACAACAAGAGAGGAAAATGGAGAAAAAGGCTTATAAAGCAACGTATGGAAATTATTTACTATTGTCTCAGTTTAAATCGTTGACGTGTAGTACAGCAAACTATTAAACGTCTATGCATTGTCGATTTTGTAAAAAGAAAGGAAAAATGATAATTGGCTGATGAAATCACGGAGTTTCGCAAAATGTTACGGGTTACATCACAGCAGAGGTGAATTTCGTATCGCTATAAATTTCTATATTCTAGGAAAGCGCGCGTATACGTGGATTTTTATTGTAAAAAAGACAACAACATATTTTCTATGTATCCCGTGCGCTGAAATATCAATTTGTACGCTTCGAAAATACATTTTCATATAATTCTAGTCTCGCTATAGTTATTTTTGAATCTCCGTAGGTCGATTTTCCGTCTATCTTTGTTCTCCCCGTTTCGCTAATTAATGACAAAGACACATTTTGTTAAACGGGTCAGTGACCGAAGCGATTCTCTTGCCTGCATTCTGCTCATCGTCATTGTCTCTCGAGAAAATTCGAAATAGCGGTTTCTAATTTTTCTACGTTGCGATAAAATGGATATTTAAATAATATCCCGCCGAATCGACGCATCTGTAACACGTTGATGGCCGTTACTAATTTTAGCGAACATTACATAACCGGCCGTTGTGTAATCATTACAAGTTACTGAATATGTAAGCGTTACGGCGATTGTAATAATGAATTCCCAGTGGTGTTAATAATCGTCCATTCTGTTGCTTCTGTTTTATTAGGTACTTATCACTCCTGCCTTTGTTTTTCGTGGCGGGAAAGAGAGAAAATTTTTAAAGGGAGTCGGAATTTTTTCCCTCATTGAAGGGAAACGATTTTCTTTTATGAAGGAGCGCGTGTGAGAGAAGAGGCAGCACACGTATAATTTCTGTGAAATTTGGATAGAGTTTCTGTGTGTGAGAATTTTTGTATTTCCTCTTTTTTTTCGTGACTCTTTCAAATAAGAACTTATAATAGTTCTTTTTTTGGAAAATTGCTGATGCGATATTTTTTTGTACACTAAAATTCGAAATTTTCGGATTTCTAAGAATGATTTTTATAGGTACCATGACTTAGAATGACAAAATTTGCTTCATACAAAGTTACAAGTAAAATTAATTAAATAGCTACACCGGCAATAAGAAAAAAAGGAATTATGGAAATTGTGTGAATTATTACGAAAATTTGAAAAAAAAATGTTTCGAAAAAAGTGGAGACAATTATTAAGTTTTTATGAGTACCGACTACGTATATTTCTTGTAATTTCTTGTTCTTTTACTTTTCCAGCGCAGCTTCATTATTTTCTGTACCAATTTTCATTATTTTGACGTATCCCTTTTTCTCACAATCAATGTGACGCCATTATTATTAAAACACACCGATTTCAAGCAGGATAAAAATTCGCAATTTTTGAGTTGCCCAAAAATTCTTGAAAATTGAAATGAATATATTCTAATGCAACTTTTCAGTTGCCCAAAAATTCCTGAGAGTTGATATTTGCATATTCCAACGTAGAATTGAAAAATCGGCTTCGTGAAAAATTCTGGAAGGTACCGGCACGACGCAGTAAGCAAGAACGGCAGCGTTAGAAGCAATTTCATAAGGATTTATTCAATTACATTTGAGACACATGTACGAGTTTATCCGCATATATAGTAAATATAAAGTCATATACGTTTAGAAAATGTGAATAATATCAAAGTCTTATAGTGGCAAGAATCAGAGCACGGTTTATGTAATCGGAGATTGTGTTAAATGAGTCTCTCTCACCGTAATCGTACCTCGTGAACATGCTGCTCAGTCTCTTCGGTCTCGTAAGCGGTTTTACGATCGTGATCTATCTGTATATAAGCGTACCTCAAAGATCTTCGGGTTATGTCATTAGTGAATAGGACAAAGTAACAAACGTTAAATGGCTAGAATCTCATAACAAAGGCTGAATCATTCTATGGTAGTTTTGACGGTGATGATGATGATGATATTTTACTTGGTTAAGAGATCTCCAGCCTGTTATAATAAATTATAGTACAGTTATGCGTTACATAAATAACTGTCGAATATTGCGTAAATGGAGAATTGGTATTGAAGAAATGTTCGATGTCGTCACAATAAGGAAACATTATGTTATTCATTTTTCCAACATTCAGATTCAAAGTTTAATATATTTATAAGGTCTAACTGTCATCGGTTATGCATAAATTATATTATAAGTACTTGAATTACAAAGTCTGAAATTAGTTAAAATTTGGAATTTTCAGATCTCCAAAATGTAATGTTAGAAAAATGTCGCAGTCTTCAAAAATTTTGCGAATATTCGAGGAACCTTAATTTTTGTACCTTCAAGATGGAAAATCTTCTAATTTTTTTGCATTTTTTGGAATGGCAATTTTTCAACTGGCGTATTTTGAATAATTAGAATTAAATACATATGTATATTTATATAATATTTAAAAGGTACTAAAAAATTTCAGTCGCCGATAAATTAACAAATAATGCACTGGAGGTCATAAAATCTGCATAATTTTTTCATCGTGTCTTGAGCGATTAAAAAAATTTCTTTTTTTATTTAAGAAAATAGAGAAATACCAATTCCGTCACAGAAAATAACTTCTGATGGTTTTCAACCACAGGAAAAATTCTGTCCCTTAGAAAACCATCGTGGAAGTTCTTTCCATTCGTACAAATTTTGAAATTTAATAATTAAACTCCAATTTATTTAATATTTTCACATTTAATATCAAAAAACAATTTGACCAATAATAGCTCTCTTTGAATTTTGCTCTCGCAGTAACCGCGATTCAAGTGATACTACTTTTACTTTTTATCTTATCTCACATTATTAAGTTCTAAATTGCAAATATGTTTTTACCAATAGTAGTTACATCATTCCGAACTTTAATTTTTCTCCACTTTTGAGACGTTATGTAACACCTCTTTTCTTTATTTTTTTCGGAGCGTTGGAACTCGAATTATCTAACATGTAAATGCAACTCGTATGTTTTTTTCACGTTACGCAGTTGCAAATGAAAATAATGAAAATTTATGTATTATGATTCTCTCTCTCTATATATATATATATACACGTATCTACTGTTGATCCACTAATTCTGTGCCTTTGATATTTTTTCTCTGCATAAAACAGAAAATCATTAAATTGCGAATGATTTGGATCGTAATAGTTTACGATCTTGACTATAGCTTATGTACCTACATATCGGCTGTTATATACGTGTAACACTGGAGAACGAACAGAAACGACTGCTAAATTGGATCAGATTACGTAAGTGCCGAGATTGAAGAACCACAACGGGGCAAAGGGAGACAAATTCGTGCGTAGAATTCGCCAATCGATCTACACGCGTAATATAGTTACATTTGCAACATTTATTTTTGTTCTATTCAACTTATGAATTGCGCGCAAGATGTATTTTTGTCAATACCGTTTCTTACTTTCATTATTCAATCATTTATTCTTGCGTCCTATTGATCTTTAAATGGAAAATAACTTATTGTATCGCCGATTTGTCTGCTCGGTAGCATTTTGTGAATAACGGTGTCAATTTCGATGTATCCCTTTCAGGGCGATAATAGCTTCGAATAAACTTTGCCGCATTTATTTTTGTTCTATTCAACTTACGAATTGTACGTAAGATGTATTTTCGTCAATACCGTTTCTTACTTTCATTATTCAATCATTTATTCTTGCATCCTATTGATCTTTAAATGGAAAATAATTTATTGTATCCCTGATTTGTCTGCTCGGTAGCATTTTCTGAAAAACGATATTAATTTCAATATATCCCTTTCGGGGCAATTATAGCCTCGAATAAAATTAATAAAAAAATTACAATCGCGCTGAAAATAATGAAGGCACGAATTATTAAATTTCTGGTTACTAGAAATGTATAGTCGATGCCATATTTAACTATAGCAATGGTTGAAATTACCATAAATTTTTTTCAAAATGAAAAAAAAAATAAGTTACTCCCTTATAATTATACCATTACATTAAAAAAAATCAATAGTAATTTTAATTATTTCTGGAGTCGAATAAGACATCAACCATATATTTCTAGTAATTTTAACTACATTAATTGTTATTCCAACTACTTTTATGATTAAGTCAAATACAAGCTAAATAATTAGTGTCTTTATTTTTTTCGATGTAGAAGTTAAATTTACATCCAATAAATAATCAAATTTTGCCAACTACAAAAATGGTTTATTCGTAGAAGAAAAGGGTTGGAATTATGCAAACTTGTATTGCTATACAATGAAACTTACGAGAGACCGAACTTGTAAGCGTGGGAACCAAATGCTCTGTGTACTTATTATGAATAATTCGTCCAATTAGTCTGCAAGGAAAGGAAAGATCATTACGCCAGAGGGTTTTGAGATCACATTGTCGAGCCGAAGAAGAATTTTTTTTAAATGAGACGTTCCTTTGAAACTGTTTTAATTTTCTAATTAGGAGGAAGAAAACTTCTCGAGAAACTTTAAATTGTATCCGATAACGAGCATTGTCTCCAATAAGTGAAGAGTCTTTCAAATTTGTGCCATTCCACCAATTCTGAACTGGTATATCGGGCTTGAATATTGATTCTGAATGGATTATGTAACTACTTGGCGTTCTTGCTCGAGGGTAAGTCAAACATAGCAAATTTTTCGAGGAAAAGCTTTCATAACTATCATTATGTATTATGGATATTTATGAATAATTTGTGTGTCAAAAATCAACCCTTAACAATCAGCGTGGGGTCTTTCGACCTTTGAAAAAAAAAGAAATTATTTTTTTAACAACCTTGCTACGAATTTATGAAAATAAAAAATTATTTTTAAACATTTTTTGTGTGTGTCAAAAATTAAACCTTGAATTTATGTATCAAAAATAACCCTTAACAGTCAGCGTGGGGTCTTTCGACCTTTGAAAAAAAAAAGAAATTATTTTTTTAACGACCCTGCTACGAATTTATGAAAAAAAAAATGTTTAAAAATAATTTTGTTTTCAAAAAAAACCCTTAGAATCTTCTAGTATACACCTAAAATTAATATCATGAATTTCTACAGAATTTTTGCAACAGTTGAGATAACCGAAAACATCACAAGACCCCAAAGACCCCATATTGACTGTCAACTAATTTGTAGGAACTAACCGTTAAACTAATTTGCAGGATTTCGCTCCAAACTTCACATTCTAGTTCTGTAATATCGATTACATTTTTGCAGTTCCAATTAGCACTATTTTCGATATGCACATTCCTCTGGCCGATTTTAAGGAAGCAGCCGTGACAAGGTAGAAAAACAATCTTATCTACCGTTATTCGGAGTCTTCTTTTCTCTAAAAATAGTATCTTTAACTATAAAGTAGCTACAGGTGGCTTCCAAGCCATTTGGTACCACATACACAATGTGTAATGTTACAGGCGTTACAAAAGTCGCGAAAAATTTTACAGCAGCTATATTCTTGTCCGAAATTATAATTTATGAGTACGTTAATCCCTGCAAAATTCCGGTGACATCATTAATACAATTATGGTGTTGAAGAAAAAAAAAAAGAATATTAAATCCTAGAGTCTGTGGAATAATGAACGGATGAAATCTCGTTACTCACAGACAGTCTCTAATTTTAACGTCACAGTGTTTCCCTACTAATGATAGCATTTTACGAGCACGTTTACATCGCCATAAAATAAATGTATATAACACACTGGTACCCACATACAATTTTTTTTTCGCTCCATAGGTCCCCCGTGTAACGTTGGGGGAGAGTATCACTTATATTTAAAAGAACTCAGGCGTTAGGAGAAAGGCACGTACTTTTTTGGTTGGCCATGACCCGTTTCGTACTCTTACATAATCCTTTGCTACGGTTTTAGTCTTTCTATCTCCCTCTTTCTCTTTTGGTGCAGTTGCTTGCTCGTGTGAAACATGTGTTACCATAAAAATGCATGCCGATGAATGCACGCACGTTGCACGCGAGTTGAGGAACGGACAACGTATCCAGACAAGGTCACTTTTGAGATGCAGCGAATCAAAAGCTTTTATCGTGATATATCATTTTTTTTTTATTAATTTCATCATCAACTTAATGATAACCCGAAGGCGGTAAAATGATTTTACAAATTTTTGGCTGGATGCAAGGTCTAACCCTCGGCTGATTTACTAGGGTTTGAGACGCCAAAGCCTATTTCAGGTCCAACTTAATTATTTTTATTCTACTTATAATTCAAAATCGATTCATTTTAATTGTTAATTAATTAATAATTAATTAAATGAAGGTGAATTATTATCTTTAATCGCTTGTTTAACCACAAACGCTGACAAAAATTTTTATTATATATATTTTTCTGATTAATTAAGTTAATATCTGATAGAAAATTTCTCCGTGAAAGCTGCTGTTATCAATACAGGAACTTTTTTATCTCTATTCATTTTTAGGCTGAGGTGAGATTTATAATTAAAGCTCCAGCAGTGGAACATAAAGTCGTGACTGGCATGTCGAAATCATACAACTTTTCACATAAAAAAGGTAACTTTATCGTTTCTATCGTGTCAACAACAGCCTCCGGAATCGATGTATTCGTTGCGAAAGTAAAACTTAGATCTAATTTGGAACTTTTAACGTCACCAGGCGCATGAGGTCAGACTCCTGATCTTCGCGTTGCGTGGCCAAACCATACCAGGACAGTTTAAAAAAATCTATGATTTTTTGACATTGCTGTAAATTTGGGATAAAGGGCAGAGTAAAAATCCGAGTCGAAATTATTACAGTTGGAAAGAAATACAACACATTTGTATGTTTCAGCACGGAAACTGTTTTATGAAAGCATTGCATAAGATCTGCGTTGTATCAAAGGAAATGCTGTACGTAAAAGCGAAGCCGAATGTAGAAATTCGTATTTCAAAATTTTTTTTACGACTTTTTTTGCGCTTACATTTAAAATTTTTCACGTTTCGGGAAAAGTTATTTACGTAATATTATTCGAAATTGAAATAAAATTAAGAAATGAAATCCTGAAAAATGTTCGGTGATAATTCAATATTAACATTTCTAATATTATTAAAATATCTGGTGGGATGTTTGGTTAATTAGGTTACGCAACAATTAATAATCCCTCCGAATAACAGAGGATTACGTGGTAAATAAAATAAATCTCTGAAATTTCAGAATCGCTTCCTAATGTCAAATTACCAGGGATCGTTTCTGAAACCGCATCTTCGTCCGCTTATCTCACTTCCCTGCGTGGTGCAACAGCCGTAACGTTATCAAACTTTACGCTCAACGTAATGTATATAAATTATGTAAAGACTCCGCAAAGAATCTCGGTACCATGGAGCTATGAAATTAGAAAATATACGCGTTTTTTTATATCCCAGTGGAAAAAGTGGCTTTGTCTCTTCATTTGCAAGAGGCTCCAACAAAGAGAATACCGTGTATGTACTACGTAGGCATGTAAGAAAGAAACGGTAAGTTGTAAGTAATAAAAGTATACATAGGCACATGTATGTGGGTTCTGCGGTATTTTTTCTACATTTCCTCGAGCACATAAGACTGCGCGGTTGAAAGGGAACGAGAAAGAGAAATATACACGGCAAACCTGGGTGAGCGAGAACCAGCCCTGCCCCATTCCGCTTATTTCTATTTCATAACTATTCTGTTCTCGGTTAGGGTATGTCTACATATTGTTGGATTAGAAACACGTATAACCTTTCATGCGCATTTTCTATTGTCGGGTGGCTGGAGTGACGAAATCACCCATGCTTTTGCACCGGCTTACGTGCACACATTTGCCGGAGAACGTAGATAATCGTATACGTACACTAGAGACAACAATTATTTCTTACCGGCAACGAGATTGAATGCTTACATTGCACCGTGCAATTAAAATCATAGAAACATTTCTTTCAGCATTCTCCGATTGCAAATCTTTCAGACCTTTTCGAGCAGGATCAATTTTTAACGTTTAAATCATGTATGCAATACATTTTTCAATATTAGCAACGAATTTTCAGGAAATTGCGAAAATATTAACATTAATTAAAATTTGAATGTCAGGTTTAAAAAAAAATAGTATCTAAGATGAAAAATTATTTCTTTGCGGTGACAATTTTTTCGTAATATTCGAAAATTTCGCTCCAACCTTTTTAGGCCTCAAACGAAAAATCGTATTTGCGATAAAAAAATTATTTTTCAACGATACAAATTTTTGTGATATTCGAAAATTTCGTTTTAAGGATCTCGAGTGTGAGAAAATAATATCGTAACTGTAATAAAACATTATTTCTCGACGGTGAAAATTTGTGTAACATTCGAAAATTTCGCAATATTCCATTTACTATCACCCACAGGTTGCATCATCCTAATTCAGTGGAAACGAGTGTTGGGGCGTTCAAATATCTACAGGCACAATTAGTGAAATAAATGTGTGTAGCACAAGGTTATATAATTAACGAAGGTAGGGAAAATAAAATAGAAATTACCATTTCTTCTCAAACGTTTCGACCTTCGTGCAGAAAATTAGTATATAAATTTTTATTACACCGGCATTTGTCGCACCCGCTTCGGGTGTGCCACATTTTGATCGCACTTCATTCCTTTGCGAAGGTCACCCGCAAATTTTTTAACCCGTAATTACTCGTACTCGATTATTTTTTTTATTTACGATAATTCGAAAGCTCGGAATGCGAAATGCTCTCGTCGTTTATAGTAACGAGTTACGTTAAAAACCAAGTAGCCATTGTTTTTGACGGTCAAGGCTCTGGTTATTACGGAGAAAATCTAGAAGGAATGTACCCATCATAATGGAAATGATGATACCTAAGCGTACCTTTCATTACGTTTATATCCGTTACGTTAACGTAGTTCAGCGTGACGGAATATAGTTGCTCTTGCGAATAATCTATTTAATACTATAAGCTGGGTACTATATGAATCTATTTAAGTCTGTCACGTAACTTTCGGTTGAAGCATTAAGTAACGATTGCCTTGGTTTTACGTGTCTCTTACGGGAGGTAGACAGTCGTAACATGATCGCTATTCATTAATCGTTTACATGCTAACTTACACAAATAACAATATTACTACTATTTCCGTCAATGTGCCCGAGAATTCTTGGTACAGTTACGATTCCTTTAATTTAACTAGTGAACCCTTACGGTTTTTATGAATTGAATGTTTTTTTTTTAACCCTTAGCCACCCGACGTGTATTCCAGATACACTACCACCCGACGTCGGTCATAGAGACCGCTTGCATATTTTAAATTTTATATAAAAGTACGTTAACACTTTGACGACCGTGTTAAATTTACATGACTCCCTATTCGCGCCGCGTGGGTCGCAATGGTATACACTATTGCAGGTATAGTAATAGGTGCGGCGTGAACGGTTGGCTAAGAAAGTTACGCGGCCGGCAAAGTGTTAAAATATTGCAATAAATTAAAATCACGTCTTTGTTTTCATTATATTTTTATTCGTAATAGAACTTCAAACTCTGAAACATTATGCTTAAAGATATGAAAAATCAACACTTAATAAAAGTTTGTTCAGGAAAAAAAAAATTAAAAACAAATCCTCGAGAGTCTCCGAGACCGACGTCAGGTGGTTAAGGGTAAAATACTGTATTTGAAAGAAAATCGTTCAATTCCCCCCCAAAAAAATTGCGATCGATAACGTAGATTCATTAATAGTTTTCGATTTTTTTAGTTAATAATTATATGGAGAGTTCCACTTTCGTATGCGAACTATAGTTTTAGGCAGAAAAAGGAATTCTGATTTCTCAAAACCAATTTACTACGAAATTAATGACCGTAAGTTGAGGCAATTAAGGCACTTTACTTTCAACAACCTTTTTATCTCCGCTGCAGCCACGGCGTCCCCATCCATTGACGCGCTTTTATGCAACCACAACAGTCTTTTTGTACCAAATTTTCAGAAATGATGTACTTCAGGAACACTGGTGGCTATATGTATATACATTACATGACATTATATAAAATTTTCAATTAAATCTTAACGGATTTCGGGCTATTTACGAGGCAGGATTTCGCACAAATGCATACAAACTGGGGAACCTCATTAATGCGAAACAAAGGGTCGGGTAAATTTTCAATCACACTCGAGTAACCTGTAAGTGTCATAATTCCCACTTTTCACCGCATTTTCAGGAGTTAAGTGGTATTTTATAAGCTTATGTGACATTGGAATGGGGTTATTCTGATTTCAACGTGACGAAAAGATAACGTAATATTTGAATAATTAATGAGAATTCATCCAGCATTTTTAAAAATATATGCTGCATTTTTGCACCACGAGTCTAAGGCGATTATTATATTTTCGGGTTTATTCTTTCACCTTTTATAATTTAAAAGTACATTTGCAAGAATATAATATTGGAATTCGTTTTTAATTATTTAAAAAAAATAATAAGTTTTATTAAAAATAATAAAAAAAGTCACTAACAGCAATGAATTGGTACTAGTCACATTAATGTAAATTTAATTACTCGAGTGATTGTGAGTAACCATTATTTAGGCGTTTTGACACTGAATATCGCTATAGACTAAATATAGTTCCATTATTGTAAATTGATAGTTTTTAATAAAAAATTGACGCGTGCAACGAAACTGCAGAGAATAAGCACAATAGTTTATTACTAGATGAGTAGTAATATTTTTCCCTGAAGATAGAATGAATAGGTCAGCCGATGCTTGTGAATAATTATCATACGCTTATATATTTATTCGTTACGAGATTTTTTCCCATTCATTAAGACAATTTTTTATGCATTATTAAAATATTCTTTTTTTTTTCTTACACATTATTCAAATTACTTGTACATGATTACATACTCAAAGGTATTTACAAATGATTTCTCACTTTACGTTTCTGTAAAAAAAAAAATAATAAGGGCACAAAATTTTCAATTTCTAATAGATTTAATTACGAAAGCAGTCGGAATAATAATAAACGTCGTTACAATTATTAGAAATATGTAGCCATATTTAACTAATGTGGCTACATTTAGCATTTAATGACTAATATTTAAAATATAGCAACAAATAGTTAGAATTACTTAATACTATACTATACTAAATTACTATTATACACTGTTTTCAATGCACAGACATTATTGTTTTTTTAAAAATTGCATTTGCCAACGTATATTTTCACGTAAAGTCCTAAATGGAAAAGTAACTTGGTTGCGTAATTATTTTGCTAAATTCCCACTACGTCGAGTTACAAATAATCTTGTCGGTGAGATTTTTTTTCCCTTCTTGTGTAAATAACGTTACGTACGGAGAAAGAGCGATAAGTAAGTGAAGACAGTTTGACAATGTTCTAGTTGCCTTATAAATTGGTATTGTAGTATGTAATACAGTTTAGAATGTGTGTATTTCAATGGCGGCAAATATAAGACGTGAAAGTATCGGTTGCTTACCAGCTTATTTCTTGCTTACATAATATCAGCAGTATGTAGGTGTAACGCGCTTTAAAATATAGGTACATATTGTGTTCTCATATTGAAGGTAGGCGTATGGAGCGGCAAACCGATAAAAATGATGGGCCACGTCGCGTGCCAACGATTCGATCGACAGTTTCGCAGCAAGTAGCCGCTGACGCCGAGGTAGTCGAACGTTACCTAATCAGTCTTCGTTATTATCCTCTTTCAATTTACCATTTTTCGCCTTCTTCCGTTACGTATCGAATTCGAAAATGAATTCACCGGCAGAATGTATTCACTGCATCGTGGTAGCAACGCATCGAAGGAAAGAAAAACTATTTCTATGCAAAAATTATGCAACGCCGAGACTGAAAACTGCGAAATTTAGGGAAACGTAATCATGTAAAAATTTATATTTTTTTTTGTTATTTTTAAATTGCACCGAAAGAATAATAAGAAAAGTTGGTTGATTTTCACTATGAAGTTTATTTTAAAAGAAATGGAAACCTAACGAAACCGGTTGTAAATTGTGACGTTATTAGACTTCGGTGATATCCTGAGGACAGTTTCCAAATCCTTGAATTCTGAAAGGTCCTTGAATCTCAAGTTTTCAATTCCAGGTCTCCTTGACGAGCGATTTGGGCGTAAAAATGAATAAGTAGGAAACCCATATTAAGTAACAAATAAAAAAGAAATAAAGTAATTTCCATGCAAAAAAATTATACGTATCGACGATTTTTATAAATAGATGTTTCTTGTTGCGAAGATAAGTTTCTATGATTCATGTTTCTGTGTGTTATAGCAAAAGTGGGTGATATTTGTGTAGAATTATTGTTTTTATTGTGTGTAGGTATAGTATTTATTTTTATGTATAAAATTAAATCTTTTTCGCGTAATTTTTGAACAAAATCGATTTGAAGTGCTCATTATCAAAAAGCATAATAATGATAATGATAATAATAATAATGATAATAATAACAATAATAATAATATTAATATTAATATTAATATTAATATTAATAATAATAATAATAATAATAACAATAACAATAATGATAATACTAAAATAAATTTATTTACAGGTATAATCGTGACGAGTCGAAATTTCGTGAACTTTTTATAAATTCTATGATAATTATTCGAAGATTTCGATAGTTGAATTTTCCAACAAATTAACACTTTACTGGCCGCATATTTACGCAGTCAAACGTCGCCAGGGACCGGCAGTATTTTTGAAGGATTAATTAAAAAAAAGCTTTATGTAAATTTACGAAATAATTCAACGTGTGCGAATAAACACTTAAAACGAAAAAAAACAACAACATCAAGAACAATACATTTAATACAACAATTTCAACTTTTGCGCCCATTAATCATCACCCAGAAAGTGTGGTACCGGCCAATAACTTTCGGTGGTAGCATCGCACACATGTTGTGCGATCGGCCGCTAACAGTCGTTCCGACCATCGCACACATGTTGTGCGAGCGGCCAGTAAAGTGTTAATAGCAATGTTTTTAACACCTTTCGTTTCTTTGGAAACGAAAGGTGTTAAATCAAATTTTGTTATTTTTGCATTCATACTAAAAAACTTAGGTAACTGTTCTAGTAATTTAAGAACGTACGATTATTAGAATGAGATAATTATACGCGATAAAGGACATGTGTATATATATTGATCGTCTTCATTAACTCGTTTGTTACACAACGATCTACAACTATTGCCAAACAATAGATTATGTTGCTGCTGCGTCGGGCCGCGACGACGCTTAACGTTACGTTGGTAGGGATTGTATCTTATGCAAGCGTTACATACATTTGGTTACATTATTGCTATTACGTAAGGTGGATTATGAGAAGAGCGAACTATGTATAAGAAGAAGAAGAGAAAAAATATCAAGTATACATATTATATTGTATCTTATATTTTTTTATTGCATTAGTATCAAACTGATATGCGTATACGTATTTATGCTTGCTCATATATATAGATATATATCGAAGTATGTGTATTCCATATACAAGCAATCGCTCTCTAGAGGGTTGATTATTACACTCCTCCTGTTTCGTTTCTTTAAACTAGTTTTGCAAGCAGTGGGATCGATTCACGTAAGATCTGGAACGTGAATTCTCCAATCGCAATTCTTGTGTTTTCTCATGACTTCAGTCCTTTTTAGATCCTTTTTTTTTACTGTACTTTATTTGGTATTACGTTAAAGCATAACTTGGCAAATCCAACCACCCACGCTTTCGTAGTGACCTGATTTCAGCGAATTATGTCATAAACAGTCGGAAGTGTCTCCAAACTTTGCTAAACAATTTTCGAAAAGAACCTCCTTAAATATCTGATGTTTATTTCGAAACTGGAGAAGTACCGAGATGGTTTTCAGAAAAAATTTCCATAAATCAACGAATTTTACGGAATTCATTTGAAACAATTGAAGACGTATTTAACTTATCTCTAAAAATTTCGGAGACATTTTTAATATTATTTTATGAAAACAATGACGAGAAGGTGTATTTTCGAAAATTTCAGTTTCTAAAGTGTGTGTGTTTTTTATAACCACTTATGAGTAATTTGTTTATATTTAGTAGATTAATTTATAATTAGTAATTAATTTTTTTACAGTAAATTATATAAAGTTCTGTTTTTCTTGAAAAGAATTCTGAAATTTTACTTTGTCATCTTTTTAGAAATACGTAGAATCTCGTAAGAAATGGTTAGGAGCGAACATCTCTCACTCTGAGAAGGGAATAATAAAAACTATTTAAAGAATAGTAGGACTATGTGAGATTTTAAAACAGATTACGAGTATCAAATATATAGTTCGGATGAGAATATAGGACTTTCGAAATTTCTCACTCATCTTATATTTCTAAATAAAAACTTTTTTCAAATTCTATAAAGTTCTGAAGTCACTCAAATTTTCAAGTGACATCGTGAAAATTAAATCAGTCGAAAATAATATTTTTGTTCCATATAATGTCAAGCGAATAAGATGCACTTGTTTTATTACCTTCAATTACAATAAGAAAAATAGAAAATACTGGATGTTCAGAAAAAACCAACAATTATAATTTTAATTTTATACTAAGCGTTTATTATTTTACCTATTATTTTCTTACAATTTCACATAAATTTGGTAATTTGGGACTTTTACTATTTTTGTATGCGATTTCATTGCCATTTGCAATGAGATATGATGTCTTTATTATTTCCGTAACAAATTCAGAAAAATTCAAAATTTATTAGCGAATGCAGAATCTTAAGAATCTTAAGAAACGATTCGATCTCATATATTGTCAAAATTTCTATTTAATGCGATCACGTTGTCCGACGGAACAAGCTTAAAATTTGACGTTAAATAAATTTACCTATTTGCATACGAAATGCTTAGTGCAAGAAATTCCCACTTATCTTATCTTTCTCAAAACTCGCGTGGCTTTGGTAAACAGTTTAATTTTACATAACGCAGGATGACTTTACTTTACTTTGTCAAGCGAGTTTCGCCGTTTTTATATTACGAATCCCGCAGTCAGTCTGCAAACAATTAATGCAGGCAACGATGAGCCCGTTTCCGTGCTTTACGACAGGATTGAGAGCCGTTCGTAGCTGCAAATTGCTTGCATAAATTTAGGGTTGCGATCACTGCGAGTTATGCCATCGCACCTGCCAAGGCATCAGGTCAAACTGTAGTTAATGGCAGCAACCTGACGAAATGGTTTGCATAATCGAACTCGCTGGGTGCAATGTTTGCTTTGGTTCTGAAATATGGAGTTCAGTTTTTACACGTGAAGCCTCGCGCTGCACTTGCACGTTTCTGCATCGGTTCATATTAGTCGTCATTTTTTTTTAAAACCTTCTTTCCCTATTATGGTTGCATATGAGAGGCGATTCGAGAAAATTAGTTCACAAGAGAAATTAATCGATGCGAAACTGAATGGCATGCTAACAAGCAGTCAACAGCAGCATCAACTGCTTGATGATATTCCCTCATTGCCAAATTACTGAGCTGATTACGCATCGCTATCTTGTCGCGCTTTGGTTAAAATTGGGATGTCTGTTATATATTCGGCTTCTGACTTACGCGTTTTAAGATATGATAAGTAATTACGTAGATCTGTTTCATCTGGAATGGCAACTGATTTTGAAACCACCCTGTTAATAAATAACACCCAATACGTAACGTCCGTGGGTCGAGGGTTCGAAACGGCATCCCCAGATTCACTGGAAGTGATAATTACTATTTTCTGTATAGGATGTTTCCCTCGAGTTGATCATCTAAACTCGTACACGGTTTGTCATACGGAAAAACGTTGGAATAAAAAATTGTTGGGTCCCAAAAGTTAAAGAAAAAATGGACATTGTTTCGAAGGTCATTATAAAATAAAATTAATTTTTTGTTTAATGGAATTCTTTATTTCTTTTATTGCAGAATATTCTCTGCGCGAAAATAATAATAAATAACTTTTATATGAAACTTTTTTTCGGATCTTATTTTTCTGAGGCGTTCAGAGAAATTATTACAATAATAATTTTTCAATAAGTTTGTGATTTTTTTCTTTGAGTTTTTAAAACTATTATTTTATATTAGTAAAAGTATTACTAAGAAAAACAATCTTTGTCGCTTGCAATATCCAAAATGGAGAGAAATTCAAAAATATATATTTTATAGAAATCCATAGTTTCAATATCACAAAAATAAATTGCAAAAAACATAAATGATTGAAAAATATATATTTCTATTACGTTCTATCCAATTTTTGTGAAACTCCACTCGTTATTATCGCTGCTAGATTCAGGAGTTGGAAAGGCGGTGATGGCTCGTACGTTTTGGTGAATTATAAGACCGGATGGTGTTGCAGATATGACCATATCAAGCGGAGTAACTCGAGAAGACTTGCACCTGTAAAAAGAAATGACATCCTTTCAGTAATCACAGAATGGAAAATGCAATTTTGAGAAGTCGTTGCATAATGAAGTATAACTTCATAAACTGTCTGTAATAATTATTCCAAAATTTATTGACAAATTGCTAAAGATTATTCATCAATGAACTTATAATAATAAGTTACTATGTACTTATACTGCATTTCCAAATTGCAGTCGAAATAACTAAACATTTGACAAAGCATTTTCGGAGTGTCCAAAAGATTTTCGGAAATCGAAAATGATTGGTAAAAAAAATTAGTAAATTAGTAAATTAGGAAAATTAGTAAATCGAATCGCAAAAACTTGATGACGTCATACTGTTGGAGCAGTAATCTACAATTGTCTCAGTTCCGATTGATAATAACTGACGATTCTAAAAATTGGGACAATTTTGCTCAAATTTCTTTAAATATCGTCCCCAGGAAAAATTCGCAAATGTCACTTGCTCCGTTGGGACTTGGGTCAGACTCTTACCCGTGGTAATGAGGTTGTAATCGAGTCCTCCTTGAAATCGAGATCGATTTGTGATTTTCTCAGGCGATGGGAGGTAGCAAATATTCGAATTGTGGTTCGAGTGTTCAAGGAAATGGTATTTTTAGGCATTCAAATGACTGCTATTACTAGGAAAATAAATTTCGTGGCTTATGTAACGCCGCTCCGGCAGCTTAAAGTTACCACTTTTTTTTTGCAATGTAGTCAAAAAAAGAGAGAAACAAGAATTACTTAGTAAAATTGGTTGATTGTAAGTTAAGAGCCGAGTTCATTACGAAACGTGTCTTCTTGCCGAGTGTGTGGCGAGGAGGGTCACATAAGCATCGAGCGTAAGAGCTCGGTTACATGAGCGTGTAAATATTTCCCTTACGTTTACGGTGCGCTCGGTGCCTCAAACCTCGAATATTACATAAGCGCTGCTGTTTGACGTTTATGTAACACTCCAGCCGGACTATAGAGGGCACAAAGTAGCTGCCAAATGTTGCACACACACATGCGATTCTTCATAATGCCTCGAATCAATTGGTGCGACTTTTTTTATTCCGATTTTCATAAAAATATCTCGACTTCGGGGAGTCCGCAACCCCGAAGATTTTTTCCCCTGCCACGTGAATGCAAATGCAACGAAAGAGCAGAGAATTTTGTCGAGATTACGAGAAATTAACACTTCAGGGAATTCCTCCTTCCTCGAAGAGATAGCAAAAGTTTGTGATACGATCGACTCCCAGGGAATGAGATAACGCTTGCAACGATAGGAGTGCGACTTATTATTATCTTTCCACGTAATTCGAGTGCCAGTTTCCAAGCCGATAATTTCATGCAGCCGGCGCAATCGGTAGCGTGATTGATTGGGGAAAAAGTTGGCTAATTACTCTAGATCTGGGTAATCGCTACCGCGCGAGTGTATTCCTAAATTATTAACCATCGCACTGCCGCGTATGCACTGAAAAAAATGTATAGTAATTCTAACTATTGTCGTGGTTAAATATGGTACCAATAATATATTTCTAGTAATTCTAACTAAATTTATGGTTAATCTAGTTATTTTCATGATTGAGTCAACTACTAATTATATAATTAGTGCCTTCATTTTTTGTCGGCTGCTGATTTTTCGAGAAAAAAAAACTTATGCATCAATTTGGGACAATATTCCCTTTTTTCTCAGCCCAAGAGATTGATCTCAATTTTTTCATTTTCTTTCAAGAAAACTGTAAACGTAACCGATAGAAAATCGGTCCTCGGCCAATTCTACCAGCACGTGTTCTACCAGCTATCGGAAGACCCCTCTACCCTTATATTTACTTAGAGCCGAGTAAATATAACCGAGCTTCTTTTAAAACTATGTTTTCGCACCCAGGAGACGCGGAAACATCGATCATAAATGAAACGATGACAAGCAAATAGTTCTCGCCGATTGCTATTCGACGTCTACCGATCCAACAGTCTGTGAAAATTGGAATAGAAGCGTGGAGATTTAGATTAATATAATTTTTCCTCCCCTCGAATATTTTTAACTGACATATCAAGCTTGCATTGGGGTCAGTTTGCTTCATAACTGAAATATAATTTATTTACCGCACGTAACGATTTTTGCAGACCACACGTACGTCGAGAGATTACGTGTAGATCACTATACTTATAGTTTTTTTTTAAAATCAGAATGTAAATAACAGTATCTAATTTATGAATGAACTCTGAACCGATTACCTGATTCAGATATTTCCCGATTACAATGTTTGTTTATTTACGAAGTTCACTTGATAACATTTACGCGCTGAAGAGAATTATTTAAGATTTATCACTTTCAAAAAAATACGCAAGTATATAATTTTTTAATAATGTATATTTTTTAATAATATTGTTTAAAATAAGCAACCATATATATTTCTTAATAATATGGTTTTTTAAGTAAATGGTGTAATGAAAAAAAAGTTGATAAAATAACTACTGACATACTTAAATTTTTTTACTGTAAAAGTTCGGAACAACAAATTTTGATAAATCGAATATTTAATCGCAATAACTTTTTTTTAGGAAAGAGTTATATTATAGAAGCTACTAATAATAATTGTACCTTATACAATTGTTGGGATGCAATAAAACTGTTGTTGCGATAATGCTGTTTTTTTATAATACTTTTGGTAATTCTTTGTATAAATCTCTAGTACAAGAATATTCTTACGTTTCTGAAGGAATAATTAATTGGCAAAAAAGGTAAATGCTAATGGTGTGATATTTCAAAAAAACCACCTTTTAGTATATGGAAACGTACTTTTCTCTAAGTAAGCTTCTCACTAATAGATATTGAGAAATAGAATTTGTAAACAAACTGGTTTATGGTGACATTATTATTGCAAACGTAATTATAATAGCTAACGCTAGCAAAATAACAAATTACGCATAACAATGATAAAAATTACAAGAAAGTTTCTAATCATTGATGCCTAATTTATGTTAAATATTAACTTTTTATAAATATTTACCACTGCTTTAGTTAATTCCACTACTTTACCTCAAGACTGCAAGTTCATTATTTTTTTATTATTTCAACGAATTTTTCTTCCTTAGCATTTCACAACAATTTTTTGTCCCTGTACGTTAATCATTTATTACACGAGAGGGTTGACAAATGTAGCTGTTGCCTTATAGATTATACATGGAGCTACGATGGCAGGAGGTAAGGACGGTTGTCTTCTTACAGGCGCCAAAGATTGCTTAGCCGGACAAGGAACGTTCTAAGTAGAAAGCTCCTTTTTTAGTCCTCCTGCTTTGTCCCGCGTACCTACATGGCAATGCATATTTGATCCCTATAATACAGTTTTAATTTTCGGGGACCATTCCTAGAATATCCCTTTACGTTTAATCGACTTGAAAAACCATTCCCCAGTGTGCCATTCATAGGTTTTATGTGTGGAATTCTAAAGCCGAAAGTAGGGAGACTTTTCTATTTTTCTCCAGGGTAATTCAAAAACTCCTTTGGTAGATTCTACGAATTTCATTCTTAACAAAATCCACGATAGATGAAGTACCATTTTTCGAAATAGATAGGGACCATTGCTTTCTATAGCCTTAAGTTACTTTCCTCTAATAGCGGAATATAAAACGCGTATAAAATTAGGTAATACGTCATTGATAAATTTTATGCCAACAATAAACGTCAATAAAAAAAACGCTGGCACTTTTAGAATATACCCCAGTAGAAAGCTTCGCCGTTTCTTCACTCGTACTATCCAGGGACTGCAGCACTTTACAATTGGGTGTTGTATGAAACGGTATTTCTACTGTTGTTTAAGAAGTACTCTGCTGTGCAGTGAAAATCTCGTAGTTCACAGTACGTAGTCAGATTTTCCTCGATAATATAGGTACCTGCAACACGTTCTTCCCTTAAAAGCAGTTTTTTTGGGGGATAACACTGACTTAAAACTAAAAAAATTTGGACTAATTCGGATTTTGATAAATTGCTAATTTTTGAAATTAAGAATAAATTGGATTTTTCGCTTTACAAAGAATCGCAATTTTTAATTCAATCTGTAGGAAACATAAACTTTATTGTTAAAGGATTTTTGAATTATTTAAAAAAATTACAAAAAATTTTTATTACATAAAGAAATTTATTACAAAAAATTGAATTTCAGTTGCCGTAAAATAATTAAACTTTTGTGGGATTTAAAAAAAATTACAAGAAATTTACTTTGAGATATATTAAAATTATTAGAATTCAGTTTACTTGGAATAATTCATATCGAGCACAAATTTTGCAAATTATTGTTTTAACAACTAGGGGAGAGCTGTCGTATTAATTTTCAAATTAAAATTCGATGGAAAATTTCAAATAAAAAAACTGATCTAATTTTTCAAACAAAAGGATCCAGTAAATTTCCTAGTATTATGAAGATTTAGGAGACAAAAGTGAGTTCGTGACATAACAAAAAAAGAATGTTGTCCCCTAAAAGTTTTTTTTTTCACATAAGGGTTGTAACTACTACGCTTTCACTACGTCCGGAAATAACGACCCCCATGAACTTCGGGAAGTAACTTTCTACACATACCTGCAAACGAAGTTACAATCTAGTGTCTCAAAAACCTCTTCTTGACAGGGTTGAAGTACAAATTGTGTAAAAAGTTTTTTCTCTTTTTTTTGTCCATACAACTGTAAAGGGTTGAGATTTATTGTACAACCCTTCGGCAACATTTCATTGTTCTCTTCTCATCTTTTATACATGATTTGACAAAAGGGAACGACTGAAACAATAGCATACTCGTTCTACTTTTATTCTTGTTATTACGTACGAAAGAAGAGGGTTGCTGAGTTGCCAGGTATACCTGCAAACTTTGAATGATTCAGAAGGTGATAAATGTATGGAGCAGTAATTGGCTCGAAACAGATTGGAAAAAATTAGATTTGACGGGGATAGAAATATAGCCCTTAGGCTTCAATATTACTCAAAAGGGAAATCTTCACGATTTCTGACTTCGTGCGATTTTTCTTCTCCGAGTTCAAGTTCCGGATGAATTTGGGGGAGGAAGGAATAAAAACTCTTGCCGTTTGCGGAAATTCGCGTCGTCCAAATTTATCATTTCTTAGAATTAATAATAATTTCGTCGAAAATGCTAAGCAAAAAATAAACTTTTAGCAAAAAAAATTTTTTTTGTTTTCAAAAATGGGTCGAAAAGTATGTTCGAAATTTTGGATCTTGAAGAAAGAGTATTCGCGACTTTCCAAATTTCTAGGAAATGAAGTAGAAACGTCAAGCTTTCAGGTGAGTTGCAGTTGAATTCTGCATCGCGTCTTCCCCCCGAGTTATGCATTTTGGAAATCGAACGAGGAGCCATAAATGTCTTTGGAATTCGAGACACTCGTCGAAAGTTGATCGATTGTTTTTTTAAAGCTCATTCGCGTTTCCCTATTCATAATATCACGTCCTTTTATACAATGCTACGAAGTCCAATAGGGCAATAGGTTGGGCGTCGTCAACGTCGAGACGAGACGAAAGCGGCGTTATTGAAGCGAGAGACGTCGACGAGTTCGGCTCGGTAATTTTCTTCGGGACAATTTTCGCGCGCCGTGTGTGTGCACGTGTTTCCGTTTTCCCTCGTATATTGTGAAAAATAATAGATTTTTAATGGCGAACTCAAATTAAAATGCTGTTACGGTGACAATTGTTGTTAAATCGGCGAGAAACAAGACTGCAATGTTTTTCTTCTCCACTCGTTCTACTTTTTCTTCCGTAACTACCGTTTTCTTATTTTACACGAAATGAGACAATCAATTTACTTTTATGACTATTGAGAGTGTCAAGAATCGAGGAAAAATTGTTGTATGACTTTACAAGAGAGATACAGTGATGACGAGGTTAACGAGAGTCGAATGTTTAATGAAAGCCTGCACTTTATGACTCGCCAGTTAATTTTATTAACTGCGATTTCCTTCTCGTCTCTAATAAGCTTTCGTCGTTATCGTAAAGCTGCCACGTCAGGTGTGTAGGACGCGTGTTTTCAGCAAGTGGAACTTTCTTCTTCAACGATCAGTATAAACATATTAGGGAGTTAGAGTCGTATAAGACATAAGCGCAAAGGGAATTATGTGAACTTCGTCTTTTATGGAAGACGTGATGGATAGTCTCGGAAGATTTTATAACATAACGTTACAAGAGCGGCGGAAGATTTCTTGTTAAACAATTTCTCAGTTGCCGTAAAAGTGTGCATTATTTATACTCAGTTTTTGTCGGATGCAGTTCTTTTAATTGCCATGACGAAACTCGTTAGAGGTTCGAGGAGTTCGGAAATCAATTAAAAATTTCGATATTTATTTTCAATTTTCGGAAAAATTCTTCCCCCAAGTTAAAAAATTTGAAGGAAAATCTGGTTAATATAAATCTTAATAGTACTCAGAAAATAAGTGGATCCTTCTGTTTTAAAAATTAGTACCGGTGTTTGACTTAAAATTGTTCCTCTTTATACCGAATTAATTTTTTTTAGAAATTGGGCACAATAAACTGACATACTAGAGGTTTTATGTTGTTAAAACGACGATTCGCGAAATTTCGTCGGTAAAGTTTCTCATAATTGATGCTTTTACTCCATACGAATTATTCTTTATCTTTCCCTGAAAAGATGTTTGTGAGTTCAGCATTGAAAATTGATAACCTGGAAAAACGTATATTTGCCAATTTTGGTCCGTATTCAAAATCAAAATTTACAATTTTTGCTCTGTAAATGTAACATATAAAAATACAACCCTTTGATCCATATGTTTTCGTTAAAAAATATTGAGTTTCCGAATTTTTCAAATTTCCAGACTATTTAAAGAACTTCAAAGGAACCTATATTTCTTTCTCAAATAAACGATTTTGCTGTTCTGCCTCGCAAATTTGCATCTTTGGAAGGAAGCAAACTTGTTTCTATCAATTTTAGCATATTTTAAAGATTTTTAGACTGTAAACTAGGTCGTGTAGGGAACTTAATCGAAAATATATAAAAGTTTCGTTCATCATTATTTTTTTTTGTAATTGCATCTAACAATGTTAAGCAAATTTGAAACTTACGAGGTAGAGAATAAAGTCTCTAAGCGTTTTAATTCCTTGTCTTTCGAGGGCTTATACATTAGTCCCTCATAACTGAGCCCTAATTTATTGAGGGTGTGTATGTATGTCACTCCTTTTTCAAATGAACGTCAATATGTTCAGTTCGTATATATTTTGCGACTCGCAACTGAAGAGTAAACACGAGTGGGACGCTATGAAAATTAGAATTTATGACAAGGTAGATCCACAATTCACTAAAAAACCCACCTGTCACGTGTTCGTGCCCCATGCTGAGGAAATTCAGTAGAATTCGCGTGTCTGCAATATTTTGTATTCCTCGTTAACTAATTTTCGCAGTAACACTGTATAAACATTTTTTATAAAACCGAATTAAAAATTGTTAGACTCTTTAAAAGTTGATTCGTATGTTCCAAGAATTTAGAAAATACTGGGTGCATTTTCTGAAGAAATTTGACGAGTTTTGTCATTTGTAAATATGGGCTGATTGAGACAAATTGCTGATTACAAAAAGTTTTAGGGTTGAAAATTTTGTGGAAAAATTGAAAAAGTTTATAAAATATAATTTCTCTCGTCGTATCAAAGTTTCAAATTAATATCAGTGTCTTGTAGATTAAATAGACTCTTTAATATAAAATTAAAATCCACCTATTATCGTTAATCGGTTAGAAATCCGTCTTATGTAATTACTTCTTTTCACTGCTGCTCCTTTAAGGACATGTTATATTCTCCCAAGTACCTAACTCCATGTGACTTCTCATTACATCTACCAGGAGTTTGTAGGTGTTAATATTCTTATATGAACTCCATGAGGTAGCAAACACGGGAGAATATATAATTTGTCACTCGCAAATTATTTCGAAACAGTAGAATTAATTATGATTAAAATTTGAAATATTAATTCTTGAATTTTTGTACATTTTTTTTTAAACGATAGTTAAAAGATTTTCTGCAATAACTCTTTTTTAAGGAGAGGACGATGAAAAAGGTCCTTTGATAATTTCTGGAGAAAAAATTGCCTGTATTAAATTTTTTCCACGGTATTTCAGTTTGCTCTTTCAGCCCTAAAACGTGACTTGCCCAATTTAGAAACCATTTTAAAGATTCACCGGTGTGTAAAAAAGGGATTATATCAGGAACACGATTGATCGGTCGCTGTAATTTTATGATTATTATCAGTAAGAATAAGTAAAGTATCTTTCCGATATTAAAAGCATGGAAACTCTGTTGTTGTAAAAAACTTTCTTATCGAGAATTTTAAGTATATTTAAAAATTATGTGGATGAGAAATGATTCATTTTTTATGGTTTGAAAATTTTTTATGGCTATTTTATGTATTTGAGGTAAAGATAATATAAAAAAATTTATTCAAAATTGTTTGAATTTGAATAACTCTGTCCTTCGCTAGTACTTAATTCCCAGAAATTCTAGAAAACGCTGCCTGATAACGCTTGTAATATATATTAACATGAATTATACTTCCTGGAGGCTATAACAACTGGAAAAGTAATGAATCCTTTGTATATGAATTTTAATAATTATTACGAATTATAAGAAAATATTTTTAGATTTTTGAAGGCTTTCAAAATCTTCTACAGCATAAGTAAATATAATACTTAAATTTTTTAAGACTCGAATATGCTTAGATTTTAATTGGTAAATCCAACAAAGTACAAGGTACAGAAAAATAAAATTATATATTTGATTATTAAGATACAAAATACCAACGAGTTTGTATTATTAAGGAACGAAAGCCATCCCTGTAGGAGGTTCTGGTTCAAATCGCAGTCAGGCTTCTACGAATTTTTTTTTCCAAGTGTTTCCACAGCAAGAATCTACTTTTCCCTTCGGAATACTACCCTTCACGGTAAACCTTCCACAGAATTGCTAAATAACTTCTGCTATTGATGCGACGCAAAACCCAAAAGAATCCGATTCCCACGGTTAAATTTGTTGAAAGTTGAATGAAAGGTTGATTTGATTTTCCATTTTTGTCTCTCTTTTTACCGAATCATAATATAGACTGTTTGAGAATAGCACGTACGTGACCCATTCTTTTCACCTACGTTCTCGATACCTGCGCTCTCGAGTGCCGCTGTTGTTCAATCAGAACAAGGACAAAGAAGAAACTGAAATATAGAAACGAGACGACAATTTTTTTTACAGATTCCAATTTCGTTCCTGACTCGGAATTGAAACGGCAAATGCGAAAGAAAAGAAGGAAGTAGCGTTTTCGTATATGACTCTCGGGACTCTCGATATTGCGTTGACTCGCAGGAAGAAAAGGATATTCAGAGGTGTTTGTTTGTTTTTCGATATCACGGGTTTCGAGTGAAAACTGCTTTTTCTTGACCTTCAAATTCGAAGAAGTAATGCAAGAGCGTTTCAGTCTTCAGAATGAACGAGCCTGAACCTTGTCTACCTCTTACCTTACCACCGAGGTACCGTCTTCGTGACCTCATCCTTGGTGATTACGCTTTTAACGACGACGGCGAACGGTATGTATACATTTATGTGACATTTTCTCTGTACTTCAACGTGGGTTTCTCTTTAATGCTCTTAAGCTACTTGCAAATATATCTGGGAAACACGATACGTTGCAGAAGAAAGTTGGGGGTGTACCTACATTGTAGTACTTTGCAGAATATTTATGTGATCGTCTTAAAAAGAATTGTCTCGTAAAATGATCCTTACGGACGAAAAAAAATGATAAAAAATGTATTTTTTTGTGAAAAAGTGCTGAAACATTGGCAATTTTTTAAAAATATTTGTAATTATTATTAGAGATTTTTAAATAGAAATATTTTATATTTATGCGCAACTTCTTTTTATATTTCACGTGCTTCATCCCATAAGCTGGCCTATGGGGTTTCAGACTTGTAGTTCAGCTCCAATTGATGCATCTGTACAGTAAAAAAATTCTAAAATTTTTTTTTTATATTTAATATTATATTTTTATAAATTAATCTGCTAAAATAAAATTGAACAACTATCATACAATTTTTTTAAGTTACAAAAGTCGATAGCTTCTACCGAATAGTAATTTTTATCGCTCGGATTTGTGAAACCCCAGTGTACCAACTGTGTTATTCTAGCGAAGTGAGCCGGCTAAGGGTTAAAAATTCCTTCCGACGATTTGTGTAGTTTGCATATAAAGAGAAATTTTCCCTTGGGAATTGTACAAGTGAAAGATCGTGAATTTCGAGGGTTGGGTTGAGGCACTTAAATGTGACTAATCGAAAAAGTACGTGACGATTTTCTTTCCTTGTGCTCATAACCCAATGCAGTTTGAATTTCATCGCTGACTGTCATCTGGGGACCAGTTCTTGCGAGGGAATCGATTGTTTAATAATTGAAGACAAGCTTTTTCTTTTTAAAGGTGAAACTTAATTATTTTTCTCGGGAAAAGAAGTGAAACAGGAGACGTACAACTAATCGATGACAGTACCTCTAATTTATAAATAAACGCTGCGATTGCCTTTTAAGGAAATTGCGTCTGTAAGTTTTTCACAGAGTCCAGACTCTTTAATTATTTTTACCACAAAGTTAAATTTAATTTTCTGGGACTGTGTTTTTTTTACATTTTTAATTACTGCCAATGTGTATAAATTATAGGGTTAATTAATTAATAATGATAAAATGGCAAACAAACATTAAATCCCAATACAAAAATAAAGCAATGCAATTATTTCAGGTATTATCACTAATGATTTGAAAAAAATAAAATTTTAATTCTATTTTTTTTTTCAATTCTCACTATTTTGAAGTTACATAGGTAGAGTCATTTTGAAAATAGATTGACGTTAAAATTTGAAGTTAAGTGATTGACACGTGCAAAACCGTTAAATATCTGCACTTAAACAATTTTAAATTCATTAAAAGCAGTTGAATATCAGAAAGCGTCTGTGGGTTAGTATGAATACTAACTAATTTAACGAAATTTCCATCATCTGCTGAAGATTTGTGATCTCATCGCAACATCCGGCTGGAGAGTTTCCCGAGACGATGCAATTACGTAATCTATCTTCTAATCTATTTTGATATTTAAAGCGACCTGACATTAATGCGATTCAAGGCGAAAAACTTCCCTAGATTACTTTCTGGAACGGTTTCATAATCGACATTTAATAGTCGACGAATTTATAACGACACTGTCAGACGTTTTTCCTCTACTTAAGGATATATATATCTATATTTTATAGATCGAAGTTTATCTCATAGATTGAAAATTCCAGGATACTGCGCGTTAAACTCGCGGATGTTTAAACTAAAGAAAAATCCAGATGATGGGATGAATATGTAAATACATATTTTTTTTATTTACTAAAAAATTCGTTTAAAAAACAATTTTTAAAAATGTAATCTGCATCCCCTTAGTCGGGGCGAAGATTAGTCAAGTTACCGCCGAAAAAATCGACTTTTAAAATCGGTTTTTTAGGGATTACGGGGAGATCCTTATCCGATGTATTTTTTCGGGAGCAATCCACTGTCATCGTCAAAACTGGAGATTTCTAGAGGGAAATACGATTTTTCCTCAAAAAACCTGTTTTCACCAATTTGTTTTTGGATTTGGGTATATTATAATTACGTAAATTATCTAATTGTTTTACATATTTCGTTTCGTATTTGTTTCCATAGTTTTCTCTGAAATCGAAGGTTTGAATTAACATAAAGTTGGCATCGGAACCATCGCGACATATTTTTCTTTTTACAATATGATTTTTCCACAATTTTATGGAATTTCAGTCTAGTGCACAGAGCGTCGAAAAATATTAGTTCCTTTTTTTTCTTCCCACCGTTACGTTGGTGCGAGTCTGAGGGATGTGATAAGAAAAAGCTATATCCTCAAAGATGGTTTCCTCGCCTTTGACGAGTTACCGGGCAGATAAGAAAAATACGTGTCCCTTATTTTCAGGCAATTCTTCGGAATAACAGAATTTCAAGAAAATCGAAGCAAAACATTTGGAAAAGCTTTCCTTGTTAAAATAATATTCCACTGTGTAATTCGTCAGATAGGCTGATTACAAGAGAAGACACATGAAAACGGCTCATCAGTCTTCATTATACTTTTCGTCAGTCTCATTCGCGCGTACCAAAGTACGAAACGAGAATTAGCAATTATCATCGAAGAAGGCGAACCTGTACACGCTGGTTAAATATTGTTCCAAAGGTTCTACCTTTGTAGATGATGCGATAAATGCCTGAACTGAGGCCCGATGTGACTCCAATGTAAAGTGCCTTCAGGATTCAGTCACTTAGTACACATTTCATTATACGAGATAGAAAATTAGAGCGCGGGGGATGGAGTGAGTGAAGGAAAGCGCGATTATAATCTCGCGAATGCGAGCTGATGTTATTAATCATTTGCGGAGTGCGCACACACAATGAATAAATTTCGTCGAATGGAATTCATTGGAATATTCATTTCCTTATCTTTTGTAATTACAATTCATCCCGCTGTTAAGGAATGTTGATAAAAGTGTGAGTTTATGACGTCACTATATCCTACTACGATGGATAAAAACTACATGTTATATGTTGAATAATATTGGGGCGGCAGAGTAAATAAACAAATAATATTAAAAAATACATGGGGCAGCAGACGACGATAGCTACCGAAAATTTGAGGGTTGCGAACGCTCGCGATGGCTCACATTACGACCAATTCCGCGATATGGATGTCATACGTGTGCGAGATGCTACCTTGCTTCGGTGACTTTTATACTTGTACCCCCTCGCCAAAGGGATAACACTAAAAGGATATAGTAGGCTTATGGCCGTAAAAGAGTATATACATTTTACTTACATTAAAGGAGGTGAGGGTGAATGGGAAATTTATACGGGGAGGTATCGAAAGTCTAAATGCGAATGGTATTCCCATTTAGGCTTGATTTATCGTGGTCTATCGGTAAATGTCGGCAAAGGTTAAGTGGAAAATTATAAGTAACCTCCATTTTTATTCAGGCGAGGAATGTTTCAGCACTAATTCTTATAAAGAGGTGTTGCAGCTAGTTAACCTTTTTACGCCGGGGATGGCCGATATATCGGCTACCTTACATGTGCCACATATATGGGTAGTTGACTGAAGATAAATAATGTTTTTTTTCTGCAAATCTATGTGTTTTATCAAAAATTGATTTTACACTTTTTCCCGGCGTTAAAAGGTTAATTTGGGTTGGTAATTCGGACGCCGAATTTACGAAGACAGATGTCACCTTCGTGTTACCGGTAAAAACAAGATTTAATAATTAACAGACAATTCTTTTAAATTAAAAAAAAGTACCTTCTACATTATTCCATTTTTATATTGGTGGGTTCTGGAAAGCCCCGGTGTTCCAACTACTCTGCTAAAGTGGGCCAACTGAAGGGCCAAACAAAAAAAAACCAATAACAGCAAAAGATTTTATCCCTTAAAAAATTGAGTATAAAAAAAATCATTCGAAAAATGAATGCTTTGGAATCAGTATTTTAAGATGTATCTCAAAATATTTATTATTTTATATATAATTATTACAATACTATTTTTTTTACATAATATTGTTCTTTATTATATATAATAATTATAATTTTTAATTATTATAATTAATGTTTTAAGGTGCATCTGTTATTTTTTTTAAAGTGATTTCGCAAATAGCCGCAGGAAGACAAGTTCGATTTAACTGTTTCTCGATAAATACATTTACCTTCCTAGTCAATTCCATCTAAATGTATTCCACCATTCGATAGGATTTGCATATCGTCCGCTTGTTTACCTGGACCAAGCGAACTAACTTGGAATTTGTACATACCCGGTAGTATAAGTAGTTGGTCACCTTTGCAAAGTCGATCGGATGCTGGAAATAAAGATCTTCTACGCGATATGACCCGGGTTACCCTGACCGTATTCCAAATAGAATCGATTGAACAGTAGAATTTGGAGGTCAGGAGCCCTTCGCTATAATTGAAGGATCAATCAACAACCACTGCCTGTAGCTTGGCACTTGTACGTGTAAAGCCCTTCGATTCCATAACCGTCGCCGCGTTACCCACAATGTGGTGAATAAAATCGCGCACAGCTTTCAAATATTCATTACTTTACTTACAGCATCACCATTAGCGTGATCCGCAAGCTATTTTCAAGTACGCGCTTGCATGCATTTTTCCTTTGTCGAGCATCTCGAGCAAAATGAATGTGTTATTATTGAACAATTCTTTTTGAGGTTATCTGAATGTTTTACATAATTTCATGTCGGTCGATTACGTAGCAATCTGATAATAATCCAACCACAGCATTGGTCACTTGTGCTTGTCACCCATAAAATACAGAAAATTATCCTATTGTCTATTAAGCATCTCCTAAAAAATCGTATAACCACCATTTTTATCGAAAAACACAACCGGTAGAATGTTTAATCGAAATTAGAACAATTTTTAATTATTATCTATTATTCAACTATTTTTAATTGTTAATTTTAATTTTTATTATCAATTTCATTGTTGTGCGAAAAATTCCGGATGGCTCCAAAAATTTATAAGTATGTGGAAAACGCAAAATTAATTTTTTACGTTCAGAAAAAAGTTAATAACTTCCTTGCTACTGGTAAATTTAGTTAAACTTTTTGGAATAAACTTTTCTTTGTTTTTTTTTTTTAAATTGTTATTCGAGGATAAGAGTGTGGATTCTTAAGAAAATTGCGTTGGAAAAAGTCGAATCAACCGAATCAAATTACAATGATAGAAAGTAAATAATTGATGAAAAAAGACGATCATTTTTCAATTTTATATTTTGAACAAACTTTTTTTTTTAAATTTTCAATTACTACCATGGAGTTTAGTAGCATATAATCGAGCAATGCCATTTTCTATCTTGTTATGAAGTGTACATGACGCAGATCATGTTACTTTAAGGATGAGCACAGTATCTCTCGCTCTGGACCTGCACTTTCAGCCGGAATTCGACTGCTGCAGTCGCAGCGGAAGCACTTGGAACAAAATTCCAGGGGTACTTACATTCTGGCTCGCATGGAAGCCGAGTACCAAATCCTCTGCATCACCGCGACTCTCGAGAGAAAATTTTGCTGCTCGTACATCCTTCAAAAACTTTACGTCAATTGCCATTTAAATGGAACCGAACAAATACATTCTTATACACGAGAAAAAAGCTTCTATTCATGGAAGCAATGCAGATAAAGGTTTTATGCAACTTAACGGAGATGCTACGTTATTCTTAAGACCTATCGATTTTACAGTTAAGGGATTCCCTTTTTAGAATGAACGGAAATAAAATTTTATTGGGTAGACTTTTTCTCCTTGCTACTTACAAATGAATAATTTTTATTTGACAGTGCAATAAAAACAGTGCATTATTATTAAAAAAATTTACTATAAAATCAATATATTCTTCACGTTGTAATAGTTCCAAAGTATTAGATAGTAGCAGGAGATTCATTCAATTGAAAAGGAAAGAAATCCAAAAATGGAAATTAGGAGATTACAACGAAATGAAATAAAAAATTAATACAAAAAATAATATATAAAAAATACTATATAAAAATTTTCTCAACAGCGTATTTTACGCACTCCTTTGCGTTCGTAAAATACTAAAAGATTACAGCACTCATTTAATAGCGTGTGTAAAATATATTTACTGTGTATAAACTCAAATTTGCGCGCTTGTCAGGAAAAGTAGGATACGCAACTCGAGCGTAAGAGGATTATCGCACTCGTCTGATTTGTCGCTCTCGCTTCGCCAGGGCGACAAACCCGACTCGTGCGATAATCGCCTATTTCACGCCCTCGTTGAGTAATATACTATTATGTGCAGAAATTGCAACAAAAATTGTCCCTTCTTCTTTCAGCAACATGCAAATAGTGCGAAACTCTAACAATTCAGGCAGGGATCATTGGGTTTTTTTATAGTGTAGATAAATTCTAACAGTAAAAGTAAATTATATGACAAGTGCGAAAATCGATGGAAAGAATCTCGCATTTAAGAATCGATAGAGAGTTGCGTGGCACTCGGAATTACTATTTTTCCTGCAAAGTAAAGTCGCACCTGGCTGTTCCGTCGAATTGTAAATGCAGTCAAACGAAATAATAGAAAGGTGAAAGAATGTGTTTGTCATTATCTAAGCTGACATTATTAAACTGTCTTGTTTCGCGCAGAAGCTAAGAATGAGGGACGACACTTGACACAATTAATATCGACCGCAGTTTCTATTTTTACTGTTTCCTGTATGGCCACTATACGTCACCTCATCCTGACACGTTTCAAACAGGACTCGGAGCACTTAACTAGTCCCAAACCATGTTGTTTCCCCTTCTGTTTCTGTCTTCTTTGCGGGTTAATATACCGTATAATCCTTTTCGTCCTTCCACCATCGAACTCAATGAACATCGTGGACAGGATCAACACAAACAAGAGAGCAGACTAAACATCCCTTTACTGGGACAGGCAGAAAGGGTGGATCTGTTTACATCCCTTTCTTTCCTTTATCTTGTATGTGGAGAGGCGTTACAACGTCAAAGCTGATGCTAAAAAATGTATATCTATATTTCTTTTGGTTTTTTAATATAATGTTGTTTTTATAATATTTCCAATTGTATTAATGGTAATAATTAATTAATAATAATTAAATGGTAGCAACTATAATAACAAGTAATTTCTGGTTTAATAACGATTAATTAGATTAACAGAATTACAAGTAAGATTATTAATATCTAGTCCAGATAAAAATTTATATGTACTGAAAAAATGACGTAAATGTGATACTTTGAGTTTTACAGGAAAAACTTTCAAGTATAACACTTAAGTGCTTTTCCGTGTTCATAGTTACCTTTACATGGCGTATAAACAAGACCATCATAGATCGTTATTTATATTACTACATGTAGCTCTAACGTGAGTTTATGGTGATACCGGTGAGTTTCGATAGCAAAATTTGTAACAATGGGAATATCGAATAATAACATTTTGAAGTATATGTAAATGACTTTAGCTTTTATTGAAATTTATATTATTGAAAATTCTTTATCCATGCCTGCTATCAAATTTTCTGTCTCGCCAAAGTAGATTACTGAAGATTTTTTTGATTAAATTAATTAACCTGAAAAGGAATCTCTTGAAATTAATGTTCAATGCAACAAGTTGCGACTCATATGTTACGAAATACTCGAGCTGGAAGATACATATCAATTGTTGCCAAAAGTGTCGGTATAACGGAGTAGAAATGGAGCAGAGCTACTGTAAAGTTTCATCTTCTATTTGTATCTATTAGAAAGTGAATCAGTACGTATATCGGGTATCAACAGCTGCAATATCGAGTGAACTCACATCACATTAGTTTCCCTCAATAGTGAACTATTAGAGTATCAACAGTAATATGACAATATCTAGAACAAAACAGTCGACGGTCAGATGACACAGTCTCGAATCAACCCCAGATTTTTGCCCTGCTATCGCTGTTACGCAAGTGTCAAGTATCGTTAATGATATCTGGTCAATTGTTAATAATACAGTTGGTGATGACAATGGATGAAAAAAAGAAAAATTGCAATTTTACAAGGACGTTATTAATATAACAAGTTAGTAGATTCAATTTCTAAAATTCCTAGAAAATTCCTAGAATATTCCTAGAAAATTCCTAGAATATTCCTAGAAAATTCCTAGAATATTCCTAGAAAATTCCTAGAATATTCCTAGAAAATTCTTAGAAAGTTACTGACAAAAAAAATGATCGCAAATTGACGATATAAATACTGAGAACTTTATTGTAACCAGAAGCTTTCGTGTTGCTAATTCTGCTAGAAAAGAGTCAAGTAATTGCGTAGTAATGAAAGTAATGGTACGAGAAACCGTTCTTCTAAAACACCTTCCCAGCGTATTGTAAGTTCTCGGCAAGGAAATATAATACATACAGCCTTTATGGATATTTATGAGAGAAACCTTTTTTTTTCTTACATGTGTACATAAAGCGATTGCTTTTTTCCCTGTTCCTTTTCATCCCCTTTGTTATCGAACAGTGCTAGATTTTCATTTACGAAATCTCTTTTATCCCTAATACTCTCATTAACCCAACAGTAACCAATGCACAGATTTCTTTCATGCATTACGTTGGTAATATTCCATGGTCTCTCAAAGAAAAGCTTTTTAGAAATTAATAAAAGATTATTCTAATTTATTCCTACTTTTTGGGAGTAAGAAATTACTGATTATTTTTCTTGGGTGTTAAAATTGGTAATATCAAGAGACAGAGTCATAGAAAATCAAAATATTTTTGTATTTCTTTATATATTCATATTATTTATTTATTTATTTATTTATTTATTTATTGACAAATTATATTGGAGACATTACTTTTTCCTAAATTTATTCTATTGCAATTCCCACAAGGAACGTTACGTTATTCCGACAAACAAGTCACGACAAATGCCAATGCGTGAATCGCATCGACTGAAATTGGAGTATGATTTATTTAAATTCAGGAATCGAAAAGGGGTTGACAATTTTCAATTTATTCCAACGGAAGTGGAGATGAATGGTGATTTTGCAAATAGTGGGCGATTGTGAAAGAGTGCGAGACAATTAGTGCACTATTATGGCACCAATGTCATACTATTGGTTCACTATTGACTCACTAGAAACACAACTGAGCGTCATTAACACACCATGACGCTATACTTACTAATGAGGATTCGTTATAATATGAATTGAAAACTTTTTAATTATGCTTAATAATTTCACGTTCTTCTAAAATACTACAATATTGCAAAAATTATTCAGAAAAATTGGTGCTTCAAATTTGAAATTGGATCTTCTGATAATTAGACATTTTTCACAAGTCACTATGAAAATAATTAATATTGATAATTTTTTTTAAACACACTTACTGAAAATATCAATCGTCAAGTATATTTCTGACAATTTTCTTCAAAAACTTTGCTAAATAAATTTTCAGAAAAATTCAGGTAAATAGATTCTAGTATTTTAGTATTAGAACCTGCTTCACATTATTCGAATTCTGTAATTATTTTCAATAGCGTTTCAAGTAGTAGTAAATGCATATAATTCACGCGTCGACGTGCTTAAAAAGTAGTATTTTACTTGTATGCAGACGTGGGTAACATTAACTTTGTACCACTTGAGAAGGAGATGCCAATTGTGTTAATACCTCGACGTTCTATTAGAGACAACATATCACGATGCAGTGCGATAAAATGTATGAATACGACAATTCTTTAACTCCAACATCATTTCGTCATTCTATATATTAACAATTTTCCCAAGAAATAGAAATGTTCGCATAAAATAATGAAACAGAGAATGGAAATTTCAGGTGTCACAGAATCTTCTACACTTTCGATAGAAAATGTTACTATATTATTAAAATTCTAAAATTGTAATTCTCCTATATTGTCAAAATTATAAATTATAGGCCAAATATATCGTTCTTAGTTTCTATCTTCTCTCCTTATTTATTTATTTTTCTTTTATTTCCTGTTGTTCAAAATTTTAAATGAAAATTTTTTAATTTTCATGATAACCGTTCCACAAAGTGTTAGAATCTTTTCGGTAAGCGAATGTGTTGCTGAAATGCGATAAATGGCGGTCCATAAAAATGGATAAGAGATTATAAAGGATAAAAGCCGGATATTTTTTTCTACCCTATCGACGGTAGTACCTAAAGCATATCTTTCCGCAACTTCCCACTCGTTGGAAGCTACAGAGAAGATTTCTCTCCCTTCACCCTTTTCGCGAAAAGTCGGATAGAGTGCGCTATTGTATCTTAGGTGATTGTAATTAACGCCGGGGAGCAATTTCCACGATAAATGGAAAAGGCAATAGCAATTCCTAATTTTTGATTCGCTTTCACTCTATTTCCATTTTCATCCGCTGGATAGAAATTCCTTTCAAAGGCTTTCTTGAATGCATCAGGTTCCGAGGGAAGTATATGATGAAACAATTTTTGCAATGGGAGTAATCCTTGCCTTCGTTCTCTTCAATATTTTTAGCCTACTTTCAATTGAAAAAAAAAACACACGAAATGTATGAGATCAAAGAGGAAAAGGGAAGTTATGGAAGAGCGCAAACTCGCTTTCACTACTGTAGTAGTTCGTCCTCGGAGCAGCTTGAATCGATGGTAGCCGCGGAATTCCAATACATTACTTGTTCCTCGCGAGACATATTTTATTTAGATTTTACATCATTTTTTATCACATAAAATTCTAGACGACATCTTGTTTTTTTTTAACATTGTAAATTTATTGACCCGCTTGTACTTTCTTTCGAGCAATTTTTAATACACATGTAAAAGGTTAAATCTAAAAGCACGAAGGGTCTTTCATAATTGTGTCATTTATTTCTACAAAATATCGATGGCACGATAAAGGCTTGAGAAATGTTATAATTAAAAATTTCCTGGTCGTGCGTACACTTTCACACAGGATACATTTTTTAATTTTTAAAGTCGTGGATAAAAAAACACTGCAAATATTTTTATTTTACTGTCCATTTTAGAGTCCGAAATTTCTGGAAAACAAAATTTTTCAAATTTTTGTTATTCGAATTGTGAATTTTTTTAAATCTTCATTCTTTATTTGAATATTTGTAATTTAAAAAATACAATTGTATTGTATTTATTTTTACAACAAGTTCGACTTTTATCAGTTAATATCTATTTTTTATTATCGAATAAAATACAAACGATTTCGGTTTTCTTTACTTAATTACTCAATTTTTAATAAACACTGGCAAACTTGCTAATTATCGTCTCTTTTAATTATAAAAAGAAACAAAATTGTTGAAGAATCTTTTTCATATGCATCCGCTTCCTAATGAAAAAAAAATTAAATAATTGTTGCTTCGAAAATCTTATTATTAAATTAACAAGTAAAATAATTTTTCTGTACCATAAAAATAATCCAAGCAAATGACAACCCCAAGCATGAAAAAAAGGAAGTAAGGCTCGTTAATAAATATTAGTTTTGAGAACCAAAAAAAATGTTTTTGTGAAAATACAGAAATATTTACGCTAAATTATAGGGTCACTATACATTTCTTCCGAATTGAGACGCAAACAATTTATTTATAATACTTCGAAAATGTCTTATATATTTTAGGAAAACAAAATACATTATTCATTTCACGTAACTGTTGTTGAGCCGCTAAGTAGAATTTACTGTAACTACGCGATTGTTCAAAATTAAGGAAAATTTCTAAGTGTTGTCAATTTTCCCCCGGTGCTTCCTCTAAGCCCGCGTGATAATTTATGGTGGCCATAAATTTCGATTGATACATTTTTCAAATAATTGCAAGAACTTGGAGACTGAACCCGTGGGTGTTAGATTTAATGGAGAAATATGATAGCAAAAAAAAATGTGACCTACATTTCGTAAATAAAGTGTTTTGAATGAAAACACCCGATATAACATCTATGCCTACATCCCCTGAGCGCAGTCGCTTGGATGGTTGAAGCTTTTCCACGTGCGTTTGTATCTCGTCCGTGTGTGATACAGTGGCTAGACGCAGAGGCCGAGAGGGTGAGAAGGAGAAGTGGTGGGCAACTATGGGGTAGAAGAGCAGAGGAAAAAGGCTCCCTTTTCATGTATCTGCAGTGTTAGTTTATTTAACGTTAGTGTTAACATTGTTGTTGCCAATCATACAGCTTATTAGTGACATAAAGGAGGGAGCGAGCGAAATATTAGTGGCTACCCAACGGGGAGAGAAAATCAGCAGTCCGCTTTTCATCACTCAATCGTCACTGTTTCGTTTACGTGACTACTGTTTCAACAAAAAGCACCCTTACCCAAAGCCTCCAAGGGAATCTGCGGTTTCAATGCGGAGCTTTTTTTACGAGAATGTGGAGACTTGCAGTCTCGTACCACACGATGCGCGTAAGCTTGCTCAGTTGTATCAGAAAAGGTGATATTTTCGTTGAAAGTGAAGTGCATCCAACAACCTACTCTTGTGACAAAGATCCCAACGAGTGGATTGCAGACGTTGACTTTGATCGAATAGAGTTTAGAAAACTGTCAAAAACGTACGATATTTGATAGGGAGGCAAAAAATGGAAAAGAAAAGGAAATTTACAGTTTTACGATAAGGTTAGAACGCGATAGTACTTTTCCTGCTGCTGCTACCTGCTGTACTTGTGATAAATTCTCTTCCCTTGGAATAAGAAAACCTTGACCGTGACCTCCTACCACAAAGAAATCGTGCAATTTCACCACGTAAACGTATTTCCGCTGTTTTTTGGAAGTGACGAAAAACGTAAATGGTCGTAGCTTGTTTCGAGAATAGTTGCAGAAAAATTCTATAAAAATTGTTGACGCTATAATGTTGATCAAGATTATATTTAACGTTGATGTGTATATCGATAAGTGTTGTTTGTTTCATCAGAAAATATAGTTGACGTTACTATGTAATCGTTTTTTCTAGAAAAGTGACTTTAGAAGTAGAGACCGGTTTGTGAATTAGCAAGAGCAAGTTTATAAGCTAGTGTATGGGGAAAAAAATGTGAATGGTACAAATTTCAAGTTCGAGTATAAATTGTTATTAAAAGTCAACAGTTATGAAATTCCAAATCAATTGCATCGATTACGGATTCAAGCACCTAAGCAGTTTGTAGAATTAGAAGGACACTCGACATGTTTCGAACGGAAAGCATACAGTTGTTTGTGAAAGCGACGACGTGAAATACAACTTTTGGCACTTTTTATACAGCGAAAGTTGTTTTGCATTTGTTTTCCGGCAATGCATTTTTTCAGTGACGCTCGCGGTGGCGTTTAAAGCTGAATTTGCATAATCGAATTTGATGAATTCAATGTGCTTCATTGACTGTAACGTTATTACCATAAACATAAATAGTTGGAACACCGAACCGTTTAATTTAATTGTGATAAAATTACGAATAATTACGAAACCTTTCAATTACGATTCTCAATAAATTCTGCCGATAACAACATAATTAACTTGTTGCTACAATATCAATTAACATATTACACACTTATATATTCATCAATCTTATCAGTAGTTATAATTCCAAATTACTTTTAATTCCTTTATCGCACAATCAATGAAATGACACTAATGACAATTTCATTTTGACAAATCAAATCTTTTGACAAATTTACCTACGGATAATCCAATTACTTTCTTTAAAACAATCGCGATTAAACTGCACAGTTTTATTATAAACAAAAAATGTACTTTAAAATGATACTTAAAAGATGATTAAAGTAATTATTAAGAAAAATGGGAAACGGATCCGCTACAAATTCTTCTGTATATCAAACTCGTAATATCAATGACAATTTTTGGAGCTGTATTTCGTAGAATTGGTTAGCGAGAGAAGGGGAAGTTAATTGGAGGAAAGGGGGACGTTACAGTTTGATAAGTAATTTCGCGGGAGTGAAAATCTTCGAAATGGGCGATAGGGGCTGGGATTACGAGGCATTGCCTGAGCTTCGAACATCAGGAGTTGTAACTCCTTCTTCGACACCACCCAGTTCACAGCCCAAATCAACGCAACCGAAGGTATATTTCCAAGCGGAAAATATAGCTTCGACAAGAAGAAGGAGCAGTAGCAAACTCGTGAAAGCTTCGCACCTGAGACGCAGGAGTAGAAGCATGAGTGCTTGGAGTGATCTTTCCAGATCGTCGTTCAAACTCGACGAAAGGTAAGCGAAATGGGAAGTGATTTTTGTCATGCAAACAATGATGAGATATAAACGAACTCAGTCGGTAAACGTTTGCCCGAATCCGGGGCAGTAGAATTTTTTCTACAGGATGAAGTCGTTACAACCCTTTGTTTTTAGTCATTCCCGACCAGATTTTAATGACGGTCCGGGGCCACCTCGGGGGTTATTAATTCGGTGCCGTACTGAAACGTTATAATTTCGTAGTTGGATTCTGAAAAGTGTCTAAACTTCTTGAACAATTAAGCTGGTGTATTTGAAAGAATTCTTTCCAGCTAATGGTCTTTATTCACAACAAAAAAAAAACACTCCATAAAACTTTTGGGTGCCATTAAGACTTTCTGAAGTCTCAAGGTTGTAGTAATTATCCGATTTTCGACAATGTTTGGCAATTCCAGGAGCAATTTCTTTATATAAAAAAGAAATAAAAAATGATGTCCACGAAAGTGAGGGGTTGGTAGAAGTTTTATCGTGGATGATTAATAAGTACATATTTCAACATTTATTCTTAATGACATTGATAAGCTGGCGACATGATACAAAATTTAACGCGTTCAACCCGGCGCATTTTTTAAGCCATTTAAAAAGCATTGGCCTGTGAACCACCGGTGGTTCACGCCGGGTTGAACGTGTTAAATACCATTTTCACAATTAGTAGTCGTTACATACCGCTTTAGCGACAATTCCTAAATTTTTGACGTTCATTTCTTACATTTTAATCCCACCCCTAAGTTTCCATTAGTCTCCGTATTTCCAAAGAAATAACGAGGTCCTTTCGTGTCTACTCCTTTCCTCGGTATAACTTCTCGTAAGAAAGTCGATTCAGTAAGGATACCTCAGATTCGATATGGATTTACCGTTTTTTCGCGTATGTGAAGTCCTCCTGAAGGATGCGAAAGTATATGGTAAGTCTGGGATTTTCTTGCGAGGATTTTCTGAAGAGGACATGTGCGCGACAAGGTTTGCACACAATTCTTTTCCCTTGGATTCTACGAACTTATGAATTATTCATTGATCTTCTTTATCCACGTATCTATATCTTTATCCACGCGTAAACCACTACACTTTTTTTTCCGAAGAATTTGATTTGCCCAACGGGAGATGATAATATGTTTTCACTGGAATTAGACACGTAGTTGGAAAGGAAGGGTTTCATGTTGAAGTAAATGTATCAATGTAACATGAGTATCGGTTGCGAAAGCTTAGTCGTTAAAGGCCACTGATACTTGATATTTTTAAAAAATAATGCCATCTCGATAAAAGCATTGCAGATAAATATGTATTCGCTTTGCGGCATTACATTTTTATGGTAATATGGTATCTTGAAAAGTATCGTGTTACGAAAAAATATTGTAAATTTGGAATTTCTAACATAAAAGTGGAAATTCTGTGATTCTATCATTTATTTTCTCATTCCATTTTCAGATTTTCATTATTTATCTTTGCCCTTTCATTGTTATTTTTCCAACTTTACATTCAAATTTACAAGTTTTATTGAAAATTTTTCACTGATATAAGAAAAAAAAATTAAGAATGGGCTTGCAATTTTGTGATAATAATTGAAATGTTCAGCATGAGACGTAGAATTGCTTTATTTATTTATTTATTCACAATATATCATTTCAAACACGTACGTTCGTTGCTGGGTCTCTATAATCTCGTCAACCAACCCTACCCGATCTAACTTTATCCATTACATATACCTGCAGAATGCCCTACTTCACTTAGACCCCATTTTGGTCTTCCAATCGCGAAAATTACCATGGCCAGGGCATATAACGCGACTAAGTGAAACAAGATAAACATCTAGGACGTAGGGACTAACTAATAGAAATGATGTAAGTAGGAGGATATTACGAATTACGGTTTTTTCATTTCTCCAATTTACGTTTACAATTTTTTTTAATATTCAGCTTCTCGAACTCGGGCAAGTTTCGATCAGATTCGTATTTTCAGTAGACTTGAATTACATGTTAATCAATTCTATTTCGTGTGTCGCGAGAGTGACACTCGTGTAAAAGTAGTTCTTTTGAAGTCCATGTAGCAGAAAGAAAAGAAAGCTTTTTTTTGCTGCCACAGTATTCAATAGCGGTAATGGAGAGAAGATCTAAAGACTGTAAAACGTCACGATTTATCTCAAAAGAACAAAAGAATACCCTAAAAGACGCATCAGAGAAGAATGTACCTGTCATAACCATTCCAGGACAAAGCAAAAAGTGCAAAACTCGCGGATTCAGGATTCACTTGAATAAGCGAACCGCGCGTTCTTAAGAACACCTTCTGCATTTTATATCAGTTGATTTTTTTTTTTTTACGTATTCCAACTATCAAGGATCCATCTGCCGCATTCTTTTTTCTATTGGAATCGCGTTGTTCTATTTATGCAAGTTTTCACGAGAAACTAGGTTAAGTTGATGTTCGAAAGCAATTCGAAGCTTCTCTCGAGACTTATGTCGCATTAGCGAATGGCTTTTGCTATCGCGACATTTTGGTGACGAATTTAAGAAATTTCAAGAAATATTGAATGCCGTCGAGTGGGAAGAAGCAGATGTGCCTTCATTCATTTATCCATACAGTAAAATTCCCGTGACCTGAATATAGGATCTTTCCAAAGCTAACTAATTTCGTGGAAAGCGTTTCCGAATTGCAGCAATTTTCAATTTTCGAAATTGAGAATAGGTTGATTGGTTAAATTTTCTCCAGAGTTGTTAGATATTAGTAAATTATTATATCATTTAAAAATTTTTAATTCAATTATTTCATGATGGGCAATTTGGGTAAAATTTCGTGAAACTGGGTTAGAAAAAATATAAGTAATTGAATTTTACATTTTAAAAAATCACATACGAAATCTTAATTTTTGAATAGTAATTCGAATGGTAATTGAAAATACATACATAAAATGTTCCGAATATCATACGAGTAACCTTTTATTATTTTCTGCAGTAAAATATGCTCGGAAATATTATTCCGGATAATACAGTACTCGTGAAATTGATATTCCGAGTATTTCATCGTAGCAAAGCGCTTGCTAAATATCAGCGAAAGCAGGTAATACCAAGGTAATACAAGCCTTCGAAATGCATGCTTTTACCAAACAACGTCGATATGTTTCCTTTGCTATACGCGAACTTGACAAAAGTTGTATAATCACAAGTGCAACGCAACAAGGGGTTTAGTGAAGCATTTGCATTACTCGTATCCGTACTGGGATAAAGGTGAAACGAGAGTTGTGAAACAAAATTCAGATTATAATGTTTTTAGTTAAGGAATAGTTTTTGTATATTTATAATCGGCGTTGCTGTAACTAAGTCGAGTAATTTGAAGCGCAATCTGAAACAGGTACGTACTCATTTTCAGTATTTTGTGAAAATGTACAAAGAGGTTTCAAGTGCAGCGAAATTTGCTGTGGACTTTTATCAGGAAAGTTTTAATGAAATTACAAATCGTACACACTAAGTTGTTGACAATGCTTTGGCATTTTTAAATTGAGGAAAGTTTGGCTTTCAATATTTTCTGCCCCAAAAAACACGCGAAAAATACCCGTTTCAAGCTTCGTTGGTTTGGAAATAATAAACGGGATTGCTAATATGGCGCCAATGTTGCGCAACTTTTATTTTGACATTTACTTACGGTGAGCTGTTAGTACAATAAATCATGGGTATGCATTCTCTAGTGAAAGAATATTTAAATAATAACTAATGCAAAGCTTTCTAAAAATATGCAGTGGGAGTAATTATATGACACGCGAAGGAGAATCGCCTGTAATATTAGTAAAAAAAAAAGAACAAAGGTTTCCTGCTTCGTCCATTTGTTTCATGCTCTTAGTGTCTTTTCGAGGAAACGGGAACTTTTCGTAATTGCGATACTGCAGAACTATAAATCTATAAACGTAATTACGTTTGCCAATCGTAAAATGAAGTTACATAAATAAATCGTCACGCTTGTTTCACGAAATTGGAGCATTTGTTATCACTGCTTCGGCAATTGCCATTCAGAAATGTCAAACGTCATATCTAAATTATTGTCGCCATGAGAGTTTCAAAATTTTATTGAATTGCACCAAAATTGCAACTTGCTGTTACATTTTTTGATCTCCTCATTTACTTTTTGTTATTTGCAGAAAATATTTCCTTTTCAATAAATTGTCATTATTTTCGAAATTGCTTCGAGAATTTCGAAAGCCATTGAAAACCACTCAGCCGATCGCAAAAAGTGGGAAAATGCAGATTCGAATTTTCATACCAAGGTATAATTTAAAAAAATACTTAAGAAAAATGCTGTGAAACGTGGAAATGAAGTAAAAGCTCCATCTATAAACTTTATTGCACATATATTTAAAGTGCGTGAGTCTAAAAAAGTGCCACCACGACGCAATCTTACTTCTCAGCTTCGGTAGCATCTTTTTGTAAATGCACCGGTTCTTTAAAAAAAAATGTGCGTTTTTAATTTAAAAAAAGTGAAAATAATTTGGTTCTAAAGGTATTAGCATTTTGAAAAATGTTAGTTCATTTTCATTGTAGCTTGTCACAAAATTAAAAAGCCCTTGCTTCAAAACAGGATGAAATTCCAGCTTTAAATTATCCCATAAAAAGTATCTTTTTTTTTTTCTCTGTTTTAAATACGTTAATTGTTCTACATTTCCGGTAAGGGCGAAAGTAGGTCTAAAAGAATGCTTTTACAGTCCTTTATGTACGGGCATTTCTCGTTTCAACAGTTCGCAGTATACATGTTCTGCCCATCTCAGTCTCCGCAATTTAATGACTGTAACTATATACAATGTAAGACAAGCAACTCCTAATTATGCCATTTCCGCTTCCGTTCCTTGTTTCTTTATTACGGTTGCGGCAAAATATTTTGAACAAGTACCTTATTTTTGAAACCCCCGACCTTCTTTGCACCTCACAGCGTAAAAAACTACCGAGAAAATTCGTTCTTGCGCATTTTTGCTATTGCACTTTCCAGGGACTCCACGACCTTGGTCGTTTGTATCATTAAGGGGCTTTCAAGAAATATAAGAATTTTAAAGAATCTCGAGACTGAGATAAACTAAAATCCATCTTAGAGAATTTAAAATTAAGGAAAACGGCATCAAAATTCCATTTCATTTGTGCAGACAATTTTTGAGAGAGATATCCTTTAGCCAAATTAAAAATTTACGGAAGTGCACCAAGTGCATTTCACTCCATCTCTCTGCTGAGAAAAAGTCTTAAAACGATCATAATGTTCCGTGACATGCAACGTTCTACTTACGTATATCTCATCATTGATGCATTTTATGTAAGAGATTACCATTTTTATTCAAGTATTTGATTATGGTGTATACAAGTATAGTATACATGCATAGAAATATGATTGGATGCTTGCAATGGTATGTGTACTACTTATGACTTGGTTATACACGGTGAATGGATTTTACATGACAGTGAGACTTTAATTCTGGAGTTAAGAAACGACAAGTTATATGCGCCGTGGGGATAAGTCTGAACAGAACGCGGGAGCTTGAATCCCGCGACAAATCTCTATGGTAATTTGGTTAGAATCAAATTTATTAATTTTTGCAATGTTCAAATTCGAAAACTTTCAAATTTTATTAGTTATTGAAATTCCTCAGTTATCGCAATGTGCAATTGGAAAAAGTGAAAAAGATTTTTGAATAATTTTCAAGTTTGCTTTGACTGCAACGAAGATTTGGAAATCCCGACGAATTTCCAAGTCCCCTTAAAATTACTCAAATTGCACCAGCAAAAATATTGATTTGTTTTTCAATACTTGAAAATTTTTTGAAAATTACTATGATCAATAAAATTGGCTGTAAATTAATAGAGCCGGTTCTAGATGTAATATTCCCAGAAAGTTAAGAATTGATACTTTTAAAGTGCACTGAAGTTCCAGAGGCGTATCATAAGGGCATTAAACTTGAAAGCGCGGTTTTTTAATGCCATTAGGCTGTCCATTAGAATAATTATACTAGTTCTGTGAAAAAGACCACATACTTTTCTACTTTCTTTATATCGTGATTTCAGTAATTGCAGTGGCAGAACCGGGTATAAAAAGGATAAACGTGGGGTAAATACGCTCTATTAAAATTTCCATAATTAATTGCAATGCTCTACGGTTTTATCAACAGCTTGGAGGACAAGAAAATAGTTCCTGAGTATTAGAAATTCGAATGTATTCACAATTTTCTTAATTAATTCCATTTGCAATTATAAGACAGGTCATTAAAAACGTAATTCATCTATTTTCATTTAATAATACTTTCCTATAAAACGCGTACATGCAAATCGTGAGAAATTAGAAGCAGATAATGAGGATCTCAATTTTTTCGTATTTACCAAAAAATTCCGTGATATTCGATCATCGCGGTATTGCATGTGAAGGCGAGGAGTCTTGAATATTTGGACAGATAATAGACTCTATTTGGTCTTACTGTCATTAATATTGAAATCTATTCATCGTACATATATATATATATATATTTCCGTGATACCATGCCATGTTTAATATGCACATGCACGACGAGTGTCAGAGTGTCAGAAACTTCACCGTGTGCATTCGACGTTGAGTATTAGTTGTGCGTATAGGTATTAAAAAAAAAATAAGTATGCAATTATCTGGTGTATTTCACGTTTGGAAATATTTCATTATCCTACGCTATCTAATTTCTAATATTCTCTACTGTCCCAACTGTTGGCGCATGTCCCGGGAAAGTGTACGTATGCGTGTGCTCCATGATAAGTCGATATTCAACTGAAGTCCTTCTCATCGCTCTCGAAAAGAATCCTCAACGTGTGTTCAAAGGCGGCGTAATGGTTTATTTAAAAATTCTTTTTGAAAAACCTTCTTTTTATCTCGGATTCCAAATATCTTTTCTGAACTTCACCCTCCGAAGGTTAAAGTGCCTTTGGAATTTTTAATCAAACACGTTCTCTTTACCCTCCACGAATAAATTGCAAGCGATATTCTATGTTCGAAGGAGAAAGCTGCAAAATAATTAAATTTTAATTTTTTTTTGTAAAAAAGAAAGAGTTCTCCTAGGGATTGTGACGAATCGTGCCATTTCTCGTTATAATAAATAAAAGAATAAAATGTATCTTAATCAGTACGTATGTGGTTATGTCCTGAACCACGGAAAAGAAAAACAAAACGAAATTTGTAAAAATTGGTACATATTGAAATAAAGTTGCAATTTTTACGGTTTTATTGCGCTTCCAAGGTTTCTTAGAAATATGACAAATTGTTTTTCATCCATTTGTTAATTTTTCCACGATTCATCTATTTTGATAAACGAGGTTTCGAGCAAAAGGTGTGCGCCGCAATCTTTGAGGCGCTAAAACTTCTTAAATTTTAAAAATATGAGAAGTTTCTTCTACAAACACATTTTTAATAACAAATAGTTTAAGATAAATCAAGTAAAATCGATTTTTTTAAAGTTGATTATTAGAATTTGCCCCCTTTCAATTCTATAACCCAACAAATTTCAAATTTAGAATTACAATTATTTATTTAACGCTTCGGGACATATCCCCTAAAGTGCGGATAAAAGTTTACAATATAGAAACAAATACATAGTTTTGTAACAAATAAAGAATCCACTATTTGAATAAATTATTACATAAAAATAAGATAAAACAATTTATATCTCGTAATTTTATTTGAGTCTCCAAATTTTCGCGCTCTAAACTGGGTTGGGTAAAAGCATCAGCGCTTGTCTTTTATTCTCGCACGCATCTTTCCTGCATTTTCTACAGTCAATATGTTCTCGTGAACGGATAAGCTCCCTACCATCATTCGCTATCACTTCATACGGTTCGATGCTTCTATGCGTTGTCATCCCTTCCTCAACTGAGCTTTTCCACTGCGCCATAGTTGTTCCTCAAAGGAATGCCATTCCTGTAGCGGACGAAGTAGAAGTAGACACTGACTGATCAGACAAGCGTCGAAAGCTAGTACTGATGCCACTTTTACTACGACCATGGCAAGCAACAATTGACAAAATAATTGAATTGATCATTATTTATCTAGGAAAAGCAATATTCTCTGTCTCATATATATTTTATACCATTTTTTCGTCTTCTTTTTAAATAGAAACCAAAATTCAGGTTTACACAAAAAGGCCAATTTCGGGTCACAGGGATTTCTGTTAACGCGAAAGATAACCCAAAAATTCATTGGGCGCGTGTCCTCATTTCTACCGCATTCAAACCTTTGGACTATATTTGTAAGACGTCATGGAGAAATCTCTGAATTGAGTACATCTTTCAAAAGCGTCCGTATTTTATAGAAGCCGCGCTCTCGATGGAGTCACTTCTTCGTTGATTGACAAGACAATCACTAATTTTAAGTCATAATTGATCGAGTAGAAGGAAGATTTTAATCAAGATTATTAAGTTTATCCTGGAATAAAGAAGCTTCCAACAATAATTGAATTTTTCTAAAATGACGGATTCGACGTTTTCCCCTTATTTGATCGTGGGGCTTATCTCTTCGTGAAATAAAAAATCTAAAAGAATTTGCAGAAAATGTGGAGGAATGAGCAAGTTTTTATAAAAATAAATTTTGAAAAATATTTCGTTCCGCAAAAAATTACTTTTTCACTAATTTGCGCTACTCTACTATCCCTCATAATTACAAAATTAGCCTCCATAATAAACAAAGGTAAATAATTAATTGCAAGACCAATCCATTCGTTGAACATACCCAACGAGAACATTTCAGGAATCGTCTAAAAAGTGGAAATTCTTAGGGGATGAAAATGCTGCTCGTAATGATAACTGATAATACCAGAGGGCAACACCTCCTTGAGACGATATTTCGGATCCACTCTTTTTATTATCGACACGCGATAACACAATAGCAACGCATTCAATCTAAATGTTATAAATAATAAAAATTACTTATTATATCGATTGGTTGAAATTTCATGTTCTTTAATATATCAGCTGATTTAATATCGACGACTGTTGGGGTAGCTTTGCGATTTGAATCGTTTCGTCGTCGTCTTTCGCGACTTCGATAACTCGCTTTTTGAAATTGTTGATAATTTCTGTATAATTTAAATAAGCGCCGGAATAAATGAAATACTTTTCAATTTAGAAAGTAAACATTTATTTAAATTAGCATTATCCTGCTTTATCGTCGTGATAAAAAAATTGCAAGCTTCATTCTCGCTGTTGGCCCTGTTTACAACCGGTAAGGCTCATAATCAGGCTCCAATTTCGAATGAGTTATTGACGTATTATATGCGTTCCACTACTCAGGCTCAGGTATATGAGAGGGTAACATATTCGTTGCTCCCCAGGTCCACAATAACATTAACTAAGGCAGCAAAGCTCGGGCAAAGAAAAATGGAGGGCATGAATTACATACCCTTCACGATACCACCATATTTACCTTATAAAGACAGAGTTGATTCACGTTTAATAGTCATTGAAATAATATATGACATAGCCTATGAATTCTCGTTAGAATTGGATTTTACGAATTTCATGTTACCTATGCTAACGACACAAAAATGAACATCAGGGAAATTTCCACTAAAAAGAAATGAGGTGGATAACTTGATGGAAATGCGTAGAAATTTAATTTTGTAAAAACACGATACAATGAGTCGCTTGGGACGGCACGCCTTTACATTAAAATGCTGCTAGATTATGATAAAATCTATTATCGTAATGCATCCAGTCTGACCTCCGATGCCAGACGTAGAATATTAGTCCCAATAGAAATAAAATGAATAGCTGTCCTTTTTGGAGGAAATGATACTAATTTCAATTTTTTTTTAAATTTTCATCAATTTGTTATACAAACCTTACTTAAGAATATTAATTATTCTATTTTCAATAATAGTATAGTTACTAACACGTTGCCGTCCGCAAGTCTGATCGGGATTCTTACGTTTGGCGCCGGTATAAAGCTTTACTGTACGACACCAACGTGGTGCCACCGGCGCTTGCTCGAAAGTTTTCGGATGACACCAATGTGGTGCCACCGGACGGAATAGTGTTAATACTACACCAATGATAATACCATATTTAATAATACTATAGTTTTATTAGTATTTAACGGAAAATGTGATATTACAGTCGATTAAATCGCAAGGATTTTTTTTTTTCGAAAAATGCTTGGGATAATTGACAAACTTTCATTATTACGGTATGTTTTTCAGAATATAATGTGTCATAGTAACGCAAAAAATGTTTTTTCTAAAAAATATATATATTTTGCGTCTAAAGTATTTTATCTCAAAATTGTACTCAAAAATTTATAAAAAACAATTTACTTATGAAAAAGTACAAATATTTGTAAGTCAAGTCGTGAAAATAAAATTGTGTGTTTAATTGCTACATGTAACTGCAAGTAATCCTCGCAATCAATCCTCCAGCTATAAAATGTCTGGAAGTAATAATGTCATCAAATCTATAATATCTTGGAATCGGTATGTATCTTCTAACCATAACGGGATTTATGCAGCACTGTGTAATCACAAATATAATAAATCTCCAGCCTCTACTACTATTCGCATTCGCCTATCTGCTCTCGTTTAAATTACTGCTGTTTACCCTACAATCATATTACTCATAAATTCAATCCTAAATGATAGAGATTAATTAATACACATACACGCTCCGTATTTTGATCTTAAACGTGATTATTATAACATTTCCCATGAACTAGCTAAACTTGACTAATTACCGGTTGAATGTGTAGGAGACTATATATCTTGGGCGGTGTCTTACAATTTGAAGTTCCTTTAGAACTGGAGTACCTGAGATTCGATGAAATCCGATACTCGACGTTCACCCGATGATGCAATTTCAATCGTTACAATACTAAAATTTCTGTATCCCATTGCAATAATTAGGAATTCATACATTTAATATATTTCACAGTTTTCGAAATTAAATACATGCGAGAACAAATTTGAAAATTGCTCTTTTCAACACGAATGTATAATAGGGATGCACTTTTTTGCAAACAATTACTATCCACTTGCAACTTGGACTCCAAAGCTTAGGGAAAAATTACTATTATGTAAATTTAGTCTTATCGAGTTTTCTGCATTTTAGGTGCCATTTTGAGCTTTCAACAAAAAAATATTGCTAAGATACTACCGCGTGATGTTTCTTTTTAATTAGCTGTTACCCAGTCGTTACTGTATTTTCCCATTACTCTGACCCACGTTTTTGTCACCACATAAAACACATTAAAGCACATTTCTAACTGGAATGAATATAATGGTGCACAATTTGCTCTACTTACCGTATTTTTACCTACTGTGGTGCCATACTACGCTAGTGACTCACATTACGATTGCTCTATTGCGGTACCAATGCACATCTACCTGTTCCAGATTTTTTTTTTTTCTTCACGTGCAATGCAGGTACACCGAACCTGTCTCAATTAATTACAGAGGAAACGGGAGTAGGTATCCGCAGAAAAAGGTAACGCGGATTTCGTCGAAAGGTGAGGCTCTAAATTTAGACATTCATTTCGAGATCTATCACGTGGAAGGATATGATACATAGGAATTGTAGCCTATCGATTGAAAATATAATCACGCGAAAATATGTTTTCTCACCTCGTTGGGGAAAGAGACAAGCTCATCGTCATCGCGTAATATAATATCCATCAAGAAGGAAATGAAAAGTACTTCTAAAAATAGCCAAAGCTCCTTCTCTCTCATCTGCTCCCTCTTTGCTGCTGCAAATAGGAGAAAGAGAATCCTTCTTATCTGTAGAAAAGGATGAAGAAGAGAGGAGATTGCGTAAATTTCAAATCTGCTGCCATAGTTACTACCTCGTCGAGAACGTCTTTATTACCCATCAACAGCGAAGGAACGACTACGTTCCTAGACGTTCTGATGGGAAAAATAAATTTCTATTTAATCTCAATTTCAACCAACTCGGCCATTGATAAATGGGATTACAATTTATTAAATTAAAACGCCAGGATTTTAACTAGTTTGGAATTTTAATCCATGCTGCTTTTCGTGAGAATTTCATTTAACTTATCCAAGAATTAGAAATTCCAAAAAATGCTTTATCGATACAATCACATGAATTTATGCTCGCTGGATTTCGTAGAAATGTGGAGAGAGGCACAATTGAAATAAATTTCGTGCGAATTAAATTCGTACAATTGCGTGTTATTTTTACATAAGCTTTGATAAGGGCAAGTTACATAAGAAATTATACTTCGTTTCTCTAACCATAATTATTCGAGTGGATTCTCCGAGGATGATATATAACTGCTCTTTATTTTTAGTATAATATAATTCTACTTGTTAGGAATTCACAAATACGTTATATCAAATTATTCTTTGGTTTAAAAATAGAGAATAAAAAAAGTGTGTCATGGCAAAACGGTCATCAGTTAAAATTTGTGTCATATTCAGCTTTAGCGTGAATTAAAAATAAATTCACTTTAACATTTCTCTGATCGATAAATTTGTTTTTTTAATTTTCTTGTAAATGTTACAACTATTCCAAAGTTTGCAAGGACCCATTCTTTTGTATCGCCTCTGCCTCATAATAATAGTAGCAAATGAATATGAAAAACGCATTTACAACTGTTACCATTATTATGGGACAGATGTACAGCAGTATTTTTGATAATAGTATATAGTATTAAATAAACAATTCTTTGTTAATATTATGAAAGCAAATGTAATAATAAATTTTTATTGACATTAATGACTAATTCTTGCTATTACATATTTACTTGTTCAGATTTTTGTTGTATTAGTTGTAGTTCATATTTTTTTACTATTTGCGAAGTTTTAGATTGTAATAAATAAATTGAATACGCGAATTATTATATTTTTAAGGGGAATTTTGCTGTTTCCAAATTTTTAACGGTAATGTACCATATTTATTCCAAACTGACATGATTTTACAGTATATCGATTCAGTTCACAAGTGAATTGAAATTTATGTCGTATCTTTAGAATAATGCAAAAGAATGACAGAAACCCACGCTCACTCGAATTACCATAAAAATTTGTATGAATTTTCCGAGACACAAAAGATACTGTAAAAGAATGCGATGAGCACTGGTATACTTTCGTTGTAAGAGTAGTCATGAAATTGTGAAGGAATAAACTCTCAAGCAACCAAAATCTCTTACTACATAGAATTACCCTCTTTATAATGAGAATACACTGTATACGGATATTACGGTGAATAAAATTATGTTTAGTTGTGGCGAAGTACATCAACAACTTAGACTTTACAAAGGGGAAGAAATCTTGTAGCGGGTGGTTTTATAATAGAACTTCGTTATATACATTGAGATTGTTTTTAATAATAGTTCATGTACGGAATGGGTGAATGCAGATTCTTTGAATGAAGTTCTACAAGAATGCACTCTTTCACGAGGATTGCTTCTATTTTTATTCTTTGTTTAAGAAGAAAGTTACTTTGCTTATTAACTCATAACAATAAACTTGCAATATTATTACCAGAGGTCTCAGATAAATATTTGACTAATTTGTTTCAAAAATCGAACCAATATAATATAATTCTTAAATATGAATTTGAAATTTCTTCGTTATTATCAATGACCAATAGCGACAATTCAATTTGCAATTTATTATCATTTAGGTTATTACTGGTCAACAATAATAACGAAGAAAAATAAAATTCATTTTAAAAATTAAAATTTAGTCCAGAAAGTATATCTTTCAAATATTTGAATTTGCAAAATTATTTCTAAATATTATTTCGTATTAATTTTTACATTCTCATTATTTTTCCACATATTATTTCACAAAAGAATAACGAACAATTATCGAAATTTTGCTCAATCGAGTGGGACCCAAATGTAATATGAATAATTTAATAATAAATATAATAGTCGTACAGTAATAGTAAATAGAATAATCATTCCGCGGTTAAACGATTGCGAAAATCCTATACACTTAGATTAATTAAATTTCACCGAACGAATTTCATTATGACGATGACGGCGGCTTTCTATTTTTACTCCTCCTTCATTCTTAGCTGTCTTTACAGTAAAGCTCCAAGTCTTTGTTTTGAGGCAAAGTACAGCAGTGCTGTTTCAGCAGTGGTTAATAAATGAATGCATGAGAGTTTCGTTGTCTCTTTGAAGTGAAAGGTGGAATCTGGATGTATGGATTAAAGAAAGTGGATATTTCGTTTTCTTCGAGATTTCCATCCTGGATTTCCCAACGGCGACCTTTAAGGCGCTTTGATAAAATGCTAAACCGCGAGTGGTGCTTGCAAACAATATGATCAACACGAGGGACCTATGGACAGGTACTACAATGAGAAAAAAGGAATCGTGAAAATAATGGATATTACTATGAAAGATAATAAACATACGCGTATAACAACGTGACATAGTAAAATTAACTAAAGAGGGTATTTGTAAAAAAACTAACAATTATTTCCCGTATTGTTTTATATGTTTTTTTGTGTAGACAAAATTTTGTATTTTCTTGCAACTTTTACAATTTTTCTATGTAATTTCCTTATACTTCATCAAGACTTTATTTTTTTTATTTTCATAGAGAGTTAAAAAAATTTTTTTGTTCTCCACGTATTATGTTGCAACACAATCCACCTCAATTTAGTTTATGCACTTGGTAGAGAAGGAATAAGAAGACAATTCTCGTAATAATTAGATAACATTTGATTTTGGTTTGTATAGATTTTTTTTGTGTACAGGGCGTAACCCTTTTCGTAAAAATTTTCCGTCATTTCAATCTCGAAAGTTTCGTAGATCACGTGTAACTATAAAATTGGATTTCAACTTGTTTGCGATTCGCAGATACAAAATTATACCCGATTCATGACTTGATTTTTCTTTGATACGGCGTTTCCCCTGATTTTACTGGAACTGGAAATCATTTTTAAAATACACCGAATTTAATACAGTATAGAAAAAAATTCACAACAAAATCGAATTTTTACAGAGATACTATTGAAACTGAGGAAATTAATTTTCTCACTCGCTTTTAAATAATTTCGTGGCAATAATAATTGAATGTACGCCTTTTAAGGTTATTACAATTTTTGTTTCTTTTAGTGAATTTTAAAAATTCAGCATAATTTTATCACTCATCGGCCATCGGCTATCCCAAAATGACTAAATGTGATAATGCTGCTATTACGTAATTAATACCCTCCTGCATTAAAAATATCGTGTTGTCTTTAAAAATAAAATATTTATTTATAATCTCAGATTTGTCCCCAGCTGCTATTCTTCTCGACAAGATGCGGTAGATTCTGCACGCCCGTAATTTTCGTCAACCGAAATCCGATTTACTGCAATAATTTCTGAATACGTATTTTATCGACCTTTCAAAGAAGAGAGTCCAAGTACCAAGCGCGTGTTACGGCGAATGTTATTACGCATTTCCAGGAGCCACTCCTTCTCGGCTTACAGTGCAATTACTTTCGGAGGGTTCAAGCCACGGTTATGTCGAAATCTGCGCAATATATTCCCTTCGTGTGCACATAAAATGCCTATGCGTTCGTATACGTACATGCACGCACACGCGTCAAATTTGTGGCAGATTTATCCAAATCCCAAAGTTGTGTCATAAAAAAAAACCCCAAATTTATTTTCGATTTATATACAAAAGGGACTGCTTTATTTCTTTGAAATGCAAATTTCAAGCCAGGTGGTGTAATGTCAATTTTATGTCCCAAGTAAGATGGAGATGACTTTCAATTGTTGCATGGATACTGATGGTACTCAAAAAGTAACAAGCTTTCCCCTCGAAATGGAAATTCACGAAACGCTGCAATGTTCCCGAAAGTGGAAAAATGTCAGGACTGGAGAAATAAAAAAGGAAAGCCCATAAAGGAAAGCCGTCCAGCGGAACCACGATCCTAATGCGTACCTCCTCTCGTTTCATTACGAGCGAAATTCATTAGCCAATGGTATACTTATTAGTCGACATTCTCTCGTTACAGGGACAAAAAAAGATTTGTAAAAATCACTGCAAAAATAATAAAAATACGTCCGTGGTGAAAAATAATAAAATTACAGACAAAATTCATGAAAAAAAGCTATTAAATTATTTTGAATTTTCTATTTTATTTTTGAAATTTTTGGTTTGAAAATTTCTATTTTGAATTTATTTGAGAAAAAATATATATATAAAAAATATAAACCCAAAATCTTGCAACAAAATTAGAATTCAGGTCAAACGGGTCTGTTTATTATTTTTTGTAACAGATTTCACGATTCGACGATTTCTTTTTTCTCTTCCTTTTTTGGCACTTTTCCCGTTTTTTAAATGCTCCAATATATATTTCATCGCGTAAACATGTTTTTGAAATTCGCGAAATCCAATTCTTTGAAAATTTGATTTATTATACCCTGGAACCCATGAAGCAAAATGTTATTATCCTGTAAAATACTCATTGTCAGTCCATTGAATACATCTAACCGGAAATAATTGTGACGTTTATTATCGCGTAGCAAAATGCCTCTTCGTTTCCACTACGATACGCGTGGCTTATGCATTGCCATTTTTTTTACCCTTGCACACTTATTTGTCTTAATTAGGAACCCCGTAACTATACGTTTTATCTTCTCTTTTTTTTCCCAAGGTTTAGAAACTCATTGTATTATTTATAACGCACTCTTTACTCCATGGTTAATTGGACCCTCGGGATATATAACTTTTTAACTTTATGTTCAACTGTTAGCTGCAATAAGAAGTATAACACGTAAAAGTACTAAACAATATTTAATAAGCAATTTACGGCCGCGTGTTATCGTTTGAATGCCGACACACCCATTCCTTTTTTTTTTACGTTTTTTCGATATCGGTGGAAATTTCCAACTACTTTTTTTCAAATGTTCCAATATCGCAAACACGAACTGTTTGCATTGTGAACGCAACATCGATGTAAAAAGCAAATGTGTAGTTGAAAAAGAGAACTTTCCCAGAAGGCACGGGAACAAATGAAAATAATTTCTCGGCGGGATTGTCGTCCGAATAGGTAGCGTGTTGAGAGTTACGGTACAAATTTGCATTGTAACGTTACGCCGGGTAAATATAATGTGGGATGCTAGAAAACCTACTGGGTAGGTCTGCATGCATGTATAGTAGTGATCCAATTTTAGACCTCTTCAATTTTTGTATTTATTTTTGATGGAATAAATTCTAACAAGCAAGAACACGATATTTGTTATTGAAACTCTAACTTGTATTTTTACATGCACTTATATAAAAAAATGAATACAATACGTTAAATCTTTGCAATGTTAATTTTTAATTCCGATTTTAACAGAAAAGTTTCTGTCCCGATTTCTGGAATATAGATATCTTTTTAAATTTTCCTTCATTTTCTAACATTATTTATTGTTATAAAAAATCATGATACTTTTTCAAATGCTACAAAACCTACTGGGTAGGTCTGCAAGCATGTATAGTACTGATCCAATTTTAGACCTCTTCAATTTTTGTATTTATTTTTGATGGAATAAATTCTAACAAGCAAGAACACGATAATTGTTATTGAAACTCTACTTTGTATTTTTACATGCACTTATATAAAAAAATAAATACAATACGTTAAATCTTTGCAATATTAATTTTTAATTGCGATTTTAACAGAAAAGTTTCTGTCCCGATTTCTGCAATATAGATATTTTTTTAAATTTTCCTTCATTTTCTGACATTATTTATTGTTATAAAAAATCATGATACTTTTTCAAAGGGCTGAAGCGAGAAACAAAATGTGTCCAAATTGACATGGCGCCCAAATGTATAAATTTGGAGTTTCCTTTTCTATGATATTCAAAAATACAAAATCGCTGACGCCTGCAAAAAATTTTATAAAAACTAAAAATGTATGTCATTGAAACGTTTACATTACACCTTCAACTTTTCAAGACAAAAAAATATGTCGCACTTTGGCTACAAATTTGATCTAACCAAAAAAAAAAAGATAAATTTTGAGATCACCTGAAATATGACTTCACCAGAGTAAGAATAATGGTCTAGTAAAAAAGCTAGAAATTTTGCCTTCCTCATCCTGAAAATTTATATTTTTCGAGTTGCGTCGTTTATGTAGCAAAAGTGTGATATGACCAAGGCCATTTTTGATAACCCGCCAGATTCTGTTTCGAAATTGATTTTGTTCTCCAGGAATCTTCGGCTGTTTCTCGAAATTCCTAAATTGAACCTCTTGATTCATAACACAGGGTTGTTATTTGGAATCCGATTGCTCGTTTCCTATTTCAAAAGCTCATGAACCAATGACGTTAGACGTTAGTCTGAGGATGACCTTTTTCTCTGCCAAACCACGCCCCCTCTTCAATTCGCAATAACCATTTGTCTTTTCTCTTATCAATTGATATATATCTTCACTGAAACGACATTACGAAGTTCTCATAGATATTGGATTAGATACCAGAAGGTATAGATTAAAACAATATCTAGAGAATGAGGAAGTTCCTTCTCGTGCATTGCACCTGTTGATTGATGCAAGGAGCATTTTGTCATAAAATTACGACTGTATGGTAATTTTTATTAATATGCCTATTTTTATTTATCAAATCATAAACTAAAAAATTAACAAAATTTAATATGCTAATTTTGAATAACGTAAAAACAAACTTATGTATAAATAGAGTCTCTCTGAAGAAATATTATTCCACGTAATCAAATTTCTATCATTAGAGTCAAATGAATTTAGCATCAGTAAAACGTTTGATTATGATTATAAAATTTTCTTTTATGAGTTTATCGTGATTCCATTAAATCATTTTGTTCGGAGAGTGAAGGACATTGCTCGGAAGCACATGCAAATGTACTCATGATAATAATAATTTCGTAATTTTTGCTAAATCATATTTTAAAACGTGAAGTTTCCTTGATAAATGCCGGCAAATTGTCTCTCTCGTGGAGATTATGAAAGAAGGAAGCACTTTGTACCATCCAAATGGGAACGTAATGACATAGAAGCATATAACTCGGAAATTCGGCACCTTTTCCTCTTTCACAGACTAAATTAACCGTCAGGGATATATTCAATTTTGCGGCTAATGCATTAATACCTGCTGCTTCAGAATGGACATTTTGTGAAGTTCCAGGTGAAGCTTCATTTTTTTTTCAACAGATTTTTCTTCCAAAGTTAACCACTATTTTTATTACCAATATTCCCTGTGCCAAAACAGCGACAATTTCCAAGTCGTAAACAATCAGTGTGAGAAAATTCCCAAAAATTACTATGGTTAGATTTGCCCGTGTCGAAAAAATGAAGTCCGATTTTAACCCTATTTCTTCGAAGTAAAAACATGCCAATAAAGATAAAATCTGTTTTTGATGCATTTGAACCTGATTTTACCCTAACCGCGTAAAATACTTTTGCAAACTAGGCTCAAATAAAAATATCACGTTAAACTTGGTTCAATAAAAAATATAAATTAAATGAACATTACGAATAAAAAAATTCCTATCCCGACGTTACGAGTTACCTCTAAAAATTGTTATTATAGTTCAAGATAATATCAGTTCTCTAAAACTTTGATTTGACCTGATAAATAAGACCTGGTTAAGAAACAATTTTTGCGTATTCGGTTCAAAATCGGGTCTTATAAATTCTGAATTTCTTTTTGAATCCTATTTTTGGGTCATAATCCGTCTTTTATTTTCAACTTGGGTGGTCTCACTTTTCGATACTTCGGGTATCACCTCGATCGCTATCAAATTAATCTCATCTCCACCTGTTTGACACCTAATAGGATTCTCTCGATCTAGGCGATGCTCCAATGTAAATACTTCCATGGATCCCAATCCTTCGTTAGCTAATTTTTTCAGCCCAATCCGAGGATAATCTGAATCATTCCGGAAGTGATTAAAAACGCTAAGATGCAATCGGAAAGCGACAATGAAAAGGATATAAAAAAATTTGAGGATACGGAAAAGTCCTAAGGTTGTCTATTGGATATCGTTTTGGGCGTCTGCGCCTAGTTAATAGTAGAAAGGGACCAGGAGGCGGCATCGTAGAAACCCTCGGGATGTCAGTCGTCTCCGAGCCGTTGAGCCGACACCGACGCGAGATGAAAATCGTTTCATTTTTATTATACCGGCGCACGAGTGGCGCCCATTAACAATCATCCATCGTTTTCTCACGCAACCATATTCAAATATATATACATACATATATACGTTTGCTCGCTCGCTTACTCATTCATCGTCTTCCCCAACAGTTGCACCTTCTTTGTCTGGCCTCTGTCACTCTCTTTTCGGCTCTTTTAATCACCATTATGGTTGACACGAAGGAAAAGGGGGTAATCCTTTTCCACGAGATTAACAACAGCGAATTCACGTGTTTCATTTGCCGCCACACCCAAAGCTGCAATTTCTCGTCGATTGCAAAACCATCGCATATAGAAACCAACTATGTTTGGATGTAAGACATGCGTACGTATGCACTTGTATCTATAGAGCACAGAGAAATCGTATTGGTCCTGAACGTTTGCCGCTTCTTCAGTGTGAAAATTGACCAGTTGTCGTTGGGATCCGAAAAGAGTCACCGCGTGCGCGTTCATTCATACGACAATTTTTCGTTCTTGCATCCAAGACGATACCGCTTTCATTGTTCCATTTTCTAGTTCTAATATTTACACGCTTCTCACGGTACATTCGCGCGTTGGATGATACAAAAAGTTTGTTTTCCGAAATTTTACGATATTTTTGGGCAGACGTAGCGTTACTTTTAAATTATTCGTGGACTTTCGAGGCTGTGATATTTTTAACGAATGTAAAATAGATTACCTACTTGTAATCTTTCAGACGGAGCAAGTTTACCGGGTGTACGCGAATGTTGTGTTATGGTAGAAACGCGGAAAGAGAAAGAATTTCCGGTGATTGGTATAAAAAAATTGCCGTTTATTTAACGTCAGAGGCGAATTTTGTTATTTCGAAGCGATAGTTTCGATTCATGGTGTTAATTTCGGGAGAACAAAAATTACTGTAATTAATTAATACGTCGATTTGCAAAAAATGTCCCCCGTGAATCCGAGTTCGTGTCAAGTGGTGGTTAAATTTAATACCTTCATCCACGAGTGGATGCAGGAAGACGACGCTTCTTGACCGAAACTTAACACCATGAAGAAGTAAATTCGATGCCATATCAGTTGCATACTTCGTAGCGTTAACTTTATCATCATATTTTTTTTTTAGAATGTAGACTAGCGTAGCAAAAATACTAGGTACTGTATAGCAACGGTTGTTTATTTTTCCCCAATGCATAAATACTTCTTTGGGATGATTCTTAGTTTCCGTGAAAAAATGTAATAGCGTAGACTTGAATCTCCGTGAAATTTCCGTGACTGTTTCGGCAACTTTTCCGGATTCAACCCTTTGCGAACTGGGATGAGGGTAAGAGACAAGAATTTTGAAGTTGGTCGAGACACTCGCGAAAAGCTCGTATCTTTCATTAAACCTCCCGTCCACGCTGTGTTCCATGCCCCCGATATGTCCCGTCCGCAAAGGGTTAATAACTATCGTGTGAATGCCGCGGTTGTGGTTGGAGTTCCATTTGTGGCTACCTCTGAACTTTTGCCTGAACTTCTCGATTTGCTATCTTGGAAGAAAAGTAGAAATATTTGCATTTATAGTAGCTTTAAACGTTGCAACGAACTTTAATGAACATTTCCGTGGCTCGAAGTTGCTGGTTGCAGCGGCAAAAATTGCAATGTGCAATTTGCAATTTGCAATTCCAAGATGCCGTGGGAGCGATCTATGAATGCAATTCGATATTAAATTGTAGAAGCAACCGTAAACCGAACATGAAATTAACTCTCGTAGAATGTTTTGCAAACTATTTGTCCCTTACTGGAAAATGATGTCACCTTATTAGATATTCAAACCTCTCATGTGACATCACGGTAATTGGACGTAGGGAAATTGAATTTCGTGCTTGAATATTAAAATTAGTATTTCAAGAATCAAGATGCATGTGGGTCTTCGAGAAATTGGTAAAGGGGTAAGTTTTCACTGGTATACTTAAACCTTCGATTCAATCTCGGAAAGGCATCCCTCCATTGGTTGAAGTTTCCCCAGCATGCGATTGGGTGCACCTACGTTGCTATCCTGCTCATTGTCATAAAAAGGAGACGGTGTAGAGAGGGTGCCGGTGTTATCTCGGTAAGGGAACCTATGAAACATGTATATCGCGAAACTATCATACGAAAGTTAGTAAAATGTTGACCTCCAGCCTTTTAAGGCGCCGTTGAAACGACCGAGATAATAACTAAGGCAATCTTACTCAACTTTTATGTGAGACAATAAAATTATTCTCCTTTCTTACGCTCTAAAGCTAATTTTAAGATCTCTACGGTCTTGTTTCGGACTACAATCGGTGCCACACACAGATGCCCTTTACACTGGGTCGCAAATGGAACAAACATGGCCACTGCTGGTGCATTAGCTTAAAGGCTAGACCCACCTATACCTATATTTACCGTTATCATCTCTTTGAATGCAATCTCGTAGCTCTAATAAGCGCATACCGATTTCAATATCCGACTGCATTTCATCTGGCTGTTTCCAAAGAATTACTGATAGTTGATTATATCCCCGACAGCTCCTTTTTACCTGCCAGATGCGATTCTCTTAATACCTGTCTTTTACAACAGCAATGTCCGCGTATAATCAAATAATGGCATTTTCAATTTCACTTCCCGCGGTTAATTCTTTTTCGTGTCCTTGAGAAGATAAAAAATTGTTGGTTGATTTTACCACGAAAAAGCCAATATACGGTTCCAAATATTATTATTGCTAGATACGCAAGCACATCAAAGCTCATGTCGACAAGTATATTGTAGCATCAAAGAGTTAAATGAGCGGAGACGAATATTTCCATCATTTATTCGAGCGTATTCAATTTTAATTTGACCTAATTAACTTTTATTTAGCTCCACGAAAGTTGAATCGAAGTAACTGAATTGTACATACAATATTTGAATGGATAAAGAAAATATTAATTTCGACGAATTTCATTTTATGATTTGCTAAAACCCTGTTGTCGTATTTAATGGAGACAGTAAATTCTACTAATTTGAATATCGACAAATTAATTAACCTTTATTTCTTTATCGGAACGAGAAATGTTATAGTTCGATCGTGCTATCGTAAATGACAGCAATCGTGAATTGGAGAATTCGGTGATTCCGAGTCGCTATAAATATGCAAATACTTCGAGACAGATATATTTAATAACGAAAAATGTAATTTCGTTCATTGTTAGTTGATTGGAAAAATTCCTACACACCCACAATTTACTCTTCCGTTTAAATTAGTCGTAAAAGTTGTGACGGGGAGAGTAGAAGGCATTTGCTACAAAACTTTCCTGAAGTAAAAGTGCTGAAATGATTAATTTGTATCCCATGATCTCGAAATCTCCTGCCGATTTTACGAATCCTTTGTTTGGGATATATATATATCTATATGTTGAACCTGGATCTGATGATGCCCTAGTAGGAATTTATAGCGGTCGAAATTTTATTGCTTTGGCTCGAGGCGAGCCAATAAAGCTGCAGATTCTTACCTTGCTGTTTTCAATACTGTAGCAATTAATTTCAAATAACGCCCACACACTAATAAAGGTGAAATGTGACGATTCCTGCCCATTTAAATATCTCTTTGCGACTATCCTAAATTTAAATGTAAGACAAAGTAGAACGAAGACGTGTCAATAATTTCACAGACGTTCCATGTAACACAGGAGAGTAAAAATATTGCTACACATTATTGAACGATGTCCAGGTATAGATTGTGCAATATTTCTGTAAAATATTTTTATAAAAGAAGTGCAAGAATTCTCTTTTCGTTCTCGAAATAATTCTAGTGTTCAGAAAATATATTTTTTTTACTTACAGATAGCCACGGGTCACAATTTGATTTTTACTAGTTTTGTCACGTTAACATTTAATCAGACGGTAAATAATGACGTATTATGGATAATATTTTTTAATGAAATTCGTTAATGTTTAGTTTCTTGTAAATCAACTATTTTTATTTGTGCATTCTTCGAATTTTTCGAACCAAAGTTTTAACCCTTTCAGTGCCTCTGAAGCAATAATATTTTTAATCCTCAAGTACAAAAAAACAACTTTGGCAAAATTTCGACGCGTTCTAACTTTTAGCAACTCGAAAGGTTAATTAACACTTCACGAAGATGAGGGTACAGCAGACAGTAATAAATTTCAATACGTTGTAATTATTGAAAAGGTACACATGCATGGTACTTGCCGGCCTTTAATTAAAGTGTGCCACTCAGGACTTAACCCTTTGCACGGTGACATTAGCAGGAATATTTAAAAGTACCTACTTTGGTGGCTCAGAGCAGATGCAAAGGGTTGACATAGCAAATTTTATGAAACACAAAATAGCTTTCCATTTACATTCCATTTTTCAGCTAAATATTTAAGTAGTTACAAATTTTTCACAGTAAGCGTGTCCTCTCAATTCCAATGTTCGCTTCATGATTATTTTCGTACGCTTAAAAAATCGAATTTTTTGGAATTATAACAAAATTCGAACAAGCACGACTTTCCATAAATTCAAAGTTTTACATAAAACGCTGCCTGTTTGTATAAATGTCAAATGGAACAATGAAAGTGCTGTAGAAAAATATACCGTCTTTCTTAGAAAAGTAGATGAAAAGTTCAAGTAGTGGAAGAATCAATAAAAATTTCCAAGAAGGAGCGATTTTGATCCTAAGAATAGATGGCGCATGAGATGAAAGTGTTTTCCATAGAAAAGACGATCCGCGATCGAGGTAATTCACGAAATGTCTTGTAGTACTTGCAAGGTTAACTAAATCACGAGAGTAACACCTAAACTCGACATAGCGGAAAGAAACCAGGCAGATCGTAGTTTTTTTCCTTTCGAGTAACGTATAATCTAATTAACTCTTGTAATTAACAGGTACTTGTTTCATTCCTTACTGACAAGACGACGTCGCACTATGTATATTTAATGTGGGTGAAAGCAAGAAAAGGTGACGGCTAAATGTTCGCATGTTAAAACCACACACAGATAAGGATCTACCTTGGACTGATTCTTGTGTCACATAAGTCCAATTTCGTAAATCAGATTGCAAAAGCAAGATTCGGTGATTGGATTTCTCTAAATTAACCGTCCCTTCCCCTCCTTCAGCTGGAAGCGAATAAATAGCAGATGTCAATAGTGAATAAAAAAATAGGAGAAAGCGTTGATTAAAAGGAAAGTTCATGCGTTTATACCATTTTCATTAATGGCAGGTTCGGAATGTTTGCTTTCAATTAAAGCAATTAGTTTTTATTTTTCCGAGTTTTTGGGCAATAAATCTCATGCGATACATTGCTGCAACTGTTGTCTCTTCATTCCACCCATATTGGAAAAGCTGCGCAGATTAAGGTGAAAGTGAGACACACAACTGCAATATATCGAAGGGTTGCAATATATCGAGAGGTTCCCTGGAGAAAAATGATATCGAAGTTGCCTCCCATGTATACGCGCGTTTCTCTTGATTCATCGTGTTATTTTACATGCGCGTGTTTTTGTTTTTTTTTGTTTTTTTTTTCGTGGTGATAGTGGGTAATGGGTAATCAGGGTGCAATGTTATAAAGTTAAAATTGTACCGGTCATTAATACTTCTAATAGTTCTTATCTACGATTTGTATTATTAATCACTGGATAAAAGTAGAATCATTCCCGAAATTTTCGTGATATTCATTTCTTGATAAATAAAGATCTTAAAAAAAGGGAGATATTCCGAGTTTCCTGCTTGAAATTTTTTATTTAATTAGGATTCATTATTTGGAATTTAAGATATTTCTCTGAGACTGCTGGGGTTCAAAAGAAGAATTAATTTATTATTTATTATTATTTGGTAGAACACCAAAAGTTTAATTGAATATAACAAATTATAAAATTACATTCGGTAAAATAAATATCACGTTATCGAATAATGTCATTAGTTGCTCCCGTTCAATTTTTGTTCGAAAAACTAAAATTCAATTAGGTTTAACGAAATTCGGATTCAAAAAGCCTTAATTGAATTTTCTCCGACAGACGATAACATATAATACAAAAATATGAAAGAAAGATTTTTGATTGAAAAAGTGTTGGACTTGAAAAGAAAAGGATGCATTAAAAAAGAGCTTTATAAAATGAAGAGATCAGATGATAGGTCACACTCGGGTATAGAGGACTTCCAATAAATATTTTGAAACGTAGAATAAGAGGAAAAAAGAGCAGCGGAAGAATAAGATTGAATTATTTATCCCGAATTTGGTTATTAAATTTGCAACCTCTATTTTACGATACTTTCGGGTTATTAAAGTAAAATAAAATACCATGACTTATTGTAACATTTCTCAAGAATTTTCTGGCTTGGTGCGACAGAAAATAGATATAAATCAATTGATTGAGTGCTACTTTATCGAGAAGAAAAATCCATCCAATTAATTTCATCCTATTAAATTTATCCAATTGGGGGAAATCTGTATCTCCCTCGTTAATATTCTCGTTCGGGATTCATTATTCTTGGAGTAGACTTTCATAATTGCGAAATCTTAAAACTCATTTAAGGAATATCGGGTTTACATAATGCTAGCGTAAAAAATGTATTATATCGATTTTGTATTGCTGCAAAGTGTTAGGTCGGTGCATAATTGATGACGTTTACTTCGCATGATATACGGCAAAATAATCGTCGTTAATTATGCACCAGTCTAACATAATATTCTGTAAAAGGTTTTTTTAGAGTCCCGATATTTCGTTAATATAAAAAAAATTGCTGTATTGTTCTTTGAAGAAAGGGGAGGTACCTTTCGCTAATGTTATTTTTAATTAATATTCTTTATTCTTATAGAAAGTTAATCCTTCTTTCCACAGACTTTTAATGACAATTCTGAAAGCTTTCTCCAGTAGAGTTAAGAATTAATTCCCACCCTCCGAACTCATTCTTATATTATCGTGAAAAAATCGATTATCTGTAGGCACTTTCCTTCCAAATATTGCTTTCTTTTTAAAAGTAAACGAATCTTCAGTTTTTACAAGCGAGTAGAGGCTTAAAAAATATCTTTCTTGTAAATTCTTTACCTTGCACTTTATCAAAGAATTTTTTACTGTTCATCCGTGTAAGGACACGACATCCCTATGGGTTGAAAATCTTTTGGCGATAAATAATTCATTGAAAAGTGCCTGAAGCTCGTGTAAGATCGACGATACTTCCTTCTGCAAAAGGTGGAAAGAGATCGGGTCAACGAATGATGGCAAGATTTCCGACATCTACCGTCTTTTTGTTCCGAAAGTGAATCAACTCGAATGCAACTTTATCGCACCACTGTCATAAATAATTTAATTCAAGTAGAACTCGAAGTTTCTTTTTAATAATCTCTAAGGAATATTTTGTAGGGTAGTTTTTGTATGAGACCGTCCAGTTGGCAACACTGAATAAAAATTAAGCGATATTCTAAGTATTCCCGCCAAAGTGAGCGAACGTTAATAAAATGTGCATTATATTATTATCAAATATTATCTAGAGTTTCATTAAAAAATACACACATTTGCAATATCTGTAAGAGACAGACTATAAAATTACAAAATTGTGAAAGCGATAAGAGAACTACTGGAGTAATTAAACATTTTCTTATCGACTTTATATCCTTTTGGAAGAAGAACCAGACGGATAACGTAATTAGAAGAAGGGACAACTACGTAAATTTGATTAGGATCCCTGACAAATTGACACAAGTATCGGTCTTAAATAAAGTTCATCGGGATGAAACGTTGCAATATTTCATTTTTTATCAATTAAAAAAAAACAAGTGACCTAGTTTGTTTTAGCGAGTTAATGATATTAATGAACAAACTTCAAGTTTTTCAGAGAAATTTTGTTTGCATAAAATTTATTAAATTCGTATCTCTGAAAGCGAGAATAATCAATTTTCACGGACTAAATTGTTTTCACGAAGATTTCCCCAAAACCTTAATTAATAGCAGTAGAAAGCGCTTAAGTGGTTCGTAATAAGTGGGATTTTGACATGCATCATATTTTATTCTACTGTACCTATATATATTATTCAACATTTTAGTAAACTCAATGCTTTCCAGCATCGTAGGAAACAATGGCAGAGTATATCGAGACAGCATTTGATATATCTCTATACAGGTATATCTAATGGAATTGCTAGACGTAACATGATCTATTGGATAAAATAAAACGAGAAGGGGGTGCAGGAGTAAGAAAAAAGGATAGTCAAGGGGACAATAGCAATAGCTCCCAAAACGCAAGGTGCGGGTGGTTTCGACAATGCACGTCACACAGCGTGAATTTTTGTCGAAAATACAAACTGTTTACTCTTAATATCATATCTGCCATGTGTATCTTCCACTCACCGATTTTATCTGTGTTCGTGATGTTTATTCTATAAACATTTGACGTGAATTTAGTGAGATCCTACTCGACGCAACAATATAATAAATGTTCCTTTTGGGAATCAATCAAACTGCAAACAATTATTACGATAGTGGGAGATGAAAACAAATAAATGAACGTATGACGGAATAACAACATTTCGATATTAAGCGAGAAGATTATGATTGCATTAAAAACAAACATTCACCCGTCCATCAACGCGAGTTCTAAATATTCAGTGACTCGTCATGCAGGTAGAGAAAATCATCGGGTTTGGAAAATCAATTCAGTTTCGTTCCCTCGTTTTAATATTATCTATTTTACGCTGATATTTTCGGAATTTCTAAAAATAAAACCAATTTTGTAAATCCTTATTTTTTTTTACCATACCATCAATGGAATTGGTTTCAATTTTTCTGTAATCGAGGGCAAAAAGTCCGAATTGAAATATTTTCGAAGTTTTAACTATTATTATTTTCTGAAACCGTAAAATAAAAATGTATTAAACGAGAGTCCTCAAAATTTGGTCAATAAGTAACATCATACTAAAATTTTTATAAATGAAATGTGTAAATGCGGAAGAAATGTAAAGAAATCAATACAAATTCAGACACATATTTTCTCATTATCCCGAATACGAGGGGTTGTTTCTCCGCTTTCCTGGAGTGCCGTGAAGAGACCTTAAGAGCTCTTGGACTCAGAAAAACAGGAGGAAGAATCCGAAAATTTAACATATCAGTTGAGAAATAGCCTCCGAAATGACGTCACGTCCAAGCTGTGTGAAAACCAGAGTCTCGGATTGAAATCTTAGATCTTGGAAAGCTTCTGGTACGTTTCTCAAAGGCGGCTTCGGTTAATAATTTAATATTCGAGCGGTTTCGGGACTAAACGTTACAGCAACCATATTATTTGGCCACACATTAAATATGAACGAGGGAAACACAATTCCTATTCCAATATCAGTTATTTGTCGACAATTCGATTACACGCGCTTCAGTCGCTGCTTGCCTAAGGCACCAAATAACGTGAAATCGATGATAACGAAATAAAATTCAAAATTGCAAAGGGAATTTCCATTGAAGTGAATTTAGTATAACAATAGTGACACTCTGTCCCGCGATACACTCGATCAAAGAGTTTATACGGCCATTCTCTTGCCTTGTAACGCTGTGAAATATATTATATAATATATTTATTATATTTCTTGGTGTATTTGCAGAAATAAATGCGAAAATGAACCATTGGAGGTAATACTCTGAACAACTAAATGGCGTATAATCGTACTGTAAACAATTTTATAATGTGCATGCTTGCTGTGAGCTCGTGAACGGTGTGCAGTCAAGCTGATGCTGGCAATCGAACAGCATATAGCCGATCTGTTGCTGAAAGGTTGGCATTTCAATTTTTTGCAATAGATTTTTTTTGTATGTTTATTGTGCCGTATGTAATTAAAGTATTGACAATAAAATTAATGTCCATTAGATCATTACTTACATTATATTTTACATTAAAGCTGGTAAACAATTGCAGCAAATTTTCAATTATTTTTTACTTCGAAAAAATTTCCAACTTTTTCATTATCGGGTTTACTTTATTTATTTATTTATTCGTTTATGCCCTTGACGTGTCATGGGGCAAATCGCGGAAAAGCAGGTGTTTTGAACATTACAATCATTACAAATCATTAGTTTTTGATAGCTGTAGCAGTTAAAAGTAAACGATGAGTCGGAATAGTTGGTTTCTTTAAACCTGGAAAATAATTCTAATAAATATGATTACTCCTGCTCGGTTGTTGATGAAAAATATTTTGTTTTTCTTAGTTCCTAATTTTAATTAATGGATAAATTAATATTTATACATACTAAATTAGATATCTAATATTATGATTTCAAATCCCTCGTTATACATTATTCCGTTATTAAGTATTCAACTATTTGATTATTGTTTCTAGCGGAGTATCTCTATTTGAAAAAGAATAACTGAATTTTTAATTCTTTTGCGACGAAGAATAATAATTTTACTGAACGAGTGAATAAGAGAAAGAGTCTTCTCGAATTTAAACCAGACCTGTTATAAACAATAACATTCTCGTATTATCCATACGTTTCAAACAGATATATGGATAACCTTCGTTTTTTGCCTGAAATATATTCGTTTGTTGATATGACTTTTGTTCGCAGACTAAGGCAAAAAGCGATGGGATAAATAAAAAAATGAACTGAACTATTTAAAAATACTTCAGCATGCGAAAGAATACCAATACGAGCTATTAATACTTCCAACAATTCAAGATAATTTGCTAATAAATTTTCAAGCACGTAATCAAAAGGATGTTTTGTGTATGTACATTTACTGTGTACATTTGAATAGCAGTGGCTTTTGTGAAAAAGTGGGTTAACTCCACGATAAAAGCATGCCGTACATTAAACAGAAATTAAATGGAGATAAAAAAAAATATTGAACTGCGAATCTTATCTATACGAGTTTTATTTCATATAAACGTTAAATATGATTTTTAAGCGATCCTTCGGACGGATTCTTCTGCAAAGTGAATTTTTTCATTAAAAGCACAAAGTCTGCAAAAAGTGAATAAGCAAAGGAAATTTAATAATACTTAAGAGAAATTAATTTCCATTTTGCTCTCTTGATTTCGCATGAGAAGTAAAACATTTCAATCCCTTTTACGGCATAAAAATTCATACTCCTGCGAAATATTTCGACGTCGATGCATAAAACTTTCTTCTGTAAAATTCTGCAAGCCTTGTAATGGCATTAATGAAGATAAATGTGGAGTTTTAATGTGACGAAGATTAGGACTTTCGCCAAAAGTTAGGAAAGAGCGTCCTGATAAGAGCAGAAAGTCTCTTTATACCGAAGAATACTGAAAAGGGGTGGACAGGAACTATTGTATAAAACAAATGTTGTGTAGTCGACGTATATACAGGGTTTTTCACTTAAATGGGAACACCTATATATTTTCGTTATTTACGTACGCATGAACAAAACTTTTCAGGATAAAGTTTAACTGGTCGATGGAGCGAACGTAGTATTGGGCAAACATTTTCTGCAGTTCAATTTCCATCTTAAAAAATCTCTGTGGTCATAAACAACTGCGATATTTAGGTCTTCCCATCGGAATGAGTCAACCTGTGTATATCGATGATCCAGTGTGTGACCCCTTGGAGTTTTGGAACCCTGAAAGGTGCTTTTCAATTCTCGGCACCAAAGTTTTTCCAAAATTACCTTTGCCAACCCCATTTCTAATATTTAATTTTTTCTTCATCTTTTTTCTTTTGAGGAAATAGAAAAAGTACAAATTTACTACCCATTTGTAGAATTAGTTTCCGAATGTCCTATATATCTTTCCACGAGGGATCTATTTCAATTGTCGAGAACAATTAACATCTGGGTGATAAGAAACGAGACAGCATAATTATTATCCGATAAGTTATGTAATCCGATACCCGGAAACACAGACACGCCTAACATCGCAATACACTTCATTATTAATTGAGAAAGCCGTACACGTATATAGTACTTTCATTCCGTACATTCCATTTGATAACGAAGTGCATTGTGTGAAATCACAGGTTCCATGCTGATAGAGGGAGAATGAGTCTGTTTCATCTGTAGGAAATGTGATCGTATTAAAGAGAGGAAAGAACAGAGATAGTTAAAGCCCATTCAGGATTTCATCCACCTTGGAGATCCTTTCGCAGAGTTTTTTCAGTTATTAAGTGAATGTAGTTATCGATTGTAGAAGGCTTAATGGAAATGGCGAATTCAATATCCGGCAGACAGATAGATATGTCTATATATGTGAGTAATATTCAAGCCCATGTATTGAAACGCGTACATGAACACAGACACACCGAGCCGTAGATCTAATTAAGGGAAATTCCATCGTTAAGATCTTACTGCGTTAATTATCGCCTCGTGGTATTTTTCCTTACGATTGGCAAAACCGCAACTTCCACCTACATCTCGTTGTCCTGTAACGTAGTAATTGCGAGTTTACGTGTAACGTTCATTTGCTGTCTTATTTACGTCGAAAACTTGTATTGGATAACGCAAGTGATGTGAGGTGTCATGTATATAAATGCGAGGGGAAATGTAATCCCCGAAACAATGAAAATAGCGAGAAAAAATGTAAAAATAATAATTATCTCCAATTTTATAGTAACTTTGTGTATATATTATAATTCTTTGATAAAAATAGTCCCTTAATTTTAATTTTAATAACAAGGTTTCATATTGACAAAATTTACTCATAATTCTTATTAGTTTTATTCGCCTATTATTTCTAATTTTTTTAAAATTTTTAATTCCATTTTACGATTTTTCGTTTCGAGATCATCTTTATTATTTTTTCGACGATTTTTAGTGTCATTTTTCTCTGTTTATGAATAAACACAGTAATTCATACCCTCCACGTTACATCAAAATGAATATTTATATCACAACCATGTTCATCCTTTAACCGTTACATGAAACCGTCATTTGATATATGATTATTGATAATGAAGTACACGCAAAGCCGCCAAAGTCCCCTTGTGATATCAAAAAAGGCTCCTGTGTAAATAACAATCGCGTATGAAACCCAATTACTCGTCAAACAAAATTACGCCATTAATTCATAAAATATATATGCAATAAATATTTCCATAGAGTTCTTTCCAATGCGATTATTATTCCGCGTGTGTAGGTGGATAAATGATGATCTATACATCGCTTGCGCTATTGAAATAAACCAACTCGATTTCCAGAGCTTCGCTCCACTTTACATAAAATATATTAACGCCTAGACACGTGGAATAAACGACGCACTGAGTTTGTACATCAGCCCCATGCGGTATACAATGAATTATATGAGTTCGATTACCAAATTTATGGATCTGAGAATTATGCTTTGTATATTTCTAATGCTGTTATGTTTCCATCGTGTTAACAAAATTTAGCAGGAATTTGATTCCTCAAGTTCGATTTTTTCTACTCGAGGCGCGACTCTTGCAGCAAAATAAAAAGATAAGAGCACGAATTATCGCGTTTCTAGTTGGCTCAAAAATTCAAATAATTGGTATAACGACGAATTACTGCAAATTGACACTTGAAATTGCATTTACCTGTAGTAGGAGTTAAAAATATCGTTGTTTTGGTTTTAGTCAACTGTATAAATGCCAATATTTAAAATCCGAATGCGAAGGGTTAATTAAAGTATTTCTACCGGAATCTATATAAAAATTCGTGGAGTAAAAATATTAGAAACAAGAATTTTCTGTTATTTATGATTTTAATGCATCGCTAACAAGCTGATTTTTGAAGGTAACAAGTTTAAATTATTGTGAACTGGCAAAACTCTAGCAAAACCCTAACTTTCGTGGGTTCAAACAAACATTTTCCGGGATAGAAACTCTTCTTGAAATCTTCGTAAAACCTCTGGACACGCCATAGGGAAAATAAGAGTAAGGCTTCGAGTTCAATAAATCCCAATCGCTCTATAGTGGAAGCCCATAAAACGAGAACGATGATGGAGGTCGAGCACTAACAAATTAAGGAATTGCTTGAAGAAGGAGTTATTTGATTTACAACCCCGAAGTTTCTTAATTAGCGCCTGTTATCCACGAAAAAGGGACAGGACTTGAACGCGAAGTTGAAGGCGGCGTTTTCCAAATATTTAGTTGTACTGCTGAAAACTTCGTAACTGTAGATGGTACCAACGAGGCACAGTCTAATTTTGTCTTACGTTTACTTTTAACAAAACTTTTGTGCGCCAGCCCACGTAGGAATAGCAGTACGACAAAAGTCTTCAGCAGGATCCTCGGGGTATTGCGAAAGTCCTTAGTCCTGTCGGAGACTTTTGCCGTAATGTCATTTCTACGTGAGCTGGTCTGATAAAAGTTTTGTTCGAAGGAAACTTGGAGCAATATTATAACTATAAAATTTATACAATACAGAATTGAATACATGTAATGCAAATATATAATGCAAAAGAAAAGTATAGCAAATCGATTGTTGCACACTCTGAGGAACGAGCAAATATTTGAGTTGGAATCACCTTATTTTTAAGAAGGGACAGATGCTCGTTATACTCGAAAGGTTTTATTTAACCCTTCGAGAACACACCTCTTTTTTCAAGCTTGGAGAACACTCTGGGTCAATCTGACCCGACGCTAAGTATAAGAGTCCGCCATTTAAAAACGACCAGTTTTATTAGCTTGAAAAAATTCTTAGGTATACTTGAAACACAGATAAATCATGTCATATAATTTTAAAGTGTCATTAATATTATTTATATATCGAAAAAGATTCTCGAAAAAAAAATTTTTTTTTTTAAATTGAAATTTACAAAAATCACTCTGGGTCAAATTGACCCAGAGTGTTCTCGAAGGGTTAATTAACACGAACACCCCGCTTAACACGGGGTATTCGATCAATTTCTTGGATGTTCCCTAGGTGCCCTACAAAATATGGAACTCGATTCCAGATAATACCATGTTGTGAAACTGTAATGGAAAGTGTAACGAAAGCTCTTACATTTTGTTTCAGAATTCGTAATTATTTTTTTCCTACATAAAATGATAACCTGAAAAAAGAGTGATAGCAGAGAGCCAAAATAATATAAACCATACCTTTTTTTTGAGGTAGCAGTGACTTGGAAAAGGTACAATGGAACAGGAGTTATCCCCAAGTTGCTATGGATCGTACTGATAACACAGATTCATTCGTTCTGTAAATACTCCGAATAATAGGAATCCTGCAGACAATACAGCAAAAACTCAGAGTTATTTATTTTTTTCGTAAATAGTATAAAAGGTTCGGGCCACTGTTTTTATATTGTTTGATAATACAACTATCATTTTTGAGATCCAAAGGCATCCTTTTTTTAAAAAAAATGCAAAAAAGAAAAACAATATTGGGAACTTGCATGCGACATCAAATTGGAAACTATCAAGTGAATTTTGTGTAAAATGGTTAGACAAAACGAATAAAAGTTCTTATAAAAAAATAACTGCAGCAGTTGATAAAAGGAATTACGACGGTTCGTAAAAAAAAGAGCGACTGCGGAAATTAAAATCCATTCGGGCTCGAAAAAGATAATAAACGTCCATCGAATGTTTCGCAAAGACGAAATTATATTCGATTATAAAATTGCAAAATCAATGATAACTGAAAATAATTGAAAATAATTAATTTTCAAAAATAAGTTTAAAAAATGATTTGTTGGAAAAAATGCGAAAACGTCATAATTAAATTACCAATATACTCTCACTCATAAATTGTGAGAAAAGCTTCTTTCATCGCAGCTAGTGAATTTGAAAGTTCACTGCAAATAGTTACTTCATTATTGTAACTGTAATTCGCTGGGATCAATTTCCTTAACCAAATATTGGAAATTCTGTAATTAAAATGTATTTGCAAAATCTTAAGTCGCTGAAAGTAAATACCTTGGATGTATGAATTTATACTTTTGTTGGGAAAGGCAACAAATATTTAAACAGTATCTGCCTTCCAACGGATTTCAAATGAGATTGTTCGATACACCCTGGTGGAATCAGAGTCATTTTTTTTTAAACATATCACTTGTATATATTATTACTTCTTTTATGCAATTTAATTAACAAAAAGTTCTCCTCAGAAAACCAAAATTGTTAAAATGAAAACAGCCGTTAAAAAAAGTACGAATGAAACTCAATGAGACGTAAAACATCGATTCAGTCTTTGTGTCTTTTGTGTAAAACGTTGCAGTCATAAACATTCGCTAATGAGGCTGACTGAGAGCCGAAAGATGATCCGTTTGTGATTACATATTTCATTGACTAAAGCTTAGTACATACATTATTTAACGTTATTGATGAACCGTTCAATGAATTTGTTGACATTGCAAATGCACGTTTATAGGAGCGTTCCCGTATCATTATCCCCCAGCAAATTTCCATTACCAAATATCTATTACATTTGAATGCCATCCAGCACAATTAATTAAGCTTTAACCCGGATTTACAGTTGCATATTTGATTGCTCCCAAAGTGATTTACGGGGAAGTAATTGTTACCATGATTCGGAACATTCTCGGTCGGAGACGTTCAGCAATACTTGGGTACAAAGGCTTTTCCGAGATTATTAAGATTGACCTGGATACAGGTGTCACTCCGCGTATTCAAGCTCCAGAAGAATGCATATATGGGTTTTTTTAATTCGTGATAAATTTTTCTAAGGTATGCTTCATAGTTTGACGGGAATTGATTGGACTTCTTCCATGACATGTGCCTCGTGTATGCGTCACGTCGTGATCACTCACCCATCAGCTTATTCGGTACATGCACGCGTGTGTTTGAGGTTCGATATTAATTCAACCTACTGAGAAACTCAATCACCAGAGGATTCCAAAAAGAAAAAAAATTTGATTTCTATATCATTTTTCCAAAACAGGGGAATTCTCGCAGCGTTTTTCCTAAAATAAAAAACATGCTTTTATTAACTTCTCCTGGGAATTCGTTGAAATGGGTTCGCCTAATCGATTCTGGGTGACCAAATTCCTTTTAGGAAGCACTTTAATATTTTCGCGTTTCCACGGCGAGCTAAAGTCCGACAAAAAACGTCAAATTGCGTGAAATTCCATAGTCGTCCTATGATTTATAGAGTTATGGTGGTGGAGTGGATTTCACGCTCGAGTCCTGGTTAAGCACATTCGCGAATTTTTTTCGTTCGGTTGTGACGCTTTTACCGCAATTCTGGTGGTTCGGATTTCACGCTCAGAATGCCGTTACTCACAGTCACACCCACACTGTCGTTGATAACATTTACCGTCGGTGCGACGTTAATCCCCAAAAGGAAAAAGAATGACAGTATTACTTTTCTATATACGCAATTAATGAAAATTATTTGAAACGAATTATTCGAGCGACCTCAGTCCAGGTTCTATTTTTGCGACACTCCTGTAGATTCAGTGACATGTCAAAGCGACCACGGTAACTACAAGGGAACGCAGTAACGATGATTTATCGGATAGTACCGAGAGAAAATTAGTAGGTAGTTGCAGATGGAAATGATGATCCATGAAAAGACAGGGAGGAGTAGTGCGAGGTGCATCAAACTTGTAGCCAGAACCCGTGAACGCGACCACAAGGCAACATTTTATTGATCAAATAACGTCATTATCCAGCTGTTGCCGCATTTAGATAACAACTGGTATACAAATGAAATTGAAAACTCGTCCTATCCTTTTCCTTCCGTTCGTTTTCTCTTTTCTTTTTTTCTCTTCGTGGAATTACGTGAAAGCTTTCGCCCACATTCTCATTCGGTTTGTGTGTATATGTACGTTTGCCGATTCCTTAATTAAAAAGGAATGTTCGTGTTGGCAAGTAGGAAGGATATGGTTTGGAATCACAACGACGTGAAAATAATTAAAAGCACCCGTCAGCTACAGTTATTAAAAGACTTCTCATAAATTCAGGATTTCGCGTAGGAGAAGGTAATGTTTCCTCTCGGGGAAAAAAAGGAGCACAGAGAGTCACCTGGAATTCGGTGGTCCTTCGATACTCGTTTATTCGCAACTGCAACTTAATCGTTAACTTTGTGGGCGCTTTTCATTATGCCTATATTTTTATTTCCGGAAAAGCAATTTTGTACCTTCAGCGACGTCTTTGTGACTTTTTGATTAAAGAATTGGTCATTTTTTCAGCTTCGGAGTTGTTAGAAACTAAAAAATTATTATCATTTGCAACGTGATGACAATTAATATGATTCTGTAAAAATTATTTCAAAAAATAAGTAAAACACACAAACTTGCATCATCCCTTTGCATCAGGTCACTTCTGACGTGAGAAATCTAGGATAAAATAAGCAACCTTGGAAAAGGGACAAGGGTCGGTCAACAGCCAACTAGATAAATACGTAAAATGCAAAAAAAACTATCGGTTAAATAAAGATTGAAAAATCAATTGAAACCCTTATTTGCCCGATGGAAAAAATAGAATAATAGATTTTGAAATTTGCATGGTAACGATATCCCAAAGAAGTTAGAGTATTTTCATTCGATTCAGTAACGAAATGTGAAAAATATATGCTAATTAAATTAAGACAGAAAGCTTACACATTCTCCACGATAAGTCGATGAACTCTCATTTGCATTTTAGCTGGAGTGTAATTTTCTCTTGCCCATTCTTTAACTGAAAGTGGAAGAAGAGCTGCTCTCCTAAGCTGAAAAAACTTTTTACGTGATGAAAGTTACAAGTATTTCCTTTTAATTTCAAACGCTTTATTTGATTACTTATTTATACTATGAAGAAAGCTCGGTTATATTTACTTGCCCCCAACGCGGAGAGTATGCAAAGCCTCGGTACATCAAGTTTCAGTGGATTTAAGTGGGGCCGAGTAATTCCAACAGGGATTTCCAAGATTATCCAGAAAATTGTGTCAGAGTAAATGAACTCGGATATAATTTGATGAAATTTTTCAAGTCTTCAAGTGACTAAATATAGTGTTAGGTATTTGATACTTTAAGAACTGGGTAACTCCGTAAGCTGGCAAATTTAATAGAATAGCATTTGTACAAAGATACCATCAAAGGACCGCGGATAATGCAGTGGCTTCAGTTACTAACTAAAGCAATTATTGAAGAGTTACGTAACTCACTTATCTACAAAGGAAAATCACTTGGGTTATTTATGCATTTCTCAGCAGGAAGAGAAATTTTCCTCTTGTTCGCTGGTTGAAGACGCTAAGTCTCTTAAGATTTATTAAAAGTCGGCAATAAAAGAGGCATCATGAACAATTCGAAAAATCATCTTGTGGCTCTAAGCTCAATGACAGTTACTGGCTTTCTTTTAATTTTTTTTTGTCTTTTCTTTTATCGTTTTTTTTAACTTTTTTAAATTGGTCATATTTTTTGTTTGTTTGAAGATACATCAAGTAATTATTATAATTTATAGAAATTTAATTAAATTAAAACATAATTTTTACCTCCAGAATTTTAGAATTGAATTTTAGAATCCTCGATAACTATTTTTATCTTACAAAACAAATAAATATTATTGGACAATTTGATTTTAAATTTGACAAGAATTTTGGAATTCAATTCGTTAATTCTGATAAACTTCGATATAATCGGAGAGCTCTTTTTCAATTCTAAAGTAATAAATAAAAAAAAAGTCTATTTTTAAGGAGATTAACCGTAGATTAGGGAAGCCGATTCAGGACGTAGGCATTATCATGTCGTCTTTGTAAAACTTTTTCTTCCTTTGTAACAAGTTTAAGCCAGTAACAAGAACCGAGTTGGCTCCTGAATTATTATGTACGAAGTTCAATATAACTTCGAAAGTCACCGGTGATACACGTGTCCTTTGACTTACTCAATGTGTCAAACATATGCTAATTAAAATCGGATTAATTAAAACAAACTTTCCGCAAAAAGAAAAAGCGAAATTAGTGTATCAGAATTGCATGGTGACACATATGAACTTTCCATACTACAGCAGCTATAATCATATTAACTGTGATTAAATTATAATCGGGTTTCTTTTTTTATTTTTAAAATAGCAATAAATTTTTATTACCGCAACTAGAATTTTTCCTAAACTTGAGATAATATCCCAAACAACAAATTTATATTGGACACGCGTTTATTCCCATATTAATAATTATAAATTTTCTGTATTTAAATAATACAGAATAAATGTATTTAAATAATACTGTAATAAATATTTCGGAGCTATTTGTATCTACCGATCGAGCCTGGATCCTCGCATCTCTGGGATACCGTACTTTTCCTTGAAATGAATATAGAATTTTCACAGAACTCGAAAATTCTGTTCCTTCTTTAGGATAAAAAATATAAAATACGGTAACTTCGGAATTTCGAAATTAATCTGCTGCAAACTGCAAAATGTCATTTCAAACCTAGTTGGAAAAGTCTGACGGACAGATCCACATCGGAAGTGACAAATAACGTATAAAGCCTAGAATGCTATCAACTTTTATGTGGTATTTGTCACTTTCGATCTAAAGCTATTAGTTTTCCAATAGGAAACTTAATGATATTTTATAGCTGCACTGGTCCGCGATTCATCGAAGAACAATACAGCATAAAATCGATGTCTATTTTACCAGTAATTGATTCCTATCAACGCTGTATCGACATATCGTTTTTTCCGTCAATCTTTAATTTTCTATTGATATTATGGATTTTCAAAACTGTAGGTTTCCCAAAATTTCACAGAATTTCCGGTTTCTCGTAGATTCGAAGAAACTCTTAATTAAAGGTTCTTCGTCACTGTTGCTTGATTGATGTTCTCATTAGTGGCCTTACTTCCGAGTTCTACCTGTAATTATTCGTGTCTCCTAAACAAAGTTTATAAATGCTGAAGAAGCTTCGAAATAAATTAAGCGTTTCATCAAAATTTCTTTCCAAAGCAAAATTCGAAAATCAAAAAATTGTTTAGCGAACTGAAATGAATTCAAATTAATCGATTCCAAAATATCGTATCGTTAAAAAATCTTTTAATCGATTATCTTTGTTTACGACGTCGCTCGTCCCTGGAGAAAACTTGAGAAATTGGATTACCTCCATACGAGATCCAGACCTTTTTTATTTCAGTATCGAAATACACGTTACATATTTTATAAAGATGAAAGCAAGATTCTCTCGTATTCGATATTTGTTAAAATTGGAGAATAGAAGAATCCCCGTAGAATGACGTAGTGTGCCATGGAATGGAAGATTAAGTTACCGGTAATGTCGTGCGAAAGGACGATGATTATCGAGGTACCCGGGAGAAAAAAAAAAACCTCAAGTAACTTCTACACGTACGTGCTTGCAAAGACATTTGAGCATACGTAGCAAATGAAATATTTGTACAAGGATGTTTGTACTCACAGTAACTCACTATTGACATTTGCTGAATGGAAATTTCTGACATGAAATTATACACCATGATAGGCTTGACCTACTTCTGCTCCAGGATCGGGACACTTCCTGACATTATTAACTCGGCATCGTGGATTTGTCGTGGAAATTTCATTATCCCACGTATTTCTACGTACGATATTCGGTAGACGAGAATCAAAGGGGATATAGCGGATGAACGTTTCCATTCATTTCAATATAAATACAACATTGCGAAGACAACGATGATGTTGCTCGTGATGAAAGCTCTTGAACCTTATAAATTGTACCGTGAAGTTACTCCGAAAAATCTTGTTGTTGCATACTTAGGAAACTTTGTAATTGTTTTAAAAACACTTCCCGTTCGTAAAATAAGTAAAAATATTAATTTCTCTTTTGTCTTTAGTTTGTTTTAAACACATTTTTTTTTAAATTTTCATTGCATTTGCATACTTGTTTCCTACACTGTGTAGAAAAACAACCTATTCCATGGGAAATGTAGATGGGATCACAGGGGAGAGGAAATATTTTGCCTCGCGGAAGACAGCTTAGTGGCAATTTAAATCGGATTAGTAGTGACAGAAGGTGTAATAATTTAGATTGATACTGGGATGGTAGAATTTCGGAAGGAAAATTTAGTGATTTATTGAAAGTCCGCGAAAATTATTGTATTGCTTCTTTACACAGTAGGAAAAAAAGGCAACGAAATTTTATGGAATGAGATGTGGTAAATATTATTACGAAGTTGGTGGATCGGAAGTACCTTCTTGTTTGCAAAAGTAAACGATTAGCAATTTTTTTAAATAACGCAGTCAGTGGGTACTCTTTTTATTTGAGTAAACCAGACGGGATGAAATAAATAGATTTTAATGCAATTACAATCGGCAAAATTCATCTCAATTTTGGAGTATTCGCGCTCATTTTTTTTCATCCGCTTCTATATGTTTAATTAAAATGTTGTGTTTACCTGTGCAATGTTATACTTACGAAAGAAAATTTCTCTTTCATTTCAGTTACAGAATCACGACGAAACAATTGAAAAGAGACACAACAAGAATGATTGAAAATCATATTTTCAAACGAAACTAAATCTTGCCTAAATGAATTTAAAATAAACGAAGGAAGACACAAGGATGATAAAAATCTCTGTTAAAAAAATATTTAGTCAATTATAGAAAGAGATTTATAGAAAAAAATTGAAATTATTGTCTACGTGATAGAAAGAAGAGAATATAATATATAAAGAGATATGGAAAAAAAAAAATATATATATATGTAATAAAATATACAAACCAAAAGAAGTTGCAGTGAATGAAATATAAAGAGGGTGGGAAGGAACGCGAAGCGACCAAAGTTTTATCAGTCTAATCGTAACGGGGCCATATTCTTAGAGGAAATAAAAATATACTAGTCAATTACCGTAGCAGATGAAAACACTATATCAAAAGAGAGAGAAAGAGAGTGAAAAGAAAGACAAAGATAACAAAACTATTTTATAACGATTTATAAAAACGAACCAATTCTTTAACCGACTCGTACTATTTCGGTACTCTCTTATCTCAGGAAACAAAGTACTTTATACACCTTTGACCAAGTATATACCTATATACCATATACTACTTTTTACCTTCCCTTAACTCATCTCGTTCATCTTCACGACTCTGAAAAGGAGGCAGGTACTCACATTAATGAAACTTTACGTTCGCTAAATGATCCTCAGCTGAAGAAATACGCTCATTTTGAAGATCTACTTCAACAAAATGATAACACGAAACTTTTACAGTCAGTCGGAAAATAAATATATATATATTTTCATGCATATTCACAATCTTCCTATTTCTTCAGTTGATTGTCATGTCGCATGTTACATGTATAACGTATGCTTTTTTTGGCGACACGAATGTGGTTAAATGACATGGAAATGCTGTTCTTCTAACCAATGAATGCATAGCTTTCATATTTTTCATACAGTGGATGCGTTCCAGTAATATTAATCCGTCCAGTGCGCTGGAAATCAGCATCTACGGTATAGCAGGGACCTATTTGTTGTATTCTCCGGTTGGCGCGTAATTAACGACAATTATTAAATAAATATTCATGCGAAGCAGTCGTTGCTAATTATGCACCAACCCAATATTCCAACTCAACCTTTCAATGTGAAAATAGGATTAAAAAATAGGGTAAAACTGAAAATAGATTGCGAATCCAAAACAAAAATTCTTCCTCCCAGAATTGGAAGCTACACGTGTCACAGTTTTACTGGCTAAGAAGGCAAAAGTTACAGCAACCTTTTGATTCCAATTGGAGAATGTACAGCGAATCCATTTGACTTGTAATCGATGGGCAATAATTCAATTTGAGCAATTGACAATTTACTATTATTTAACACTGCAGGGTCCCCCTGGTTCCTAAATTGTTGACACTTTTCATGAAAAAGCTTTTATGCTAAGGTCTGTGCTAACGAGAATCAATGACTGTGGAACCGTGAAAACCTGTCAAATTGAATACCTAGTCCCAGCGCTGATGAGTTTTAATGGTCGAACTGTCAAGCCGAGGGTCGCGTTAAAGAGAGTCTCGTGTTTATAAGAAATCTGATGGATTATAGTGACGAAAAAGTTCGAGGAACTCCCTAAAAGCTAGCCATGGCTAAATGATGTTTTCTGCAGTTTCCCCAAATTCCTTCAATCAACTGGGGAATTAAGGGGGACGGATGAACTCGATGACCATTTTCGAGAAATGTAACACCGTCCAGGGACTGGGTGATACATTCGCAAAAAGCTAGAAGACGCAACGAGGAGAACGCTCCTACGTATAATTTCGCAAATTTTGTTTGAAACTTGCGACCCTTGAGTTCGTCCACGGTTTAATTAATTAACGCAGTCACGCAGTACACATGGAGTCAGCGTGCAGGAGTGACAGTAAGTTTATGCAGCGATAATGGTATTCCATATCCACTATTTGTCGTAGTTGGTCCCGACATATGTCACATGCTCTCGGAAGATATTTTATCAACTTTATTGAAAAGAAGAGCGACCCATTGACGTGAATGGAGTACAGTCGAGCGGTTGTGTTATTCGTTAGACGTACTGCACTAGTGCACCTTAGAATCTTTCCGTGACGAAGGTGAACGTCGGAGGTTGGATATTGCTACCAGGTACACAGTAAAGAGGAGATCTATCGGGACGTTTCTTTTTCTAAAATAAGGGGGAATATCGTGGAGAAGTATGGAGCTCGTATCTGGTTCTCTCGCGAAAAAGGATGAAACGTAGAAAAGTTTTTTCAACTTTGGAACGCGAAAAAGTCCTCGGTGTAATTCCGTTCAACCGATGAGTTTAATGAAACGTTATGAGCAACGTTAATTACGTTCCAAGGTAGTTTTCCTTATTTCATCTTCGGCTTCTTTCGTTTTTTTCTTCCTCTTCGGGCTCTGTCTTTGCGCCTTACCCAGTTTCTCTCATTTTTTTTTCTTTGAATTCTTCGCACGCAATAATTTTAGGGTAGGGATTTGCGGAGACTTTAGAGATGAGAGTAATATCTGCGAGATAGCTAGACGTCAGAGAATTCCCTTGGGCCCAACATCATTTCACGTTTTTCTTTTAGCAATGTATCTTGGTCACTACTCTCGTGAGACTTACTTCTCTCTCCGTCAAAGGGAAGCACACACCTTCCGTTGCTCCACGAGGTATATACACAGATTTGTTAAATTTTTCCTTGCAAGAGGGGAAATAAAGGAATCGAAATTTATAACCGTTTCGAAGCAACGAGGCGAGTCAATTTTCGTTAAAATCGTGCCGGGTTTACTTTTAGAAAATGTCTCTATTACGAATGAAATTGTTATTTGATTTCGATGAACTTTATCTCTAGGAAATTGGCTATTGGAGACACTTACTTCTAAGGGTAACGCTTAAAAGTGTATCGATTTCATCGAGGATTTGGAAATAACCGTTTTCCACTTCACCCCTTTTGATAAATACTTCGTTCGGTAAATTCCAACCCCTTTTATATTGCGTTAAAAAAAAAGTTATTTAAAATTTTATCGACGCGATATCAATTACAGTAAATTAACAATTAATTAGTTTCGTGAATTTCTATATTTCATTCCATTTTTGTACGTTTATTGTATGATACAATTAAGTATATCGTTGCTTATCGTTACTTCTTCTCGAGCTTTTATGGGATTTGTGCCTTTTTCAAAGCCAACTCAATGCGGAAACCTTTCCCTTTTTTACAGCCACTCTATAAAGTATCGATACAAAGTTCTTTTACGAGCCTATCTCTCATTAAATTTAACAGTGTGTTTTTTCTCTCGATTGTGAAACTGATGTGTGTTCGGTCCCCATTGTCCCGATGAATAAAAAAAGTTTAATACATAAAGCACAATTTTTAACCTTCGCTTTCTTTTCAAGCCCACGACGCCACCCCACTTCTTATTAGATTCTATGCCTATACTATTTTGTTTGATATTTATTTATCCTGCACCCTAAAAAAGTTTTGTGGACAGAAGGAATTATAGTGAAAGATCTCGTCCTTCTGAACTTCTTCCTTCTCTTTCGTCGAAACGTTGTCACCCACACGGAAGTACAAATCTTAAATCCGAGTATAAGCTTACAGGAATAAGGGAGAAAATACACCTTAGCCCTGACAACAGCAGGATATAATAAATCCCGTGCTTTCGGCGGGGAAGTTTGAAACTTCCTTATTCTCTGCTGGAAATATTTAGAAACTTGTGAATTACTGATTAATACTGTAGCTTTGCGACCGCAGGATTTGGGATATTCTATTAATGAACATTTCTCAAGAGATTCTTGAAATATTTCTCTTTCGGAAAACCGGCAATGGTAATTTTTTGGGGCAATTTTCGCTTAATGGAATTTTTGAATGATTTTCTAAAAATTCGATTTTTAATCGAACCCATTTATTAAAATAATAGTAATTTTGAAAGACAGTGATATTAAAAAATAATAATTAAAATAAAGATTTGCGAGATGGCAAATTTGTGTATCAGTGTGAGATTATTTTTGGTTCATCTTGTAAAAATCACTAAAAATCATTCCATTTGTTATAACATTATACGGAGAATTTAACGTTAGAAACTGATAGTCTTTTATTAAGGTACTTTATAAATGCCTTCAATAAAGGCATCGATTATAATTAATTAAACCCAGACAAACATTTATAAACATAATTTTTAAATTCAACTGAATTGAATCTTTGCTCATTCTTGTACGATACATCCCACGGAAAAGAGATTTCTTCAGGGACGAATCTTCATTGAAGCAGTACTGGAGTCTTGACGATCATATAGGGATGCAGAAAGAGATATACAGACACAGAAACGTTATTTGTAAGACCCAGGGTAAATTCTTTCCAATAAATAAGAAACGTATAAGGATAGTATAAATACTCGTCTAGAAAACGATTGTTACACAATTTTAACATTAATAATGATTTTTTAAAAGACTTCTAAATTTTTGGAAAAATTGAAACGAGTAGACATCGCGAAAAAGTGTACCTTTAAATTAATTGAGAATCAAAAGAAAAATAATGTAGAAACCTATTAAATTTATTTGCTTTAAGCTGAAAGTAAGTACTTTTCCAGAATTTTCCAAAACCATTTTCTTTAAAAATTTCTGGAACTTCTACCTTTACACAGATGAGAGTTTGAAAGAGTAGATCTTCAAATTATTTACACAATATTAAGGTAACTTATAAGTACATGAAAGTTTATAAACTTTCTATGGGAAAGTTACTAGCAGAGTTTCAGTTTGTTAAGTTCGAAAGTTTATAACCCAACCTTTTAATTCTCTAATGGATTGAACTACTGAAAAACTGTCCTATTATTCAAAGAACAATTTCTTTCAAAAAAAAGTAAGTTATAATTATATTCTGCAGAAAGAAATAAAGATCTTTTTTTAATATGCTTTTATAAATTGTACAAGTGCGAGAAAAAAGCTGTCTATTCCAGGTTTGAAATTTCCATTTTAAAATCAACGTATTTGAAATTTGCATATACTTTAGAAGTTTCTTCCTGGTGTTGCTTTCCGTTACTTTAGTTTTGAAGTTGAGCTTTAAAATTTTATCATCAATGAATAAGACACGATAAAGATATTCTTTTTGCAATTCAATATTTATATTCTTCATAAAATACTCGAATTTTGGAGACTATATTGAAAGTACTTTTATTGAAAATTTCTCTGATTTCGAAAATGCTGAAAATATCCTTCGAGCGAATTTGGTCATTTTCGTAAATTTTCTGCATGGTTCGTTATTTTTCTAGGGATAATTAAAACTAATAAATAACACGGTACATTATAATTATTCACAGTATTCTCAAAATCCGAAAAAAATGTACTTTTGGAATACATTATAAAAAATTTTTTAATGTAATTTATTCGGAAATAGTTTTTTAAATTATTAATGTCGTTTTAATTAAAAGACTAGAATTCTTTGAGAATGTGTATTGGTAACAGGTACTTTTTCATGTTTCTACAAACGTAAGCCAAGAAACATCTTTAACGCCATCTCTTTTTCTCCGTCAGAATTTCCTAAAGCATTTGAAGGTGGATATATTTTCATTGTTACCATTAAGGGTGCTCTCTTGTGGGACAAAAAATGCTGATAAATGAACCTCGTTAACAAAATTGGTACTTACACTCAACCTCTTTTATTCTATTCACAGTATTGCAAAAAATGCAAATTTAATTTATTATAAGTACTTATTTTATATATTGATAAATTTACCTAAAGAGGTTTATGCTTCGTGTATCCGTTGTATAAAAAAGTACTTATTGCTATATAAAGTAATATATAATCAGTAATATTAAATTTTCTTTGACAATGCTGATCCAAAAAAATGGGAAAAAGAAGAATGTAATACTCTTCAGGTGCTTCGGTTGCAAAGCTGCAGCATGATGTAGCTGCTTCGATAAAATTTACCATAACAGGGATCAACTTTCAACCTAGACTGCAATTTCGAAAAGAAAGTTGCTTCAGTAAACTATAACTTCTACTTAGCTGGAATGTACGTCACACTTTTGCCATCTTATACAATAAAACTTTGACGTCCATCTATTAGTTTTCTTTATTTTTTAAAATTTCTTAAATGGAATTTAATCTGCGATCACAGGAAGGATGGTTTGGATCAAAATTAGGTTTCATTAAAAAAATCTATTCCTGTAGTATAAATTCGAACCATAGGTACTTCTCTTTCTAAATCTATTAAAAATATGTTACTCTTTTTTCATTTAAACATTAAGTATTTTTTATTAAACATTATCCTTGAAATTTATACAAATGTGACACATAAAGCTTTTTTTTTAATTGACATGTGTACACTAATGTATAATCAAACATGGATTACTACTGGAAGTCAATACACGCTCATCTTTTATCTGTTGATGCAATTCATACTTTTTTGTTATTCTCTCAACAATGATGTTGGCATGTAATTGCGATTTTGGTTGTGCACACTGCAGAATGTAAGAAGATTCCTGACTGTTCCTGTACCTGCAATGTTCTCTATATGGAATACACTTAAAAACTAAAAAAATTTTTTTCAAAGTTTAAGTATCTGTCGTGTTAAAATAGTGATTGTTTACCTATTAACATTGAAAAAAATTTTGTTGCACCATAATAGTCAATCAATTTCTTGGATGCCTGTAATAAAGTAGTATCTATTTTGAAGAATTTCGCACTCGAAATTTTAGAAAACCGGTGTTCTCGAAAAAAAAATGAATTCTAACATTTTCTTCCAAAATATCTTTGGGAGTGGTAATATATTTTCCATCGATTCCGCGTATACCCTTTTTCAACAGAAAACTTTATTTAAAGTCCACAAAAGGAAGTAGATTCCATTTCGTGTCCGAGGTTCTCTCATTAGAACGTAATTTTTTTTTTGGTCAAATATTTAACTAACAAGGGTTCCTGCGGGTTTCAAGTGGAATTTAAATGAATTTTCTCTGTGTTCCGAAAAAAAAGTTAAAATTCCATCGGATATAGAGCACGATACTATCATATTTACTACCCTAAAGCGAATTTCATATTGGCACTAAAATAACAACATTGTAAAATTCTACATGGAAATATTTTTCCATGAAAAATTATCTGAAAAAAAATTATAGAAATGATTGACTCTTACCAGGATATTCCGGTTATATTTTTGGTTGCATTTCAGCGACAGCTTTTTCCGTTATTTATTTTTCCCAGCAAAAAAGAGAGCCTCAAAAAATATGATGTCGAAATTATTGTTCATTTATTCTTCGAAATTAGCAACAGACTAATTCCATCAAACTAATCGTTGTACGAATTTATAGGAAATTTCGTTACGGTTGGAATAATAAAAAATGAAACCCAAAACTAGAAATGAAGAAAAACAAGTCTTTCACGACTGACGAATCAAGACATAGAGGGAAGAAAAAATTAAAATCAACAAATTAAATTTTAGTAAATTCAATTTTATTAAATATAGCCACAATATAGACCTTTTGTGGCATTTTATATTTTTCAACTTATTGTGTCGTAAACAACTCTGTTACTTTTCGTGATATTCTTTTTACTGTAAATTGCATGGAAGGGAAATTACGAAATCGTCAATTATTCGAGAAATGCATTTAACGCAATTCACTGTTCCAAAACAATAATATTAACCGTCTGAAGGGATATTAATTAATTTGAAATAATAGCTTCCATAATCTCTCGCATCATTCTATTGGTATCGGTTCAATTACAACTAATTCATTAACATTTTCTTATTGGTGTATGAATGTGATTTTGTAATTAAGTGTTTCTTCCGTCGACACATTTAGAGTACACAAAAAATCAAGCTTTCAAAAATTGGCGATAAATTTATGTGTATACGTTGAAGCATTGGTTGAAGTAAAAATGGAAAAGCCCTATTTCATCATCACCATTTTGATCATACTTGACGACAGAGATGTCGGTGTTTTTCTTCCGACTACACAATCTTCGTCGTCAAGCAGAAGAAGCGCGGAAAAAACGTGACAAACGTGGGGTTGCTGGTCAATCTGGTCAACGTGGGACCAATTATGCGGACCAACCACAACCAACAGCTGGATCTATGCAATTTAGCAGCAACAGTAGAGTACATCGAGGACCAAGTAAACTCTTCGAGCGAGCACCTTTGCAGCCAAGTGATTCTCTTGATGAAATAGCCTTTCAAATTCCAAGGTAGGCGTCCTTAGGGAATCACTCACCTTCCCCTTTTACTATTTTTTTTTTATCATGTTTCAGATGTAGGGAGTCTTTAGGGAAAATGCGAAGGAACCGAAATGGTTTCTCGCGAAATCAGTAATTTGGTGACACGTAAAAGGCGTTACATGGCTATTAACAGCAATTGCGAATTTTTCGGAAATCATTTCTTAGATTTTGGAAACGGTTCTCGAAATTTCTTAAGTGTCACCAATTTTTCTAGGGATTTTTTTAAACGATCCATCCAAGTTTGAAATAAATTTTAGAATATTTCGAAAATCGCCAAAACTTGAAAATTAAATTATAACTATTTTAAAAATATTTTAAGGTATAATTCTATTTTTCCAAGATTTCTGAAAAGATTAAGCAGTTGAAATTTATTGAAGATTACATTTTGTTGTTGCAAGTGGTAATTCGATAGATTTTTTTTCCATATTTTCCTGAAAATCCTATTTTGAGTAATTTTAACCCTTTGACTGCTAAAGGCGTATATATACGCTTTGACAAGTTCATCAATATATACGAAAGGCGCATATATGCGCCCTTAATGACTGACATCTGAATATTGCCGCATATGATAGTTTCGTGCAAGAGTAAGCCGCAGTCAAAGGGTTAAGGAACTTCTTTCAAAATTTTCGTTACACCATATGTGAGTTGCTGGTGAAACTGCGTACTCATAAAAGACCAGAATGGTAGATACTAAGATTTTTTTTTAGAATTTGAATCGTTAATTAAGCACTAGGTCACACCGTTAAATGCATCGCATGTTTGAATTGGTTCAATCCTTTTATACAAATATAGGAAAAATTAATGAACCGTGTTAATTAGTACTGGTGTATGCATAGCAATGTTTGCGAAAGTACTGGGATGTGTAACTGTCCTTTTATAAATAAAAGAGGGAAGAGTTGCTGAAATAACTATAACTATGTAGGAAATCTAGTAAGGATATATTTCAGCTACTAAATTTTTCCAACTTTTTTGACCTTCTCTCTGTTGTTTTTTTATAAACATCTCAAAAATTTGTAAACTCAACATGAATCGAAAAAAATAAGCAATTTTCAGACTCGCGAAGTCAAACAATTGCAACATTGTCGAATCCACTACCGCTTTTCCAGCAACAGCACGTATCCGCTAAAGCCGAAAATCGAGAGCGATAGAATGTCAATTAATTCGTCTAATAGTAACACTAGTTAGATTCGTGCGTAGGTAAATGATGTAAGTTCGAAGTATCTCGGAGATAATTAGATTTCATAGTTTGAAACTCTAGCCCTTTGATCTCAAAGGAGGCGCATTAAGTTGGCAGAATTAGATTACAATTAAGTTCCATAAATGACACCATTTGCAACAACACTCGTAAATTTTCCAGGCCATTGTTACGCTTGTATCTGCAATCAATAGCTTTCTGCGTGTGTCAAGTTTGGCACAGGTGTGCTAAACGCGGAGTATTACCGCGTCCAAAACATTATACAAGAAATGCAATTTGCTTTCTAACTTTCCATCTTGTGTAACCTTGTTAAGAGGATGAATGCAAGGGGTGTGTAACAAACATCTTTACTACGTCTAACTAAACATCGCATCAAAAAGTATAAGAAAAGTCAAGAAGAACCAACTTTGCCAGTGGACGGAACACCATGAAAGGGATTCACAAGAGGATGATCGTATTGCTGATTGCAGCACTTCAACGGGTCCACTTGCAAAGTTGGTTCTTTTCGACTTTTGTTATATTCTTCGTTATAATATTTAGTTAGGTACGGTAAAGATTTTTGCTGTTATACGTCCGTCATATTATTTTACGTCACGTTGAACGTCAACGTGATGGAAAAGAATATTTTGAATAATGACTTGTGTATGGCTACTGGGAAAGAATAATAATAAATCTGGATGCGTCGAGAAATTATACAATTGTGTATGTAACAATTTGGAATTTGAGACAATTAAAAATGCTTAACGTATTCTTGAAAACCGTTCCAGGCAGCAGAAAAAGGTTATCGCTAGAAAAGGTACTGGGGCGTAATTACTTTTTTTTAGAAAAACATTTAAGCTTTTAAGTAACGGTTATTATAATAAATATCAATAATTGTCGGAATGAGGATTATGTGTATTAAAGTTCGCTATGTGTACAGGGTGCAAATATACCCCAATCTAATAAGAAGGTAAATGCATCTTAAATTAGGTTTCTTATTTATACAAAAGTTTTCAGTATTTTTATTATCTGTAATATTTTTAATCTTTTATACGTATCTTCTTAAAAATTCACAAAGTCTTAAGTTTCTCTTTAAAAAATTCTTTTTAAGTTTCTCTTTAAAAAATTGGCTCCCCATTCCTCTTTAAAAAAAAAGTAAAGAAAATATCCTCTACTGCTGAAAGCTGAAAACTTGGCAGACGAAACAAGTTAAAGTAGTATTTGTGACTGTTTGGCCAATCACAAAAATGCTTGCGCATATTCTTTACGTTTGAGTAATTTTAAGTGTGACAATTTTCAATACATCGGAAGCTTTTAATTTGCCGTGTAGTATTTTCGCGAATATGCCGCTTGAAATAATTAGTGACAATTCCATGAAAATATGGACTACGTATCATCGGATGTTTACATTTTCTTCGATAATAATAATAATAATAATAATAACAATTTCCGCTTGACTTTCTTTGTAGCTTCTTGTAGTGTGTCTGCATTCTCTTATTTTGATCAGAGTTATGATGTCAACAACTATTTTCAAGATAAGGACTCTTTTCCGAGAAATACCAAGAAGAAATTGCACGGTCGAGTTCGCTTTCCTTAACTCTCCGGCTCGCTGTACACTTACGTAGCTCAGAAATAATCGTAAAAATACAATCATCGGATACAGTTCTTGCCTCCATCGATTTATTTGTAGCAGAATTCGTCTCTACAAAATTTTCCATGGACAATAAAAATTGTACCATAAAGTCTCGGATAAATGAATACTTTTACAAGATCGAAGTCAAGGGTTATGTCTTATCGAATAAATACGAGTCATCCAATCCATTCTTTTCAGAAACCCTCTAAGATGTTCAGAATTTGTCCAGGATATTTGTTACTTACGCGAATATTATACGAGAAAATAGGAAATACAGAATATCTAAAGTGAAAAATGTTTTCAAAAATTATCTACACACACACACACACACACGTTTAATGGCTCTTTGAAAACTGGACGAACACTGCACTCGGGTTTCCTCGAGTTGACAACTTTCAAGTTGAGAATATTGCGAGTCTGAGCTTTTCGCTCCTTTAATCTTATTGTGGTGGAAGTGAGGTCGGGGTAAAACGAATGGTTTGAAAATACGTAGAAAGTAAAATAGTAGTATGAGGGCGAGTGAGAAAGGAAAAAAAAAGGTATCAACTTCCCCGGAGACATCGCAGTAGTGTACTCTTATAGGAAGAGCACTTTCTCGTACAGAAACTAATGCAACGGAAGTGAACACTAAATGATGTTACGTTTAATCGCATCTTGCCGCACATCGCTGCACGTCGTCACACTTAATTTCGGGGTATGACATTAACTTTACTTCCTTCTCGATCTTTGTGCTAAAAAGTACAAGTGATTGGACGTACTTCAAGTACTATTTATTTTCTCTCTTCTTTTTCATTTTTCTCATACAAGGAAGCGGACACACCTTGGGAAGATATATTTCTTTTTAATCACGCCAGGAAACGCTTGAAGAATTGCTATTTATCTGTTTCAATAAAGCACTGAGAAGAGCGATACCTTCGAAAGTCTTCTTCAATAACGTAAATCACACAATAATTTCGAAGTAAATTGCAAACGCAATAATATTTTCAATAGTGCAGGGTAATTGTTAAAAATTATAAAAAGTGAAAAGTATTCACCGAAAAATTTGAAATATCAAGACAATAGTTATAGAGCAGATTCGGAATATTTTTATCATCTTAAAGCATAACTCTCGCTCTTCCGAGCTTCAGGTGTATAAATTTTGAATTTTGCAAGGAATATCCCCTTATCCTCTGACAGATATATACATACGTTTTTCCGAAGTTCCGCTTTAAAAATCCATAAAACGGGAAATAGATCATTTACGACATGACCTATTTTAGAAGTATGCTATTCTTCTTTCTGCAATATCTATATTATTCGAAAAATGTTCTAGCAGAATTGACAATTTTTTAAAAATCGTAAATATTTTGCAAAAAAATTGATAGCAAAGTAGTGCCTTTTATAAAATTTCCCTTTGATATTTAGAATTTCTAGGAAAACTGTATTTTTAATTGACCACACGATTGCTATTTCAATCAATCCTAGTGGTGCAGGGAATTCCGTAGAATCTCTGAGAATGGTTCGACTGAAATCTTAAACTCTCACCAGAGGCGTAAGGTGTAGCTTTTTGAGTAATGTTTTGCTAACTATTATTAGTTTTTGATAAAAAATAAAATTAACAAAAACTGTCCAAATGCCTATAAAAATACTAGCACACATTTGCATTTTATCACGAGTAATTAAAGAAATAATATTAAAGGTGTGGAAATAGAATAAATGAATTCCACCTAATTACCAAAAAATGTGTCATGTTTAATAATTACGTGTATACTTACAATACAAAAAATATAGAATCGATGATTAAGAATATTGAATTTCCATTCCTTGCCAAGCACATTCCTTCTACTAACCTCAAATTGATTATCGTTAAATTACTCATTTGCAATCGACTCTATGCATCAAACTACCTCAAACATTAGCTTGTCCAACCTATTTTTTGAAAATTAATTTTGATACTGTTTTTGCATAGAACCACGTACATTAAAAAATCGATCAAAAATTCTATTTTAGGAATCTTCGAGACGCTTAAAATTTATTCCCATTTTTTTGTCCTTAGAAACAAGGCCAAAGATAGAAACAGAAATTTATAGTTGCAGAAAGTTTCTTACATTTCATGTTTACCACACCATAGAAGTTTTTTATAGTATTTTTCGGTGAAAACTCATTTGAACAAAGCAGAACCGGTTTGCTTCAATGTTATGACCTTACACGGTAAAATTTACATAGAACAGTAAATTGTAACGAGAAGAGCAATAAAAAGGGTAAAGGGTTTCGTATTTTATCTTCTCCCCATAGCAAGATCTAAAAAAGTTTTAGTAAATTATGGAAGAATCTGTCTTAGATACCTTTTTTAGAATTTGTATGGTGAAATTTTCACCACGCAAAGAATTTTTCTAAAAATTTCAACATTTCACAAATTAATATACGGTAAAAAAAATTACATGGGCCTCATTTCACTCAGTGACTACGTTTACTATTATTTAATCAATACTGTTGGTCACCCCGTTACTATTGAGCGATTTTGGAATAAAAATTATCCGAATTTTATACTCTATGTACTCTTTTAGGAAATCTGAAAGTTTTTCCACTTCTCATATTTTCAGAATTGTGATTCTACATAATAAAAGAGTACACGGTGTTACAAAAATTCTCTTTTAATTAAAAACATTTATTCTACGAGAAAAAAATTTAAAGATTTTTTTTAAAGAAAAGTAATTATGTAAAAGTTTTATAAATTAAAGTTGGAGATACATTTTTAAAAAAAAGTAAATGATGACTATTTGTGTCTCTCCATTTATTAAATTTTGATGTACGATACCAGGAAATGCAAGTTCATGAAAATTCATTTCAGCGAGGTATGATCTTATGGGAAAAGACTTGTATTACGTAATGTGTGACACATTTATTCTAATCATTCTTTTTATAGAAAGTAGGAAATTACATACCGCTCGACTATAATACGAAACACAATTATAAACTTTTGGTTAGAAACTTATCGATTGACGCTTTACACAATTTTTACGACAAAAGGGATTTCTTTTTAGTGTCTAGATGGAGTTTCTTTTTACTGGAGAATTTAATTCCACAAGACATTTATAATTTTCACTAGAATTGACATGAAGTAATAGCAAAAATGTCTGTTTCTCAATATCAAATCTCGAGTAACAAGTTTCTGTAACCTAATCTGTTGCGAGATTAACAATAAGATTTTTTTCTGATAAAGAATCCTTTCAATTGCATTACATTTTTTTTTCTAGAAAAAGTTGGAATTCAAACGATGGTCGTATAAATTTCCTATTTCCAGGAAACATTCCGTTGTTTTCTTAACTTTATATTCCGTCAAAGTTTAACTTACAGTAGGTGAACGTAAGAGTCAAAAGTTTAAAGCAGGTAATTAAATGAACTTCGCATCATTCATTCATTGAAGAAAATCACTATTTCCATCAACGTGATTTCCCCGAAGAAGGAAACTACTACTTAAGGTGCAACAGTAATTTACATCGCATCGAATTCGATGTAATTTACATTGCATCGATTCTGTCTAATAAATTTTACTCGTCCGGGGTATGGAATTTTTCCGGGTGTGATATTACTGCAATATCTGCATTAACTTTTATTAATTTGTTAGTGTTTCGCACAATATAGCTACGTTAACTTCTATTAATTTGTCTGCAATTAAGCATAGACAGTAAAACATTCGATGATACAGCATGAATGTTGAAATAAAGGGTATGTAAAGTCAACCAGAATCCATTTCATTTGATGTTATTTCCACACCCATTACGTGTAAATGTGCCTTCCATTGATACCGCCGTAAAAGCAAAGCTTATTACCAATTCCGGTCAGTGTGTTTCTGATGTTAAAGTTACTTCAAATGGACCTAAATTAACGCCAAATTTTGTTTCAATACAGTGCAGTTACAGTATAGTTACAACATTAATGACAGTATGAATGAAACTTTATGTTATTTTGCTTTACTCAATGCACATACGTCTCGCTGTTTTTTTAAAAGCTTCGTTTTATACAGATAGGTTGCAAATATAAATAAACGCCTACTGAATATATATTCCTTTTTATATTTTATGGAACAGTTAGATATTTCGATTTTTTGAATTAAAAGCTGTGTGACGTCATTTGTGCAGTTTATATTTGTCGGTTGTTAATTTACAAAAAATGGACCAACAAGAATTTCTACGTAGCAATCTCGGAGGCACCGCCATTATTCCAAAAATTACAATTTGATACTGATAATTTCTGTAATTGTTTTATTAACACATTTTTGTATTGATTTTTAAAAATCAACAATGTCTAAATTAGCACAATAATATGTTACTTTTAATTCCATTTTGACTAATACGTAAAGGAATGACTAATTAATAAACTTAATTATAAATATTCGATAGTAATCTAATTTCATGTAACATTTAATATTGTCATTTGATCAGATCGACAAAAATTATTAATTGTTTATCAAAAAGGAAAATTCAATTTATCGGTAATTCAGTTAAGGGCAGGTATTGTCAATAACCCTCGAGGTACACGCCTATTATTTCGATTATGTGTACTTTTGCCGGGTCACTATTTTAAAACTACATATCCAGTCTATAGAAAAAAAATTCTGAGATATTTTTCAACTATCGTAAAATTAATCCCTGCAATTGAAAAGCCTCTTTGGGGAAATTAAAACAAAAGAAAATTCTTGAAAAAAAAAATACTTTTTTCCAAAGAATGAAGTCTGACGAAAAAAGACAGGGTCTAAAAGACCCTGTGAAGGATTATAATAACTCATATATCTTTGTCAAATGCGTGTAAGTGCACACATGCAATTAAAAAACTCTCATTTCTTCAGAAAAAAATTTGTTATTACTTATTTGGCGATCCACTAATACCATGTTATGCAACTTCGCGTCTCACGATAAGTGGAAAACTCAGTTACAAAATGAACCATTATCTACTTGCCCTTATTTTCTAATGTAAGTGATAAAAGCAGCCTTTCAAGCAGTAAAACAGCACGGACCGGAGGCCGAAGAAACTGGTCTATGGCACTGGTCCGTCTGCTCTAACACACGATAATATCTCTTGATTTACTTCAGCTCTGCGAACGCGTTCTCGCTTTCCGAATAAAGACTCATAAGTATAAGTAGGAGCTTACATTTTCTACTTGCAGTCGCAACAATTATGTTGCCCGTTAGTCTGTCTTTTGCGGATCGTTTCCGCTGGAGGCAAAGTAAACACGCTAAAGTGATGATCTATTTACTGCTACTCTTCGAGTGTACAGCTTTCGCCTCAATGAAAGCAACAAACAAATTAGAAAAAGCTCGGCACTCTGTCATAACGGTTTTACTACTTTCTAATGTAAGTACTCAAGCCATTGCTCTAAGTACGAAGAGGCACCGACCAAAAGTAGAAACAACCAGAAGATGGCACCGGTCTGTCTAGATGCTCCCGAGATGCATTTGTCTTGTTGAAACTTTTAACAAATGATTTTATCGACCTCTATAAAAGGACCAATGAGGATAAATGAGAAATTCTTTTACTGGAAAATTCAACAAAAAATATTTAAAAATGGGCTACATTTTTGTTAAAATTTTCTTGATAGAGAACGCTTTCGTATAAAAAATTCGTGACGGCTAATTTTATAATAATAATGTTATAACGGTATACCAATAATAATATATAATAGTTAAATCAAATTATAATAATATTACGTGGATTAAAATATTGCTACACGAATCAAAATTCATTACATTACTTTTTCTTTTTGTTCCATAACTTTTGCGGCTCGTGTAATTTATTTATTATCGCGTTAACTGACACAATTTCATATTTAATAGAGAGAATCAAATAAGTCAATTATTCTATTCGGTGCAGATAGATGAACTGGAAGATATGACAAAAATGAACATCCGGGAATTGTGACAATTTTGCAGCATTGCATGCAACAGTTTACCTCTGTTTGGAAAAACAGCCACTGAAATCTGATCTGTGAAACCCAAAGTTGTAACCGTGTCTTGGATTTATCAAGATATTAGTTTTCCCGTGTAAGAACAGTGTTAATGGCACAGCTCCAATGGTCGGACGTGATAAGAAGAAAATGTCTGAGTGTTACATAAAACAGAGAGTCCTACTTCGAAGGATCAGATATTTCGCCTATTTATAGATTTCCGATAACTAATGTTTTTCACCTCTTTTTTTTGGGATGGAGGGAGGGTGTATGTAACTTTAGCAACTGCTGTCTACGTAACGGAAGTGCTATTAAAAGAAAAATAACGACGAAAATGACGAAAAACAAAACGAGGAGAAAGTAAAAGAGTAAAATAGAAGATGTTAAAAAGGGTTAGAACAAAAATGCAGCCAATTCAAAATCCGAGAAGGGGGAAAATGTAATCTTCGAAATGTTACCGGGAGTCCCATGAAATACCCAAGAAATGAAATAAATAATAGCAAGGACCTAAATTTCACCAAGGGCAAAATCCATTTTAAAACTTTTTATAAATACAATAACTTCACAATTAGAACTGACCGTTAGGAAGGAAGTTATAGCAAATTCGAATTTACATAATATAGCAGCGCATTGTTAGTCTTTGTTATTGCGGAGGAACTTAACTGATACAGAAAATTGCAGACTATAGCTTTGGATTGCACAAAATCGATCCGAGCTCAACATTGTGTCAATGTTAATACCATTCGCAATTTATTGTTGGAAAGCACCTAAGCAATTTACCATTTTTCTAACACACCATGCAACAGTTCTGGCTATTTTTCAAAGTGCGAGACTGTTGCTCGTTTTTCACGGACTTCGAGTGAAAACCACCATGGAAAGTCGAACAAGAACATTGAGTTAAAGCTTAACCACTGATCGAGTCCCAATCTACTGACAATTTTTCGAAATGCAGGACTTGCTCATTTCCTAAGGACTTACACTCAAAGTCACCATAGAAAATCGAAGGCGAAAGCCCATCGAGTCCCAATCTACTGACAATTTTTGGAAATGCAGGACTTGCTCATTTCCTGAGGACTTACACTCAAAGTCACCATAGAAAATCGAAGGCGAAAGCCCATCGCGTCCCAATCTACTGACAATTTTTGGAAATGCAGGACTTGCTCATTTCCTAAGGACTTACACTCAAAGTCACCATAGAAAATCGAAGGCGAACGTTGAGTTGAAACTGATCGAGACCCAATTTACTGACAATTCTTTCATTGTTTACGGTATGGTCATCGATGCGTGTCATTCGGTGCTTGAAGATATGGGCGATTAGAGCCGGATACATCATCGGATGTTGTCTACTTTTGTCCCGGTAGCAGGATGGCTAGTTGTTTATGACACGGCATATATCAAAGCAGGGAATGCAAGCAGGATGAAATAAAGGTGTACAGGATGGAAGAGAGGGAAGAAAAATATAGATATGTACACACATATCCATCCACCTATACCGTAAAAGTTGGAATCGGAGCTTGCGCGTAGTACTTGGGAAGTTCAACGGCAGTCTGAAGGCAGTGGAGACCAAAAGCTTGGGGGTGAATCCGCTAGTCGGCGCTAAGCCACCCCGCGAGGAAGCTTGTTACCTGGAACAAGTACCTCCGAGGAGAAGTGAAGCTACCACGGCGCGTAAATGAAACCGAACTCTTTGAAATTTACGTTGACTTTTATCGTTATCGTTATCACCAAGCTATAGCGAAATAGAAACTCGACTCGATCGGTACCATTTGTTCTTTAAGATGCAATTTTTAAAAAGAAAGTGTCGTTGCCTCCCCGAGGAGTAAAAGCAAAACAGCAAATACCTGGTTTACGAAAGCAAAAGTTTTTACATTTATCGGGAATTTCCGTTTTCGCGTTATCTTTTGTCCTTGGTTTACGTACTCGGGCAGTATTTTTTAGAGACGGTTTGACAACTCAATAAAAATAAAAAAACGGAAATATCATAGGGAAATCGCAATAAAAGTTGGGTAATTAGGAAAACCATGAATTAGGTTAATACATTAAGGGATGTCATTTAGATTAAAGTCGATGTCATGTGAGAAAGAAGAAGAAAAAGAAGAATTCTGTATACATGTATGTGCATTCGTCGCATTAGAAGGGAGAAGAAATCGTTTTTAGGGCTGTAATATCGCCAAAGGCGCGCCTTATACTTAACTTCGTTTCTTTAAAAGGACCAATTTACTAGACCAATTAGCTCGCAAGTAAGAAAAATTATACAGGAAGGAGACATGATGTTTATGATTATGAGGAGTTATTAAAATTGCTTCTCGGCCATAAGCACGCTGGTTACCGGGTCCAAGAAATTAATGTAGAAGACTATTTTTCATATCCTTCAAGATCGGAAATCGGATGAATTTCGATTTATCCTGCTGCAGTCACGTACGCAAGGAAACACGTATTGTAATTTAATGTCCTATGATTAAAATATACAATAATAGCAATTAATGAGTGGTCCAAGATAAATGCGAAAGTCAGTGACAAAAAATGGGTAATTGATAATCTATAAATAAAAACTTGTAACATTAACTCTGATTTTTAACCGTTGTAATAATCATCTGACGTTTTGGTGTATCGTTCGAAACAAGAAGGTAAATTTTCCACTTCGAGTCATTCTTTAAAAAGGTACTCTCGGTTTTAATATCGTTTAATCGATCGACGAAAAGTGCAAAAAAAAAGGAAATCATTCGAATTAAAAAAAAAACACCAGGATTCAATCCTGATACGGATCAATTAAGGAGCAGATAAAATCTACAGGAACGAAATTTTAATAATAATCAGAAATATTTTTAAGTAATTTGAAATCTTCGTGATTCGAAGGAAACATTTGGAATTACGGAATCGTTTAAACCAAAGTGACTTTACTATGAATGACACGGAAATAGAAATATTTTGAAGAGTTTAAGAAAACCGAGTGGCATAAAAGCTTCTGCGAACTGAAAATAGTGTCTAGAAAAAAAGGAAACGAGTTCTCGGAGAAAATGAACTGACGAACGTAGTTCAATTATTATAAAAGCTATTGAGAGTGATTGACTTGGAAAGTTGGGAAATTAAGATTTTTTATTGAGTTACTCGATAGCGTTATTTTCAAACGGAATTTATCGGAAGTGGCTTAAACTAAAAATTGAATGGATTTTCATAAAAGTAAAAAGGTTGGTTTTTTTTTAATATCGCGTAATTTAAGTGAAACTTGAAAAAGGAAAATTATGTAAATATAAAGATAAACAGGGAAGTAACCTCGTCCATAGTGAAATATTTTTGTAATCCAAACAGATATTGAACTTTTAGCGAAAAGTCTGGAAATCCCTCTGTGTTTATTTGAAATTCAAATTTGCTGAAATTTGTTTCGAAAGGGAAGAAAAACATGGAAATATTTTAAAGTAGAAGTTTCAGGAATTTCGTTTAGTGGTCCAATTAAAACGGATGCTGTGAAATTGATTCTTAATAGAAAGTAAATAAAGCAACAGATTTTTCAATTGTACCGCAAAGTAAATATTTCCACGAGAATGGTCATAAATATCATTTCTACCGAAAACCGATTTTAATCATTGACGTGGTCCAAAGTGAAGAAATCTGCCTATTGTAAAACGTTCCATCGAAACCTAATAAATAATATGCACTAATTACACCTCCTCGAAACGGTCAAAGGAATTTTCTAATCACACTAAAGTTAAATCTTTTTGGAAGAAAAGTGAGACGTTAAACGAAGAAGAAAAGTGGGAACGTTCGAAAGTTTGAATTACAGTGTTCCGATGATTATTTAAAAATCGAGATTCCCACTGACATGTTAATTTCACGAGAACTGTTCAATCGATAAAAGAATTTTTAATTGAAAACCATCACAAAGAGATATCACAAACATTATTCATCGAATAACCTCACGACTACAAAAGGAAGAATTGTTTGAGAATGGTCCAATTATCATAACGAAATAGAATATTGAAAAAGATTCTGTGATTTATAGTCTATTTGAACTTTTGAGCTGTTGCACTTGGAGAGCGGATGAACTTATTTATTTAAACAGATGCTATTCAGCGACTTGGCGCAATCGAACTTCGTTTTCCTTATCGATCTACTTTCAACCTGTTTTCTATCATAAAGATATTGTTACTCGATAAGTTGTGGAAGGATTGACGGAATTGTTATTTACATGTTATTCATTGGACATTTTGAAGTTTGTCTACCGTTCGAAAGGATTACACTGAAAATCTACTTGAAACGAAATATATGTAGAGTATATGTATAGTATTATAGTTTTTCATAAATTTTCAAAAAGAGTATATATATGTATATATATATGAAGGTGTTTAATTTAATCTTGGGGAGTTGAACAACATGAACAGTATAGGTGATACAGTAACTGTATAAATATGGCGTCATCCAGTAGATACAGCAGTTATAATTGTCTTACCAGCTGGGATAGTTACGATCGCATACCAAGGTACTATTTTATTCAATTTATGCCACTATGTACACTTTCTTTTCATGAACACGAAAATGCACTTTGTCACTGAACGAAACGCAAGCAGAAACGTACGTTTGACTGCACAGAAAAAAGAGCTACCCACTAAAAGCAACCTTTTATTAATAATGATAGAATTTTATCAGACCTAAGTTGCACGGGATTGACAATGCACTCAATAAAGTTGATATTTTCGATCGCCGGTGCGATTGAAATTTTTCAAGCGGAGGAATGTTTAAAAAGTATTGTTGATATCGAATAGTCACTATATTATTCAATTTTCATAGTATCTAAATATTTTATCATTGATTCGAGTAATTGTGCACTTCAAGAATTTTTGAAGATTTTTTGTTTGTTATGCAAACAACAAAGCTCCGAAAGTAGAATTGTACGGATGCTATATAATTCATGAGAATGAGAAATTACTATTGCGGCAGAGTAAACTCTTGGCAATGGCAGGTATTGAATAATTTGAGTCATTTGGATAATTTGCCTTCGTGATAGTTGATGATACCTTGCCTCGATAATGAATAAATTATCCGTGGAAATATACTAAACTTTACAGGAAATGGTTACGAAACGTTGTATACTTATTTTTAACAGTTAATAAATATACTATTCACATGCATGAAATGGAACACATGACGGTGTGGACGGTATACATTTTAATCGTAGTGCTATTGAATTTCAATATATAGTAAAACAATTGTATGATTAGTGACATCTACAATCGACTCATTGTCAGTGGTCATGATAGTACCTAAGAGCATCGCATGTGTCAATAAATCAAGAGTATCTTGACAGCGATGATTAATATTAATTACTTAGTATGACATTAATCGGTAACTAACATTTATGGTTTTTTAACCCTTTACAGTCAGCATGGGGTCTTTGTGCTTCGCAAAGCATTAATTTCTTAACGATCTTGCTACGAATTTCAAACAATAATTTTTTTTTTTCAATTTGTTTTACCAAAAAATCATTTGCATTTTCTAATACACACGTAAAATTAGTGACATGAATTTTCAAAGAATTTTTGCTACAGTTTAAAAACCCGAAAAATCACAAGACACAAAAGATCCCATATTGACCGTTATGGGTCCCAAAAACTATCCGTTAAGGGTTAATTTTAACGATTTTCGATTACATAGAAAACTATTGGTCGCGAGTACAAATATCAATACCGAATTGAAAACACTGACATTATCGCAATGTACATTCATATCGACCTTCGGAATGATATCGCATCTCGGTTCCGCTTGTTAGTGATAAGTGCTTTTTAAGTTCGAACTTGTGCTGGAGGGAAGGTTTGCTGTCATGTCCATTCGAAGGTACTGTCGCAATCCAATTCCGATTAAAGTGTGATCTGTAGTCGCGTTATAGTTGTGCCTCGAGTTATGTTGCTATGGGTTCTGTCCTTAATTGTTGGTAGTTAGAAATTTCCGTCTGTTCTAATATGACAGTGATTATGCGAACTGTGTAGGCTTTCGTCCTATGCGGTACCGGGCTTACACGCTTAATTGTCGTAATTGAATAAAACTAGATGTGATGCGTAAAAAAAAAAAACATTATTGCAAGATCGTTTTATTGAATAAAGATGCACGAAAAATATTATTAGCTAGATTTAGAAATAGGCTTTTGCTATTGTGACACTCATAATTTGGCACTTTTGTATTACAAATGGTACAAAATCATTTTGTTTCAAAAACTTATTGTCAATAATTAATTACAGTAATAGAGTCGATAATCATTAAATCGATTCTTAATCCCAAGCAAACGGTAGTTCTTAGGGGGTCCAATTTGTCTGCTGGTACTTTCAAACATATCAAATATCACTAATCAAGATTTCAATAGCCGTCCTCATTATATGGGAACAATACGTAGGCCATTATCTGATTTAATGACGTTCTTTCTAGCGGGATCTTGGAAGATAAAATATTTACGGCTTTATTTGGTTTCCAGTACAAAAACTATGGTAGGAATTATAGTGATTACGAAAATTGCGACAGTACTCAATACAACAAAAAATAAGAGCTTACCACTTTTTATTAAGTGCCACATTTTTTATTGTAAATAGCAGCTTCCTGCTTTTTCTGAATTAAATTTTCAAGTGAATACTCTACTACACTGACCAGGAAAAATAAAGGAGACGTCAAAGTAATGAAAATTGCGACGAAAAGTAATTAACTTGTGACGTAAAATACTGAAAAAACTACTAAAAAAAGCAGTTTATATTTGTAAAAAGCTGATAAGTAACTTTAATTTTATGACAAGTTTTCGTGTTTATTATTTTATACATTATTTTTGTAAAAGATTTCGAAAGTTTCAAGATTTTCTCGTAACTCTTGCAATTAATATTTTCATACATGATTTACCATTATTCGCTAAAATCCATCTTTATTATTTTCACGAGGAACCTTATAAATTATTTTTTCCCTGTACAGGTTTTATCTTTTAATATACGAAAAGGATACCCAGAATTGTAAAAGAATATCAGTACATTACTTTTTCCATTTCCGAGGAACTACGATCGAACGCCAAAGCATTGGGTCATAGTTCCGAGGGGTCTTCGGTACGGATCTGTCGCATTAAATCTTTCGCTGCCAATCGTTTATTTTAATCCATTCTATTTCCGGCAATCGTTCATTTTAAGTTCATTGCTTCAATTTTCCACTTTAGTACTTTTAATCCCCTGATGAGAATCAAAATCGCAATGCGGAGGCTCATCATTTTTAACCAGGGATAATAAAAATCTTGCTACATCTTTATCTTCAGACATGCTAATTTTTTACAACGTTACCCCTTTCAGTGCTAAACATTTTTAGTACCACGCGCTTAGGAGCGTGATAATGCTTATCAGCAACAAAGTGGCTAAAATTTATAACAGCAGTTGTTACGTTTCTATGATTATCCTCGCGAACTCTTTCGGTGGCGAATCTAACCGCTGGTGTTTAAAGGAAAATGATTTTTTATTAAAAATGTATATAAGCCAGACATGAAAGGATTAATAAGAAATTATTTTATACTCGGTGACAGGGGCGTTATAATTACTATAAAAATAGCTACTTATGTGCCCAACCCAAAATTATGGTTACCTCGTATCCAAGGAACTTGATACAGTCTTCTACAAACATTTGCTGTGTTTCACAGGCACTTTCAGCCTCAATAATCGAGAAAATAACACTCGACAAGCTTTCGAATTACTTGCGCCTACACATACTTACAATCGCTATTAAATTATTCTGGATAATGAGTTCCTGACGTGATTTTATCTTCTTTCACGAAATTATACCAAAATATTGTCTAAAAATAATTATCTTAGGGTTGGAAAAATTTGTCCACGATTTCGAAAAAATTTATCAACATCTAAATTTCTGTGTAACATCAAAAAATTATATTCAGCAATTCCCACTTTTCTGACGGAATATTAGATATGGTTTTTAGGTTCGCACCCTTTTTTTTCTCAACAGATACTTACCAATGACACCCTTAAATATTATCTCCCTCACATTTTTCTGTTTAGCCAGTTCAAGTGAATTTCCGTGAAACTCTGGAACGTTCCATTTATCAAACCTTTAAGTACTTACATCATTATTTATTCAAGAATTCCATGCACGTCTTACTATAAGAGTCTGAACTGCTAAAGCTAATAAAGGTTCGGATTATTTCGAGCAACTTCGATAAAGTCCTGATTAAAGTCTCAAATCGGGCAATCAAAGAACCGCTTTTTCTAGAATTCTAATTCCGCTTCACCGGGATATCGCATGTCAAAGGAATATTCTTAGCACTATTTTATGTAGATAATAACAAAGTCTCTTGTTTGTCATCAGCAAACAATTCATTCTCCTCCACACTGCGGGGGATGTGTATGTTACAAAATTTGTTATTCTCTAATGGCACTTCTTACGCGAGTGGGAAACAGAAACAAATTGTATGAGAAAGTTTCGGTAGTTTTGGGATTTTCCCAAACTGAGTTTCCTACCCCTAAAGTTCATCAGAACTATCGAAGTCGTGGATACCACGGAAATCGATACATGTCTTATGCGATACTTCCCATATGAACCTTCGCAGCAATTTTGGATACTCATTTTGACTTTCCACGCGGATGAATAAAAATTCATGACAAAACAATTCCTGCACTTCCAAGATACAGGTAAAATGTGGCACTTGGAAGGTATTTGTACATCAAATTTTATTTGAATATTTTTAACGCAACTTTTCATTTGCGTTATGAACTTTCCCGCATCAATTGCTCCTAGGACCGAAGCTTCATTAATTTCTTGGAGTTGTTTAAGCGAGTATAAAAATTTCCGCTGTTCGATAATGCTGGAAATGCAATACCACTCACAAACTAAATCAGAATATGATATAATATTTCGTAAAAATTATAAGCTACTTCAATCTGTCTCGAGTTTGTCAAGCTTTTTAATGAAAGAGAATCGATACCTTCCGATAGCTGGCCTTAGGACTGGCAATTATAAAGATCAGAATTGATGAGCAAGGAATGATATTAAAATTGGCGATATTGGTTTTTATATACTTCAGCCCCTCCTTTATTTTTAATTCTATTTCTTCGTATTTAAAAAAAAGGTATCTGTTTTTTCTTACATCCCACGTTATTTATCAGGATATGAACTGACTTTTATTAAAAGCATCAATTCTAAAGAAAGTCTAATTACCGCCTTGATAGCTTGAAAAATACGTTCTATTGCTACAAAAGTGATGAGTCATAATGATATCAGATAAATTTTAATATAAAAATACTGAAATACTATATTTCTCTGTCGTTTTGAAAAAGTGCCAGCGAAAATTGAAGTATGAAATATTTTCTAATTGTAAAATTTGAGCTTGTCAACAATAATCTGGTATATACAACAACAGCACTGCAATTAATTGGCAGACTTCCATGATCCTACTACCTGTGAATTCTACAGGTAGGATCATTTTTCTCGCCGGGGAGTAATTCAATAATTAAAATACGACAATCTTTTTTCCAACTGACCTATATTTGAACTTTGCTCTGCAAACATACATTTACTGTAACGCAGTAATTGCAAATAAACATGTTATCTTTGAATGCTCTTCGGAGGCACAGTCTCAACTGTGGGTGTGTTCTATTAAAATTCAAATCGTAGAAAGACAAATGTAGGCATCAAGGAAATATGTTTTATCGCAAAAAACAAGTTTGTCAAAACAAGTAGGTTTGATTTATAATAACGTCACTCAAAAACGATTTTTTACGTACATCAAAGACATTTAACAACGCGTACTTGGATTACTTCGCTTGAAATTTTTCTTCTGCCAGATATTTTTCTTGTGAATCTTCTAAGAGCATTCGTAACTAATAGGTTTGCCTATTACAGTCGCTTAACTTTGAATGTACTACATATCTTGCTGAAAAGATGTTATATCCAAGAAGCACTTTCCCTAAATGTGCTATAAAAGTAACGTCAAAATTTGGAACAGTGTAGCCTCATAGAATTGCGGCAACGAGAAACCCATTAACTTGACGGGATAAACAATTTTGTATAATAGCATATAAAGTGTTGGTGTGTAGGTAGATAAAATTTGGCCCCCTTTTGATGCGGAGTTCAAAATTCACAACCCTTATTTTGAAAATTCTTAACCACAAAATTCATCCTCAAAAATAATGTTAAAAATCGATCATACATAATTGAGTTTAAATCATAATAATTATAATATATTTATTTTTCCCAAAAAATTCATTCTTCCTGGGACGTTCCTTTTAAAATTTTACAAACCGGTAAATAATTCGTATTATTGTAGCGTAGACGTATCCACGCATACGCATCAAAACCATGACAAATCATCTTCTTTAAACGAAAATCCTAAAAACGAGCTGCAGTGGAACAATATCAGATACGATTTTTCGGGGGAAAACACCCCTTCCACTATTTTTCACTGGGATTTCGTTACAACAGACCCGCGAAATCGATTTTATCCGTCAAATTACACTTGGAAATGAGTTTGCCAACCCCACATTTGGCATTTCAAATTTTTCCTTACTTTGGGAGAACCTACAGAATACTTTCTTTTCCACATTTCCACACTTTTGCTTCCGCTGTGATAATAATATTACTACCTTGCCTAGGAACTTAACGAGTCGTATCAAAAAAGATTTTCGAAAATCGGTTCAAGTTGAAGTATTGGAATTGTAATACTGGGAGATTTAAACTGACCACGTGCCACTCAGTTTTTCATCCTCTATATTTTCAGACAGAACATTTTTCATTAATATTTCTTTGAAGCGAAGAGTCGCAGTGTCCCTATTTTTTCCTTCTTTTCCATCCCCCTTGTAAGAATTGTAACACTTCTCCAGTTCTGCCAATTGACGTTTGACAATCTTTTTTTTATAAACTTCTTAAAATAACCCGAGTAACGTCATCGAGTGGTTATTTATAACTTTAATAGTTTGACAACTATGCTGAACTGAATATAACCAAAATGTGGAAGAATGTTGTTTGACATAGATAATAAGGTGTTTAGAAATAGAATTTCAACGATCCTTTTAACGATTTTGATTACGTCTGTAGGTACTTATACCGGTACCCATTCGACAAGTATAATTGCAGCTGTCGCGACGTAAGGACTGGTCAGGAGATCGATTCAAGGCGGATAGTTTTAGTCCGATTGCATCACAGTTCTTTCTTTTCTTTACTTTCATCAATGTGTGTTTGGAGAAAGGATGTGGAAAAGGGAGAGGAATAGGGGTAAAAGTAGAATGTTAAGAAAGTTTATAAATAAGACGGAGAGAGACCGGCAGACTTAAAAGGGTCAAAGTTAAAAAGATAATTCAATGAGTCTAAATATTTATAAAACCGAAATTTAATATTTATTTGAACGTCCCAACCCCGGCTATAGAATAACCACTGATAAAATATTGTTGTACCTGCGTGTAATTTCGTTAAAAATACTCTTGTCATAAATTCCGAAGGCGAGTAGAGTTTCGAAATTTTTTCTACAAAACGAAAAAAATAATCAAATATCGAAGTGGGACTCGTCTGGGCCAATATTTTGCTCTAGGTGTCGTTATTTACGATTCAATGGTGGAACTCTATTTTTATTTTTGCTTCAAAACGTGATTTTGATTTCTCGGTTCTTTCCCGAATTCACCGCAGGTGAGAAAATTTCGACCGATTGTCTGGCTGGTAAGACACATCTGCCAAAAGTTCCGTTCTTGTTCCGTTCTATAATTTCCTTCTAATTGGATCAAATTTAAAAAATTATTTTCTCGAGTGTCTTTAATTCCTAAGTACACAGAGAAACAACTTTGACATATTTTCCATGTGTCCCACCTTCTGCCACTCGAAGGGTTAAAGTAACCACCGTCTAAACTCAGAAACTTGAACAGTGAAACTCGGAAAAAAGTTATTTATGTCAGATGTTGTATGTGTACTAGATATAGAGTTTATTAAAAAATACACGAAGTGTAGTAATGAATTAGTTATGAATGACGCAGTTGTTGCCAGCGACCTTAACAAGTCGTTTAATAACGTGTCTACTCTATAGCACGGGAATTAGACTCGCGGGGCGTAAGCCGAGTGGTGCGTGTTTATTAACTTTCTCAAAAATACCTTCAAAGTTTGTCTCTGTTGTTTCCGTTGGCTTGCATACTTGAAAAATAAAAAGATCAGTGCGTTAAAAAGTTTCGCTAAAGTAGGACACGTGTAATGTTACTGTGCATTGCTAGCATTCGCGTGCAGACTTCTTTCAACACCTGTATGCTGCGCTAGGTATGTTACTTTTCCATACTCTCACATGATGCTAAAAAAAAAAGGGAGAAATTACAAGCTAATTTTAGATTTTACTCAAACACTAAAAGTTTCATGATTAATTTCACGAATATTAATTATACAAATGACATAGGAAGCAAACGGGGTCTTTGCATTTGAGTTTATTAACCCTCTACTGCGTCATGAAACGCAAATATAAAGGAAGGGGATGGTTCGTGAAAGAAAAAAGTAGGTGCTGCATTATTTCGAATATTTATGGGGAGGAATTGGCGACTATAGAAACTGTGATTCAAGAAATGGCAATTTTAGAATGCCGTTAATTGTGTCATCAGTTTCTACCAAAATTTCGGGACGGTTGTTTCCATTCAAATATTATTAGTTTCCCATGGCCTCCCTCGTATGTGACGATATTGGAAATAATTGTTTGAACTGCAATATATGTATACGTGACACCGACGGCTGATTTCACAACGAGTTTAGCCCGAAGCTACATAGGAATTATTTATTTCAATCGATGTAGCTAAAATTTTTTATTTTTTTCATACGTTTTTATATGCAAATATACCAGCTCTTTCGTTTCATCAGTAATCACTGATTATTCTGCAATTATCGAACACTCGGTGATCGAGGGAGTATCATTAATATTTAATAAAGTATCGGCATTCATTAATCATTACTAACTGATGAATTAACTCTCACGATGTTATTGCGAATATTGGTGAAGTACCTTTTTGAACTCAATACATTAATTCCATCTCTTTTTTCCATAAAGTGTTTCTCCAGCATGGAAGAAAAATGCTGTTTGTTATCAAAAAGTAAACAAAAAAAAATAGATTCGTATTATTCTTCTTTAGCGACGGTGTTGGAATAACAAAACATTAATCTCCCTTTTGTTTTTAATTTTGTTAAAAATGTAGCGAGCTTATGTCTTATATACATGCAACGCTATCGAGGCGTAATCCAAACTATTTATAAAAAAAAAAGAAGAAAAATGTGGGAGGTGGAAAAATTACCTATGATTAATTGTACTGTAAACTTTCTTTTCTTGAATGTTACGAATTCTAGAAACACATTTCACCCCTTTCTTTGTTATGTAAATGTACATTCGAGTGAATTATGTATATTTGCATATTTGTAAAAATCGTTTGCCAGTATTGTTCGTGTAAGAGAAAATTGTATTGTACGAAAATAGTTGCGAAAGAAAGCAAAAACTTCATTTTGTTTTTAGAAGTTAATATTTGCAATATTTGCTCCAAAGTTATATGAATTTTCCATGACGCATTTCACGAGAACGTCAGACGTAAGACAAAAGAATGTCAGCCTTTTGTCAACAATTTCTGAAGAAGATTTTGATTAAAACTTGGGAAGAAGCTCCATATAAACAAAGAATTATGTAACATTACTTCTAGCTAGAAAGAAAGAAGAGCTAAAACTTGGAATTATGTTGCCGAGCAGTAAGTCTGGAAAATGTAGAGTTGATTTCATAGTGAATGAATCCCATAACAAAGTTTCTGCGTTGATTAGAATTTTAGGAACGGCTGCTTTTAAAAATAATACCAGCTAGTGGATGAAAAACAGAGTAACGAGTTTCACGTGAGATTATTTTACGTTTTCTGTAGCCGAATTTACGTAAGCAATTACGTGCGTGATTAATGTTTGCATTTATTTGCGTTTGAACGATTTATTTCCATCCCAGCGGCTATATCGAAGATTATTTGAAATGGGCAAAATTAGCTTCCTGTTACCAAACCTTCGGAACAGTTTGGTAACAGGAAGCTAATCTCTGAAACGGTTTCTAACTTCTACACCAAAAATGAAAACGCTAATATAGTGGCACTAGAAATTTGAAATTGTGACTTTACCAACTTTGCTCGTGGAAATCTCATTTTTGCAAAGTGCTTCGGCAATATTATCTTTGCTAGGAAAAATCGGGTAGAGTTTTTCCGTAAAAGTAGAACTCGTGAAGTTTAATGAAAAATAAATTAAAAAGAAATTGAAAATTTATAACAGTTTGGCATCAACAACCGGCTTTGTTCAAAGTTACCTTATCTTCCTTCCCACATAAGATAAGCACTCGCATGAATTTTTCTTGTACAATTCATTCTTCTACAGTCTCAGGTACTTTGAGATCCATTTTCCCTATTATTTTTATTTTAATCATCCTGTTAAATGCACGTTTATCTCCCAGAGATAAGTATCAAATGTTTTCTAAGTGAAAGTATTGCAGATATAAATCGAAAATATAAAAACTGTCATTTTTCATATTTCGAAACACACAAAGAAATGAGCAAAAACATACATTTTCATCGCGACTACAAAATAAAAAGGAATAACGCTTTGTACAGAACATAGAGTCACAAAATGTCTTATGTCTCTTACATAAATACGTCCCCGTGACTTGCCATTGTGTGAAGCAAAATCCTTTCTTAAAAGATATCCGATAAATTCGCTTAGCAACTTCCCTTTTATACCAAGTGAAGATTAGTTTTTGAAAAGGTCACAATCTTTTTTATATACGTAAGGCGCGTGCTATGCACTTTAAAATTCCTGTCTATGCAAGCAATCGAGGTTACCCAATATTTCCATGAACGGGTTTTAGCGACATCAGCTTTATGGTTGTCATCAAAAAAAAAAGGTTGTTCCATATGAGCATATATATACGAGTAAGCATATATGTATATATATATGGGTGTTTGAAAATAGAACTTTTTCTCCCTATTAATATATCTATGAATTTATGTGCCACGTCCCTTCTTTCCATTTTTTTTTACATGCAGCCTATTACTTTTGACTAATTAAGGAGATTACAAATTGTATTTTGTAATCACTGACAATTCTATGTTAATTCTATACTTCAAACTTTTGATTTTAAGGAGAACAATGAATACAAAAAAAGTTTACTATAAAAATCAAATTTTTGGGTATTCATTGGCCTTCCCCCAAAAATGGGGTAAAAATGAAAGTTTCAAAAATAGGGTTGGGTCACTCAATTCTAGGGGTAAGTTAATTTCAACGATTTTTAAAAAAAAATACATATATTCAATTTCGAAAATGTCAATTCTCAATAGTTTTTAGTAAATTTCTCATTGGAGACTTTTGTGACCCAGAAAGTGTTCTTATCAGGATTCGTTGATTCGCAGGAGACGTGAAAATACGGTAAAGATTTTTTTGCGTAGGAACTGGAGCAGAGGTAGACTTAACGAAACATTAGCATATGGATCCGAGGCAAACTCATAAACACACTTTGATATTCAGTTAGGTATTAAATTATGCTGAACCCTCATGCAGATGATAGCAGATGTCAATTATTCTGACGGTTACACTTGAGACTACTGTTTCGAATATTAACCCGAATATTTCCTTCAGGGTCTCTTCCAGTTCCTTACCAGAGTTAGGAAAGCAGAAATCATAGGATGAAAATTGAGGTATCGAGATGTAATAATAGAGGTTGGATATTGGAGATCGTATTGTATTACCTATAATCTCATGTATCATACATAAATACACGATTATCCATATTTCGAGTACGCGTAAAGTAATTCAAGATAGTGGGGAGTCATACGATATCACGTATTAATTACTTTGTATTATTCATATCCTAACATGTCTAATGGATGTAATAGAGAGGAGATGAAAATTATGAGCTATTAAAATATAACGTAGGTAAATTAGGAAAGTACTTACAACTTATTATAATAAACGTAATGATTATAGAAATATATTATAATGGAACGAAGGTTCACGGAAAATGGCAATTATAAGTTTCGGATGAATTCTAGCTGTAAAGAGGAATATTAATTCAGGAACCCCCGCATTTGAGTGTCAAATTGGCAGATAGAATTACAAAGGAGGGTCGAGATTAGAATATTACCCAATAGCATTTATTCCGAAAGGAGGTACCCTGGGATGCTTGTTAAGGTTAGGACCCTGGAAATATGGCACGGGTCCACAATAAACCTGAATTCACAATAAACCTTTCTTCGTTAAAATATAAATCTTTAAAAAAGGATCTATTAAATTTACAATAGAAACAAAGATTGTGGTGGGAATAATACTGTAATAATATGAAAATCCAAAAGTGAATACAGAATTTAGGGATAAAACTAGGAGAACCGACAAGGACAAACTTCGAGACCACTCCTCAATATCTCTAATGGTCACCGAAGTCAAACTCACCCTGGTGCGGTCACAACTTGGAGCTGGACAATTTAAACACTCGCTAAGAGTTCCTAAAGGATTTACCGAAAGGACTATCTCTTTCTAGTCAGAGGTTCAAACTTATATGAGTTTCAATACAAGTTTTCGGTCGTTATCCTGCCAGGTTTTGTTTTTAATGGCAACAAACTTCGATGTTTTCGACCAATACCTGAGTCACGCACGTGGGCGATCCATTACTGGTATTGTCACTTAAGTTTTCGAGTAATTTTTGCTCAGAATTTTGTACCACTTTTCCCTTCATTTTAATCTTTCTTTGCAAAAACTGTATTCGATTTATATAGTTTGTATCAGATTTCCATCAGAGCATAGTTACCAAACAATTAATATTTACCGAAGTTCAGCTAATTGTAAGTTTTAGATGAGAAAATTTATCCCAACTGAGAGAACTTCGTAACCAAAATTTTCAGTCTGTCGTGGTCATTTTAGGAAACCCAAAATTTGATCATAAATGTAGATCAAATTTGATCTACATTTATGAACCCTTAAATTCAGTTACGGTGCAAAATAATTAAATACTTTTGCTACAAATTTCAACATGTCCCTAGAAATATCGGGCGTATGCAAATTTAATCGAAACTGTACATTTTTCCTTTTCTCATGGTGAATTTACTAAACTTCCTCTCTTGAATAACTCGCAGAGTGAAATCCATTGGAAGTTCTTCTCTTCTAATCAAATAAAGTGTCTCTACTAAATTTCAATGAAATTAAAAACATTTTCAAGCTCTTTTGAGGTAAATGATAAAGATGGGGGACTAGAAAATATATACAATCCTCCTTGATTCCTTTTACTTCTCGTTAATGTACACAAACTCTTGTACACAATTAAATATTCCCTCTGTACTTGCATGCAAAGAGACTTCCGACAGATATTGCGAGAAATATCTTCGTTAGTTTGTCGCGAATGAACGAATTAGGCGCAGCAATATAATTATCTCTTGCGCAAGAAAATGTTCCTGGAGGCAGTAAAGCAAATCCACAAGAGATTGCCAACTTTTTCCACCAAAGGTATTTTATGAAGCGCACGGAATTTCTTATTAAAGGGAATGCAAGTCGGATCTGTTGACTCTCTATATTTTTATAACAGTGGTTTAGCGGCACCTACAAAATCGTATTTCAAAGGGACCACAAAATTAACTTCAAAAAGTGAGAAAATGTATTACGCTTGTAATTAGTTTCCATCATTAGTGGGAAAAATGCATTTAACTTACCTCCAAAGGATGTTAAATGAATTATTTATTTTCTGAGCCTTTGAAAGTAATTATTATCGAAATTACTTATTTCCATTGCAATTTCGCCCTCGACAGGAAAAAAATATATTTACTTTCAGAATGTGCTACATTATGGCATGAAACGAATCCACGTATATTTGGAAAACTCAGTCGTAAAAAATCCCCACTTTTTCGAAATTAACATTAAGACTCTCCTTCTATTGTCATTTCGTTTCCGTAATGATTTTTAACTTTAAGTTTCTCAATGACTACCGCAGCGGATGGGATTGCCATTTAACTTACTTTATACTAAAAAGCATTGAAATAAAAAGCAAAACGATCGCGTAAGCCCATGAAAAAAAATATTGCCTTTAAAGATCCACGGAAAGTCCATAAGACCGCGTTTATAGTGAAACGAACTCGAGTGAAGGCTCAGAGATGGTACGTGGTGGAACCTTTCAAGCCCCGTTCGAAAGTAGTCAGACTGTCTCCCACAAACCTGGATAAAAGGAAAATAATACTACTTTTTTCACCCCAACTGGTTTTCATGGATGTTCGGTAAACTTTAAAAGCTATATCTTTTTTCCGTGCAGACATACGCGACAGTGTCTCATTTATTTGATTGCTCAGACATTTGAATTCCCCGGGTGACCGCGATCGATGTCCGACACAAAAATCTTCCAAAGTGTTTTTAAAATTGCACATGTCTCTAGAAGTGAGAATATTTGTCTCCCTCGCGATATTTTCAAATTTGACATTCGATATCACAAAAAATATATTTTTTGATGGGCCTGAAATTGGAGTTTGCCCAATTTATCAAGATTTTCGAACTCCTTTTTGCCTATACTATTGGAAATACCCATAAAATGAAATTAAATGAAAATGTGGGTATTTCTGATATTTGGTAATAATCATACGATAAAAATAGATGTAGCGAGAACCAGTAATTGAGCAAACCTCTACTTTTTAAACAAAAGTTTTCAATTCCTTGACCCAAATATTGCAGTTTCGGGTCGGTAAGAAATTTAAAATGATTTCATACAATTTTTACCACGAGGTATTTCCGGAAGGTATTCCTATACCGAGGTATGCAAATCCATGAACTTGACGTTTCACGATAATGCATTGTAATTGTTAAATATTTAAAATAAGTAGGTAGTACCTAGAATTTCTATATGCACGCAGACGTATAGGTTTATTACGTACGTGCATTATTACTTTAGTAGGTATTTCTAGGCGAAAGGAGATAACCCATGGCTATTTCTGTAACTGGGTCTAGAGGATCGTGATATATGTGAATATATAGACGTATACAAGACCGGAAAATAGTACTAACAGTACTCGATTTATTTACGAATGACAACCGCAATAGACGTTGCACGTGCTCGCACGCCCCTGATCAATAGACTCACGTTAGACTCGTGACTTGTCCTGATTAAATCCTTGCAGGTGAATTGACTCCCATTGACTTATTTGCATATAAGTCTACGTATCGACTTCCACGTAAAATAAAAAAACTGTATTTGCATGTATTGTGATTACACGGGGTGCAAATATATAATTTTTCAGGTAAGCGAATCTCATAAGCTGCGAAGGGGATAGTGGCAATTACTTTGAAAACTAGCGGTAAAGACATCCTACGTGATGCAAGGTAGTAAAACTGAATACTTAAGTAATGGCGAGCCCTACAAATATGGTAAAGAGGAGGAAAAGTTTCGTAAACTTTACAAACGAGTTAGGAAACTCGTGCGTTTGCTTTCAATAGCATTTTGCACTCGATTTCTTTCAACCTTACTTGCTCGGCATGAACAGGCTCCGTAAAAGTGAAAATTTTGCAAAAGAGCGCATTAGGGATCAAAAGTAATTCTTTCGTAGTTTGGCCCAACGCTGCAGGGACCCAGGATTGAGGTGCAGAATTGTTATTAGGTAGCATTGTCCACAAATTTGTATTATATTCTGAGTGGTTCCAAAATTAATTTTGCATTTTTAAAAAATCGTAATTTAGAAGTGAAAAAGCGACTAATAATATTATTGCTAGTGCGTTCGATGAAATATTGATTATTCGCTTTTCTTATCCGATATTTTGTGAAAATATAAAATGAATAAAGCAATTGGCAAAGAATTCTTTAGAATAAAGGAGTTAGTCTACTATGGAACCGCAACTAAAACTATCCGACAGTTTGTCTTAACGTGACGTCTCTCCTTGTAATTAAAATTTATTGTCCTAAATAATGATATCCAGACATACATGCATAAAATTACCGATGCAACATCTTCTCCGCTCATGCGGACATGCAATGAAAAATACTTGTTTTGCTTTTCATGTTTGACACTGTTGCTAATTCCGTGTGCAGCTATACATAGCAAAAGGTTACACCGTTGGAGTAAAGATAACGATATCTCTATCCCCATCATAAGAGCAAACTACCATTATTTGTGCATGTAAAATTTGCTCGGAGCTTTCTTTCAACGAAAATTTTCCGAAACTCTTCGAATGACTCCCGTTTAACATTTGTTTTACCGGTACAACAATTTAAGTTCCAAGAGGCGTGTTTCTGAAGAATCCTTCACTCGTGAAATTCAAATCTTGGGTGATATAGGTTTTTCGAATTTGAATTGCAAAGGAGCACAGGCTGAGAACGAAGCTCCAAAATCACCCTTTGTTTTGCGAATGATAATTTCAAGAACAATTTTAAAAATCTGAATTAAATCAATCGCCTTTGCAAATTTTTTTGAAAAATATATATTGAAAAAAAAATCGAAATTGGATAATTCGAATAACCGAAGAAATTACTTGGGTTCTCGTAATGGATACATTTATTACGATATCGAGTTTCTCTGGGAAAGACTAATTTATCGCAATGTCTGTCATTTCAAATTGTCGGTAATTCAGTGTAAAGAGAATTCTAAAACGGTAGAATTTTTATCTTCGTATATTCAGGAGAAGTCCTGTCTGATTGTTACCTCTCTCTATATATATACACCGTATTTCGCAACACCGTCGAATTCTACCTCACCTGGCTTTCTAGGGCGTAGATTTATCGTTTTATCTAGAACATTACCTATTTAAATCAATAACGTTCGACGTTAGGGAGCGAGTCTCTTTTGACTAAAATGAGATTTCAAGATATCGAGGCATTATTGCCCGATTCCTTGATTGTGTTATTGTAATGGAAATTCGGATGTTGAAATTCATTTACATCTGTTTACTTCGTATAAAAGTAATTCGATCCGTCGGATAACATTTTAATTTTAATACCGATGTATTTAAATCTCAAAAATTTACAGAATTTCCAAGTTCCTCAAACATTATTTATGCGCTTAAATGAACAATATTCTTCAAATATGGGAAATAGCGGCAACAAAATTTGAAAACCAATGCTTGCAATGTCCAGAGCAGCCGTTCCATGATTGATTTCTGGCTTCAAAACACCAAGGGATTATTTTATCCTGAGAAAAAGCTGTGTAGGTGTTTCTATCGCGGTTATAGTCCAAGTGGCTCGAATTTCATATGCAGAGAAAATCTCATCATCGAAAACATTAATTGTGCGGAAGCCATTAATGAGGTACACGACACGTGGCTTGTCTTGTGCTAACACGAGTACACTTGTAATGTGGGACCCAGTAGGAAATGATCACATTATCAGTCTCAAGTACATGTATATTTAATTAGCAATTTTTAATAGCAAATTTGCGTATTTATTTTCGCAAATTCTGTGCAAACTTGAAAAAATCTACTAATTTTTAATAGTACTATTACTTAGTTTTCTTATCAATGAGCAACGAATATTAAATATAAATATATACTTTAATTCAACTTATGAATGAGAAAAAAAATGAGAGAAAGAAAGCTTCCTCATAGAATTTACTATAATGAAATTTTTCACTTAGTCCTGCACTTTTATACAATATTTCATTTTAATTTCTTCCTCAAAATTGCTTGAAATCAAGCAAATCCAAAATTGAGAAAATCACGATAATTTCGGTATGTGCTTTTTTGAAGATACTTGGAACAACAAGACTTGAATTTAGGGGATGATAAATCCAAGCAGTCCGATTGCCAGATTTTAGTAACGAAATATGGAGAAAGTATATTTACTTAGACGTAAATTTAAATCTTTGAAGAATGAAGAAAACCAACAATAGATGGACTAATACAAATACGAGAAATCTCTTAAGATTACTCGTTCTTGATTGATAAATTGTATGGATTACAATTCAACAACGTGTGATGCAATACTTAAAGAGAGTATTTTCTATATTTCACTTGGAATAAGGGAAAGAATCTCCTTAAGAAGCTTCTGCTCTTCTTGCATCAACGTTGAAGAATAGCGATTTATAGTCCTTTTATCTGGGTTGCGTTAATGAACACCATTTTTTCCTTCTTAGGAGCGAAATCGGAATAGGGGTGGTTTAACCTTTTAATATATTGTAGAAGAGTGAGGCGCATCGTGATAACTTATTACTGTGTGAAGTTACTTTAGTTTATGTGCTTTAGTTATAGTATTAAGTGTTATCATTTTTAAAGACCCCCAACATGATGATAATAGTATCATACTTTAATAATAGTTATAAAAATGATAAGAGTAATAATAAAATATTTCAAAAACTAAAATTCGTACATAAAAAAGCTTTTTTTATTACTATCCGTAATTATGCAAATTTTGCGTTATTATTGTAAATAAAAGTAGATGGTATAACAGCATTTATTTTGAAAGGTGATACTATAAGTTAACAAATTCTACTGCCTACGTCACACCATGGTGCATTTTTTTTATTAATATTTTTCAGAGTTTTTATAAGTTGCGAAAATGTTTTTAATCATAACAAAAGTTCGAATGTCTGAAAAACTGCTAATTTAGTATGTTGTGAAAAATTGGATAGAAGTTACGACTTTCCACCGCTTCTGATCGAAAACCTATCCATTAGGTTTTATGGTTTTGGTATCGTATAATGGATCTCTGAAGTCCCCGGGGGATATAAAAATTGTAATTTAATAACCTTCTGTTTGAGTTGTGCCGTCTCATTAATGAATTCTTTATTATCTTTTTGTTTTAGAGTTCGCGTGGAATACTACGTGAACGAGAACACATTAAAGGAACGGCTGCAGTTGTATTTCATAAAAAACCAACGCTCAAGTAAGTCTGCGCTAAATTCCTTGAAAATATATATTAAAAAAAAAGATTAACTTCTACCAAAAAAATCTTCCATTAATATACACAGATTATTTGACTTTATTGAAATTGGAAAAAGTTTGTACAATTTCGAAAAATTTTCTTCTTTCAATTGTAAAAGAATTGTTGCTAAACCAAAATAAGTCTCCGTTTTATTTACAATTAGATGCTAAAAATTATAGATAATTAGAAGTAATACCAAAATTCATTTGCTAGAAAATCACAATATAAAACTGAAAATAGAATTTTTTTGGAAAAAAAAACTAGATATAACATATTCTAATAATCCAAAACTGATCTGCATATTTCGTCCAATTAATTAACCGATTAAACGCTTTGTAATATTCCTCGTGGAAAAAGGGGAGACAAAAAGATCTTGTTGTTTTCGCTAAATCATCCCCGTCGGTCATTGTAATTAATTAAGGAAAACTATACCGACTAAAAACCCCATTTGGATGATATATCGCACCTGTAGGGTCAAAAAGTTACTTCGTAACAACTGTTTTCCACTCAATCGATATTATTCAGACATGCACGTAAACTTGTATATACCGAACTTCGATATGGCTTATGTACTCAACTAATATGTACCTGCACAACAAACAAAACCCAAGTCCATGCACAAGTCAACCGAGCAAATTCCTCGATACTTCGTACTTGAGGTGCGACGGTGGTTTCTGCATAGGACGCCAACAAGTCGATAGTTTAGCGGAACTGTTTTAGCTTTTGCTAACCTTTAGCATCGGGCTGGTTACTGACGCTCCAATTCGACATACTCTCAAATTCCTCCCTTGATCTTTATGAAGGCAATCCAACGTGACGTATTAGCTTGCTACTAGATTTGTTGTTAGCTGTTGCTGCGGATAGTGATTAAGGTCGTAACGTCATCGCGGGTACTGTAGACACAGTAATATTTAAGTTTACCGAAATTGCCATAATTGCATGGGTAACAAACACCCACACGACAGAAATTTCGATTTCCAAGCGGAAATGCGAGCGTGGAAAATAAAGGTTAGACGTTGGATCTTCATTTCCGAAGTTACCGTGGTGCCAATTGTTATAATGGCAGGAGTTGTATCCGTGGGGCGAATTGCTACCATTGTAGAGTCTTCCCTTCCTATTCATTGTTACTCGAGGTAAGATCGTACGATTTAAGGTTCGCCTACAAAAAAAATGGAAGAGATTGACTTCCAATAGAATTTCGTAAATTTCAACAGTTTTTTCCAAATCGTTTGTTTGTAGCCAATTTAATTTTTTCTATAAATGAATTAATTTTTTTTTTAAATAGCACTTTTTGAATAGGTATGTACTAATTTGTTTATATAAATAGAGGACGACAAGGTAACAGTTTAAATTGACCACCCTGGAACCTTCTTACCACTAAAGGTACTTGCGGTACTTAATTTGATGCTCGTCTTCGGCAACCTGTTAATGAGCAAGAGAATTGAATCTAAATACCTACATCAGAATACCCCAATTCTTTTTTCCCAAAATTATCGATCTAGAATTCCAGTAAACGTCAAGTTGACTCTTCCATTCTCTTCGGCACCGATATAAGATCTTATCCAAAAATATTCTTGGAACAAAAAAGGGTCAAATTTGATTTGCACAAAAACTTGAGATATTCGGATGCTATGAAATTACGATAAATCAGCAATCAAATAAAAACGACCCGATCGCCCGTCGGTTGGGAGAAAGAAGACGTATAGTTTTTTAAAAGCCATGAAAGCTAAGTAAAGTATCACCGAAGGGGAAAAAGTAGCGAACACTCAAATTCAGTGTAGGCTGGCACTATCCTTCTTACTTCGTGTCATTTTAAGAGCCGTATCTTTTCTTTCTCAGCGGATTACGACGTTATATCCTTTTTATCTTCTGATTTTTTATGCCAACAAAACACAAACTTGCGTGTTCCCTTTCAGGGGTATCCCAGCGCTTTTTTAAGACCCTCCTTTGTCGAGATTCGAAAGGGGAGACGACGTTTATGCGATATCTCTTGCAAATTCTGATTATTATTATTCAATAACAGCGTCTCTTGGTAGGCTTATTGTTTTATCCTGTCACTTTCGGCAACAAATTTTCCCTGGAGATATCCTCTTTCTTCAAGAAATGTCAGCGTGGCAGCCCCTCCGGAAAACTACGCGAACGGAGAAAATTTATGTACTATTCGCTGACGCGTTTGATGGTATCACTTGACTAATGTTCTTTGATGTATTTAATTACAGGTTTAAGGATACGACTAGCCAACCTCTTCTTTAAGTTGTTAACATGCTTCCTGTATATATTTCGAGTTATCACGGACAGCGATCCTACCTTTGCAGCTTGGTAAGTTTAATTGATTGGGGTGTACGTGGAAGTGTAGCTATTCGAAACGATTAAGGGCTCTTTAAGAGCGGAATGTTCCCAACCTCCGCGTGTCTGGAAACTAAACGGAACATTTATCAATTCCGGGTGCGTTAGTGACTCGAATGCGGGCTGATAATAATATAAAGCCGATACATGAGCACATTCGGTGCAATATGTGCAATACACACACCCTTTCACTTCTCCCTTTCGTTACTTAATATTAATATTAATTTCGGTATTCCTCGTATAGCGAGCACAGGCTATTTGGGGCCACCTGGTACTGCCAAACAATCATAGGGAAAAGCTTTTGTATAAAAGGGACGGGGTTTTGAAACTAATTTTCTACATGGCAACTGTCATAATGTGAACCACATTGTTCCTATTACTTCAATGATAAAAGCCACTGAGTTGTCAACTTTGATTTGGTAGGAGCAGAGGTGCAGTGGGAGTCGTGTGTCGTGAACAAGCGCACGTATGTTGGTCGAAACTGAAATGAACTATTAAAACTATGAATTCGTACTATGTCCGGTGGCTAAATTGGTATGGCATTGACGTGCAGAATAAGAGATTCATCGACTGCCCCAGAGAATTTGCTTTTTAACGACCCATTTCGTCATGTTTGCACATTCTTCTCTCCGACCTTATCGAATAATTGATGCGCTCGACCAAAAATCGACGATTTCCGATTGACCAACTTACCGAAATTTAAAAAAGATCTACTTATCACAAACAAATAATTTCGAACAAAAAATGAAAAATACGTTTTCTTAAAAATAAATTCATAATACCTATTTTACACGACGAATTGAAGTTAGACCAAGAAGCCTTAAATTTTGCGAGATATTTACCGCGTTAATACCGAAATCCTTATTGGGGATTACAACCACTTCCATTGTCCCTTGACATTTTTGAGCTAATTTTGAACGTGAAATCGCGTGGCAGGTCAGAGATCGCTCGGAAGACCTTTTTAACGAGATGGGAGAGAATTTTGTAATCTGCGTCATGCTCATGAATCACTCAGGACACTTTTACGCCAGCAGACTATAAAATTTTCCTGTATCTTTGACAGCAGACTTCTTTTATTAGTGACTTTTATACCCTAGGGACTTCCCAGAATCTCGTAACCGTCAACCCGCTGGGAGCCACTGTAGTGTTGCATTCCGGGTTAGCTCTTTTTCTTCACACAATCTAGCCAGCCATTTACTATTTATATAACTTTCCTCCACAACGAAAATTAAACATTTCTCCCAAAAAAGGCCTGGAGGTCTGAAGGTGAAGACACTGGTTTGGCCCATCCTGGTGGTGAGTAAGGGATCTTTGAATGTTGAGCGAGGGGAAAAATGACAATATATTGCGGGCAACATATCAAGAAATGACTCAACAGTCAAGAAAGGGAAAAGTTGTTTATATGGGTCATCATGGTCAGCCTGCAGGAAAGTGGAAAAACGGTGCCTTTTTTTTAGATTATATTTTCATATTTCATCATTCTCTGAACTTCGACGATGTTAAATATATTATTTTCCAGATAATATAGTAAACGCTAGACAGTGAAATTAAAAGCGACATTATCTCGATCGTAACATTTAATCGCCCAACGCGGCCGTTATCTTCTGAAGTATAACTATCGTGAAGAAAATAAGAAACATAAATTAAATATTTCTGCACAAACTGAAAGAGCACGTGCAGTGATAATAACAGTAAAAATCGATTTGTGCTCAATTAATCTGCATTTATTATTGAACGTCGCTAAATAAATAGAAATAAATATTAGAAATAAATATTATTACTAGTAATTATTATTGTAAACAACAAATTATCTCGAGATGGTACGTGAACACAGGCATTAGTCATTTTTTAATTAATCACAATTTTTCGTAAATCTAGAAAAGGTCAATTATCACGTAAAATCCTCTCACTGGAAAGTATAAACCATTTAAACAATTTGCTTGGTTAATAATTTCGTTGTCAATAAAACAAGGGAACATTACTAATTTCGCTTCAATTACCAAATGCACATTCATTTTATTGCAATTCTGTTTCGTAATTACCCACAAAATGCAGTACCCAAGTCCTGTACTGGCATTTTACTGTAATTATACGATGAAATAAAAATGCTACCGAAATCAGGAAAGTATGCCATGTTCTATTTTTATGTGTCCATATCACAATATACTTCATACTATCGGCCAAGTTATTGCAACAAAATATTATGCACTTCGTCGCAATCATAAAGCTCTATATAAGGATATTTATGTTGCGAGTAAGTTGGAAAGTGAATCGATTCGCCTTTTTTTTTCTATGACCCGTAGACATTTATACATTTCTATTCCAATGGAGGTAGTATGAATTTTAACGACAGAATTTTAATGTGGTATGCGATATTTTTCCACTTGTAGGTTGAAATCTATCAATAATTGTCAACCCGGTAGAAATATTGTCCCAAAAGAAAAGATAAACTTTCACAAGACAAGAATTCCTGTCAGTGAATAATTACTTGTCATTTAATTTTGGTGTTTTTATACACAAACAATTGAAATTAGATGCAGCCAATATTTATTCAAATTTTCTATAATCCTTCGTATTTTATTTTAAAGCAGTCCGGGTATCTTATAAATTTTTAATAATTATTGAAGTTTATTATTTTCCAATATGTTCTTCAAAAGCAACATTACAAATTAAAACTTAACTTTGGATGTTTGGAACTAACTTCGACCGCTTTCCTTCTATATTTCTTTCCCTATAAGATAGACAGTGTTGTTTACTATAATATTGTTGAAAGTTATTTGTTTCTTGCGGATTGAAGAACAGGTACAAAGTTTTGATGGTCTAACCAAGCTTCGAGAAATTTGCATGAGACGGTAGGAAGCAAAGGAAAGCAACAAGAACTCTCTCGGAGAATCATTTTAACGGGGTATAACAATAAACTGTGCACTTGGTATACTTACTAGAAATGAAACAAAACACTCTATAACAATATCGCGCGCATACATTACCTTAATTTGTCGATGGACAGCTACACCTATTATTTACGAATAACATTAGCATTATGGGGTAAGCAAGATTTCATATACCCTTCCATGTACGATATGCGAAAACCAGATAACGCGGTATACTGTAACACAATGACGATAAACCCATAGCTCTATTCAAATGATCATAACAATAACACCGTAAATGCATAGTTTATGCACTCCATGTGATTTTCTACAAGAACCTGGTATTTGGTAAATGTTGGGACCTGCAATAGCTGTTTTTTTATTGTTCCGCGTTTATTCCCGACCTCGGGTACCTTGCCCAGCAGGTATGGTCAGAAAATTATGGATGCAGGAAGCATAAATTTCCCTCCGTACACAAAGCACCCGGAAAATATGGGCAATATTACCCGTACGCAATAATATTCCATATTAAATCCATACGTAGAGCTTGTTACGCGAGTAGGCCACAAGTATGCATTTTTTATGAGCCTACGAATTAATGCCTCCCATTTTCAAACTCCCAAAACGACAAAAATTTAACGTTCGACGAAATTTACCCTCTGAAAACGACCCTTAGAATTTTCCTCGTCTCGTGTTTGATACGTAGTGAAATTTACACGTCTCTTTTCAAACACGAAGTAACGCAGTTAAAATTTAAAATGTAAAACATATGTTTATTCGGTATGGATTTGTATTCCATGAGATATTTGCCTACTTGAAATATTTCTCGCACGTAGCGAGATTACTTGAGATCCGACAGACCTATTTGCATTTTAACTTGCGATTACAAACTACGTGCATATGCGAAGGTTTAACTGGAAAATTATCTTTACTCGATTATTCGCGGATTCATTAATCAAGAATTTCATGTTTTCCTTATCGCAGCTACGGCTGCATACCAGGCAACAAAACGGACATACTGATATCGAAAAGTCTGTCGGAGGAAAAATTCCAAGAACGGCCGATGATCAACTGGGATGCGATCCTTTGGGTTCGACGGCCGCTGGAATTATGGATCGTTCAAGTGATACTGGCAGTGATATCGTTGATCGAAGCGTTGCTTCTCGCTTATCTTGGGTACAAGGTAAAAAAAAAAGTCAAGGCTATATTTTTCTATCGCTTGCCATTTTCTTTTCTTTAACCATCCGCTATTACGTTGGTCGTGTTCGATAACGCGAAATTCTAAAATACGTATCGCATCCACAGGGAAACGTTTGGCAACAGCTCTTATCGTTCCACTTCATCCTGGAACTGGTAAACACTATTCCGTTTACTATTACGGTAAGTGTCGTGCAGCGATTCGTAATCGCTGTTATCTATCTCTTTACCCCAGAAGCTCTTGGTACACCTACGATGCGAGTTAATTCCGAAATGACGAGGTTTTAGAACGTGTCAAATTTTCATGTGTTTCCTAGAGATTAATCTTCATCCTGAAAGTAACGATACATCAGCAACGAGTATAAATTAACTATGACAAAATATGGAACGGTCGAAACAATTAAAATTGCTAGAAAAAATGATAAAAATGAGCTCGTCGCGTAAAGTAATGAAATTAATTAATAAAATAATAATTAATGAAACATTATGTCATGATTCACCTGAAACGAAAGGCCAATTAAAATTTGAAAAAATGGGAGATAAACAATCAGGAATCTTGAAAATTGAAACCATCAAATAACGGTGAAAGCATTTGAAAATAAAACAGGTGGAATAGTGTAAAACATAACAAAGTTAGGTATCTGATAGACGAGAGAAACGTGTAGGTATAGTAAAAAAAAAAAGTAGGAAGCTGAAGGGACACAAAAGAGATACGGACCGGCGAAGTCGGGAATAGTCAGAGAATGCGAAGAGAAATTAATGGAGAGAGTGTGTAAACATACAGCGGAAAAACAAATTCGAGGAAAAATGAACGCTGAGAAGGTACAGAGTAATTAAAAGAACTTTAAAGCCAAAATGTTGGAATGCTAAAAGTGTAAATGCTGGATTACTGATGCCCAATATAGACAAAACACAAATATATGGAGCGGAAGAAAATGCAGATAAACTTAGAGATGTCGTTAACAAAGCGTGGAGATGGTACTGATAAAAAAAATTTTTATAAATTTTCAAATTTCTGGGAACAGATGCTGTTCCTTCAAAAGTTGAAAACAAATAGCTTTAGGTTAATCGTTTATTTTGGTTGGAGGCAACTTTAAGAATTTTCAAAAAAAAAAAGATTTCGTGCCTCTAAAGAAAATTTAAGTTTTAATAATTTCTGTTTTGGTATAAACCTGTCGGAAATACAAATTTCCCTAAATTTCGAAAATCGATGAAGTGAATTCTACAATGGAAAAATTCTATATTGCAGTTACTTTACCCGCCGATGAGGAATCTTTTTATCCCGGTATTTCTGAATTGTTGGTTAGCAAAGCACTCCCTAGAAAATATGTTCGTAAGTAAAAGATTTTCTGCTACGATGTTGATTACACAGAGTAAGACATTTAAACAGGAAACCTGGATAACTACATAGTTTATTTAGAAAGTTAATAAGAAAAAAAAGAGTTTGCAACAAAAGATGTTTGGTCTCAAACGAGAGTTAGTACGGTGGCATCCTTAACTGGAAACGTCAAAGACGTTTTAAGGCCATCATTTCCTTAATGGGATAATTCCAGGTGACCTGTTTTATGCACCTTGCTCTGTACGTTGCTCCTGATGCTTAGAAATGCTTTTTTCGCTACTCCTTACTTATCTTTTTTTAGAATGACCTACACAGGGCTATGCAGAAGTCACAATCGGCGTTAAGTCAGCAGCTTATGATTCTCATTGCGACTTTACTGTGCCTCGTTTTTACAAGGTAAGATCAAATAAACCTTCTTTGTTTCTCGGGCTTTTTCTTTATTTTTATGCACTTGACACTGCTTTCAAACTTGCGTAAGGCAAGGAAGATGAGTCTAACTGTAACAAAATGCCATGGTCGTAACATTCTTTTCATCATATTTTTGGATATGATTTTTAGCTTTTCTCCAAATTACGTTTCATTATATTACTATTATTATTCGTATGGTTTTTGAGGCAAAGAATTGTTTAGGACAAAATTATCATGACGTTTTTTTCTCTTTTTTTTATAATCAGACGAGTATAATAAAATTTAATAAATCATAGAAAGTTTACGTAATAATATATTCGTGAAATTTTTTAAAAATAGCGTATACTTTTAATAGAAAATTGTAACGTAGCTTGTTACATCTATTTAAATGATGCAAAAGTTATGTTGGTTTCTATTGAAATGTATTATATTATTATTGCTACACAGTAATCATGCTTGCCATTCCACGTTTCCCGACCCACATGCGGGATGACAAAAGTAACAATAAATTCTTCCGCTAGTACTTGTAATAAGGTGGAAGGAATAATATTACCAATAACCAATAGTCCATAGCATAGCCGTTATTGGTTTTTGTTTACTATATTCGCTACAGATTTATTCCTTCAAGAAGGTTAAAAAATAATTTTTATGAAAAAAGTTGATATATATTTATCTCTACTTACTAAATAAAACTTCAAATAACAACCTAGAATCCTACCACGATTTTAAAATTACTCAAAAAAAATTAAGAGTTTCCTGTTGCCCTACAGAATTACTGAAACCGGGGATTTACCTTTCCCGGTACACAGTAGCAATTGAAATCCAACAAAGCTCGAAATAGTCAATCAAGGGTAATGGCAAATATAGACAATCCCAAGTCCGCACGAGCATGTGTTTGTTGTAGGTGGATTCGATCCGTCCCATAATTTTATGGCCTTCTGCAAGGCGAAGACATCGCCCCAGCAAACTGACCGTCATTGGTTGATATATACTATACATGTATAAATCAACGACAATGTGTTCCATAGAATGACTTTGTGGTAAATAATAAATCATTCGGATCGATATGATACGTGTCCATCTGCACGGCGGCACGATAACTTATTAAACCATTCGACCCATATTAACTATACGATCTGGGTCAATAAGACGGTTCACCGTATTAAATTTGTATTCTGTGTCATTTCATGACTATTAAACACACCGCGTCTCCGAAAACGTGAAATTCAAGGAACAAGCCTTTGTTTCACTTCATAACCCGACTCTTTTCACTAATGAGAAATAACTGTACATGATTCATAAATTACCTAAATAGAAAGTAGGCTCCACATAAAGAATTCACAAGCTTCTCTTGCATGATACTTATCATTAAAATGTGGCGCAAACACAACCCCAAGTATTTCTTCCCTCCCGCATACCCGTGATTCTTTTTTCCCTCGCAACGGGGAAAACTTTTTACGGCATGTAGATTTTTATAATTTTAATTTCTTTAATTGGCTATACACGTAGAAAATACTTATACACGTTTTGCCATTTCTTTGCTCATGCGGTCGGGTAACACGCGAAAAGTAGTAAAACCACGTATAATTTCAGCCCGCGGCATTTTACATGTGAAATGTCCCGACCATAATCGCGATTCACATGAAGTGAAATTATTGCCATGTGGAATTTTTAATAATTAATACGACGATGATTAGTCCACTACGTTATCTTGTTGCGAAGATTTATTTTTAGTAGGTAACCAATTTTGTTAAAACCAAAATAGGATTACATTCGAGTTTAAAAATTTCGGGAGAGGTACAATTTTTTTTTCTCATTCCGGGGCAGATTTATTAAATAGTAGTTTATTTCTAATTTTCGAAAGTACCAATTTTTTTAATTAACAGTAAAATTTGGCCTAAATGTGGATGAAGGCGTATTAATTTTGAGGTAAATCAAGTAAAGGGAATTGTACAAGAACAACAACAACAGAAATAATAATAATAATAATGATAATAATAAAAACAGTAATAATACTAATAATAGTAATAGAAATAATACCATAATTTTTTTATTGTTCTCCTTGGAGAAATACTTTTCGTGTTTCACAAATAGGGGAAACAAAGCGTATCGAGCGATAAATTGAAAATTATCCATAATATAATCTGTAATTTACCATGAATTCGTCGTTTTATCAATTAATGAATCTTATCAAATTTCAATCAAATCATTTAAGGGGAACTATATAATTCTTGGATAAGAGGAAATGAGAGTTTTCCCTATTCAAATATACGCTACCGTTGAAAAGTTTTGGAACAGTCATTTTTTTTTATGAAAAAAAATCTTTCGTTAATATTACGAAAGCAACCCATTCTAATAAGTTATTTAGATACTTATTTTTTAAAACCTACTTTTTTCCGTTAATTTCTTGGAATTGCAATTGTAATTTCTTGCAATCACGTGAGATTTTTCGAAGTATCATTTTCAGTACATATCTATTTATTATTTATCAAGCTTCAGATTGTAATAAACAAATTCAATACGTGAATATTTATATTTTTAATTGAAATTCCTTGCTACTTTCAAACTTTTGAATGTTGATACGATTTTTATTTTTTAAATTGCGACGATTTCTTAGATTGTAAAAAATAATAATAATGATAACAAACATCTGCAATGAATCATCACACTTTGCAGAAGAAACTGTAAATATTGGATAATAAATGAATATTTCTGGAAAACTGCCAAAATCTCGCGCTTCCCTTTACGTTAAGAGGGTAAACACTTAGAAAATCTTAACTTTGTATTACAGCGTATGCGGAATTCAGCATTTTCAAAGGGCAGGGCACAGACACTTGAATCTTTTCCAAAGCATATATTACGTTGTCGTGACCTTTTCTACGGTGGGTTACGGTGATTTTGTACCTGACATTTGGCCATCGCAACTGTATATGGTTATTATGATATGTATCGCGCTGATAGTTCTACCCACACAGGTAAAAGTCATATCAAACTACTCTCTCAGAAAAAGATATCTAATAAATTCAGATACACTTTGGTAATTCGTGGAAATGAAATTTCGCGCAAAAATAAAAAATGCAAACAGTAAAATATTAACATTTATTTCTTATTCATCCAGTTTGAACAGCTGGCGTATACATGGATGGAACGACAAAAATTAGGTGGTTCGTATTCATCGCACAGGGCACAAAATGAGAAACACGTGGTCGTTTGCAGCACCACCCTTCAAGCTGATACTATTATGGATTTTTTAAATGAGTTTTATGCTCACCCCCTACTCCAGGATTATTATGTGGTATTGCTGTCACCTATGGAACTCGACACGACTATGAGAATGATACTGCAGGTGCCTATATGGGCGCAAAGGGTCATTTATATACAAGGTTCATGTTTAAAAGATGGTGATTTGGCAAGGGCGAGAATGAACGAAGCGGAGGCTTGTTTTGTCCTTGCTGCGCGCAATTATGCTGACAAGACAGCTGCTGATGAGCACACGATACTTCGGTAAGTGTTTTATGGATACCAAAATTCCTATTCCTCCCTCCAACCCTTCGAAAGGTCATCTGATGGAAGATATAGAGAATTTCATATCGAAATACACCTGTAGGTATATGCCTACCTGTATATTTTTGATCACCCCAAGCTTTTTATTTATTTCGGTGAAAGCATTTCCTTGTACGAATTAGCGTCCTTATCGTTATCACACTTTCATCGTATGGATGAAAATTTTGTCAGAGCCAAAAAGTGATACTCTCGAAAAAAAAATAATTTTTTTTTTCTTACCGAGTGAAAGCATTACAATCGGAATATAATAATAACAGCAAACCTGGGTGATAACATATGTTTGCTAGAATTCAAAGATAAACGGGATAAATTATAGATTATCTTGAATTTATATTAATAATGAAATTTTAATATAAAATTTTAATATAAAATAATTATTAAATTCAGATTGGTTTGATTTATTGATTTGTAATTTTTTAATATAAAAGCAATTATTACTGAGAAGAAAGAAATTTTATAGACACGTGGTTCAAAATATTTTGTATCGTTCTCCATTAACGTTAGTCAATGCTTGTCAGTTTTTCATAATTAATAATTTCTTAACATACTCTTGCCGCGCATTTAATAATTTTACCACATTAATTTTCTGATTATATACGAGAAGCTGTAATTTACTTATACAGTTTTCTCAAAAGAAGGTAGCAAAAACATCCCTTTTTCCACCTGGCTTCTTTTAACACTTTGTCTAAAGCATTTTACAATGGTGACACATTGCTACTTTATTCGAACCACGAAGAAACGGCTTACCTATGAAATAGTCAGAATCCTAAAGAAAAACGTGATATATCGACAATTTCATCATTCATTGAACAAACAAGCCCGTGGAAAACTAAAGCCGTGGCGAAGGTATGGAATAACTTAACCCATATTCGTGTAACCTAAATACGACGCATGAGATCCCACGTTTTCCTTTGCAATAAAATTTTGTGATCCCGTTTAGAGATAAATCGATGACCCCCCTAACGTCAAACGGGTGATCCATCACGAGATCCATCATTTCACTCCCCAGAACTAAACGTCGCTCTTCGAAGAAACTTTTCTTCGTATCATGAAATCTGATGGAATTGGTAAATCTGACCGTTCTGGAGATTCATATAAAATATGTTTTACTAATTTCGATATAATCGCCCTTTAGTCCTGATCCGCTCCTCAAAGAAAAGTTATTATTTTTTTTTAGAAGCTGCTTCGTTATAAATACTAAAAAAAAGGTCCGTTTTTGGCTCGAAATTTAATTAAGCGACAAAAATTGTTATCGACGAGAACCTTTCTGTGGTCCTCGTTTCTGAAATCTGCGCACAAAGGCAATAACTAAAAATGATTGATTATTAATTTCCTTCCGCTCGAATAGATCATGGGCGGTGAAAGACTTTGCTCCAAATGTTCCTCAGTACGTACAAATATTCCGACCAGAGAACAAACTACACGTGAAGTTTGCTGAACACGTAGTTTGTGAAGATGAGTTCAAGTATGCCCTTCTTGCGAACAACTGTACTTGTCCGGGTGCTTCGACTCTCGTCACGCTCTTGCTGCACACTTCGAGAGGCCAGTAAGTTTGAAAATGACTCCGTTGACTTATTCACATTTTCTTAGACAATCAATCGCAGTTTCTTATAATTAACCCTTTGAGCGGCGAAAGATTGAGACGGGACGGAATCGTGTCGAAGACGTGTCTTTGCGTACTCGGGGACCAAAGACACCGAAAAAGACATTTTCTTAAATTCGGGACAATTGGTAGGAAATTATAGGATGGGACGTTTAAGTCCCACGGTGGTCATTCTACAGCTGGGATGGGATACCTTTGTCCCAGAGACACTTGAAGGGTTAAAGAATTTAATTTTGCGGTAATGAAAAAGAAGTCTAGAGTTTGCTGTAAGAAAAGCGAATTGCACATGCCGAGAAGCACAGGTTGAAATCGATGCGATACCTGAAGTTACATAAATTGGATTTGTTTCAAATTAAGGATGTTCTTGCGTTTGCAAAAATCAAAGATTAAATTCTGAAAAAATTTTGACTAATAAATCTAAAATAATAGACTTTAAATTATTTTTTTGAAAATTTTTCACCGTTTAGTTTGTGAGTAATCGACTTTCGAAAAATAACAATTTTACATGTTAAGTATAGGGAAAATAGAAGTCCACATGTTCTACTCAAGAATTCTAATTTACTAAAAAAGATTTTTCAACCAAACAAATTTTAAAAATTGCATTATATTATTCTGCACTTAACAAAACAAAAATGAAAATAATTGACCGTTTAGTTAATTGTTTATTAAGATTTGAACGTGATAAAAACGATGAAGTAATAAACAGGCGTAAGCAGCGTGGCAACATCGTATCGATAAGAGCGACATCTAGCGGTATAAATTCAAACTTTTTCACAGGGAAGTTTGAAATTTGCGTACTTGCATAAAGTACGACAGACAAGATTTGCACCACAACTCTTTGGCGATTTGGCTGATATTCACTATTCTTCGTCCTTCCACTACACATTCATTTTCCAAAAGACATTTTTTTCTTCTTTTAACAGCAACACTCACGTTATTTCGCCATTCAGTTTTCTTTTTTCTCGTTTCGAAACGACCTTTGTGACGATGTTGATCCATCTTTGCAGGTTATGTACGAATACGAAAAATATAGGTAACAGCCTTGCCAACTGGTAAGAAATAAAAGTTTTATGGATAACGTTGCCAAATGTAAAGCGATTGAAATAATAGAAACAAATAATTTATATAAAGATAATTTAGAGGACTGTATCACGGTGCTCTTCTCAAATGTATTTTTAATGACTAAAAACATGTGTTGCATTGTATTTACGATTGAACGTTAAAATGTTTTCGGTTATAAGATTTACTTTTAGAAGATGGTACTTTAGTCAAATCAGCGATTGTAGCTTATTTTATTTTACCTATATTGCATATATTAATCGTAAAATTAATTGTTATTGATAAATTACGTTGTTTAATTGTATTATCTTATAGATATGCTCCTTAATTTTTTTTAATATCCTATAAAAGAGAACCATTGTACGGATATTCATTTGACTAGATTGTCCCGCAAGAACATCCTTAAGTGGAAACAATAGCAAAAAAACCGCAACATAGTTGAAACTTTGATAGAACCCAAGGTGGTGTGTGCAAATATGTGATAGGAAATTTATCATGATACGGTTTAACGTGGGACAGTTCGACGAAAAAGCAATTTGTTACACGGAAAAATCAACACACGAATAATTCATCATGTAGAAAAACGATTAAGACAGTATTTTTGTGAAATCTAAACGAAATCGATGTTGCTAGTTCAAACATTGTCAAAAACTAAAATCGCTCGTTTTTAGGATACAGTGTCCGTATGATTAATTACCCGTGGCAAGTGTCTTCGCGCTAAACCTCGTTCGTGATCAATTCTTCGCACGATTTATTGTTTGGGCACGACAATAATAAAGTGGTACCGGAAAATTGAAAAATTGCAAAAATCATAAAAGTAAATATTTTTTTAATTGCAAGTAATTAAAAATACTCAACGACAATATTATTATCACTGCTTTGGTTTCCGGTGACGGGAACTTAATTTCAAATAAAAATACGAGACTCACGAAGCTAATGATCGGTAATATGAATGAAATACATAATATTGACTCTTCGTTTATTATTTTAATTGCAATAGTACTGTTCTAACGAACAAAAAATAATTAAATTTATAATTAAATCGTCATTCCAAGTAGGTCAGGTACGAAACGATGCAATTTTTTGTAAAAGAGAGGTTACGATTATTTTCCGTATATTTTATTTCTTATATTAAAAAAGTTGTTGCTGTCTCCAACACGTCCGCAATATCTTGCAACGTAGAAAGTAATGTAATAATCGTTGAACTCTTTGATATGCAATACGACCTTTCCTTACAAACGTTCAAGAGCCGGAATAAAAATATTAACTTGTTTTGGAATAAACATCAATTTTTTTCGCTCAAATGGATAATTTTTGAAACTTCATTTTCCCAGTATCTGCATAGAAATATGAAGTTTAGTGTGGCAATAAAGTTCACCATAATAAATAATCCATCTACTGGCTATAATATGTTTAATGGATAAACAAGGAATCAAGTACTTCGTAGAGACAATGAGACTTGATGCAATTAGTAGACAAAATACAAAAGGTGCTTCACGTGACACTGGAATTGTTTGTGTGACCTACTAGCATACTATGAACTATGCCGTTTTATTGGACAAAGGTACACGAGCCAATTAGGTGCCAATCAGTGAAGCGCACACCTAACGAAGTTTCAAGGTTTATGAATTGATTGATTGATCTATCTTGAATATTACGTGTACGAAACACGGATGATTTGAATTTTCAGGAGCCGAAAAATGTTGTTTCTCGAAGTATTTAATTTTTGTTTTTACGCTGTTCAACTTATACATGTTATACGTTCAATGCATTACATGCAATTAAGTATTTTTCATTTTTGAATCCTCTACAGGGAAGGGCAACAATCACAAGAAGAGTGGCACAGACTTTACGGGAAATGTTCCGGAAATGAAATTTATCACATCACTCTCGGCGATTCACGGTTTTTTGGTGAATACGAGGGCAAATCTTTTACATACGCGTCTTTTCATAGCCATCGGAAATATGGCGTTGCTCTCGTTGCAGTAAGACCTGCAGAGTTACCAGAATTTTATGAAGACACTATCCTCTTGAATCCCGGTAAGATGCATGCAAACAGATTCTTCAATTTTTATAAACCATAATTCGATGAACTCTAAGGTCGAAAAAAGGGAATTTACAAAAACTATGAATTCTGACTACTATTTTTTTTTTACATATCAATTACATAAATTTTAAATATTGAATCTAAACAAGAAGGAATATTTTTAAATGTAGAGATTAAAATTTGGTAACTCACAAAAAATCAGGACCTGGGAACTTTTTTATGACCCATTACCACCTGACACGTAAATTTGGACCATCCATAAGTTTTGCAACTTATGTTCCAGATTATAACGATTATTATTTTTTTTTGTAAGACATACATAACCGTCAAATTAACAACCACTGTCCAACTCGTATTGAAAAAGTATTGCTAAGCCAATAACAATTAATTATTATTGCTAATAGCCGACGATGTTCGCAATAGTATCTTGCTCAAGGGTAGCAATACTTCTTCGATGCGAGAAATTCCTCGGACGAAATTTTCCGCGTAATGACCCTCGCAAATATACTAAAATTTTAGGACCGAGACACATAATGAAGAAAACAGACACATGTTATTATATGAGCATCACAAAAGAAGAGAATTCAGCTTTCGTTGTGGCTAACAATCCAACCACCGCGGATCCTGCGCAAATCGTTGTGGAGACTAAAACTGACACGACAACAGCATCAACTGGAAATACGGGTATAACTACAACAACGGGAACAACAACGACTGCAACGGCTACGACAATATCTACCTGTATTGGAATCTCAGGAAGTGGGAATGGTACTGCAAAGAACAAGGGTCCCAACAGTCTTAACATCGATATAAATCGAACTTGTAATACGGAAAGTTGTACAGGGGGGGCCCATGGAGTGTCGGGTCAATCTAGAACGTACCCACAAAATCCTAGGGCCCCATTACCACCGCAGGTTATCCTGCAGGTCTTACCTAGCACGTCCACACCACTCATCCAACACCACAACTTACTCGCATCCGATATTCACCGTGAGTGTCGCATGTGTATTATTTTCTGCTTCTTTGCTTATACAATTTACTTTTTCTTCTACTCTTCTACTTGCTCTTTTATTCTTGTTAGCGAGGAATTTTTATACGCGAAGAAAATTGTACAGGATTTCGCGAAATTGCTGAACCGAGAGAATATTTTCCACCCCAGATTGGAGAATTCGATAATTTCAGGAAAAAACGGAGTGAAAATTATTCCGAAGGTCTACTTGTAAAATAGCTTGCTGAAAATATTAAAAGTGTACTAGCTGTATGCTGACGATTAATTATGTATTCTCTTACAAGTATCAAGAATCGAAAAATTCGTTCGTAAAATATTATTTCCAAAATTCACTTTCTTCGAATTTGAAATGAAAAATATCCTGGTAAATTATTCGAAAAAGAAATATTTGATTTAAATATTGTTAGTGTTTTGGTTCTACTTAATTTGAGAAATTTTCCACAAGAATCATTTTAGGTCACCAGTTTGAAAATTCCATGACAAGTTCGCAATCCGCTACTTTCAAAATCCCTGAAGGAATAATACATTTTTATTTTAATAAAGAACTTATTATTTTTTATTGTAATAGAACGAAATTTGTAAATTTTATTAAAATACAAAATTTCATTTTTGTTACTTTTGCCAGATTTTAAATTTTGTTCTTGAAAATCGTTATTATTCTCATTTATTATTCATCTGTATTTAATTCTTGTTATCAATTGTTCAAACTAAGTTTTATGAATTTATTTATTCTACAGAAATTTTAGGGGTCTTCAGGGGACCCGTCCCGAAACGTTAAATAAAAAAACTCTAACTCTAACTCCAACTTTAAATTCAATAATGAAAATAAATGAAATTTTGGGTGTGAAAGAAAGGTTTCAGATTCAGATGAATTTACATTTATTACTTCCTATTACATTTTAGTTAACGTTTAGCATCATTCGCACGTAGGTACTACGGTTCGACGTATAAAGTATGGCAATGATGAAGAATAAGTTCTGACGGGTTTGAGCTTGAGCTTTGGAAAGAGCAATCATATCTGATGGAAAGACTATGACACAATGCTAAACCTTCTGGTCCGCAAATATTGGAAGTCAGAAAAACAAACTCTATACTTTGTGTCAATTTGTGAAACTGTTGTTTGGTTGCGGATTATGTGTGCCTCTTTAAGTATTTGCTTGACTAACAATTTCAGAACTAAATGGGTTGTGGATAAAAATGGGTGTTGAGTAAACTTTTTTTTGTTATTGTATCGAACCTGTTGATGAAACGATTAATAACATTCTTCCATAAATAAGAGTGTTTAAAATGTGTAATGTTCTTTGTGCAAATATGTGCAAATTTCGTCGTTCATTGTGGTTGAGCATTTCCGCCAAAAACTTTTACTAACAATTTTCCAAAATAATAAGATAACGGTTGCAAATATTTATGCGAATACCAATGAGAATAACGGAAAAAGGTTATCCTCTTTATTACAGATAAAATTAGAAAGATACTTATTTTTTTATTAATATCAATCTGAAATTAATTTTGAAATTATTTGTAGTAAACACAATTTTCTTTGTGTATAAATTTAATGCTAGATCGAAATAGTAATTTTCGAAATTTCCGCTTATAGTTCATAGGATTTTGTTATGACTATTTTTTAAAAACTTTTTCGCTACTTATCAACTCTACTTTTCCATGTGACGGAAATTGTCTCATTTATTTCTTGTATCGTTGCAAAATGAGAAAATTCTTTAGGAAGTCTTTTAAATAATTAGTTACATAAGATCAATTTCATAATAGTCTTTTTTTTTTATTGAAAGAATCATTTTTATTAGAAAAGTCACATCGACAATTTCTTAGAGATACTTTCGTTCTTATCACGTTAAATCGTCTGCATTCTAATAACATCTTTTCAAGATTCTGTCTCGTTCTTTCTACAGTCTTGCTTTATCTTTTACACGTCGCTTCACTTTGCTTATATATGTACGATTGAATCTTGTTGTGAAAATGTATTTTTCTTTCCCCGATGTTCGAAAACATGGTAATTCCTTCCTATGTTTCCCTAGATAGTCCTTATATATGTGTATGTGCTTAGATAAGGTGTTTCCGAACAGAACTGAAACGATACATTTTTACTTCAAAGATTTATCGATTTTGCGCTTTACGATGCGAGATATGTTTTCTTTTTTTAAATGTGCTCACTTATACACGTTATACTCTTACAGTCTACCCTCCTTTTGATATAAAAAAAAAATTATTGATTTATTGAGCGTCATATCTCAATTCCATAGAACAATGGGAACGGTAAATCTTACTGTCAGCATATTCCATAAAATTTCAGATAATTAGGAAAAACATCTAGTTATTTTTTAAATTCTCAAAATACAAAATTAACCGTTCTCAGGAATTTCCATCTCAGTAACCGAGAAGAGAAAATTCTATAGGGAAAAAAATATCATACAAAAATTTAGTTACAATTTTTCAAATAATTTTTTACGATTCTACTAATTTTAACTGAAATGAAAAAATATCAATCCATTAAATCAGGAGGTTTCCGTTCCTTGGGAAGATTTTTTACACAATAAATTTTGGTTCTTAATTTTTAGGACGACCTATGTCGATCTTCGACTCTCTTTATGGATGTCAATTACTATCACAAATAATTCTAATTAATATTGTAGCGACGTATTTGGACCCGGGAGGACTGGGAGATTCAAGACAATATTTAAAAGAAGGAGGATCAAGTCCACAGACACCAATTACGGGAAATCATTTAGATGTGCCACGTGCTATTGAGCCAAACCCTAATCTCTTAAGTCCAGAAATCCTCACGCAAAGGAGAGGTACTTACATTTTAATTACACGGTAGAAATGTTATACGATCGAATAAATCTGTCTTGTTTATCTCGGAGGACATCTTTAACCATAGCTTCTCATGCAAAAAGACATGTGTGGTACAATATTGTTTCTGTACATATTCCTCTAATTTGAATTTCTAGGTAGCAGAAGACCGAGCATTCTTCCTGTCCCAGACATGTTAACGAGTTCAACTCTTAATCTTCCTGGACAAGAATCTTTGGATCATGAAGGTGATGAGTCTGAAGATGAAATGGAGGACGATGTGCCTTGGAGATCGCCCAGCGAAAAGATCGCGTAAGATTTCAGATAGAACTTGAACAAAAATAAAAGAAAGTATAAAAAAATTACGGAAAAAAAATGTTACGTCTTACTTTATTTTATATCGTTTATAAAAAAGAACCATAGCATGAGAAAACGTCTACAAGAAAGTTCCATAACTTATTGTCCTTGTCCATAATAACAACAATCGCTTGAATGTATAGAAGCCATGGGATATTTTAATAAATTTCAAATATTCTATTGATTTCCAGCGTTACGCAAAATTGTTTCCTTAATTTCAGAATTGTTAAGGGATTTCCGCCTGTTTCACCCTTCATCGGCGTCTCGCCAACTTTGTGTTACCTTTTGAAGGAAAAGAAACCATTATGCTGCCTTCAACTTGCTCAGGTATTTACGAAACGTAGCGTGAATTTGTATAAAATGAAAAAAATATACGCATACCAATATTGACCCAATTTTTACGCAATAAATTAGTTCCACGGATTTAACATTTTTCCCGTACCTTTACGAACCATTGTACTTATTAAACAATATTTATATAACGCCGCCTTTTCCCTATATTACTCATAAAAAATGTTTCAGCAAAAATAAAATTTATAATAAAGAGATAAATATTAAACTATTAAAATATTTATCTACTGAAATTATTATTAAATCACTCCACTAGTAACATTTACTATATTTCTGCTATTGAAATTCTCGTTCAAATGAAAACCAAATTCGAGCTATTGAGGATGAAAAATTGCTCCGTTCTGGTAGAAACTATTCCAAATATAAGATGAACGTGATACTTTTCTGTTACAAAAAAAAAATTAAACCATTTTATCTTCCCTGATCATGAAAAAAAAAAACGCTTTGAACTAGTCTTTTATTAGCAAACTCACCTGTTCCGTAAATTTCGTTCCAGGTGTGTGAACATTGCAGCTACAGAAACGCGAAAGAGTACAACTGGCAGAACAAGACGATAATACTGGCGGCCGATTACGCCAGCAACGGGATTTACAACTTCATCATTCCATTAAGGGCCCATTTTAGGTATAGATACCAATACTGTAAATGTATAGACGTGTATATATATTCTTTGTCGGTAGACTCCCTACACTCGCCGTTCTCAACAAGTTCCCTCGCTCCCTCGCTCCCTCGCTTGCAGATCTAAAACATCGTTGAATCCCATCATACTGCTGCTCGAACGAAGACCAGAGATTGCGTTCCTGGATGCGGTGTCGTACTTCCCGCTGGTTTACTGGATGCTTGGGTCCATTGATTCCCTCGATGATCTCTTGCGCGCCGGGATCACGCTCGCCGAGAACGTCGTGGTGGTCAATAAGGAGCTCAGCAACTCCGCGGAGGAAGACACCTTGGCCGATTGTAATACCATCGTTGCCGTTCAAACGATGTTCAAGTAAGAATTCTCACTTTGCTGGGGAAACGTCACTTCCCAGGACGAGGCTGTCAAATGTCATCCCATCGCTTCTTAGTTCGACATTTTAGGTCAACACGCATTGTAGCTTCCGAGTAGCCCAGCCTTGACCTGTTCGTGTTTCAAACTGCTTCCATGTAAACTTTTGAATCCCCCGTTTCTTGGATTATCAGAAAATTCCGAAGAGAAATTTTTTCCTGCTTCAAATTTGGCCCCAGAATTAGTCACACCAGGCTGTACGGTCGGAATCAAAAACTGGAAATCCTTTATCATTCATTTTGCGATGGAAAGCTTGCGAACGAATACCAAATGGTAGAAAATGGAAATTTAAAAAAGAAAATAATTTTTAGATTTGTTATGAAATGTTACGAGAAACAGTAGCAATAAAGGAAATGGCTTTCTACTCAGGAAAGTAATTGATTTCTTGGACTGATAAAATAACACCCCCAAGCAAGATGTGAAATCAAACCCCATCGTGAGGGAGGAAACTTTAACCCCCCGAGCCACCGCGTTATTAATATTGTGCTGTGTTTATTGTTTAACAGATTCTTTCCCAGCATAAAAAGCATAACCGAGCTCTCACAGTCGAGCAATATGCGGTTCATGCAGTTCCGGGCGCACGACAAGTATGCTCTACATCTCAGCAAAATGGAAAAGGTACTCCTCAGAGCTTGTTCCGGTGACAACTACCACCCCGCTGAGCCTCATTCGTTGGGCTCCCCGGTAACACGATATCACTCACTCTGACCTCTGGTAACAGATTAGCTGACGAGATTTGAATGATTGATTCATGAAAGAAGCAAAGAATGCAACAGGAAACTACACTGTCCAAATTGCAGTACGGGGAACGAAACATTGTCATGTCTGATACGTTCTCCGAAGACAAAGCATAAATACTTGCATTAGTAATGAAATTTCATGTAGATTTCATCTGGAAAATTAGATTTCGAAAATTGCCAAGAATGGCGGAAGAATAAAGTGGTGTTATTTAATATCAACCCTTGGCTAGACCGGTTTAGGAAAATAACATAATTGGTACACTGGTACTTTTCAGACCCCACGCATAAAAGTTTGTGTTGCGTGGAAGCCATTTGATTATAAATTTTTTTAATTTCAAGAAAATGTATGATACGTATTAAATCCTATTTTAACAAATAGTATCGGTTATTTTATGATGGTATAATATTTAGTATAAGAAATAGTTGTAGAATTTGCATTCTAAAAAATTTGAAATTTTCAAATTGTCCACCATTAAAATTTGCTTTCAGAAGCAAAAGAAAATTGGGACATGCAGTAACAGGTTTTCAATGTTTTAGTTAGTATTTGAAATAAATTTGTTTGATGCAATTCCTTACTTGGACTGATGTAGTAGATATAAAAATAATGACCGTTTCTATAAATTTTCTTCTGTTTAAATTTGGTTCTCAAAAATATATTTGTAACGCGATACGAGGCGAAATTTTCTTTTCTTCTGGTACCAAAGTGCATACTGCAATTTCGACAGTGTTTCCCGGCAATGCTTTTGTCCCACTTCGAATAGTTGTGTTAATAGCATTACTTTTAACAGCAATCTATTTGCATCAGATTAGAATAGTCGTAGAGCGAAATAGGCTACGGTATTCGAAGAGTTCCTTGTAAATAGTCCTGCATATATAATTTTTTCTTCCTTTTTGCCCTTAACCGGCATTTCCAATCTAGCGGAATTGACTTTTCGGAAGAAGATGGTATCGAATTTAAATTTGTGACGTAGATTCCTAGTTTCTATTCAAAGGAAACTTGGACTTCACTTGAAGCTAGGAATTTCTTGATAGGGAATAAACACACCACCAATTACATTATTATTGTCTCGATATCATAAAAGATTCTCGACCTTTTGGGGGGTCACATTTTTTAGAGAATATTTAAAATATTTTTACGTTAAATGTTTAATAATAAAATGGAAATTAATTGACTAATGTTATTTTTTTTTATAAAAGCTGTATAAGTTAGACCTGCAAGAATCTAAATAGGCTCATATGGCCTCAAAAACTGTAAAATAGATAAAAAATATGATAAAAGCTGAAAATAAGCAGATAAGTACTGCAACAGAATGAATATCAATGGAAGGTTTCAATCATTGCTCTAAAATATGAAATTCTTCTACTGTTGAGTCTTGATAATATCGAGATAATAGGTACAACGTTTGCATGGGTTTTGTCGTAACTGTGTTGTTGTGTATTATTTGATACTTCAAATCCGTTGAAATCGAGCCATTTAATTTTAATTTTAATCAAACTGTCGTCCGCTGAACGATTTTTAATAAAATCGTGGCATTTCTCTTAACATTTTTGTGACTTTTGACCGAACATTCAATTAAGTGTCTAAAAACCCTTGATTTGCCTTTGAAACGGCGGCAGTCGTTTGACTTTATAAAAACTTACGTAATTACCGTGTACGTTACAATTATATCGATTCACCGTTTTCATTAAAAAGTTAATTATCCTGTCAGTACTTAATTGGAACGCAACTCGATTGAACAGATATGCTTGCTCTGTACGTATACTTTCACGACTTGAATTAACTTACTGAAATGAAATTCGATTGACACGAGGAGCTGATTCTTTTGACTTTCTAACGGAAACTGAATTCTCTTCCGATTGTTTCTTTTTCGGTCTAATTCAAAACCCAATAGGTTCTTCTGATTTGAATAGCAATCAATGGACTGAATTAATGGTGCGTGCTTTTTTTATGTCGAGTTCAACACAGTTTTCTAATCACAGCGTCGAAATGCTAATTAGCACTACGTTTACAAATATGCCTGTAACGTTCAGAAACACAAATTTTGATGAATAGATCAATTGTTCATTCACTAGATGATTTACCTGAATTCAAACTAACATATACTAATTTTCTACAATTATTTGATTTTTTTTTTGCTCTATCGTCTTTAGAGGGAAAAGGAAAGAGGGTCTCACATATCCTACATGTTTCGCTTACCTTTTGCTGCCGGCAGCGTATTCAGCGCCTCGATGCTGGATACGTTGCTTTATCAAGCATTTGTCAAGGACTACGTCATTACTTTCGTAAGACTACTTTTGGGCGTCGATCAAGCACCTGGATCAGGTTTCCTTACTTCTGTAAGATTTTTTCCATTATAATTATGACATTAACGCGTGAAAGTACATAAAGAAAAGTCGGTCATTCATTTTAAAATCACTAATTTTCCACCGCAGTAGTTGCTAATTTAATTTGCAGTGGCTGTAGATTTCATTTACATAAATTTTTTCCCGTTTATCTACATGCAGGATTTATAACAATAATGCTGATCTTTTTTTCCCAAATCGATCTAAAATGCTTGAAAAAAAACTCTCAAAATACTATTAATCATTATTTAGAAAGTTTTCTTTTAATTCAAATTGTGAAAATGGTTAAAAAAGAACTAGGTTTTAATTTACATAGTTGTCGAAGATACAATAACAAGTTTCTGGAAAAATAGAAAATCGATGAGAATTAATATCGAATAAATGCTGTTGCTATTGTCAAAAAATATCACTAACACAATCTTGAGTACTAGTAACAGTATTGTTTATTTATAATATTAGTACTAATTATTATAGAAACCATTTTTTTATCCCTGTAACATTAGTAGCTATTTTATTCCAGTAAATAATATTTTTTTAGAATGCTATATATATATTTTTGTTGAAAAAGGAGAATGCCCAATTGTGCTAAATTCTAATACGATAAATAATAATTAAACCCTATAATTATACGGAAAAGAAATTTATTTTTGATTTCAATTTTTTAACAGTATTGAATTTTTCGATTCTTCAAGATTGAAACGTATCATTCTGAATCAATAGTTTCTGCATAGTAACAGTTACTACTATAATAATAATTAACATAATTGTTGCTATAATAATTATGACTTTAAATCCAACTGGAAAATTCACAAGTTTACCTGAAAACCAGTTGAAGGGAATTATTTTTTCCCAACTTCTGCAGGGTACGTGTATTTGAAAACTAACGATTCTCCGTTTTCAGATGAAAATAACCAAAGACGACATGTGGATCAGAACGTATGGTAGGCTTTACCAAAAGTTATGCTCCACGACTTGCGAAATACCTATCGGGATTTACAGGACACAAGATACGACAGTGGCCGATACCACACACGTTAGTATCTTTCTAAAGCCATTCAGAGCCGAAATAAACACATTGTCAGTACTTTACGTTCTTGAAATCGAAAGTATCCAACAAGACAATCTTCTACAGGCTCTCCTATCTTTCGTAGCCTTCCCTACTTTAGACGATGTCACACGTAGCCTTTTTGTCCTTTAACTACATAGAAATAGCACATTTTAGCCCTTTTCCCAGTACGAAGAATAACTTTCTAGGAGATTTCAAGAACTCTTGTATATAAGGATCACGGAATGACTCCGAATGTCTCCTGTAGCGCATGTTACTGATCCTTACAAATTGAAGTCGACTGCCTTGACTGCACCATTTTCAAATATACCGTCGTCAGGCTTCAATCTGTAACTTAGAAATCCGCTCGCATCTTGGGATAAGATGATTCTCGACGTAACTTTGCCAGTTAGTCCACCCGCTCCTTGCATCGTGACTACTAGTCTACGCACAGTATGATTGGTCGGAATTCGAACCCAATGTACCTGGTCTCATATGCGAGCTTGTCTTGATCGACACTTTTTGATTTGTCGAGTCTGCCAGCCAGACTTCCGCTCCGATATAGCACGATGCTCGGTAGTATAAGAGTAGAATAAACTTGTGATTTTAACAGGAATCAGACGGCGAAAGTGACGGTGGCATCGGTGTCATCTACAATAAGAATCGGCATTCGGCAACGGCCTCCTGCCTTGCCAATTGTTCCACGCGTGACAAAGACACCGCGCCTGTGAGTAGACCCCTGACAATTCCGCAATATCTCATACTTTCTAGTCGTCGCATCTCTACTCACCTCTCGGATACCTCTGCGGGCTCACCTCTGTCTCTTTCCCTCAGCACGAATGGACTTCACTTCACATTACCATTTCTTTACTTTACCGTACTTGCATGCGCAAGATGACCCAATGCATGACCCACTCTCGCCTCTACGAAGGGATCTCACTCGGAAAGGTCGGACAATTAAGCGCTTCTTCACCGAACAACCCCTTGTTTCTCTCTCTTTGCAGTACACCCTGAGTCTGGGAGACGAAGCGAGGGATAATCACGCCCAGCAAATCGAGCGAGCCGAGATAGCGAATCTCGTGAGATCGAGGATGGAGTCGCTAAACTTGCCCGTGGCGGATTACGACGACGTTTCCGAGAAACGCAACAGCTTGTCGTACGTTATCATAAACCCCAGCTGCGACTTGAAGCTGGAGGAGGGTGACATCGTGTATCTGGTCCGTCCCAGCCCGTTTTCCGCCCAGAAGACCTTCGAGAGGCACAATTCCAGGCGGAAAAGCAACATCAGTTTCTGCTCGGCGCAATTAGTGGCTCAAATGAGTGCCGCGGTAGCTTCGGCTGGCGGTGGTGGCGCAGCTTCTGCGCTCGCTGGACAACAAAGTCGACGTGGGTCTGGTATCGGTGTCAATAGAGCTCCACCACTCAGTACGACAAAGTCAAACTCCCTGTCCTTACCAGATAGTCCCACTGTTGCTGGTACTTTCAGAGGCCGATCGAACTCTTTAAGGGTCATTGACGATATCCTCCTTAGACGCAGCAACTCGCTCAGGCAAGGCTTGACGTCCGTGGCCAGGAGAAAAAGCAGTCTGGAGGATATCGGTTTGGGTGCCTTCGCGACCAATGCATCTTTGAATCACGGGAATCCCATCAAAATTGCATTGAACGGTTCGATCGGCCTTGAAGTAACACCACCAGAGGAGGCCATCTCGCAATTCAGTTCCGCCACTGCACCGGCTGCAACCAACACGGGGATACTCGATGTCGGTTTGCCATCGGCCGCAGCCTTACCCTTAGGTGTCGATCCCTCGGTACTTGGTTTGGGTGGAATTTATGATACCAATACTGGATCTACGGTAACTACGTCGTCAATAGCTGCTGCGAGTACTTGCAATACTCACCAAGGTCCAAGCATAACGTTACAAAGTCAAAGTGCTAACAATCAACAAGATCCTCAACATATTCAAGGCACGATAGTATGATACAACCTTATGTGGAAACGCAGGCCTTCCAGTGTTTTTGGAAAAAGGAGTAGGCATTAGCGTTCCCACATCGCGAAGTATCGAATCTACTTGTAGTAAAATAACGAAACCCATGGTTTTGGTAATGCCTTCATTTTGCTTCGCTTTCACGGGAAAGGAAAAATTGCCAATATTGTTATTATTAATTCCCGAAATTTTTTTTACCTACCCCTACAGTTAATTCTACAGTTAATTCCTAAAGTCCCAAGTAATATTCTCTGCAAAGGATAAAATCTTGAATAATTCAAATAGAAATCGTACACGGAGGAAAATAAGTCCTAATATAAATGGAAATTGCGAGAAAAAATAACCAATATGCGCCCGTGACTTGAATAACAAAATTAACTGACGATAAAAATATAGTAGATGTTTGTAGCGAAGAAATAATTCTTTTACATTTCCTAGCAGCTAATATTTTACGTATATTACTTTTATAAAACTATTTTCGTGCCATTTAAAATATTTTCTTCAACTTACGATTTCTGCACAAGCTCGTATTGATTATTTTTTGTTTAATTATTTTTCTCCGTGTATATATTGTGCCGTTTCAGCTTTATAAGGCTTTTTCTTAAATTTTCAAACATCTTGCCGTAGAATGCAGTCAAAGGTTTAAAAAATGTAAAAAGTTTCGCACAGTCCTTATAACGACAGCTATTAATTTTGTCATAATGCTAGTAACAAATCGACTATTCTATATTTTAAAAAAATTGTATTGGAACTAATTTTCTATAAACTGTAGTGCTTTCCGCTACATAAAGAAGTTTTAATATGAAAGTTTGTAAAATTTCCTAAATATATTTGGCAAATGTTGCTACGTCTATAACACAGAGTATACACTTCATTCTAAAGAGTAACTACAATACATAATTATTATCACTAATTTGCTATATTTAGAACTAACTTTTGCTGTACAATATACACCCTGTATCTACTTCTTATACGGGAAATTTCAAAAAACTTTGCACTTTCTCTTTTATGAATTCTGCCCCTTAACATTTTGTAAATAAATTTTCTTCATACAAACAATTGAATGAAAAGTGTGTAGTACTTCGTATCCAAAGTTTCAAAAATATGGCTGTAATAGCAATCTCTTCATTAAATTTTTGCGAAATTTCAGATTAAAAGATTGACAATAATAATAGCTACTACATAGAAAAATTGTTGTAAATTTTTCATGGTTAATGGTATCGCTCGAGAACAAAAAAAACAAAGAAAAACTTCCTCAAAATACAAATCTATTTTGCAACATCATATCCGGCAATTTTATCACGAGAAGCAGCAATTTGAAAATCAAGGCATTGCTAAAATCTGTGTAAAAAATGCAGCTTTTGGCATCCGAAATAAAAATAACAGTACTATTGACAATGTTCACTTAGAACTTTTCAATTTAATAATTCAATTTCATTCTTCTATCATTAGTTTTAGGTGGAATCCCTTTTTTCAACTCTTTTGAAATTCCCTCTTGCTTCGCGCGATGCTAATTAGTTATTGATGAATTCTAAGCACTTCGTTTTGAAAGTCGCTGTCAATAATTTCAGAAAGTTTATGAATAAAAATATTTTTTACTGCATTAACATTGAAAGCTTTTCAATTGCAGCATTAGTAGGGGCACTTTCACGTGTGGCTTAATTAGTCTCTGGTAAAATTTGCAATTTATTTAAAATAGTACAAATTTGGTAAAACTTGTTTCCAAACTTGTTATTTTTATTATTATTATTATTATTGCAAGACAGGACAATCGACTTATTGTGATCTCAAAATAATTTTAGGTCTTTACAGGAAACACCTAAAATAAAGTTGCTTTTGTTTTCAATTATTTTATTAGACATAATTCTGTTGAATAAAATTATGTAAAGTATATATTTCTGACGTTTCTGTAATTGAAGATAGCAACTTTCAAAATTATGAAGCCAAAAAAAGGTGATGCGACCAATGAGATGGAAAGAAATTAGAATATTGTGTATAATCGATAAAAAAAAGGCACAAACTTCTAATTTCTATCGGTCCAATTCCATTTATAAGATTACTTATGTATAAAGGCCAACAATACAGGGGCCAACAACTGTATCGTTTAAATTCAACATATGTATCATTGTTTTTTTAAAAAACAACCCTTTTTCTGCCTTATTGCATTTCAAATTCTTTAAATTTACACGAAACAAAAAGACGAAACAAAACACGTTTGAGAAATATCCCACAAAAGTAAGAGAAGATGTAGATATAAAAGTTCAAAGAATGGATGATAACACGAATAGAAACTAATAGAACTGAATAAATAATTATAAAAGAATGTCGCCTTTAGCATCCAATTTGAAGTAGAAAGAGAGAGATAAGCGCATTACCTCCGTCGTTGGAGTATGTGAATTTTTGATACTAGGAAAAAAATTATCTTTAAGAAAAACTAAAAAAAAAGGAAATATATCTAAGGAGTTGGTGTAAAAAAAAAAGTGAAATGTAGCGGGAACATTACATCTAACGAATCCTTATTGCAATCATATCAATTATCTTTTAAATCACAAAGTGGAATTTACCCGTCCATTTAACCAGTAATCCTACATATTTAAAGTTGAAAATTAAGTCATAAATATATAAATATATACAGGTTTGTATATATATTATATATTTCGTTCCACTTGACAGTTTCTCTTTAGTGATATTTTAGATTACAATTATAGTTTGTATCTGCATCCGACAGTGCTTTTAGCAGCACTTACTTGAATTCAATCGGAATAGTTTGTTAACAAGTAGCGAATACCTTTCAATTCAAGAGGATTTTTCAAGTAACCTTTCTGAAGACAATGATTAGTGGCTTTATAAATTTTACTTTCAATCCAAGGTACCTGTAATGGGAAAGAAAAACTATGAGTTACGATAGGGAACTATTCCATCTTGTATAAACTAATTTTTGTTTTATTCGTAAAAGTTTTTATTACGAGGTTAAATTTATCAAAAAATATAAAATGATTAAACAAACATTAAATCCTAATACAAAAGTAAAATTATTTCAATTATTATTTTAGAAACTATTACCAATAATTTAAAACAATTCAATTGAAATCAATTTTTTTCAATTTCTATTATTTTGAAGTTATATCCATTGCGAAAGAAATTTTCAACAAAGTTTAACTTAACATTAAATTCAACGTTTAAAATGATTTTACTACAAATACAGAAATAATGACATTTTCAAACGTTGCAGTAGCTAAATAGAAATTTACTATTTTCATCACAAATATTGAAAGTTTACTTTCCATATTGATTTTAATTACCGGTTTCTTTAACCGATAACGATTAAATTTCCAAATATCAAATTTTCGATAAAATGAAAGCACGTTATAAGCAGCAACTTGTTACAAATTAGAGAAATTTTCATCGTAATGTTGCTACAGCAGCGAATAGAAAGTGTGACGAATGCATCTGCAATGTACTGATGCAAAACCGCACAGGATACGATAGAATATTTTTCTATCGTAACCAATCGGTTTTTCCTATGGGGAACTCTTTTTTAGAAAATATCCTATTCGTCGTTAAAACCACCATTTTTTCAGTCAAGAATGGCTCAGAAGCAAAAGACAGGTCATTAAAAGAAGGTGGATATTTTTTCGTTATACCACCTTTCCATTGTTCCACCTTATAAAAATTATTTTGATTGTCTGACTTGTGTAGGTTTTCAAAATAATTATTTCTTGAAAATTGGAAATTAGAAAAAAGACAATTGGACTAATCGAACGAGGAAACATTTAATTTTCTGAGTTTTGATGGAACCATTCGCGAATTGACTGCAGTCATACGAACTTTTGGCACTTGAATTTCTCGGAAATATATTTTAGCAAAAGTAATTCATGCATTTACCGTGTACAGAAGGAAAAGGCGAAATACTAATACTTGTCGAAACGTTTTACTACCAACGGCTATGCTATTCGTTGTTGTAGAGAATTTAAAAAAAAAATACTCGTAGAATAAAAGTATCGTAAGAAAGAAAATAAAGAGAAGATAAAAAAAAAGTTGATAAAAATAGTATACAAAAAAGTATGAATAAATTAAGTAACCGACTAAGTAAGAACGAAAAATCAACTTTATCTTACTCGCGGGCGAATTTCGTGAGATACATTTTCATTAGCTACTAGCTTCAATTAGACCAATCGAGCGACGACCAATTTTTTAGCTTCCTCAAAGAAGAATGAGCCAAGTCCAATGCAGACACGAGACGAAAAAAATAAGAGGTACATTCAAAAATGACGGGAAATATAAGTGAATTTCATAATAAGACGAAAGGACGACGTAAAGAAACCATGTGAGATATAATTATGAACAATGAGACTATTGATCTGAAAACCTCAATTGTACCTAATTCTTATGACGATAGTATTATTTAGTACCTAACGGCGCGTTCCTTTACCAAACGAGACAAAAAATACACTAATATGTGTTAACGATTGTACGTAAAAGTATCAAATAATACAGAAGACAAAAATAAAATAAATACTAAGTAACGAGAAAATGTATCGATGCATCTGTCAAGCTGGTGTAAGTGTCGGAAATCAACGTGAAAGAAATAACAAATTAAATTTATTATAAACATAACAACGTTCTTGCTTCCACTTATTCTAATCCTTCCTATTGTTTCGAATTTCTTTCGCAATTCTAGAAATAATGTAGCGATGTACATTTGCGGGAGAAATTTCTCTTTGTAACTCTGTTACGGAAAATGAATCTCCGCTTAAAATAAAAAATCCCATGGAAAGAGGCATTGCAATCACTCGCATGTATCATAATTATGTTATACTGTACAATTTTATGTGTTCCGGCAACGAGAAAGGATTATTACTGTTGGCAAAACAACTGTTGGGTTAACGGTAAATAATACAAGGAAAATAACTTTTGAATGAGTTAGTTTATAGACAGCATCGATAACGTATTTGCGCGAATACCAATTTTTAAAGTAAAAAAAAAATTGTAGATAAACGAACGCTTTGTTAACACGTATCTCGTAAAAGGATAAATTGGTAGATTTCAATACACGGATTTTATTGAATTAATAAAAGCTGAATTTATTAAGTTGGAGCTGGAGTTGGAATTAGAATTAGAATTATTTATTTGGCGCTTTGGGAGGAGTCCCCTAAAGCATGGACATAAAATTTACAATCAATAACAGTACAATTAATTAATTATAATGTTATCGATTGTAAATATTTAATAAAAATTATATAGTACGTAAAAAAATTGAATGCCTCTTTGTATTCCAAAACCATCGATCCAATAGAATTCGTGCTTTTGAGAGAAATGTGTTATCAAGATCTTTACACAATCATTTTTTTTAGCTGCATTGCAACATAGCTTTGGTTAAGAAAAACGTGATTGTATAATAAATGCAATCACAAAATGTCATTAAAAGGTGAACATTCTCCTCACAGGTACAAATGCCCGCTTCACTTGTCATCAATTGTCTTGAACTCGCGCGAATTGTAGGCCACGTATTTTATCCCAGCCTCATTTATCAACCACATTTTTTTTCATCGGCAATGTAACAGACGACAGATGATAAATGTTACTGTATCCATACAAGAGTAAAAATATGCGATTTCGTAACATCGTATAAGTCCAATTCATTTTTCTTACGTCATTTGTCTCTCAAAGGTATGGGGTAAGTCAACTGGAAACCGTCGCAACAAGTTTAAAGTGACATCAGTTAAAATCTCAATGAGTAAGTATCAATTCATAAAAAAATGTAGAATTAAAAAAAAATATACATATAGAAAATCAAGAATTTGAAATTAAATTCATTGATCGATCTTAAAAAGTTTGAATTAATGTTTTTATGGAAAAGAACTTGAAACAAAAAATTGACAGATATTTAGTTTATTTTTTCGAATTTCGATAAATCTTTTTTTTTTAATTCTAGAAAAATGTTGTTAGAAAAAAAATAAAGGGAAAGTGAGACACTGGAGCGCATCCATTTTTTTAAATTTAAATATATTCACAGATAATTACATGTTCAGTCAAGAAAAGATTAACAATTAACATATTCCAGTTTCTATTCCTGGTGAAGTTTTTCGTTAAAACAGCGTTCTTTCTTGTTGGAATGTTTATGTTGTTTTTCTAAAAAGCGTGTACAAGTAATTTATTTGGTAATAGTAGCGACTAAAATTAAAAAGATTTAACAGGTTTAGGCACATTCTCTGTGAACCGTCCGATGACATTTCCTCTGGGATGGTAACACGCCACGACGACACAAGCACCGTCTTTTTTAACGAGAGCGATGCCCATCTCACTCGTACCTTTCCAGACAATTTGAGTAAAGTGACCTAACAACACAAAAAAACACAATGAAACCGTTAAGTAATGGGATCGATGAAAACCAGTTCCTTTTTTCGTTGCCCGCGCCACTTCGACTTTCCTTTTTCAGGTAAATGAAATTAAGTAACACCAAAAAAAAAAGAACTGTTTAATTAGATAATTATACCGGTATCGGAAGTTCTTACAGATACTTCATTCAATTAGTTTTATATGAATTCGTGAATTAATCGGAAACAAAAACTTAAATTTCAGATTCAGAGCTTAATGTATTTTTCCACAAATTGTTTTAAAATTTCTGAGTGTGAAAATTCGAAATTAAAATTTTTAACAATTTGCGAGTAATGAAGTATCTCATATATTGCCACTTTATAATATTATTCTCTCTCTCTCTCAACACTTTCGCCAAATTTCGAATTTGTTTAAATACTATTGAGAAAGAAATACATATTTTCCTGTTTTTGAGAAAATTCCCACGAAATAATCATACGGCGTTCTACTTCTCACGCTATAAAGGAAACTGACGTTAAATTGGATACACCAGAAATACCGGAAACTGTTTCCTTCTCTGTCTCTTTTTTTCTCTTTTGACATTTTTTTAAAAAGTACATTAATGAAATTGAGGATGAAAATAATTTCTTTTTCTTACACTATGGAGTAGTTTTTTTTTAAATGGCTTCTGTACGAAAAGAAGTAAATAATTTACTAGAATACGTATACCATTTTTTGTACGTTCTTTCTTACAGCTAATTATTCAATTTTATGGTATAATTATCGAGAAAGATACGTACACGTATTGAGAACCTTGGGTTCCACTCCAAACTTATGTTCCTTTCTTTCAGAGTACCATTTAGAAACGACTTCTCTTGCGGAAACTACTATTCTAGGATCGGAACATTGCATGGAATATATATTTTCGCCATATGGTGAACTAGATTGTGGTATTAATTTGTTAGTGTTGAGTAAAGTAGTCGCCCAAGCCTGGAAAGAAAAATACAGCACCGTTACTACAATTTATTAGTTATTATAATAACCTTAAGCAGTAAAAGGATTTATGATCACAAGTGACTATGGCTACTATAAACATGGGTAACCTTCCGATTCCAGTTTTCTCGTACTTTCTTTTGATTTTTCAAGATGTTGGAAATACACGTATTCAGAAAATGCGAATAACTTACATGAAATAATTGCAAATATTTTTGCGTACTTTTTCAAAATGTATTTTAGCAAAATTTCAATTCGTGCTAATACCTGAAATTCAATTGCGTGAAATTGAAATTCAATTCAAACCGTAATTTTTAAATCAAAGAATCTCGTTATTTATTCGAAAGCAATAGAACTGCTTTTTGACTCAAACAATCTATTCTCGAATGAAGATCTCCTTTGTATATATTTGACTAAATACTGTACGGATTGAAACAAACCACTTTTCTTATCTTACAATGTTACAATTTGTTTAGTTCGAATGAAACTAAATAAATTTACAAATTAGAAATTTCTTTCTTTCTACTAATTTGCTCTGCACGTATACTCATATTATTATTTATATTCTTAGTGTATTAACAGTGAATTATATTATAATAATTAAATTATAATAATATTAACAGTGAAAATTAAATTCCTGAATTCGCGAGTCAAAATAAAATATCAATTATTTTGTTGTTGTTGCAAAACTAATTTTATTATTGGGCACATATTTAATAAGAATTTCGATATGTTTTCCCACCTTTGGCCTACAGCAAAAAATTCATGGGTAACACCACTCTGGCTCCCACAAGTGTTAAATGCAGTTAACATTTAGATAAGGGAAAGGAATACCCATATATACCTTCGCAGCAACGGTTAATTCTGGACTAAGTCTAAGTTCAGGTACTCTATGTCGTTTTCTGTATTCATTGTGCAGCAACAAAGCTTCTTGCTGCCACGCTTGCTCATCGAACGATGGTTGCGGTGTCAATCCTCTGGGCGGACTTGTTCCGGTTGGTGGCAAAACGTTGTCCATAAAACTTCCCAAGAAGTTTCCTGCTGGGTTATAATTGCAGACAACGTACACCTCCCCGTTCCGATTTCTTGCCATACCGACACCCAATTCGGTACTATCGCGCCAAACAACTTGCGTGAAGTGTCCCGTCCTCAAACTCGCCGGTTCCTTGCCGTATTGGTGCTGAGATTCTTCCGCGTACCTTTGGACGGAAAATAATTTTAATAATTAATTAATCGCATCTCAGAATCCAGGTTTTTCGAGGGTATATATTCGATCTTTCGAAAATTGCAGGAAAAAGATTTAATCGAATTGCCAAGTTGCAAAAGTTAACTAAGAAAATAATAAAATGTATTTAGAAAGCAAAAAATGCGTCTCAACCCATTTCGCTGAAATTGCAATGAAAGGTTATACCAAAGGTTAATTACCATTCATTAACAGGTTCCTCTCCACCAACTACAGTTTTAGGATTCGAACTCCACATGCAATAAAGATTTTCTCCGTGATCCATATTAACGCGATGCTCGAGTCTACCTTTAGTTGCGAGTATATTCGCCCATTCTTGACTAGTTTTGCAGAGCTACAATAAAAGAACATCGTAAGAGAACTCGGTTTACAAGTAAAAAGCGTAATATTGGGCAACGGAGAACGAAAATAGGGATAATGAGGAAAAAGTGTTACAGAGAAAATTCAAGAGTTACTCGTTCTGATACGACTCGGGTATATTATAATTTTTTTTTTCCAACCTGTTTGCTAAGTCGTAACGGCGGAACTCCATGGCGTGTGCGATAGAAATTGTGCGTATCTAAGCAAACGTTTATAAATTCCTTCGGTGCACCCGATCTGCGCAGAGATGGTTTACGCGTGTCAGTCTTTTTTATCTATAAGAACACATGAAAGATACATTTTATCATGAAAGCGATTTTTTTTTCTCGGATCCGCTAGGCGGTAGATCTTTGAAGCTTTCTAAGCACACTCGAACAAATGGTGTTTGTGTGTATCGACGTTGCAAAAAGGGGGAAAGTGAAAAATGCTCGAATGTTAATTGAAATTTTGTGCTAATTGACTTTTTATGTCTCGGTAATGATTTTTGATGGAATTGTTGAAAGCTTTTATCGTGATCCAAGAGTACGGGGAGGATCTGAGAGGATTTTGATAGTAATGGACCGAGCGAAGAATTGTCAGCTGGTTCAAAGAGAGTTTTTAGATAATTGGAAATAATTTATTGTTAACCTCTTTTTCCAGAGATCTTACGGTCATTTTTAGGTTTGTTATAAATAATATCAGATGACGTTACTTCGACTGGCGATTTCCCATAAATCCAAAATGTTTGGCTGTGAAATTACGCTGTTTTCAAAATGAAAAATAAACACGCGACTGTCAATACGTGAATATTTCGGAAATCAAAATTCTAATTTCTCTATGATAGAAATAGATATTTATTAGTTTCGTGAATAAAGATATTGAAAAAGATATTTTTTGAAGCAGACGGTTTTTCATTTGTTCCTTCTATCATTCTCCACGTTTCTCTCTCAACGAATCAGCATTTTCATGTTTTCGAAACAATCGCGAATGAAAAAAGAAAATATTTCGATTGCGATGAAACTTTTATAACACAAAAGTCACTAATATGGCAAATTAAACATATCCTAGTCACTTTTGCAAACGCTATGTCATCGTTTAAATATGATACCACTGGATAAGGTTCTTAAACTACAAGATCGCTGAGAAACGTTGCATATTTGACTATAGAATGCATCGGATATTGCTGCTAAATGCCAAAGTCATCTAATTTATAAATTTTTTTCACAAAAAAAAAGATACTTTCGGCATTATTGAACCATCGATGTAGTAAAAGTGACTAGAAAGCAAACTTTAGGACATAGATTTACCATATAAATAAAATAATTATAAACCTCAGGTACTTGAAATAATTCTTACGATAATTCTCCAGTTATTGTTGTACCTAATATTTATAATAATAAGGACCCATTATTGAAATTTGAAAATATAAGTAGGTATATATTAAAAATTTAATAATTTGTAATGTAGTTTTGGAATTACCCCATGTATTGATTCCGTAATATTATTATTAACAGTATGAAATAAAAAAATATTTTGTATTAATAATTCGACACAAAGTTTATGACTTTCAGAATTTTTCTGACTATTATAATTTGCACTTATTTGCAATTATGACAAATTTTCTAATATTATAATTCACCCCATATATTTTATACAAAATATTTCCAATTAAAACCGATACTATTTCCATTCTTTTTTTATCATTGACGGTCAGTGGAATGATAAAGTAATTTGTTACTGGTGCAATACATTTGCGTTAATGGAAAATTAATAGTGGATGCATCAACAGTACCGTGCTGACATGACAATAGCATACTAATCATACAGCAACTGTATCCTATTTGTCAATAACACGTTGTCATTTGTCATTGCCATTCAATACCCATTGGAAACCGATAGGTACAGTCGGGTACGGGGCAAAAATATTGATCAGATTATCTCACCTGTGAGGTAGTGAAAGAATATCGAGCAGAATCTGGGGACGCTGAAGATGATCGTGCACTGCTGCAAGACATTCCATCACTTCCAAGGCTGCTGTGAAAGCTTCCATGCAGCGAAGTAGGTTCAATTGGTCCAGGAGAAGCGGGTAATCCCGAGAAAGGCGATTTGGACCTTACCGATTCAGCTCTTGACCTGAACATTTGTTTGCAAGGAAAAAGACTCGAGTTACGTCCAATTAACTTTGTAGAGTGCATATTAATTATTTTCTTTAGGATGATCATCGAGTTCGTGACTGAAAACTAAAGCATGCTACCGTTCTACTTTACTTCACTTCCGGAAACGAGAAAGCTGATGAAAGGAAAATGAATATTTGTTGAAGGATTCATTAACATGCATCGAACGTTGCTTTACGTGACAGCCATCTAATTATGTGTTGTGGATGTTTATTATATTATGTATGGGTATGGTTTTTGTATGTCTGTCTCTATGCAAGTATTTTTTCAAGATAGGAACAAAATTCGTATCAAGAAACTCAATTGTACTAATTTTATTCCGCGGCTGATAATTTTCAAAAATTTAGTGACAGCGATTAAAGATTATCTTCCGTTATTTCGGTTATTAGCAACAATTACAACTTGCATTAAAAAATTGTTCCACATTCAAGTGAAAATCTACATTTTCTAAAGATCCTTTAGAAATTGGCAGAGTCAATTTTATTGCACAGAGATTTAATTGTGATGACCTTAGGTAACATTACAACAAAATGAAACTTTGTTTATTTTAAATGAATACATTTTCAATTCTAACTTCATAAAAATATTCAAGTAAACGTATTGTAACAAATTTCATTTTATTTCATAGACTTTAGTGCAAAAATAATAGATACATATTTATATTGTAACAAATTATAATTTGTGTTCTTTACAAATTTAATAATCTACACAAATTGTGTCTCTGTTTGTGTTACATGATAGCGTTAAATTTGCAAGTGATAACACAAAAGTAGTAGCTGGAGGTGAAAACACCAATTTAACACCAATGTGAAAATAAGCATTGTATGATTAAACACCGGAGTTCTGTACAATAAAATTAACAACTCCTTTATTTTGACCATTATTCGAAAGCTAATTCATATACTGGCTTACAGAATGAGATATTTTCTATTTTCGGGTAACTTTGTGATGTGTAGGTTACAATTAATACAGTTTGTGTGTGTGTTTTGTGAATGTCTGTACCTTTCCGGTGAAGATGACTGCTCGACAAACCCAACAACCTTCTTTTTCCCACTTATATTCAGCGAAGGCATACTACAAGAGGAAGACATTTAACAAGGTTCAAAACGTTACAATCTCTTCTAAGCTCTGCTCTTTAATGTTTCTTCCTTCATTATGTTTCTATGGGAATCTGATATTTAATGATATTTACAATACGTACAACTATGGAATATGAAAGTATCGGTAAGAATCACGACCCATAAAGTATGTTATGAGATAAACTAAGAAAACATTCGAGTTCTTTGGGTTTATACATTTTTCCAGAGAATGGAACAAGACTTATTGGTACCGCGAACCAAATGGATTGACTATTGCGCTTCATGGAGAATCACAAACTCAATATATTTATTTCAATTGAAAAAGAAATTTCTTAGGCTCCTGCCGAAATCGATTTGAAACGTACAAAAGGTGTCTTGGGAGACTCGATTACACGCTACGTAAGTTCTCGTGCTGAATCAAGCACACCTGTGTAAACATTTCTTAGGAATAATTATTTATAAGTAACAAATGTATGATGAAATTTACGAATTAGCAAAAATTAACTCCTAGCGTCGAAATATAAAAAATCAGCTACTTTTGGAGTTGATCTTTATTTCTTATTCGTTGTTAATTTGTTGTGTTAAATAATTATTAGTAATTTTGATTAAATTAGAATTTTTAATAATAGGATTCAAATCTTTGACTTTTTCGACATTTTATTCAAAATTAGGCGAAATCCAACTGTTTTGGGGAAACCGATTGATTCCTGAATCTTTTCTCCTACTTGATAATGTTTCACATTTTACCGTGATCGTTGCTCTTCTTTATTTTTTTTTTGTATTAATCAGAAACTTTATTAAACTCTGAAAACTGATATTACGTGTATCAATTTTAATTTTCCCTACAATTAAATTTAAGGAGGGAAATAATAGGATAATAGAGAATTTATTGAAATTAATTAATGAGCTGTATTATAAAAACATAAATGCAACTTGTCATAGTACTTACACGACATTCAAGAAACTTTCAGTACACGTACTACACTGATAAGGTGCAATTGCAATTCGTATCTGAATGTAGCGAAAGTGTAACGACAGGTTTTGTAAACTTTCGAAGGAACTTTTTAAACATTAAAGAAGGAACATGTGAAACTTCAAAGGAACCCATAACGAGGACATGTGTGCAGTCGCATTTCGATTATGAACGATCCATGGAAAGTTATAGTCGTTCTATACCCTGCTGGCACATGAAATTTTACTGCAAGGTGCTTGACAAGTTTGTCAAAGGCATTTCTTTGTGTATGACTTTTGAAAAGAACGACGACACAATGATGAAAGCTTTAGAGACGCGGAGCCGGATTTTCAATTCGAAGAAATAAGGACCTGATCTTCCTTGAGAATCCTACTGACCTGTATATACTTTAGAGAAAGCCATTTCTGGTAGCTTTAAAATAATTGTTCTGACAATAAGGAAATTTTATCCACGGAATCAAATGCTTTTGTCTCCCGAGTTGAATAAAATAAGGATTTAATATTGACATATTTATCTAATATTTAATAAAGTATTAAAAAAAATAAGTATTTCCAGAAAGAGTTATAGAATCATGAATTTTTAAGCCGCGAATTTCGTGGAAGTGTGCTTATAATTTTATTTGTGAATTTAAAAAACTTTTCTTCGCGATTCCACTAACTGTAATTTGTTCTGGGTAAAATTGTCGAAAATATTGGGTTGGGGAATAAATTCGTAGCGTTTTTGTCTTTGCAGTCTTTGACAAAAACGCCACGAATTTATTCCCCAACCCAATACAAAAGAATTTACAAATTTATAACTTAATTCTCGAATATTCCCCAAATCAACATTTTTATTGACTGGTATGCAAATTTCCATAAATCTGTGTCCTTATAAAATTTAACAAATAGGCTCCTGAAGAATTTTGTTTCCCGAGTATTGTAGCTTTCCTAATTTGTACCCGAATGTATCCGTTTCTGGCTCAAACAGGAAACGTTCGACACTTATCACTTACGATAAAACTCACTAAAAAAAAATACTCCATCGGTAGAAGTAAAAAAAATAGCATAAATTTCTGGCTCTTGCAAAACACTGTACATTCGTTTCCTCCTATTCTTCTTCATAACGTTAAATTATTTAGTAGTGGTCAACGCGTACCTGTATGAATTTTATATATGCACATATTTCGGAAACAATACGTCGAGTCTCTCGGTAGATAAAAGTATGTACAATTTACAACCTATCATTCTGAATAATAATGATCCTTAAAAAAAGGAAACCGTCGTTAAAAAAAACAGCGACAAAAAAAGTTCTTTTTGCAAAGTACCAGGAAAAAACAGTTTTATGACTTACGACCGTGTAACCTTCAATCCCAAGTATTTTCTACAGTGGTGATAGTGTAATAATAGTAATAATCGTGGTTGTTGTAGTAGTACTAGTCGCAGTGGTACGCAGTTCTATTGTGATCGAGTATAAACTTAAGCGTTACTAATTTACAGAAAGTACCGCACGCCACTCTTTCACGAGTTACGATAACTACAGTTTCTTGAAGTTTCAAGTCATATTAATCGCATTCGCTGCAAAGTAGACCTTAATTTTAGATCCCGCTGATTACCCGAAAGCAATTTTTTTTTTTCTTAACAAGTTTGCTAACATAATAACAACAGGATAGTCATGGTAGATGAACAGATTGTTGTAAATTGTTTACCGTTTCAATCAGGAAATGCTTATTTTTGAGAAAAACGCAATCCTCATTAGATTCTTCCGAGACAAAATTTTATGGGGTCGCCAGAAAAAAAAAATTTGAATAAACTATGTTGCTGCTCTTTTTTATATTACTTTTTTTATTAGTATCAAGATTGAAAATACTACTTTTATAACGACTAATACTACAATTTTTGCTACATTTAGACACACAAATTTGGACACACTAGCTGAGATTGAATCCACCAAAAAAAAAAAAGAAATCTGAGCAGTAACTGGAACAATGCTATTACATTTCCATTTGTTACTTTACTGTAACTGTAAACTTCGGTCGGTGTATCGCAGTATCTCTATAAAACCGCGAATTCCGCTCAAGTGTACCTATGTATAATTTTGTTTGTGAATTTACCAGCTATTCCTCGCGATTCCACTAACTGTAATTTTTTCTGGGTATCGTGGCGCAGTTTTTTGGCCGAGTCTTCAATAGAATCGACGGAATAACGAGAATTGGATTTCAAAACATCGCACAGTCGTAAGTTAATTCTCGATGTTCCCCAAAACAACAATTTTATTGACTGGTACGAAAATTTCCATAATTATATAAACTCCTATTCTTGATATTTTTATAGACGTCTTGAAAATTAACAGATGAGACTTCCTCCCACCGGCATTTTGAAGAAACTCGACATTTGTACTCTGCGAAATTGTTACATAAGTTCCAGCATGTTGTTGTTATACACACTTCGCTACGTTGTTATTCTCAGAAGCGCAATAATCATATCCGTTATTTGTTTTTTCATGCAAAATTTCATATACTCGACGTTATAAAAGGGTTCATGGTATTACTAATAAAGTATCCTATATTTTTACTACTCATCATTCTGGAAAGAAATTTGTGAAACGTAAAGGAAAAAAAATGAGTCTTATTTCTACATTATACGGAAAAAAACATTACTAAATACTAATTATATTTTAATTAGTAATTTGCTATCCATATTAAAAAAATACAATTAATCTTTGCAGAAGAAAAAATTTCCCCAGATAATTTATTAGTCACCAATTTACTAATTTCATTCGAAGAAGGGATATTTTGAAGATAAATTTGGTGTTAATTTGCAATTGGATTTTGCTTTAACTAATTTTTTTTCACACATTGGACTTATCCCACTTCCAAAGGAACGGTTCAAATTATGCTAATTTTTTATTCCCTTCGTGTCGGCGAATAATTATTCCCTTCACTCCAATTTTAATCATTCTAAGTTTCAAGAATTAGTACGAAGATATTAAAATATAAAAATAATTTAGAAACATACCTATTGGATTTCGGCGTGACAACGTCCCGCGTTTCCGACGTATATTTGCGTTCGGGTCTGCCACCATTGAAAAGCTCCACAGTTTCCCTGGTAACAGTTTCTAGAAGTGGCTCTCCACCTTTTTTACCTTTACTGAACGTCCTTTGGTCCGTTTTTCGGACCATAACCACCCGTGAAAGGGGTTGATTGAACTCGTGACCGTGCATCGTTGGTGGTATCATTGCCAAAGATCTTGATAGCGGGCCTCCGACTCGCGGAGACCTGAAGGTATAACGGAGTTAGGAAATGACGTTCGACCCTAGATATCTACTAACTAGACGCTGCTAGATTAATTGAAAAGTTGGATACGAATGACATATCATTTCATTCGGCTTTCACTAATGATTTGCAATTTTTCAGAACAATTCCTTCCTCTTTCGGTTAACTAACTTTTACTTTCAAGCGCTTCCGACTAATTTCTTTTACCAATTGTAAAAATGGATACCAAAAATCTTCGCCAATTTACGTTTTATTCTAAGAAACTAATTTACTAATATAGCCCTAAATTAGAGACACTGCCTTTCACCGAGAACCAAAAAATTCCCTATATAATTTTTTCCTATAGGACGATTTAATTTGTAACAAAAAATCAACCTTTTCAACCAATTTTTTTTCTCTGACTTTAAAAATAGGATAGAAATTTTGACAATTTACGTTTTGGTAAAATAGTTAGTGTACTAATAATATTCTAAATTGGTTGCACTTCCTTTTACCGAAAACTGTGAATCTAATTTTTTTCTTCATAAGAATGATTTCTTTTATAACAGATTTTTTTATAAAAAATGTTCCCATAAGAAATTCGTTCGGTATCAATTTATTGGCTTTGGTAGAAGTATTAATTTCACAGTTTATTCCGTGTCAAAAGGAATTAATCTCTAGGAGGTACATCTTAAACAGAGTGACTTGCTCCGCTTATCATCTTCCGCAAAAAATCTTTATAAAATCCTTATTACGTTCAATCAATCGATGAACAATCGTTCTTTAATAAAACATCTAATTCCTTTACAAAACGAAAATGCCAAAAGTCAACTATCGCTCCTCGCGGCAATTTCCATTATTTTGACACTGACTCGGTTCTCCTGACTGTCACAACCCGCAATTGCTCTAATGGGTCATCGATGCGCGCTCCAGAAGGATGTTCTCCAACCGTTCCTGAACTATCCTACGAAATCTCTTCGTCTGGAGTCTCGTATATGGAGTAACCAAAGCAAAGCAAAGCAAACACGTGTATACGGTACGAGTGAACGGATAAAACTGGTACGAGTCGAACGACGAGAATGCGTTTCTCTCTATACCAGTACCAGAGAAGAGATGAGATAGTGGTAGAGTGGTCAATTGGCCGTTACTCGGAGGCGCACATGCCATGCAACAGATCCAGGTTTCTTGTACTTTTGCCTTACTCGTTCGTTTATATGTTCGCTTACTTCCTTGCCCAGTACCTATACCTCCATTTCCTTCCTTCCTTCCGTTTCTTTTCTCGTTCCTGACTTGCAACCCTATCCTAGCGTTTAATTCTACTCGTTCTAATTCCATGAACATCGCTACGTCATGTCGTTTCATCCTGGACTGAGGAAAGAAAGGGTCTTTAACTCTTCCCCTGTGATGTGCTCCACTGGATACCCGATAATGATTAAAGTTCAGCTTGCGTGGGTTGTAGGTGCATACATAGGTATGGCACGCAGGTACGAGAAGAAAAAAAGGCATGTATATGATATTTAATTTGTAAGTATGTATATATATATATGAAGACTAAGGTCCCGCTATTTTAACCGACCGTAATCATTGCTCTGGAAAGGAGAAGCGTGTATGTTTGATTTCGCGACTTGAATTTCCGATCTGGTTCTCGTTTGTTGGATTATTTTATTGTTTGTTGCTGCACTCAACCGACTGCGAACCGAAGCTTTCACGTGTGTTGAATGCTGATACCCGTGATGCATATAATCAATCATTTTTTTTTTCTCCAAAGAGCAACTAACTACCTAAGGAAAGGTCGATTAAGAGAAAGGTGTTAACTGACTGTATTGACATTTCCGGACACTCGCAAAGCTGGTAATTGACTTCGGTAAAAGTACACACACACATATGCAGCCCGTGTATATCTTTATCGAGAGTGAATTCCGAAGTTTTTCTTGTCGGAATGACGTTATCTCGCGGGATATATCTCTTCCTTAGATTTCCATAGTAATTTAAATAAATTGGATATAAAATGAGATTAATAAGTTTATCCAAACACGACGCCGCGTTTCACTGGCTCCCGTTTCATGCTCGTGGAGAAAATGATGGTATGTTCTGGCTACCCGGAAACTACGGGACTTTTTCGTTATTGTAAATCAAATTGAAGTGCATATATCGAGTGTCGATATGCATTTCGATTTGTAATTGCACCGTTTCGAAAATGTGTTGGATACGACTACGGTGAAATTACACTTTTCTGATAATTCCAAATCGAGATTACTTTTTCCTGTCCTCTATGTGTGGATTTTTTTTTTCTACGAAGTCCTGTTACGAGCTTTAAAAAGAATGTAGGTTAATAGAGTCCGTCTCGACAATTCGCATTTACATACTTATACATGGTGGGTATATATATATACATGAGTTATACGACAGACGTATTTTCAGCAATAAGAAAAGAGGCCATTTGATGAAACTTTGATAATGAAAAAATGTAGAAATGATAATATTTTTCATGTTAATTTCCATTTGCTTATTCTGTGCACGTATTCTGACTGAAGATTCTACCGTACCAGTTTCTTTGAATCCCATGGGTGAATTTCTAGTGTCCGACTGGAAACTAAACATTTGTTTGTATGAAAATTAAGGACCATTGTTGCTTGACCCCGAAGACCGCAGTCAATTGGGTTCAATGAATTAGGACTTGAAGCCAATCATTTCTGTAAGAATATTGAAAATGAAGGGAAGGGTCGATAATATTTTTTTATTGTATTTATTCAATTTAATAGGGTTTTGCTATAAAGAAGTTACTTTAAAATTTATTTTAATACGATTCACTTGAATACGGGAATAAAATTAATAATGCTCGAATTATTATTGAAGAGATAATTATAAAGAATCAAAAAATTTTTAGAAAATCGTTTTTTGAACATTAAAAGTATGATTTCATCATAAATATAAATTAATAAAAAAATAAGTCAACGTAAGATTTAAAATATCATTAGATTGAAGTATAATTAACGACGATTATTTTGGAAACAAAATACCGAATTAATCGTCCTTAATTATGCACCAACCTACCAATTTTGGGCATTATTGACAAAAACAAATTAAAATTGTTTTCTTATTTAATTTACTAGATTCACAACAATTGTTATACGTTTATCTGTACTTTCCGATTGAAATATGATATAAAACGATGTTGAAATTGAAAATGCATTTTGAAATTTTTTATCGATGCATCAAAGCCGTCATCGGGCAAAAAAAAATAACCTCTAGGTATTTCCATATAAGAATATATTCATAAAATCATATTCCTACGGTAGCCACTTTTTGCTGATTTTTTAAATTGTTCATATTTATTCATGGAAATGTTTACTCTCGCATGGATATGAAAAAAATCTCTATCCATCGACAATTATCTAATTTTCGAGAAGGATCTCGCACGGTTACATCTACCATGCCGTTTTAACCATGTTCCTTTTTTTTATCACAGTCTTTGTTTAAGACTGTGTACTGTCAGCAGTTGCGCAACACAGTCGACTGTATATAACACGATATTACGTAGTAATATACGATATATCTTAGTAGTTGTTTTATCGATCATGTCTCTGAGGTCAGGTATTTAATGTGAAAAAGAAGTATTACATGGAAAGATGCACCTTGCATTCGGAACAAACTCATCCATTATTTCCTTACATTACTGTTATTTTATTTTATTGTACGTTTTTTTTCTCCTCTTCTCGAGAACATCGTTGAACTTTTGATAAACGATAGGTAAAGTTTGAAACGCTTAGAATATAAATTTATCCTATTAGATGTGCAACCTTTTACACGTTTCTAGAAATACTTAAAACTGCCTTCGTGTTCACTTGAAGCTAACAGCAACGTAACATTCTGGCGATGACTATAAAAGATAAGGTTCTCGTAGCGTATTTTTGTGCATCATTTGTTTCGCAAATACATAATTTTTTATCTAGATTTATGATTATCGAGGGAACGCGAAGTTCCGAATAAAGCGAAACATCGTATTTTTCGTTTTATTTATAAATTTACACGAGTTTTCAACTTTTCAAGGTTCGTATACTTAATTGCAAATACCAACACGCTACAAAGAAGAAAGTACTGAAATTCTACTACGTATCAATTACTATACTGTTGACAGTACATTCTTTGGTAATTTATAGAATTATCTGTCTGTTTTTCGATAAATACTTCGGAAATACAAAAATTCAACAATCCAAATAATAAAGCATATTATGTCCAGAAAAAAATATAATTGGTTCAAGAACAAAATTGCCACGGGCTGCCACAAATATTTAATGGTTGTTCTATCTAATTTTGTCACTGAACCAACGACAAAATTTCTTGAACAAATCTTTCGAATACTTGACGCATTGTTGTTGCAGGTGAATTAATTTTATTTTTTCCAATTGCGCTAACGTAGTTGAAATCTACAACATTTTTTTTCAGTATGGACTGTAAGACATTTATTTGGAGTCTAGTTTGAAATAAAAATTTTTTTGACACGCATTTAATCTGTGGTAGCCCACTTTGCCAGAACAATATAGTTGGCACATTGGGGCTTTTCAGATTCTACTGATAAAATTTTGGATCCCGTAAAAATTGGCTACTGACTTTCTTGATTTAAAAAAAATTGTGTGGTAGTCTTTGATTGTTCTTTTTAAAGGCTAGTACAGGTTACTTGATCAAAATATAATATTTAGTATGAAATAAAAAAATTACAGAATTTTCTTACTACCAAGATGCTTAAATTTGAATTTGAACCAGGCTGGAAATTCGGAATCCAGCCTAGTTCCTTGTAACCAGCCGGACCCCTGAAGTCCAGCTAAAGCTTAACACGCGTGTACTGTGGTTAGCCCAGAGTTCGAGGAATTAATTTGGAATGTAATAAGTAAATAATGGGGGAAAAAATTTCATCGCATAAAATTCCACATATTTTCCCAGAATCCGGAAACGAGAAATTTTCTTCGACACACAAAAATATTTAGGAAGCAACATTTCCACTTGTAATAGATATATATTATATACAATTCTTCGAACCCAGACTTTATTCCCAACGTTCGTCTGAAATTTTACTCGATTCTGCTAAACGCCACTTACATTAGCTAGACGTTTTTTTTCAAATGGGTAACACTAAACAGAAGAAAATAGCGTAACCTGCTGTGAGAGAAACCAGTTGTTTGGAAACAACACCATGTTTATTCTGGTAACGAGCATACCCATTTGCTTCCTAGTAAATTTTTGGATCAAATAGTATCCTTCGAAGCGAGTATTGAATTTCAAGGTACGTTAGAGCATAACTTTTAACCGCGAAGCTCGTCAATTACCAATAATTGCAGTAGCAAAAAAGTTGATAGCTTCGTTACGTCACCTCCTGAAAACCAACCGGAGGAAAATGCAGCCCAGAACTTTTGTAGGTGTACAGTGTTTTTCCACCAACGTACGAGATACGCGTAAATGACCGCTTGATACAATAATTAGTCTTGGTGACTTACGTAATAGCTTAGGGCAATTTATTTCAACGAACCTCCTGTCCTTTTCCTTCATGAAGCTGCTAATCAGCGTGGAGAGTAACAGTTCATGAACCTTTGATTGATAAACTCTCTCTTTCTTCCCTTCACTACAAACTTCTCTTCCTTTTTCCATCCTTTTTTTCTTTTTCCCTTTCTCCGTCTGTCTCTTCCTCGTTTTGTAATTGTGTAACAGGAATTTCAAGAATGATAGTGTTATCTTTCGGTCTACGCCCGTTATAAATCGTTTAGGAGTAAATACTTTCATAATTCCCGTGTCCTGATGGAAGAAATCAGATGCCATCGTGTTTCGCGAGAAAGTCTAGGTATAATACCTCGGAAGACGCGAAATCCCACGAAGAAATGGAAAGTGTGGCAAGAATTTTGGAAAAACCTCCAACTACGGCTAATGAAATACCGCTGGAATATCGTCAGCAAAAACGTACTCGATCGACGAGCGAATTTCACTTTCGTGACTGTGTTATTCCGTAGAAATTCTGGTAGAAACTAGGATTTTTCATGAAGTGTTTTTGACTCCCCCGCGAACCGAGTGAATAAAAGTTAACCCGAATAACCGATTATTTTGAAAGTGGCCTAAGCCCAATTTTTTATGAATTTCGCAAAATGTTTTTTATGACAGCTAATGTCAAGTGGGAAATGTTACTAGAGTGTACAACAAAAAATTCACAAATGGACTTAGGCCACTTTAAAAATAAACGGCTCATATTATTCATCCAGAAATAAATCTTTCCGAAAAAAGTTACTTGAAGTGCTTCATCCCTTTTTCTGAGGACTGATCCAAATCAAAGAAAGGTCCGTCGTTGAAACATAAACAATTTCTTGTTAAAAATGAAATAGAAAATTCACTTTGAAAGGAATATATAATAGTAGCTTCAAAGATACCGGGGTTAATTCAACTCCACGTGGCTCTTGGAGGGTTAGCATTAAATTTATCGACTGGGTCAAATGACCCCTCATGGCAAAGATATTACACACGTATATCAGATCGTAGATAAGATGAAGAGAAATATTGGCACTCAATTCCTTACAATCGTTCCGAAAAGTCAATTAAGCAGAGGAATTTGAATACAATTATAATATATTTATAATTAGGAAAATATAATTAGAATTAGAATTTAAAAATTACATGAAATAATATCACGTTGAAATTTTGAAATAATCTTTGTACCCTTGGCAAATTGATATTTATCATTCAAAAAGTTTTCGATTGCTTTTGGAATTTGCTAAATCGAATTATTAAAAAAAGGTTTCAACGGAACTGTAATTTCATTTCGAGAAATTTCTTTTCAGTAAAAATCAAGAATTCTGCATTTTTTAACTTTACTGAAAAGTCGTAATAATTATACATCCTTTTTTTATAATAAAAAACATTTAACTCTAGAATACCGGTGTATCAATGTAACCTATTTTTGTGGTAATTCAATGTCAGTTCTGGTGGCTCAAATCTCACCTTGAACATTTTGTAGGCATAACAGGAGATAACACTGCCACTCATTGTTAGGAACCCATTTTGCCTCAAATACGATTCGTGATAAGTGAGACCACGGTATCACCCGAATGCCTTATCCGTCTCGGAATGCATAATGCAAGCATAGCTCTTGATACGACGTTAAAGTGCCAAATAAAATTAGATTTCATTTAATATGCCTTTCTTTGCTTCGCTTCGAATGATCGTAATAAAAGAAAAAAGGAACGAAAAATTGTTTTCGTTCCCATTTTTTATTTTCGAATCGACATTCCTAAATTATGTTTACGAAAAATCTATTGATTCTGCAAATAATTTTACGATCCATAATAGCAACCTAATAACATTTGTGCCCATAATTATGAAAGTGGTCTAAGTCATATTTTTTGTGATGATAAATTTAAAGATTGTTTTAAATAAAATTTTAAAAGAATTGTTTTAGATAAAATAAAAAATCTTTTCACATTCTGCAATATTGAAAGTTGGAGTTTTATTGGTCTTGATTAATAAAGAAAAAAATGTATTGCAAGATAAAATGATGCGACGTAACTGAAAATCTCATCTTTTTCAAATCTTGACTTAGACCACTTTTATAATTATGGGCAAATTTAAATGATTCTTTTAAAAGTAAAAAAAGCAGTTGGTTTAAAAAATTCACGAAAAAGCAGATTACGAACCAGGAAAAAAATTGCTATACCTCCTTAAAAGTAGCAACTACGAATGGCTATTTTAAATGCTGACAAATTATTAATTAAACTCAATTCCGTAACTTGTTGAATCGTGGTCTGAAGGAAGTCCCCATTGATTTCATGAAAAATAAATATGTTTAAGTAGGTACCTATGTACTACATCAAGTGAGTCTCGTTGCTTAATTTAATCGAATTAAAACCACTTGGTGCAACGATGCCCATTATCTCCGGGTAAAAATAGAAATTTGTAAATTCAAAGCTCGTACGAAAAAGAACTTTTGCAACACAAATTCGCCGGATATGTAAGAAGTGGATGTTTTCTCATTTAAATAAGTCACTTCAAATTTACGAGCGGACATATAGTGGACTCTCAAGTACGCGTACGCGTATATAGAAATATGTACGTATTATACAAAGAATAGATGTCGAGGATTTGTCACCACAATGGTGCTAAATGCATTCATTAGCCTCTTTCATTCCGAAGCCTCCTGCTAGCCTCTTTAATTTCGTCGCATTCTGTAGTGAAAAAAACAAGGAATGCTCCACGCTACAAGAATTGTTACAAAATGTGGTAAATATGCTCTTATGACGTAAAATAATGAAACAAATTAACAAAATAATGGAAAATTAATGATTAATTATAATTTTCAAGTAAAAACAGGGTTTACTATTTTCTTATTTTTATTTTACGAAATTTGTATGCATTAGAACAATTTTTCTTACTTCTACTATTAGTCTTTATATTTTATGCCGATTTTAAAAATCTTTTTAAAATAATTTCAAAATAATTTTCTTGAATAATTTCAAAATAAACATAGTTTCAAGTGCTGCATCGATTTCACGGATCTGTTACTATTAAACAAAACTGGATAGATATATATATCGCATGTATGTGAGCCTCGAACTCAAATTAACAAATAGTATAATTTCTCCCGATTTCAATATTCACATTTCTGGGCAATGGCTCGGCAATTTCGTGAGTTATCTTGATACATCAGGGATATTCAATCCAGCCTGTATGATTTTTTACCGCAGAGTGCAGATTATTAAGCCAATGCTTATTTTGAAGTACGTAAATACAAAGTGTCGGTTGTATCCACATCACGCATAACCCTAGGATACATGTATTTCTTCCAAAGTGAATCAAGATAAGCATGAGCTCATTTACGAAGTCTCAATCCTTCAGTGTTTTGTCGTTTAACGCTCTAATAACGAGACGGAACACTCCTTTTTTCTTCGTTAGACTTTTTCTTTTGGAGTAAAACCGCGTTCTTTCCGGTTAAGACTCTTTAGAGCTAAAAGGAGCATTTATCTTCTCGATACCACTCTCTCTTGTTATTATACACTTTTCTTCATCAGTCGTCAACTTTGAGAAACAGATTTTCATTACTTCGAGTTACTATCCGTCATTCTACCAATTAAGTTTAACGGTTTTTGCAATTGCTGTCATTGTCCCCGGGAAGTTTTGTCTTGTTACAACAATTGGTCCGTTAATTATTGTTGATTTCCTCTTTGTAAAAGTTTCCAAATCTCAGAGTCAGTCCCAGACCTTTGTAATACCATCGTTTCTATGCAGATGTTACTTCCTCTGTTGCATGCATACGGGGATGCATTTTTAATATAAAACGATCTATCGATTTATATATCGCAACTCATTTAATACGAAATGGGCATCTTTTTCGGATTTCGTTTACGTTTTTATTTTTCACGACTTGGATTTTGGGTTAACAAATCTGTAAAAATTCAGTAATTACGTTTCTCTGTAACCAACACGTCTCTGATTTTTTCAAAATATTTCCCACGACGTCAAGGACAAGTTTGGACAATAACGAGATTTTCGAACTTTGATCATTACTGGCCTCCATGTTCAGATACAGCTGAAAACAAATTAGTGTGTTTCGAAAAGCTATCGAATGACCCATTGCATGTGCAATTTGGTTTAGGGGCATTTTTGGCCCTCTTATTCGGCATATTCTTTACATTGTTTTTCCAACAAACTAAAATTGATGGTTCGAATTAATTACTTCGTTCATACCGGTCCTATGCAATCATTAGTTGCATAATATATGCATTTGTTCCTGTGTATATTTTTTGCTGCGGGTGCTTAACCGTTTGAGTGCCAGAGGTCTTTTTTTGTTTCCAAATAAAAAATTGTCAAGTGGCGCAATAGCGCTCTTTTCATTCCTTATTTCAAAAATGCTGGCATTTTTGGAGATGGAACAGAAGAAGCGCGAATGCGCCGCTTGGCACTCAAACGGTTAATTTTCTTTGTCAAGTTTTCGTTTCAACATTAAAAGGAGAGTTTCTTGCAGTTTTCAATATATATGTATATGTATATTAAATTAAAAGTCTCCGAATACCAATGTACATTAATAATTCCGTTGTGAATTATTATTTTTATATATTTTAGCCCAATTTTCGAACATTAGAATCGAGACTGTGGATATGTTGAACCTAAAATTAGGTTCTGCAAATGCATCTTGAATTTTTCGAACACTTTTGGGATATATATAAAAAGAAAAAAAAGTGCAAATTCTAAATATTTCAAATACTCCTGCATACTTCGATTTATCGGAAAAATACGTATTCTGAAAAATTGCAAACGAAGTCACATTTAAATGTACAGGCGTTCGCTCTGTGTTTTTATAGCCAATTAATGAAACCTTGCTTAGTTTTCCACAGTTTCACAGCCTGTAGTTAGTTATTATCGAACTCAATTGGATAATTTCACTTTAGCTTTTTGCTTCTTTTTGAAACTCACCGTACACCAGACCTTGCCGGTTTCGCGGTCATTCTGCTAAGCTAAAATGCACCGACACGATGCACCGACGAGTAGAGGACACTTAAGTCTTATTGATTTTGCTATTGCACGAGGAAAATTCACGACACTGACTCAAGCGTAACTGGCAACCAGATATACATAAAACGTTACATTTTCACATATTTATTTACCTTTTTCGTCCGTGAAAATAGTTCTCCTTCCACTAATACTCTATGTCTTGAGAAATCCACGATTTCTGTTTCCGCTTCTAACAATAAATTGAAACATTCTTATGTTTTACGTCCGAAGACCAAAATTCGTGTGGGCCCTGGTGCGGGCAATAGCGATGAGGCGTCTGCTGGGTCACCGTAAGTTCTTCCTAAGAAATTCCTCATTAAATGAGCGTTCCTATTTTAACCTTGCATTTACGAACTTTCCAATTAATGGAAAACAGAATTTGAGTCATAGAATTTCGAAAGAGATTTTAAAACCAGATTGTGGATCAAAGTTGCTGCTTGCAATGAAATAAACAATTATCAGCCAAAATTTTGCTGAAAAAACTAAATACTGATATTTCATAAATGTTGCCAGGATCGGTCTTTTGAACAATTTGATAAGTCAACAAAATTTTAATTTCAAGAAAATTCTATTTCGAGTGGAATGAAATAAACTGTAAAATACAGCTCGAAAATTTCTCAACAGAAAAACTGAAAAAGAAGATCTTTTTTGACACAACGTAGAGCTTCTGCTCGCGAATAGCATTTCAGAAACCTTAGAAACATCTTGAATACCGGAAAACGTACCCTCATTAGTCCTCTATTTGAATATTTCAACATTCTGCGAAAGCATTCTAGACATTTCCACACTTTGTCTGGTTCAAAAAAGAGCTTCCTGACAGTCGTGTCCTTGAAAATTTTTTTAGAGACTTTACTGTCACTAACCATTTCCATTTTGACCTTATTTTCTGCCGATTTTCAATTAATGGCGTTTAATTTAATTTCGAAAATGCGTAAATTTAAGAAACCCAGATTTTGTACCGTGAACCGGTATTAATTTAACACCAACACAAATTTCCAAAATTTTCGAAAACAAACCAAAATTCCTCAAATTTGATTTTCAAAAAATTGAATTTATAATTTCACATCGACCGAAATGCAACATTTCTTTTTTATTGAATTTCAAAATTAGCCAACTCTTGCGATATGAAAATTTCGATGTGGGTACTATTTGAATAAAAATAAAATTTGCCAATGTCGTGCAATGGTCTCAATGAGGGAAATGTATTGCATTCGTATTGATTGTACGTGGCTCCACGTTTTGCTGTCTCCACTCTACTTTAACTGGCACTATATCGCTCTTCCTTTAACATACGTATTCTTATTATTATCCTTTTACTTATTGTAGAAAATATAGTGTACCTACAATATTGTACCGACGAAGAAAAATTATAATTTTTCGATACTGTAATTTGATCCTTGAGTGAAATTAAATACAACACATTAGGATCTGCAATTGCTGAACTTAATAATAATTTTCATAATTAAATGTTAGTATATTTTAATCGAATTCAATTATTAATTTATTATCGAGCGCAAAAAAAACATTAATAGACTATATTTAAAAATATAATTGCTATTCGCGAACAACAAATTTCTTTGTACAAAACAATAACTTCTAAAATTGGGAACTCAAAAAAATATATATCAAAAATTTCGAAGTATAATAAAAAATATAGAAAATCGTTAAATCTGTAATTCACCTTTAAAATGCATTTTTCGATTTTCAGACAATGGAAAATTTAAATTACCCCTAGTAAACCGTAAAAACTGATTTTCGACACGAATCTTTTTATTTCCACAGATTTCGGCCAAAAATGTTTCTACAAAATTCGTGAATGGTATAAAAATGTATTTCTCGTACAATTAAATTTGATAATTGGCTGATTGTCAGTAAACCCCTTATCCACAGAATGAAACGCGTTACCTTACGTAATCCTTTTAAAATCCTCTTTTGTACATCCTTATGCAACCAAACTTCGTTTAAACGAAAGGAAGTAATTTTTCCTTTATCGCAAAAAAAAAAATTATTTGTAGAAGCGTTGCATTGTCGTTGCACTGTTTTTCAATTTTTCGAAATACATTCAAAGAGTCCTTTTTTTTTAAAAATTCATATAAATCCGGTTTAACGTGCGTTTAAAAAGAAAATTAAAAAACTGTGTATAATATATTACTATTCGTATTATCCGGTAGTAACGTGTGTTTAATTTGAAAGTTTTTAAATTATGTATAATGTATTACTATTTATATTAATTACTGATAAAAGATTGATGAGTCATTGAATGCTTTTAGGAATGTCGATTAAATGATAAGTCATTTCTGATTAAGAGATAAGGTGGTCATTTAGTAAATGAATTTGAAAAATTGAATGACGAAGTAGAATCGCGTCGATTATACCGTAGGGATACTGGCGGAGAGAAGCACCGGTCAAAAGCTTGGTTCACAGTAATTCGCACAGCGTGTCGACGGAAAAATTCGCCTGCTTTTGTATGAATGTTAAAAATGTGGCGAATACATGACGAAGGTGTACGTTCTCTTGAGACTAATTGCAAGTAAAATTTTCCCATCGACTCCGAGTATCGTATCGTATCGCACTGCGGTGATGAACGTGGCAAAGGAACCTCGTGGTTTGTTGTGCGCAGGTTTAGCACACGATACATGTACAAAGCTACACAGTCAATCGTAACGTTCAGAAAAAATGTGTCTTTTTCTCAACTTATAGGGAAATTTTCTTGGCACGCTCCAAGCGAACGCAATTTTTGTTAAAGATCCGTTCCTTTTCTGTCACACAGACGTATATTCTCCCCGTTTGCGAGGATCCACGAACGATTCTGCGCATTCCGTGGGGCCAAATTTTTTGATTCCCGTAAATATAGCGCAATAAATTGTGCCGGACAAAGTGCGATTTTCGAAATTTCTCAAAAATGGTAGGTATCGCTAATGTATCACGGTAAAATGTACCATAAAAAGTGCGATTTTGAGAAAACGGTCTTATAATATTATTAATGCTATAAATATCGCGATTTTGTTTTTATGGAAATTTTTATACGTGTTTTTAATTGAACACGATTTAGAAAAATAAAATTGATTCTTCCCTGAAACGATTTGTCTCTCTTTTTTTCGGACGATTCATTTTGAACTGCAATTATTGTTTATTATTTATTATTTATTATTACTCCATTAAAATATTATATTGGGTTGCTGCATAATTATCAGGCGTTTCTTGCACGTGATAATATCGTTTAAAAACGCCTGATAATTATGCACCAACTCAAAATAATATTTTAATGGAATAATAATAAATAATAAACAATAATTGCAGTTATTGGGTTGGTGCATAATTATCAGGCGTTTTTAAACGATATTATCACGTGCAAGAAACGCCTGATAATTATGCACCAACCGAATATTATAAATATTCTATACATATGTATGTAATATTTTCATTTATGTATTCCTAAAAGAAACATTCATCAAATTTTATTGTTAAACTTATTTGCTTATTTGCATAGAAGCAGTTACATAAATAATTTTCTCTATGGCCTTGGTAATCATTATTAATTTTATTAATAGTTTTGCGAAATATACAATAACTAGACCCAGTATGACCCATATTCATTGCATTTATATTATGTAACTAATGAAAGAAACGGCAAGAGACCGATTCGCGACTAGATATTAATGAGTAGTAATTGAAATGTATATTGTATCGAATAAATAAATCAAAACCGATGCTGTACTATTATGCAAAATTGGAATCTTTTATTCTCACGCTTGAAGAAGTCTTTTCTACGGAATCGATTTTCCAAATAATGATATTTATTTCAATCCAATAAAATCGACTCTTTCGTTTGATTGGAAATTTATTTTTTATAAGAAAGTAATAAATTTAACAAAAATTCTTAATTGGCTAATATAGTTTTTCACTTGGTGAGGCTATAAAAAGGCTATATAAACCTCGAGAAATCACGTCCGTGGAACAAATTGAAATAACATTTTTAATTAATCATCATGTTGACGGGATTTATATGCATATTTTTAAAGAATTGTATTTTTTTGTACTGAACTCTATTGGGTATAGGTTTACTATACCAGGATAAGGTAGATCGCGAAATAAAACTGACCGATAGATGATACCGGTTGTTAAGTTCATGGGAAACGTACTTTAAAGAGTAAAAATTGAAAAATCCAGCAAATTTGCGAAATTTATTTAAATAAATTATACCTAATGATTTAATAAATTGTGTCTTTTAATTTCTAATCACGTGTCATATTCACTATATATTTATTTGCATCACATTATACATATATGCATACATTAATCAACTGGATTCTTAGAAATCCTCACGAAATTTTTCAAATTTCGATGCGCGCGCATGCTCAGACAGGGACGAGGAAATCTGTTTTATCCTTTCATAAATCTACTAGAGGCAGAGTACTATGTATCTCGGTCCCTGATCTCTACTGCGCAAGCGCCAGTTGGGTACAACTGTTGTCATGGTGACTCTATTTTTAACTCGTGTGGATGCTTCGTGAATATCAAATATAATCTCTTTGATGTATACACGATAATACCACAGTAAATAGACCCGGACTTATTTTATATAATGTTTCCATTTCAAACCATTGTTGACCTTCAATACCTTTACCGAATAAAAATGAATAACGCAGTTCTGTTGCTCCCTGAATATCGTTCGGCATTTTTCTCGAATACTACATTCTTACGGAAACCATTATAATTGTCATGACCATTATCCAATTATTACACGTCTCATTTTTTTTAGATACTTTCAGAATTCCTACATTTGCTTTGATAACGAATTTTTCAGCTACTTTGCTCATTTTATATTTCATAAATGCAGGCTATTGGACGCTATTATGTAAAAACATAAAATAATTATAAAGAGAGAATTTTCACCTGCAATTACGAACTTGTCCAGGTTGCGGGTTTTCTCATCTCAAATTCCGCGCAACGCGCAACTTTTAACATGGCGGGTCATAAAAAAAAAAACTTGAAACATCATCATCAAAGTTGTCGATATGGACTCTCACTACAGGGTGTCAGAATTCCTGTGGTTTTACCTTCTAACATTTTCTGGAAAAGCTGAGTTCGACTTTTCTCGCTTGAATACTACTAGAACTCTGCAAGTCGTACTATAATCCAATATGGCGGATCTGGTAACTTTGATCGAGTGCAGTCAGGAACGGTTAGCTATGCATCTAGAATTATCGTCGGAGACGAAATAGCCAAACGGGGAGCAAAATACGTGCGTCGAGTATCCCGACAAAGTGATAATCGCGTCCCTTTGATTTAACATCCCCTTCGAGAGGGTCGGCCGACGCGAGATACATATTTTATTGAATATAACGAAATATCGCAGGGAGTCATAAAAAAAAGTGGATCGGCGGATCTTCGCATCGGCTGGGATCTGGGAAACGAAGAAAAGTCATCATCCTTCTTTCTCCCTCCCTCTCTTGCTCTTTGTCTCATACCTCATTGGTGTTTTTATTCAGTGACGTTGCGTGACGACGACGATGCCCGAGACTCGGTCGTTCTACCAGCTGATGTCTTTTGACACATTTGACAGTTGAAAGGAATATTGTAGATTTCGCATCGCGAGGAAACGCGAAAGTGGTCCGCACACACGAAGGGATTTTTTCCCATGAGCTGTTTCACGTGATAACGCGATATCCTCTCCGTGAGCAAACCGAGAAGAGCGAGAGAGAGATAATTGCATCTGGAGAGGACAACGAAGAATGGCGCACATCGATGCTTTATTTGATTCCAAGCAATACTTCGGACCCGAACGCCTTACAAATCTCTGCTACAAGCTGATCTGCGGTAACCTGGACATCATCTCCACGAAGCTCAAGCGCGACCATCGCACGCTCAGGAGTGGTCTGGTCTTTCCCAGCGAAATATGTGACAAGATCGTAGAATACGCTCTGAAGATAGGCAACGAGGACTGCGACTGCATCATTTCGATATTCAAGAACCTGGTCGCCACCAGGCTCAAGAGGGTCAAGATCACCACCTGCAGCTTGAACGACCTCTCGGTTGCCACCATCGCTGCTCACAAACTCACCGAATTGGAGTTGGTGGATTGCACCAACCTCACCCACGTATCCGTGGAGCACATAAATGCCTATTCCGAGAACCTGCAGAGTTGTGCCTTTAGAGGATGCACACCAGTTGTACCCAAACACCTCGATGTTGGTAAGTCAACAGCCATTCCAAAGTCCTGACTGTAGTTACTGTAAAGTTCTGACTTTCTTTGTCTTCGCTTGTGACTTAAGAAGAGTCATTCCGAGTGTAAATTGTAAACAGAAATTATGGGTATTTTAGGAATTCACGTGTTATTACCACATTTCAGTACTAAGTGGGATGATTCCGCTTCTTCTCTCTCGTGTCCAAAAATGCCAGCATTTTTGGAACATTCAAAAAAAAAATTCAAAACAAGAAAACCCCATGACGCTTAAACGTTTATATATAAATATTTTTCATTTATAAAGGGAGAATATAATCACGTGGTTTTCAATAACATTCTCTTAATTTTAAACAAAGGAGTTCAATGGTTTATTATTTTGACAGTTAGTAAAGGTAGTCAATGGCCGATCATTAAATAACTTGCAGTGTAGTTCGTGCATTTATTATTGAGAAAATGTTGAAAATCCATATCTTATATTTATAAAATTACAAGACTCCAAATAACGTTTTAGCAATTGACAAAACCTGTCTTTTACCCAACAATGTAGGTTTACCTTATTACAAACGTGGATATGTATTCAAAACACCGAACTTGAGACGCTTGGCTTTGGCTTGCCTCACTATACAAGCACACGAGTACCCAGTATTACTGGCAGGCATGGAAAATTTAACGCACTTGGACCTATCCTACAACCTCGATATTGCCAATTTTTATTTCTTCAATTTAGTACCAAATTTAGTGTCTCTGACTTTATACAATGTTAAAATCAACAACGATCCAGATGATTTCGTCGAAAATGTTTGCCATTTGAAACAATTGAGGTATGACATAAAAATCATTATTTTTGTTATCATTATATTACCAAAATGTTTATTACTTTTTTAGTTTTTCTGATATCTCAAATTATAAAATTCATGACACTTAATTTTTTTATGCCAAACTTAAGTATCGTCGAAAGGCAAAATAACATTCTTCTTGTTTTCTATTCAAGGCATCTTGATATATCGCAATCAAATCACAAAGCTGGACAGTTTGAAAATCCAAACAAAGTTCTTGGAGAATTGGTAACAGGTTTACCGGAATTAGTTTCGTTGGACATCAGTGGCACCAATCTCGCGGGAAGAGGGGTAGCCGAACGACCATTGGATAAAACTGTTATCGACTATAATCAGCTTTGCGATATTCCAGGATTAGCTTCGAGAGTACATAAGCCATTACAATTCTTAGGTCTTTATGGAACGCCTTACCGAGCTTGTAGAAGACACGATATTCCTGCTAAAGTGGTGAGAAATGCATTTTAATTTAAGGATTGCAACTTGCATCGGCAACTTTCTCCACGTTCGGGTAACAATAGTGTTTTGGAAGAAGGAATTGATATTATTACAATGAAAGTACTTGAGTAACTGATGCAGAACACTTTTAAATTCTAATTCCAAATATTTTGAGCTTAAATGTTCATACACTTCATCGATAGGCTTTTTATTGTAATTTATTTTTGATACTTCATTTTAAACAGTAGTTCTGTTACACACAATTTAAGAAGGACTTCTGCTCGAATCTTATGAAATCTTTTTGTGATGCAGATAGCGGGTGATGCAAATGAGGAACAGATTTTAATTTCCGCAAGAGTATGTATGGACAATAAGCAAGATTTGCTTCTAAAAGTTTTGAACGACCTTTATCATGTATTTAGATACGAAAGTTGCGATCACATGGATCAAGCTTTGTGCACTGTTCTCGAAGCTATGGAAAAACATCCCACGGAGAAACACATTCAGATATCCGGAAGGTAAAAATATTGAGAATTTTTCATCTTTTTTTCCTCATTTTAATTCTTATTTATTTATTCATTTATTTATTGGCAAGTTACATACAATAATATAAAATGTTACATACGTTTGCAATTGCATAAGTAATTATTTTGGTTATAGTGCAACGCTATTCTACATAATAAAAATGAAAGAGAAGAGTCAACTGGTGGTGAGAATGAAAAAAAGAATAATCGGTACATTATTGGCTGGAATGAGTGCACACAAAGACGAAGAAACGATGATGCGAAATGGATGTTTGGCCCTTTGCCAATTTCGTATACCTCAAGACGTGGTTTGTATATTTCAAAATTCATTTATCCACGGAAGCAGATTTTTTAATAGAATAACTCGTTGAGCCATTTAAGATTTGTTCGCACCTTTCCTCAAACTGCAATAAATTCGAATAAGAATTTACAAATTGTTCCTCTCCTTTGCAGATGTGGAACTACGGGACTTTGGTAAAAGTTCTACTGCATTCAGCAAAACACGCGGAACCCGAGGGATTTGTGCAACGTATCGGCATTTATTTGTTAAACTCTTTGGCGTGTCAAGTCGAGGGAAAGGAGAAGCGTTTACTAGGTACCTTAGGGTGCGTTAAGACCATGCTGGGTTTGGTGAAATACAGAGTCGCGCACAGCATCTTCGATGATGTTTTGGAAGTCGCTTGGTCAACGATGTGGAACATGACTGACGAAACTCCGATAAACTGCGAACGTTTTCTGAATGAAAAGGGAATGGAATTGTTCCTTCTTTGTGTAAGAGTACGCGTTGTTTCATTTTCAGTATTTTACAACCTATTGAAACGCCCGATTTGTGCATTTTTATGATACATTTTTTTTCTCCTCTTTCCACTTTTCGTAGCAATACCCGTCAAAAGAAGAATTGCTCAGAAACATGATGGGGTTACTTGGAAATGTGGCGGAAGTGAAACACTTACGGGCTCATTTAATGCAACATCAGTATGTCAATGTCTTTGCGAACCTGCTGAGATCGGATAGCGATGGAATCGAGGTAAATATTGAGCAATCTTTTTTCTTTTCCAAACCAAAATATGTTTTTCGACGAAAAACACAAAAATTGGATTAAAAACTGTTAATTCGTTTTTTTAATTATCACACTTTTGATACTTATTATTATTCTGCCATTTAACTGGTCGTTCGGAAATAAAAAAAATTCGAAAATAATAAAAGCTTGGAAATAACAATTGACATTCGAATGAAAAAAAATGCTTAGGTTTCGTACAACGCTGCTGGCATATTAGCTCACATGGCATCGGATGGGGTTTCCGCGTGGACTATTAAAGATCCAGCAAGGGATGAAGTGTTGGAACTCATGGTCGAAGCTATCGAACGCTGGGATTTATCGGCGGAACGTAATATTAATTATCGATCGTTTGTACCGCTATTACGTTTATTGGATGTCTATCACACACCCCAGTGCCAGCACTGGGCAGTATGGGCACTCGCAAATCTCACCAGAGTATACCGTGAGTGTATTTTAAAGAAAGGTGGAAATATCTAGGGATTTAATTGGAAACCGTTAAACTAATTGCTTCTTTCTCCTTTCAGCAAGCAAATACTGCATGTTAGTTACAAAGGAAGGAGGAATAGTGAAACTAAAAAACCTTTTAGTGGATTCAAGACCATATGGTTGTATCAAAGTGCTTGCGATGCAAGTTATCTCGAATTGCACCAGATCAGAGGACAATCATTCCGAAGAGCAGCAACAAGAGCAGTCATCATCGCGATCTTCTCCGTATGAAGGGTATCTTGATGGTTAGGAAGGTCAAGAGAGAAGGGAGGTTGATAAAGGTGAAACTTTTCATTAGAGAAATCAATTGTTTGTGCTGACTTGACTTACGCTGATTATCGATCAACCGAGTGATTTGATAAAACATGTACGTAAAGACGTATGCAGTAAGTTGATCCATTTTTTCTTCTATTATTTTGTCATTGCTCGAATTGCGAATGCCAAAATTGCAAGCATAATACGAATTTTCTAAGAACGGAGTTGAGAAGAGCGCTAAAAAGGAGAGCGTCTGGTTACAAATTATTACTTATTCCTATTAATCGTTTACCACAGTTGTGTTTTAGAAAGGACCTTCCGCTTTTAATTTTTTATTTCTATCTAATCTGTCATCCTTAATATGAAGGAACGGGTTTGCCTCCGAAATCTGTCTTATTTTATTGATTATCCTTTTGAAGTTCAAGTGAATATTTGCTTCAAAGATTTTATTTAATTTCATGGCAGTTCATTTTCACTTCAGTTTATAATACGAAATACATATATGTATTCCTCTATTAGAGCTTCATCTCAGCACTTTCTTACAGAAACTAACGATTCTGTTAAATCCTAAGGGAAAACCATGGGTTCAATTTATTTTTTGGACTTCTGAAAAATTGTGTCAATAATCAGCCTCTAAACCTATTGATTCTCTGATTCTATGTAAATAGTAATTGTATTATAATACAAGAAAAAAAAGGTTATTCATTCGATAGGATAGGTGATGATGATGTATTAAGATATTTTAATTTCTCAATCTGGTAATTGAGCCTTGCTTTTTGTTATACCGACAAAATACATACCTACGTGGACTTCGAAAATACGAACTATTAAAGCAGCGAGTGTAGAACCAATTTTCTATACCGTTTTTGATTTTCTTTTTCAATTTCTTTTATTTAAACGCTAGATCTATCGAAATTTGCTTCTGTCATTTTTCCTACGAGATATCTACTGAAAGAAAATATCAACTTTTTTGCCTTTGCTCCAAATTGTTTCAAAAGTGGAAGAAAAAACATGCAAAAGCTTCGAATTCGAAATTGCAGTTTTACCAGACTTATTTTGTATCACTTTTCAATCACGAGCATATTAGAAAATCGAAATAAATGAATAAATAAATACATTTTTAGAATTCCAAGAATTTTGTAACTTACATTAAAACCCTTTCAACAGTATTTACGTAAAAATAGGGGATTGAGAATCCCACTTATTCATATTCATAAAAAGATTGATTATTATCGTTAGAGATACAGCGAGCTGATGTAACAGTAAATGTAATACTAATTACCAATAATTTACTCTTGGAGTACACAGAGTTTCGGAATATTAGAAGTGTTTTCATATTTAAAAAAAAAGAAACGTGCGAATTTTGAAACAGAAGACAATTTTAAATTGTCCTCGGTTGAATTGAAACATAATTACTTTTAATAATGAGTTAAATGCGAAAAAATATTCCCAATGATACGATTTGGGTATCTTTTTTCTTGCGCTTTCTAAGCATCAAAAGTTAAATGACAAACGATCGAAAAAGCTTCTTTAAAGTAACTGATTTTCGACTGTTTTTATAGAAAAATTTGGTGTTAATTCGGAATGCGAAAAATCATGTAATTAATGAAACCACAAGAATTCCTTCTAATTTCTGTAGTTTTGTAAAAAATGAGTCCATCATAGATGCATTCTTTGTGTACCACAAATCAGTTTGGATGAAAACATGTAATCTGAAGATGTTTGTAAGCTTGAAAAAGTAGATATCTCAAAATATCATATTTACGACTGGTATAGATGCTTACATAGGCGAACGAGACTTAATGCAAGAGAAATAAATTAGGAGTTTAATATAAAATTAAAGAAAAATACGGTGTCACTTGTAAATAATGATTGTTTCGTGGCAAGTAAATTTTTCATCGCCAGCCTTCGTTGGTTTGTAATGAATTTCTCTTTTTTTCTGGATAGGAGTATAAAAAGGCAAACGCGCGATAAGGTTTATTATATTTTCGTTCGATAACACACACATTACATTTATTATCGTAGTATTTGAGATAATCGTTCCCTTTTTCTGGAGCTTCGTTATTTCAAATTGTCAAAGGAACTTGGTGGATATTAGAGGCTGAGAGTAAAATTTTCGCAAGTGCAAATAATCTAGAAGGCAAGTTATTATAAAGAAAATCTATTATTAAGTAATGACTGCCGATTAAACGAATCCATACGTAAGAGAAGAAAGAAACAGTCGAATAAACGTCTGTAAGAATAAACTTTTTTGAATCGTTCGAAATATAATATTGAAAGAAATATCGATTTCCCGTTTTCAATTAATTTTATACCTTCGTTAGTATCTTTTTCTCTTAGACGTTCAAGTTCTCTTCGATGTTGGTTAATAATTACAAAACAACTATAAAGCGCTATCCAAACTTTGTAAATTTGTAATAACAATATTTTTCAATAACTAATCAATCTATCGCTACAAATTCGGAAAACTATATTTTTAATATTTAAGCAAAGGATTTCTAAGATACATTTATAACAAGTTTCAATTTTTATTTCATTTTTTGTACACAAAATTCCAATTTATATACAAAATTTCATTTCCTTTTTCTTCACAATCGTCCAATACAAATCTTCTATTCCACGGTAAAATTATTTCGAATTAATTATATTATAAAACAGCTTCTTTATTTAACAGCATTGAAAAATAAATAAAGAATAAAAGAAAAAACACGAAGAAAAAAAATAGTTTCTATTCGAACTTTGAAAGAGAGAAGGCGAATGGCGCCGAAATACCCGCGCTTCCGGTTCGAATCCACTGTTCCTCCGTTCATGGAAGAAGCGCTTGCAGCCTTGCAGGCAGCGAAGAGCGAACACGGGAGGAAAGACGCCGACGCCACGGAGATCGAGACGGGACACTACACACTACGACAACCACGACGATCACGACGACGACGGCTTTGACGACATTGACGACATTTTAAGTTTCGCCGTTGCCTAAACGGATGCGTATCAAATTTGGCGTCAAGTCTGAGAAACGCATCGGTTTTTCCGTTTCACGTTATCGTCGACATCGTGAATCCGGTAAGTGGCGAAAAAAAAAAATCCCGACGAGAGCATCGATAACCACGGCGTTAAAGGAGACTCGGAATCGTTTTCCCTGTCCCGAGATTCTACCCAACGTTATATCTATATATGTATATATATACATACATGTATATGTAGTGCGTTGGAATGCATCCCGGAATCTTAAGGAAATTATTGATTTTTGCTACGCTAGAAATAAGGGCTAACGCTTCCCGATACACTTACGTTGATCCCGCGAAACCCAACCTTTTTTTGCGTAATACAAATGCAATTCTTTAACTCAGCCATTCCTTGCATTGGCGAATCCCTCGAAGGAACCGAAGAACTTCCGGACGGGAATTGGTTCTGAAATAGAATTCTAAAAGTCAAATAAGGGTTCCCAATCGATGAATGAATGAATGAATGAAACGCATGTGATTCGCTGATAATTGTGATCTTACATTTCCATGGATTATACAATGTTTAGAATGTAGAATACACAAATTTAAAATTTGGAGCATTGAAAAGAGGGGAGAAATGATTGTTGAGCAGTTTTTCAAGTGAATTCCAAAGTTATGTTTTTTCCAAGGGACAAAATAACGCTAACATACCTATATTTATTATAATTTATTTTTTTATATCTATTTTGCAATACTTATTTTAATGATAATTTGTGTTGAAAAATCATAGCATTTAGAAACAGACAATTTTTTTCCATTCGTAATCAAAAGTCGGATAAGGTTAAAAATTTGGACAAGGAAATAAATTTATTCGTTGAGAAGCGACTAGAGTAGTGCTCGGACCCGATTCATACATTGAATTCCATTTCATTTCATTTTCATTTCCATTTCCATTCTGCTTTTCAAAATAATGTTTTCACTTTTCATTTTTTATTATAAGACTCCAATTAAATAAATGAATATTTTGTTAATAGAACAATTGTTCACCAAAACACCTGTAATCCAACCCTAAGTCGTAATCATGAGTTACGGCTACAATAAATACAGGTTGGTAATTGAAATGATAAACGAATAAATACATTACGTTCGTTTATTAATGAGTATGTTTTAAACATTCTCTAGATTATGACTTTTAAATAGCTTGTAAAGTTGACGTTCGTATTAACCTTAATTATTTGAAGTAATAAATTTTAAGTTTGTATATATTTTAATAATCTAAAGTATCGTTAAAATAAATACTTATTTAATTTTAGGTATTTGAAAAAATTTGATGTAATAATACGATCTTTGATAAAAGTCATATCGGTTAGAGTATGATGCAAACATACTTATAGTCGAGAGAAAAATATTTTGATTTTTTACCGCTTTAAACGAAAACGCAATTAATGTTCTATATCGGAAAAATTTCTCCTATAACAGCTCGACGATGAGTTCCCGAGGTAGGGGTTTTAGTTCTCGGGGTGGAAGCTCCTACAGGGGACGCGGAAGTGGCGGAGACTGGAATAGCAGTTCCAGTAATGTTAATAGAGGTGGTTACTCCTCGTCGAGAGGCGGAAGGTTCAATAAATACGGTAGCCAGAGCTACGATTCCAGGTCTAAATATAATTCAGGTAAGTTGAAAATAGGAGGTAGGAATATCAATATCTATTCGATATAATTAATAAATGAAGATATTTCAGGAATCGTAAATTGAATAAAAATGAGACACAGTTTGTTTATAATCTTCTATTTGGATGATTTCCATGAAAAGCAGGAATTCATTAAAAATAGAAACACTCAAATTTGACTTTGACTTTTGACTCCATAAATTCTCAATTTATATGTTTTTCTTTTCTAAATGAAAAATCTAAAAAATTTGGTTGGTAAAATTGTTTATAATTAGGATTTGCAATTTTGCAATAAATTTTGTAGATAAATAAATAAGCAAGATTCAATCGATACAATCTATCGAATTAACTTTATATAAATTAAGAGTCTTATACATAAATATGAAATATATAAATTAATGATAATATTATTATAATGCTTATTTTTTTTTTTTGAATTCTCTTAAATTTAACTTTTAATAATAATAAAAATAATTACTGTTCTCATTTTTACTCAAAAAAAAAATAACAGTTTGGAGTAGCAAGAACTTAAAAAAATCTGAAACATATGTTAGAAAAATTTGTTTTTCAAAACAGGAGGTTCGGACAGATACACAAGCAGAGGCGGAAGAGGAGAACATTCGAACAATTACAAACGTCAACGGGTAAGAAATTTTGTTCCCCACTTTTTTTTTTATACTTTCACTTGCTGCTTTATTAGTATTGTGACGTTTCGAGAAATTTCAAGGTAGTAAACAAATTTGCAAAACTATTCCAGGATTCTTACTCTGGAAGGGATGACCACAGATCGTCCAGCGAATCGAATCGCAAAAGGATAAGAAGCGATTCTTATCAGGTATGTAAAACAGAAACAATAGTTTCTCATATTTAGCAGATAATTAAAGAATACATTCGCTACGAAATCCCGCGCCCGTGGAATAAAAGTATTAGTTGTCTATGTTTTTTTTCTGTAAAAACAGGATGACCACAGAACGTAAAAATAGCACCGATACGAGACACACGATTTCCTAAATCTTTTGTAAACCGCTTTTCTTCTTTTTTTTCTACTGTGGAACCCGCTAATTATCAAACGTTTGTTTGTTTTTCTAGATTTTTAATTTCTGTGGTCATCGTGTAAAATAAACTAGTAAAACTAAAGAAAGAAGCAGCGCCCTGAAAGCGCGGCTTTGCTTGCACAACTCTTGCACTCCCGAATAATAAGAATGAACGCGTGAGCAAAAATTAGGATATTAGAGAAAAGAGCAAGAAACTCATGAGTCGTCATGCTTTCCTTTTAAGCGACGAGTCGACGGCTACTCGAACACCCATTCTTTTTCTGTTGGGCCACTACCGATGATGGAATAATAAAATAACTAAATAACTAAAAAAAAACAGTACCGACAGGAAAAAGTCACGTTAAAGGCGAAATCTTTATTATACAAAGGTGGATAGAAGCAAAAAGTCACCACAAATCCCCTTCTTTCTCAAGGGCTGAAATGTGTCTCTTCTTTTTCACACGTAACGCAAAGACATATTAGTATAACAGACAAAAAATGTACCAAACGTATTTCCCTACATTGCCACACCGCTTCAAAGAAAACGAATCCAAAAATATATGTATATAAAAAATATACGTATATATATGCAAACCACCATGAAATGTGTAACAAAAACCAAAAAGTAATCAAACATTTTCTAAATTTCGGATTTCAAGTTTCCTTTCAACAAAGATAGTTTGTCTTTTTTTTACTTGTAAACACTGGAACCAAAAAAAAACACGAGAGACATGTCAATTTCAAGATAAGTAACAAAATTAGAGGACCCTCTTGACGTTACATTTTGCCCATTTTTCAACGGTTTTATCGTGTAAAGTTTAGTCCGAGTAGAATGGGTGTGACAGAACTGGATCGTTATTAGTGACTCGAACGCGATTGGCAATGTCAAAAAGTAATACGCTAGAAAAACACGAACGGGTGGAAAATAACTAATCGAATACCGATGATGCGTTCTAATGAAAGGCAAATGGAGTTTCGTATATATATAAAAAAAAAAGCTGTGGTATATTATACACGAGAAGGAGATCGAAAGAATAGGAAGACCTGGCGAATAGACGAATACTAGAAAGAAGGGTGAAACAAAATTTAATGTCTTAAAAAAAAGAGAGAAAGAGGAAGTGAAAATGGAGGAAAAAAGAGAGGAAGGAGGACAATTGAATTTGATTTGGCAGGGTGGTGGAAGCGGTGGTGGCAGTTCCTCGCAGAGGTATTCTTCTTCTTACGGCGGTTCTTCATCCTCCGCTGCCTATGATGACAATAAGAGATCATCTTCGTCGGCCGTGTACGAGGACAAGAGGCCAAGCGAACGTGCCTCTTCTTATCACCGTTCCGAGGATCGTCATTCGGCTTCCAGGAACTATGCACCTCCTCCACCTCCTCGTATCAGCGACATGGCACCGCCTGCCACGAGATATAACAATAGTCGTGGTGGCAGAATGTCAAATACAAATTACAGAGGACGTATTTCTCAGCGAGGTGGTAATAGAGGTGGTAGTGGTTTTCACCGTGTAGCAGGCGGATCGCGCACAGACGTCATGATGGCTCGCAAACGCGCCCTGCAACTCGACTATCGGCGTAAAATCCTTGGATCACGATCGCGAGACTATGTTCAGCGTGTCCGCATGACGACGAAGATACGAAGGAGGTAACTAATTCATAAATCACACACACTTATCAACCGCAACAAATCAACCGTCCTAATATAGCCTGTGCTTGCTTGCTTGTCTCTCTTTCTTTCTTTCACGCTGTCAGTGTAATTCGAACAAACCAAACAACCAAAAAAGTTCATATTATAACAATGCAAAACAATATATAGATGTATATAGAACAAACCAAACTGACACTGACTGACAGCGGTATACAAACAAAAAAATATATATATATATCAAGTCAAAACTACGTATTACCGGACGACCAGAGAGTCAGGAACAACGATAGATTAATAAAAGTAAATAGATACGTAACTATAGAAGTAAATATCAGGATGGTTAACAAAAAAAAAGGTATAATAAAAGAACTGAATAAGGAGAGAATGAATCTAAGAAACAAAATTCAAAAGAGCAAACAAACGTATGCCGAGAGGCAATCTTTTCACAGGGAAAACTTTCTTAAAGAATTGCGATATCTGCATACGAAAATGTGAACAAATATATATGTGCATGTGCATATATATGTGAAGGTATATTGCTAATTTCAAGTTTTATACGTCGTATCGTTTCTGCTGTTACTTAATCCTTGCAAAAAAAATATATATATAACAAAACAAAGTAGGACTGAAAATACTTTATTAAAGAATACTTTCCACGCAAAGACCCAACATATATATATATATAGAGAAAATATAGAAAGGCGCCTATCAGCGTAAAACGAATCATAAAAATGTGTATAGATACTATAAATGCTGATACGCATAAACCTTATGTCAAGTGCAAGTATTGTTGGGGAATAAAGGAAGTGTTCGCAAAAAAAAAATACTAATCGCTCTGTATTCTCTTTCAAAAAACTAAAACGTCGGCTGATATTTCGGTTGATGTTGCATAGACATAGAAAAACAAATTATTACGAATGATCAAAGTACAGAGAAAGCTCGAACGATAGACTAAAGGAGAGAAATAATGTAAGTCAATCAACCCAAAAAAACAAATTGTAGTACCGCTAGATTATCCGGAAGTAAAAAGGAGTCTGGATCCAGCATGAAGGAGAAGGATAGAGAGATGGTCAAGGCTATAAACGCTGAGTTCTCCGAGGATGAGGATGATGATAACAAGAGTAACTGGGACGATGACGAGAAGGTAATATATGTCGAAGAAAGATATATCTATCTATTGTATAGAAACCAAAAAAAAGCTATATATATATACATACATAAGAAACCAAAAAAGTTATAAAAAATTGAAAAAACCAAGTACAAAAAGAAAACAAAAAAAACATACAGTAATAGTCAAGTCCCTAATTACGCTCTCTCTGTAATGAACAAATATAACGCAGCACGAACAGGATGAGGATGAAGAGGATGATAAGAAGCAAAAAGATGAAAAGCGAAAGAAGGATAAGCAACATAGGGAAAGGCAAAATACTGAGGATGAGGAGGAAAAGGACGACGAGCAGAAGGAAGAAGAGGACGATGAAAAACGCGAGGTAAGGATACCAATTTACTGTGTTACGATAAAGTACAGGGCTACCATTGATTAATCGCTTTGAAGTATTTTATTTAGTTTGTGGTATGTATCATTTTCTAATTATTCGGCTTTTCTCGATTTTGCAAGATAAAAAATGAGTCAATTGAATTTTGCTGATATGACTCTTTACTTCGTTCATGCTTTTGTTGTCATTCCACAGAAATAAAACGATGCAAAGCAAAATACTTTTGAAACTGGGGCAAGTCCGTTGCTATGTTGCTTAAAAAAATAAACTCTACGTTAATTTGTAATAAGATTTAACTTAAATTAATTTTATTCTCAAAATGAGCTTGCCCTACTTCCAGTAGCGACAACTTAATTATCAAAAGAAATATTAGTTCTATTTTTTAATTGCAATATAATTGGTGTCCATCCCTATCTTTGTTGAATTAAACTTGGAACTCTAAATTTTCATAGCGATTCACCCTGAGATCGAGGTGGAAAATGATGGGTGAAGAATGGAAGCCCTGTATTTAATAAACATTGTTTACTGATTCAAATAAATATAGGAAGATGAGGAAGAAGGAGATGAGGAGGAAAGGGAAGATAACGATAAGGGCGAAAACACAAGAAGTGCCGAAGAATCCGAGGAATTACCAAACAGACACGGCAGACGATACATCAAATTGACTTGCCCGCATTGCGCCCATAGAAGCGTTACATTCAAGGAGTATTCCTTGCACCTGTATTCCGGAAGACACAATGCAGCAATGAGACGTGTCGCTGCTCGTCATAAGACGACTCTCGCACGAATGCGCGTCGTTCAGAGGCAAGAGCAAAGACGTCTCGAAGCACGAGATGCTTCCAGAGGAACGTTACCTTCACGCACAATATTTTGTCCCATCTGTAAATTGAACTATCGTTCGTTAAAAGCCGTGCATCAGCTGTCCGATGCACATCGTCAAATGAAACGATTCCTTACACCGTTCTGTCGTACTTGTCGCATACAATTCAGGTCGCCGATGTTATACGAAAGCCATGTATGCTCTTTGGACCATATCAAGGTATTATTTTTCTTTTGCTTTTACATTGCCGAAACGTGAAAGCGCGGATTTGAGATATTAGTCACGCCCTTCGTTGTTTGTTTCAGCGTAAAAATATTGCCCACGAGCGCACAAATGCCAGAAACGGAGAAAATGAAAATGACTCGAGCGCAGCGGAAGACGACGACAAGGAAGTCAATCTCGAGAATTTCATGACTTTGGATTCCGTAGGTGATGTCGATGGTAAGAGTATTGGTCATATATGTATAAGGATTTCGCTAATTTTTGTTGTACTCTATGTTCACGTTGTTATTGGTTTTGTTCAAATTTAGCCGAAGGTGAAGCGGACGAGAACGCCGAGAAGAAGAAGAAAGAGAAAGCAGACGGCGAGCCAAGTACCGAGGCAGAAAAGAAACCGAAAAATAAACAAATGATCAAAGTGGGTTCGGAGTATATCAAAAAGGTCGAAGTGCAATTCTGCGAACTTTGTAAAATGTACTTGCCACGGAACGAAAACAACGAGAGAGCCGTGGCACTTCATTGTTCAACAAGGAGTCATCTTAAGCGGTAAGTTCAAGTTTGAGTAATTTAAAAAGACACTTTTCAAACGGAGAGACGTTTCTTTGACCAGGGATCTTGGAATTAAAAATAAAAACAAATATAATTAATTTTATTTTTTATATTTAATACTTTGCCGTCCGCGCGTCTGATGGGGATTCTGTCGTTTGGCGCCGATATAAATCTTTACGTACGACACCAACGTGATGCCACCGGCGCTTGCCCGATAGTTTCGCATGGCACCAACGTGGTGCCACCGGGCGGCATAGTGTTAATATATTTAATATATTTTTTGAAAAGTTAAAGCTAAATCTTATTAGAAATTAATATAAGATATATATTTTCATCATTTCGCAAAACATATAAAAATGGACTTGCTCGACTTTCGAGAGTTCATATGTTTTTGAAAAAACATCCAAAAGATTCACCAAAAAAAATTCTATCAACGAGAAAATTGTTCGTGTGATTATTTGAAAATAATTCCAAATGCAATTTTCAGGTACGTACGGAACAACGACGACAAAGCCTTGCGTCGCGAAGCTGAAAGAATACATTTACAAACGTCAACAACGACAACCAATTCCACATCGAATGCCACCCCAGTGGAAAATGAGAAAACGTCCCCCGCGAGAGCGGAAGTGGTGGCTGCTGCAGATGGAACCGCGACGTCGAATGCAGCTCCCACCGGCAATGGTGCCACCGAAACCGTCAAGAATAATGGGGAGCAGAAAGGAAACGTCAAGGAAGAGTCCGAAAAAAACGTGAAAAAGGAAACTCAGGCAAACGAAGAGGACGACGATGAAATGGACGACCACACGGAAATCGTGGAGCAATTGTGGAACGACGTCGACAAGGAAATCGGCGATATCTTGAGGGAAGCCGAACCGGGAAAGTCCAGTGACGACGAAGATTCCCGTTACGATCGGTTCCGTAATTCCGACAAGAAGAATCAGCAACACGAGGACAAAGAGAACGTTGAAAAAGACGCGGAGGAGAAAAAGAATAATGGAAAGAAGCTAGAAGCGAAAAGCGGCAAGGTCGAAAAGCAGGAGAAGTAATTTCTGACGAACTTAACGATTTTTGATCACGCGATCCGATTTTTTTTTTATTCAAGGCGCGTGGTAATTTTTTTTATTTTTTCAATCTTCAGTTGAAAACGCGTCCGGAGAAATTCACGAACCCCCTTGGTGTCTATCTCTTAAGTAATTTGTACACTTAATTGTCTTAGACATTGACTCCGTTACTATCGACATAAACAAAATAGATTTGTAGAAGGACTAATAATAATGACTATTCGCAAATGCAGGTTTCCCTGCGTACCATGGTACGTAATAGGCGAAATAACACTGACAGAGAGACGCGAGTGTGAGTGTGAATATATATTGAATTACAGAATACAATGTTTCTCTGTGTAATAAACATGTCTCAAGTTTACTATCATTTTTCTCAATAAAGGAAAGTCTTTAGTTATAAAAGAGATTTCCTTTCTTTTACGTCTGGGGTACATTAATTTGGTATATTTTTAAATAATTCAAAATTTTGTACCTACTTTTCGTAGTTTCGATTCAAACAACTATTTATTTTGTCGTGATTATTCAACGCATTGATTTATTTTTGTTAAAATTTGCAATACGAGAGAAAAAAGAAGATTGCAATAAAATGTACTTTAATAACTTCAAACTTTTGGGCACGTAATCTGTACTCTATATAAGAAATTCATTTCTAAAAAAAACAAAAATCGTGAAACCTAATGAAATTTACAATTAGATATGATAAACCGTGAATAATAAATCTTTAGCTTTAAGAACAAAAGTTTTTAAAAATGCGACAAATTTAATTTCTCATTCCTTTCTTCATTTCCTTTTTCCTTGTTAAAGCATTTAAAATTAATTATTCAAAGCCTTGGAACAACGAATTCCCTAAATTGGAATTATGGAATTAACAAACACTTACATATAATATATATGACTTATTGAAACAGTAAATAAGCTACTTTAAAATGATATAACTTATGTACATAGATTGGAAAAAATGGAAATTGGTAAATAAATGAATAAATTGAAATTAACATTTTGGAATGATATCCGTGAGCAAATGGAAAATGGCTAATTTGCCGGCAACCGAATTGTAGTAGTCTTGGTCGGTAAGAAGGAACGCTCTTGAGATCCAAAGTGTAAACAGTAAAACTGAAAACAGCCAGAGAACAGAGAAATAAACAACTGTTTCTACAAATCCCAGCAAACTACAATTGCCGGATTTTTTCCAGGAAGTTCCAAGCAAGAGTAAGACCCAAGATTTTTTCATCCATCAGCGACTATTTTTGTTGTCATTCGGTTACTAATAATCAAAAGATACAGGATGTTTACTAATTCTATTCAATTTTTTAGGTTATTCAAAACAAACGACAAAAGCAGGAACAAAGAATCACAACAATGATGAATAACAATTGCAACCAAGGGAGTAATGTTGCTTCTGCCACTGTAACTAGTAATACCGTTCACAACTCAGCTTCGGCTGATCCACCAAAATGTTTCATATGCGATGCAAAAGTTCAAGGCAGGCACTATAACTTAGCCACCTGCAAAACGCAAAACACCAGGTCCAGGGTTATCGAAAAGCTCGGTGAGCTTGTCGGTGAGAAGTACGTTGTTTTTTTTCTCATGTCTCTCCAAACTCAAGTAAAATTTTTACAAATAATAAGAATTTCATAAGAACAAATGGAATATGTTAAAAATTATCTCTCGACAAAAAAGATTTCAAATGTAGCTATAAAATTCTGCAAAATGGTGAATTCGCTGTTTATTTTTAACCCTTTTGCTACAGCGGTTCGGCCCGCCGTTAGTCTCTTTTTAAGGGGACCTTCCGCCAAAAATGTAAATGTTTGGTAAAGTTGTTTTTTTCTAAAAGACGTTCCTTCTTTGGAACGATATGCTCATATATTATATATAAGATATAATGATAAACGTTCGGCTATAATGATACGTTTATAATACGGATATAATGGTTATAATGATACATTCGGCTCCAGGGAACATATAGCGGATGACAGATTTATACGGCGTCAGGAGCGAAAGGGTTAATAGCTAAAAATTATGAAGCACGGATTCCATAAATAGGGACACTGAATTTTCAGATACATGGTTGTGATATGCGAAGACGATGTCATTTGTCGCAGCTGTGCGAACCTAATGAATACTCTAGACCGACTCGAAACGGAAATGAAAGGTGTCAGAGAAGCGATCCTGCTGTTCCTGGAGAAAAAGTACTCTTTGGATGAAGGTGAACTAGTGAGGAACAACAGTACTATCAAATTATCACAACCACCTCAAATAGCACGAAACCAAACGGACAACAATGGGTGTAACGGTAAAGAAAGAGAATTGATCGTTCCATTCGACAGCTATACACCTCCGACGAAAGCCAAGAAGACTACGAATGTCTGGTTACAATGCGACAAGTGCCAATATACCACCAAACTTCACACTTTCATGGTAAACCATCTTCGAGATCATATTCTGCAAAACATTCATTGCGATAAGTGTGGTGTACAATTCCCTGGAACCCAACATGTACCGATGCACCCCTGTAACAGCCAAAGCGATCCTAAGAACAGAAGTAGAGGTACCGATAAATCTACCAGCCAGGAGTTGAACGATTTGGCTCATAATTCAAAATCCGACCAGGCGTTACCAATGATGGCTGTCGAATCAAACACAACGATTTTAAGGAATGTCACCGACACAACTGAAGTTCAGAATCCAGGAGGAGTACAGTTATTAAGTTTAACAAATACCGATGACCTCCAAATTCAAGGACTTTTGAATAATGGTAATTAATAGTTTTTCTCTTTTTCATTTTGTCTTCAATTTTACCTCGTTTTAATTCTGGCTGAAAATACCAGAATTCTATTTGAAAACTAAAATGATTTTTTAAGTTTCTATTATTTATGTTTGTGATAAAAGTGGCTCCTTAATAAAAAAAGAAATTTAAATAAAATTTAATTTGTATTATTTTTTATTTATTATTTCAGATGGTACAACAAACATTCAACCACTCTACTTAAGGGTAATCCAGTCTGATTCTTTGCAGTCGCACCTTGGTGAACAAATGCAAACGACACACAGTGGATCGTCACAAGACGAAATTTTATTAAAAATTAAAGACTCCGGAGACAAACAAGTTTTAACACTTACAGAAGAAGGCAACTTGGAGATGGTCGAAGTTGCTTGGAATGATGTTCAAAACACTCATCCTGACATGACGTTTTAAGTATCTTCAGAAAACTTCCTGTTTTTTTTATTTCTATTTCTAATTCCTCTTGCGTTTCGAGTAACAATATGATTGGCTAAAATAAAATATCACAAAATTATTTAATATAATAATTCTTTCGAGCAATTCAAATTTATTTTTAAAGTCAGATATGAAATTTAAGTTTGATATTTTTGAATTCAAAATTGGTTTGCTTGCTGAAAAAAGTTTTCGAATGAATCTTTTCGGAAATTGGAAACATAAGTTATTTTATTTATTTGTATTAAGCGTATTTTTGGCACATCATAAGAACATATCTGTCGTCTACAGAACGTTACAGAAATGTTCAAGTTCGGTAGAAACCATCTTAAGAAAATGGTTTCTTTGAGGTTACGTATATAATTTGAAAGTTATTTTATATTTTTCTAATAAGATTCCGCTTAAGCTTTTCTTCGTATTTATTTCTCATATTTGGAAAAAACTGAAATAAAATATACTTAATATTTTTCAATACTTTTTTTCAAAGCTTTATTTATTTCATTGAGCATTACAGCAATAAATATTAATTAACATAACGTAATAACATTAATAAATATTGAGATCCATGTGTTTTGTTAAAAACAATTACAGCTCATACAGTATCTTTATTTTAATTCATTCATTATTCCTTAAAAACGTTTGAATTTTTGCGCCGATTTTTTCTCTTCTATCGACAGCCGATGACGGGGAAATAGCTTACAGGACGGCGCCACCAGACGTCTCTACCGCTGACTTCCAACTCCCTGAATCACAGGTGCGACCGTGCAGCAACGTAAAATTTACGATGCGATTTATCCTGGATGCATATACATATGTGCCCCAGCAAAGGGGACGGAAATGGTAAGGTAGTTGTCAAAATGGCGGGAGAAGGTTCAGCGAGTGTTAATCCAAATGCCGAGAAAGTACGTGGGCAAGTTTTCGAAGTGGGCCCTCGTTACACAAATCTGGCATATATGGGCGAAGGTGCTTATGGGATGGTCGTGTAAGTTTCTATTTGTCATTTTTCTCCGACATTCAACGCCTTCGTTATCATGGACACCCCTTTTACCTCCTGTGACATGAGATATAGCGATACAAGATAGTAAAATAAACAAATCGAGTTTCGCAACTTTCCTCGACTGCCATTCGAACGATTTCGACTTTCCTCTATTTCTTCGGTTCGTTTGAAAACAAACGTCAGAATTTTTGGATCTTCGCGAATTAAAATTTGCAGGAATATTCCAAGTACATGCTCCTCTCAGATCTCGTTTGACTTTACTTCACTCGTGTGTGTACGTACGTGTGTGTATGCATGTATGTATGTGTGAATACATCGATCATAAATTGACGCGTGTACGTGTAAACGTGTTCTCAAAGATAACACACTTTGCGTGTGAAGAGGAAAAAAAAACGTGATGAGTTTCTTCCTTTTTTTTTTCATACGGATCAGTAGATACGCGACGCACCCATCGATAAACGGTCGATCGAATGACTAATATTTGCGTGTCAGAATGCGGATAGGCGAGAAATCCACATGGGTATGCGTGTGACACGCGTTTTGGCGCGTTATTTCAAAACGAGTTACGCCCCTTTGGAAATGAGGATTTGTCATTTGGAAAATAAACCTTTTTTTATGAAAAAATTTATTATAATAAACTTTATTTCTAATTTTTTTTTACTTATGCATTATAAAAATTATTTACATTTAAATTTAATTTAATATGGCAAGAAATTTTATTTGAATAAAAAAAATTTATATTTCATTATGAAATATAATTTAATTAAAATAAAATTTTACGAGAATGAACATTATTTAAATTATACTTTATGTTAATCTGTTCTATGTAAATATGATAATCTACATAATCGAACATCAGTTTCATGTTACTTCAGGTTTCGGTGAAACGGTCAATCGGCTTAATCGAATTTCACATCAGCTGATATTTTGGAATGCTTAGATGGAAAGGGAAATTTTGCAAAAGAATGAATTTTGTAGGGTATCAATACGAACGCACAAATTTTCATTTTTTAAGAAGCTATATAAAAAGTGGAGGAAAATTAACTATATTTTTTTAATGCAAAATTTGCTAAGAAGCATTTGATAAGAAATTAAATAATAATAAAAGAACTTTTGTTATTGTTTAATTATATTTTTCATTTTAGAAAGACCCTCAAATTTCAATTTCAGATCGGCATATGATAATGTAACGAAAACGAAGGTAGCGATCAAAAAAATTTCCCCTTTCGAGCACCAGACGTACAGCCAGAGAACTTTACGGGAGATCAAAATACTTACGAGGTTCAAACATGAAAACGTAAGTATAGATTCTTTTTCAATTTGGGACTAGCGTGTGTCGGTTATTAATCATTCAAAAGTAATATCGTTACATCTATTATGACAAATAGTAACCACTCCTGTATGACATCATCTTAATTCTATTAACGTGTTGTTTTATGATTCACAGATAATAGACATAAGAGATATTCTAAGAGCACCAACAATAGATCAAATGAGAGATGTTTACATAGTCCAGTGTCTAATGGAAACTGATTTGTACAAGTTACTCAAGACTCAGGTGCGTAATCGACGGTAGCCGCCATTGTAGAGATTCCCGATGTATAATAATTTCTCCCATTTCGAGTACAATTTCTGTTTCGAAGCGTGATAAAGATTTACCAGAACACCGATGATACGACAATCAAGGTTAAAGATTAGCACGACTAATTATAAATGTTTAATCGATAAACTTATACCCATGAATAATTACATATTTATTGAAGTAATGAAGTAATTATGGATGCACTCAATTTTGAATTTTTTCAAAGTCCAATGTATAATTTTTCACGCTAGAGAAAAAAATAATAAGTAACATGAACAATTTATTTGATTATTAACAAAAAAAAACTTTTTCCATTAAAAGTCCTTGAATGCATTTTTCTTGTGAGAATCTTTAATCTTTAAGAAGAAGAAAAAATGAACCTATGTTTGTATCGGAATCCTATTTTTTGCAACCAAGCTTATGGGAGAAATACTAGAATCGTCCTCTCGTTACTCTACCATGGCCCTGAAGCACTTCGAGACTCCCGTTAAACGTTGAAACTCCTTCAAAAAGTATTCGATACCCATGAGAAGTCGGTGACGTAACATGTAATGATTTTATTTTACAAGCTATTGTTATTATTGTTACAAACGAGGCATATACTTGCTCCCCTGCTCGATTATATATTTTTGCTTTGCTTTTATTATAACCCACTAAGAATAGCAGAGCATATTCTTCGCAACGTTCATTCTTTGCGACACAATTTCTGCAAGAAAATATTCCAACAAGTACACGAGTTAGTACTTAAAAATGCTCGAAGCTTGAAATAAAAAATCACACGAACTCGTCGACTGTTCGGTTTCTTCAATGTTCTGTCCACTTTTCAGGCAATCAGTAATGATCACATATGTTACTTCCTTTACCAAATACTTCGAGGTTTGAAGTATATCCATTCGGCAAATGTCTTACACAGGGATCTTAAGCCGAGTAATTTGCTTCTCAATACCACGTGTGACCTTAAAATTTGTGACTTTGGATTAGCGAGAGTAGCGGATCCTGATCATAACCATGCTGGGTTTCTTACAGAATATGTAGCGACACGATGGTACAGAGCACCCGAAATTATGCTCAATTCTAAGGTTATTTTTCCAATTTTTCTATACAAACATTCAAAGTTACTCTGCGAACCTACGATTTTCTAAAAACCAATTTTTCTCTTTACAGGGTTACACTAAATCTATAGACATCTGGTCAGTAGGATGCATTTTGGCGGAGATGTTATCGCGGCGAGCGATATTTCCCGGAAAGCATTATCTGGATCAGTTGAATCATATCCTTGGTATTCTCGGATCTCCGTCACCCGAAGACCTTGAATGTATTATCAACGAGAAGGTATATATATTTATATGTAACTTTTTTGACTGGAAGGATCCCATTCTTGCCTTTTTATCCTTTTTTTTTCTTCGTATTTCCAAAATAGAAAATATTCATACTTAAGTTATGGAGTTTGGGAGTTTCGGGAGTTTCAATTTTTTAAAATTGATTTCCCAGTTTTTTTCCAAAACAAAAATTGTAAATACAAGTTTTAATTCTAATTCCAAATATTCTATAACTAATTCTTTCATTGTAGCAAATACACCTCGTATTGTTATCACAACTTTTTTTTCAACTTTGCCTACCAAATAGGTTGATGGAACCCAATAAACTTCAAATATATGTAAAATTGAACAATTTCAATACCTTGAATTCACTTTTTCTGATGTAAATCTAATTTCACAGGCTCGAAGTTATCTTCAATCTTTACCATATAAACCGAAACTTCCATGGGTCACTCTTTACCCGAATGCCGATCCAAGAGCACTGGATCTTTTGGATAAAATGTTGACGTTTAATCCAAATAAACGTATCGTTGTTGAGGATGCACTCGCGCATCCATACTTGGAACAGTATTATGACCCTGCGGATGAGGTACGTAATTTTAATTAGTAACGTATGTTTCGAAATTTGCAACGTTCCATTGTAAAAAAATTAATTGGAAAATTTCGAAGATTACCCAACCGATTCCCGTTAAGTGGGAATTTTTAAAAATATTAATACGATGTATAATATAATTTATTTTTCCTCGAATGAAATGTTACAGCCAGTCGCGGAGGAACCATTTAAGTTTGATATGGAACTAGACGATCTTCCAAAGGAAATATTGAAACAGTATATATTTGAAGAAACCATACTTTTCCAAAAAAATCATCAGGAAAATGCCATGTAGTCCATTAATAGTACATTTATCAATTTGTTGACTGGACATAAATATAAATCGTTCATCGTATGGAATTTTATATTACGTGTCTTTCAGTGTGTTAGATATCCAAAGAGATTACAGAAATCACGCAGTTCTTAAAATCAAAAACTTTCCAGTTTACCACTTTGCAATTATGCATTCGACTTGTCGAAGGGAACCATTTGAGGCGCGTTAAAGTGTATTGAAACATACAAAAGTTCATTTGAAATCCACCTTTTCATACGCTTTTATTAATTTCCATGGATTTGAATTCACTTCTTTTCATAATAAAACGCCAGAATTCTTGCAAAGGAAAAAAAACAATAACATTTCGCAAATACTAGAACTGGAAATTGTTAATTTTGGTCCTTACTTTGGGACAATATTTCTTTTCAGTTCGTCAAGATTCTTTTCTATAATTTTTGAAGGCTATTTCTTTGAAAAAAGTGGATAAAATATATTTTTTTTAAACATAAAAACATAAAAATAAGTACTTGGTAAAGTTACATTTGTACAAACATTTCATTTTTCTAATTTCTATTTTCTACTTGATTTTTCCTAAATTTTCGAATAGCCAAAATAAAGTATAATTATTTCTACCTAAAAATTATCTATTTCCAGAGTTTTTCAAAATAAACCTGGGATCGTACACAAAGGCGGCAAAACCTTGGAAAACCAGTTTACTTTCTATTTTTCTTAAAATTCGAAATTTGCTTCATCAAACTCTATTAAAAACAGTTGTTGAACTTAAAAAAGGGGGAGTTCAAACTATCTATTTGTCAACGTGAACTTATTTTTTGAACGATCTGTATTGAAGTAGAAACATTGAACTAAAAAAACGTCGAAGTTGAATTAATAAGAGAAAAAGAAAATAAGGAGGTTTTAATCTTTGGAAGTTTCTAGATTGCAAAAAAATATGCAAATGAAAAATACTGCAAAAATGATCGTATGGATGATCGGTTCTTATTTATGTTCAATCGACCGTGAAAGACTACCATACCACAGTCGCCAATGCACAGACTGGGACATAAGGAAAAGAATGCTTTTATTGACTAAGAGGAAGAAGGCAGTTGGAAGTGAGCGAAAAAAATTTAGTAATTTAATACCTTTCGCACAATTTTCTCTAAAAGAAACGGCTTCCCTGCCGGGAAGAAATGGTGCATAATAACTCTCTTCCTTTTGTATGTCAAAACTGTTGTATTATTAGGCATCCAAACAATTACCGAAGAAGCTTTTTAATCCAAAAATCCCGTGAAAATTGTACATTTCTTATTTTTTTGTTGCAAAGTAAGCTCTTTATTTACGCTTCTAAATTCTTATTTACGCTTTGAGGTCTTAAATTATTAGTTACTTTATTTAAAAGCGGAGAAAATCAGGAACAGATGTATAAAATTTAAGTAGATTATTTAATTTGTTTTAATACGTTATTTTCTACCTCTTCGCTATAAAAATTGATTATAAAGATTCAATCCATTTTTATAACTGATATTTATTTATTTCTCTAAATACGATATAAATAGTATTTTTGGAAATATGGGGAAATGATGTTATGTCATCTTGATATCTTTTATATTATGCAACTTCAACATAGAAAAATCAAATGTGTAAACTCGAAAACGCGAACTACTGCCTTCGTTCCTCGCTTGTCGCGTCAATTTTTTCAAACTAAACATTTACTTACTTATTTCTATTCGTTCTCACCGTGATTGATAAAAACCTATTTAATTACTATCGTGTCGATTGTTGTTCAACGTTTAATAACATAAATGAAATGAAATGAATGAATGAAAGAAAGACATACAATGTTTTTTTGTATAACAGCTTTTATTGTAACGAGGCTTCGGGAATAGACAGAATTTTATTGCATTCGACTTTTCGTAGTTGGAACTGTTGCTTCAATTTGCTGATAATTACTCAAAATGAAAACAGAAATGAACAATTCCAAGTGTAATCTCTATATTGGCACTTTTTATGAAATTTGCGAAAGAAATTTTTACTTAATTACACAGTTAAGATTCTGAGTTGAAAATTATTATCGATAGTTCCAACCTAATTTTCAAATTTTGGAGACAATCTTAACACAGTTACGCAATAATTAGAGCAAAAAGTGAATGGAATCGGATGAACCTTAAAGTGTTATCACCAGAAAAGGTTTTAAATTAAAAGTAGAAGCTGAAATTAGGAAATTTAATTATTTTTTGTGAGCGTATGGAGGAAAAAGAGATAATCGAATAAAATTGTAAATTACAGAGTTTTACTTTTGTCAGAAGGATTTTAAGTGAATAGGAATATTTGTGTTTTGTTAATTTTTTACGAAAAAACATAAAAATCTACTAATCTCAGCTTCGATTATAAAACAACTCGTAGCCTCTGATTATTTCCAGGCATCCAAAAACAAGATTTAAAAAATCTCCAATATCTCAAATATTAAAATTATACCAAAAATGAATATGGTATCGAAAAGTATTTTACAGAATTATTTGTTTTTTAAAAGTCAGTTAACTCTAAAAATACTCAATTCGCAGGTTTCCCAATTTCTCAAAAGTACTATATACGTCTTAATAATTATTTTTGGAATTCTGGGAATGAATAACTTCTTAGAAAATTTCTTAAACGTGTTGTAAAAAAGAGAGACGGAGAGAAAGAAACAATACAAAAACATAAAAAGCAAAAATCGAAATCTTATACAGAAAAGCAAAAAAAAAATAAGTCTCCAATAATAAGAAATTAATAATAATAACATCATCAACAACAACAACAATAATGTTAATGCGGTTACGTGGTATTTATTATACTTTACTTAGCCTTTAAAATAATTATTCGTTATTGTGTGAACACGAGATGAGAATGCGAGATTCGGAAAGCGAATGATTTGTGAGACGAATGAATGAACGAATGAAATAATGAAAGAGCGAAAGAAAGTGTAATCGGATGAATAAATAAAAAAAAAGAAACAAAACAAAACAATGAAAGAGAATCCAAACTTAAATGATCAAATACAGAATGAATGGTATTGGATTTAAGGTGTCGGTTTGTGGGATCTTAAATCCAAAAAATGAGTCTTTCGTCTCGTACCGTATAATGTTACGAATAGCGGAAAGTTCTTTATTGTAAGAATTTTTGAAAAGTGCGAATTTTTTTGTTCTTGCGTATCACTCAAAGAAAATTACCAGATAGTATCAAGGGGAATTCTTCGTTAGTAAAAAAACATCGTTAAAAAATTTTGATGAGAGAAATAAGGGTGAAACGGAAATAAAAATCGGAAGAAAAGTAAAAGGAATTCGAAGAGATCCTAAAAAGGTCAAAACGTCATTTATGCTAAAAAAAAATAATTTTTTTGCGGAAAGTTTTGGATTTGCTGTTTAAGAAAATTGAACGAATAATAAGCGTCGATACGAAAATTCTAAAAATCGTTTAAATTCGCGCGTGAAAAATTCTTTCGTTAATTTAAAATTATCGAAATCTATGGAAACAACAATGTTCACCACAAAATTGCATTTCTTAAAGTTTCGAGAATTCGTGTAGCAGATTTCGCGGGTGCTCTTTTTTTAATTTTTTAATAAAACAATAATTAAAAAAACATTTTAATAATTTTTTCTGCTAAAGAACTTTTTTCTAAATTTTCAAAGATCTTGCAAAAATTGTAAAATTTCAGAACGATTTTCAACTCATGGAAAAGTGACAAGAGGCAGCAAGTGACTTTTGTGTTATGAAAAATTTCGTTGGATCCTAAAATTTATGATTCATTTGCCACACGAGCAAGAAAAAGTATTTTTTACTGGAGAATTCGCTTGATTCGATATTTCGAAAGTGTGAAATTAATGTTGAGATGGAATTTCTTTGGTAAAAAATACTAAGATGTTTATTGTCTTTGCTGGAATTTTTCCGATTTTCGAGTACCACCTGAAAAGAAAAGAGCGAACGTGAATTTAGATAATTAGTATACCAGCGTTTTGGAATACAAGAACAAAATATATTGTCGATATTTCGATCAGGCCTAATATACTTCAATGTTACAAATGTGTATTTGTTGTTGTTGCCGATTCATATCTTATATCTGATATATTAGATATAATTAAAATATTCCATCAATAGATTTTCAATGTTATTACATGGTTTTGAAGAAAATTCATGAAATGAAAAATATACATCATGTATTCGGAAGAATGGAGAATTTAACAAAATAATAAGGAGTCGTTAAATCTGAATAGTCGGAATAGTCTTTCATTGGCGTATTTTTTGTAAAGCAATGTCGTGTCCGCTTTGTGTTACTTCGTAATTATTTGTTGTCGTGAAGACTGGGATTATCGTTCAAAGGATACTTTGGAATCATACACTGAGTCAAGAGCATTTCGGATTGTACTCAAAAACACTTAAAAATAATTTATTGTAAAATTGTAACATCTGGAGTTTTTTTCTCAGTGTATATATATCCAAGGGTAAATTCAATGTTTTTTTAAATTGAATAAATTGACATGTGTGGTATCGAGTCTTCCATGCGCAATCCTATTTTTGGATTTTTGAAAAATTGTACTGACACACGCAAAAAAAAAGATAAACAATGTCGCAGTTTTTGGAAGAATTCGAGAATTTGGATACCGATGTGAAAATCAAACTTCGAATGTTTTTTCTTTGGCTTCGAAAATAGAGGTTTTTCGGTTTTTCCGAAATCATCCAAAAGAAAAATGAGAGAATGAAAAAAATATCAAAAAATATGTAAATTAGAAACGTTTGAAGTTGAAAAATACAAAAAGATCGAAACAGAGCAGCAAAAGAAAAATCGAAGTTACAATTTTTTCTATACTATTGTTTCGTCCAAAGAGGAATAACTGTATATTCATTATATTCAGAACGAGCGATGCAGATGCGAATGCATTTGCAGTGCAGTACTTGATGTACGCATATTTTTTATTAACATTCCGTAGATTTACCTGAATGTTGATAAAAAAAATTTTTAAATCGAGCTTCCGATCTTGAATTTGATCCGAAGCGAAGGCCTTTTTGAAAACTGCACGATATTTCGTAGGAACCCTGTGTTTCAAGATTTAACAAAAATGGTACTATAAATGATACAAAAAAAATAGTCGAAGCTTCGGAGCAAAATAAAGCTTCTGAAATACTCGAATTGGACGCTCCGTGTTTGCAGAATTGGCAAAAATTTGAGAATCTAAAGTATGCGAAGGGAGAAACGAATATGAT